>CM032895.1:9878062-10518062 GCA_019176425.1 Megalops atlanticus
AAAAAAAAAAGGGAAAATTTCAAAAAATTTTGGTTTTTTAGAGGTTAAGATGCTTTTCAAAAATATTTTTGGGCCATATGTGTAAAGTGTACTGAAAAATAAAAAACACGGGGCAACCATCATTCTTACAGCACCCGTCCCCTAATGTATCAGTGTCCCCCCCAAAACAAGGGCAGTGCTCAGTTAGAAATTTTGTGGCAGCAGGCCACAAAGGATCCGATACTGGGAAACCCTTTAAAATGGACCAACAGAATCTACTGCTGCAGGGCCCCATTGACCCAAACCCCCTGTCCCCAGGATTGGAACGGGAGCAGCTTTAGAGCGGGAGTTTGTGTTTTTTGCTGAATACAGGCTCAGACAGAAAATGAGAGGGAAGAGTTATTTGTCAGATAACTGTCCCTGTTTCGTTAAAGAACCCTTTGTGCTGGGGGCCCAAGGAGAAGAGAGGAATAGGGGCAGTGCTCTCAGAGCACCCTTACAGCAGGGGTGTGTTTCACCCAAACTAACCCCTTTGGGGACGGGACCCAAACCTGGCCAAAAGTGTTTTTTTCTATTCTGGGGTCAAAACCCAGCCTTCCCCACCCTGCACATGAAAACCTGATTTTCAGCCCCAGACCGGTTTCCGGGCCAAAAATACACATGTCTGCAGCAGCTGTGGGGCAGCTAGCTTCATGTTTTTTTAAGGGCAGAGGGGGAAGGGCTCATTTCTGTAAGGAAGATGAGAGGGTTTAAGGGGGGATCACCCGCAGGCCTGTTTTTTGCATGAGGCTCAGATTAGAGATTTCCCCAGAGGGGTGAACTCACAATTCTACACCTGCACTGAAGCATGCAGAAATTCCTCTGTGATTAACTATCATGCCATGTCCTTATAAGTACATTTCATATATTACATCAGATTTTAAAATGTATATTACACTATGAATAAAACCATCACACATGTAATAGAAAATAAAATAAAAATTGACTTGTTTAAATCAAAAGTTTTATATTTTCCAGTAGTAAGACGCAAAGGATTTAAGCAGAAAGCAAACAGCCTCTTCTAAACAGAGGCCTAAAACTGAATGTACAGAGACAGCGTTACCTAGAGTGAAAATGATCTACAATTATTCCATGTAATACTTCTGATTAAATGTATTTCTGAGAACGTATTTTTTAACACTTCTACTTTGTCAATAGTTGAGCTATGTCAATCGATTGCATCTGAACATCTTAATTCTTAGTTGATTGTCCGCTTGTTTGTCTTTGATGAATTGGTCCCACCTGCCTGATTAAGGATAGTGAAATCCAGGCATGTGACCACAGAGAGGAACTCACTTCTTTTCACTGTAGCTGTGTGCTTGAGGCTGGTTCCTTTTGTTAATGGATTTTTAAGAAATGAATTGTTTAAGTTTTGGTTGTGTCCTTTTTGTGAGACATTTTAGCTATACCTTCTCCAAATGTACACATATGATTCCTGATGAACAACAATAATAACAGTAAATATATATATGACAGTAAATGGGAAAGAATTTCTAAGACATCATGTAGCTTTGTTTCCATAGTTACCATTTGTCCAAGTCTGAGCTTTCTACCAATTCATGTTAAAATGATTGACATCAGTTCCATTAATTTTGTCTAGTTTAAATTTTGTACATGTAGGTGAGACATCTGTTTTCTCTGTTGCCATTTTTTGGACACAAGCAAACTGTGACCATGGTCATACTGAGTCACTCAGGCACATTTAAGGCACTGAAGATCAATCCAGTGACAAACAACCTATTTAAACTGAAACCCTGTAATCCCAGTGGTACAGCATGTTTGAGTTATTACAGTGAAAACTTTTCTCTTATCAACTGCAACTAATTAATCACATCACAGTGAAGACTAAGAGACCAATGAAATCCTGTCTACATATGAGGGTTCTCTTGTGAGATGAATCCCCATTTGGGTCATAATCATTCCTCCTCGAGCAGAATACAGATGTCCTCTACTTTTAATGAAGCCAGAGCTCCTGCTGATTGTTCTTCCTTGCGTGCAGTAATGCTGACGTGTGTGATGCATGTGGCTCATGTGATGTAGCAGAGCAGCTCTTCAGCTCACAGAGGTTTATGTACAGGCTGCAGCTCTGCATCGCCCCCTGCAGGCCTGCTGTTGGTAACAGTGTCTCGGGTCAGTGCCTCCCCCTCAGCACCTGCAGTCTGACGGAGGGAGGTTTTTGTACATCTTTCTAACACTGTGTGAAAACCCAGTTGCTACTGATGTACTGCCAGCTCTGACAGTAATAATCTCCTGCATCTTCAGCCTGGACATTACTGATTGTCAGAGTGAAATCGATCCCATTTCCTCTCCCACTGCCACTGAATCGAGAGGACACTCCTGAGTTTCTGTTTGATGTCCGGTAGATCAGGAGTTTAGGAGCCTGACCAGGTTTGTGCTGGTGCCAGTGGACATAGGGGCTTACACCCTGACTGACTCTGCAGCTGATAGAGACAGTTCCTCCCTGCTGAACAGAAGGAGTTGCTGGAACTACATCTGCTGCTGATTCTGAAAAACAAAACATGGAAATAGATATTAAATCCAAAAGAAATTTCACCACAGAAAAAAATTATATGTGGGGTATATATTAAATTGGTAGGTGACAGTAATCAAATCTGAATAATAACAACATAACAATGATAAAATCACAACAACAAAACAAATATCACCAATGTCCCAACTCAGACCAACTCACCCTCAGCAAAGAGTCCCATCACCACCAACAGCAGAAAGAACGACATCATTGTGCTACCTGAGAAAGTGCATTTGAAAAGGCTGAAAAGACACTGATCAGCAATGTAACTTTTAAAGTGTGTGAATCAGTGACGCAGGACAGGAATGCAAAACGCATTCCTCTATACAAATGATGTTATGAGTTATGATTATAGTTATGACGCTATCTGGTGGTGATATTTCATAGTTTTATGACAAATTTCATAGGTTAAGACAGTTTTGTTATTTTCTTGTTTTTCATCATGTATTAAGGAGCTCTGTGGTGTTGGTGGTTGCCTGTGCAGGCAGTTTATAGGGCTTTGTGGTATTTTGTTTTTGTTAATGGTACCTGTTGGATATTTATGTTGTGGGAGGTTGTGGGAGACAGTGGTTCTCTGTGGGAGTTTGTGGAATGAGAGTGGACTCGATTGAATCTGTGACATGCTGATTTCCAGTGAAACATATTTCAGGTAAACAGAGTTAAACCAACAGCCTGTATCATTATGAGCAGCAACTTCCTCCAGGCAACGTTCTTGTGTTTGTATGTTTGGGTACAAAGAGCCTTGTGTTCACAATGGGACTGGACTGGGCTGATTAGGAACAAAAGCTCCATCTGTTGCCTGCAGAGATGCACTTGAGTATTTAAGTGAAAAACCACTTTAATCTTAGGGATTATAAATTTGAAGTCATAACTTTCAAATGTTCTCCTGCTGTAAATCATTAAGAAACAGATTTTATATGTGATATAGAAGTTGGAAATAATAACATTTAGAAAAACTATTACATGAGAAGGTGTGTGTGAGTTAGTACTGAACAACTTTATCTCAGTGTGGTAGGGCAGAGTTCCTCAGTGTTGCAGGTCAGTAAAGCCCCCCCCCCTTGGTACCAGCTGCAGCAGTACAGTCTTTGTGTAGACTGAGGGAGGTTTTTGTACGACTCTCTAACACTGTGTGAACAAATTTGTACTACTGACGTAGTGGTAGCTCTGACAATAATAATCTCCTTCATCATCAGCCTGGACTCCAGTGATTTTCAGTGTAAACTGAGTCCCAGATCCACTCCCACTGAAACGATCAGGAATTCCAGACTGGCGAGTGGTAGCTGTATAAATCAGAAGTTTAGGAGCCTGACCAGGTTTCTGCAGGTACCAGCTGAGGTGGTTGTTGTTATAAACACTCTGACTGGCTGTACAGCTGATAGAGACAGTGCCTCCCTGCTGAACAGAAAGAGTTGCTGGAGACTGAACTATAGACATAACTATATCTGCTGCTGTTTCTGAAAATGAAAACAAGGAAACAGTTATTGAATCAAAATGTATTGCACTACAGACATAAATGACATGCTGTTTAAATGTTGAATTGGTAAGTTATTGTCACCATATCTGAATTACATAACAACAAATAAAATATCACCAAAATTCCAGATTAGATCACTTATCTTGTGCAAAGAGTCCCTTCGCCACAAATAGTAGATAGAGCGACATCATCATTGTGCTGCCTGAGTCAGTGTATCTGAAAGGGCTGAACAGACACTGATCAGCACTGGGGCTCTTAAAGTGTGTGGAGCAGTGAGGCAGGACAGGCATGCAAAGCCCCTTCCTCTATACAAATCCTGTTACACAGAGAAAAAGAGGAGCTCTGAGGCACGTACAGCACTGGCTCTATAGAGGGCTGGGACCCTTGCACTGTGGGGACACTGCGATGCAGACATGATGCCATACAATGTACTGATATAAATGGGTCACAACACTAGAATCACGTACTAGTAAATTCATGAGAAAATCAATATGCTTTCAGCATTAAAGTGTAAATATATTCATTCAGCGACACTCATAATTTAGAGATCATTTATATCCTTGCCTTGCCTCTCAATCATTGAAGCTCATTCTGTAAAAAAAAATCAATTTATATGGAAGAATAAAAAACCTGAAGTGTGTCAGGGCATTGATTTTTTTTCTTTTGTATGCCAATAATTGGAATTCATTTTCAAATGGAAAAAATTTGTTTTTAAGTGTTCTAGTTCTGAGGGTTAAATTTGAGGATTTGTGGTATCTAGCATGTGATAGTATGTGGTTCTCTTTGATAGTGTTTTGCAGAATGTTATTATAATTTATGTTGAGTTGCATTCAGTAGTTTGTTATTGCCTGCTGTAGGTTAAGGTGCTCCCTGGTTGTTTGTGTTACCCTGTGCTAACTCTGTGATTTAGTTCTTTTTAAGGTGAAAAACATCTTTAAACTTGTGTGTGATGAGTTTGACTCCAGGGTTTTGAATTTCCCTCAGCTATATATGAATGTTATGTACATGAAAGACATTATATGATATACACAATTGGATATATTGATGTTTCAAAAAAAAAAATCTTCTAGGAAGTCATTGCATTGAAACCCCAACCTTCAAATATCATCCAACAGGTAATCATTAAGAACATTCTGGATGTGTTGCCATTCCCTTTCTGTGTCCGTCTGTCAGGTTAGAAGGAATGCAACAGTTATTACTGAACCATTTAGCTCAGTGTGGTAGAGCAGAGTTCCTCAGTGTCCCGGGTCAGTGCCTCCATGGTTTGGTCCCAGCTGCAGCAGTACAGTCTCTGTGCAGTCTGACTGAGGGAGGTTTTTGTACGACTCTCTAACACCGTGGGAACACGTCTGTACTGTAGTGGTAGCTCTGACAGTAGTAATCTCCTGCATCTTCAGCCTGGACTCCAGTGATTTTCAGTGTAAACTGAGTCCCAGATCCACTCCCACTGAAACGATCAGGAATCCCAGACTCGCGAGTGTCAGCATAATAAATCAGAAGTTTAGGAGCCTGACCAGGTTTCTGCAGGTACCAGTTGAGGTAGCTATCAACATCCTCACTGGCTGTACAGCTGATAGAGACAGTGCCTCCCTGCTGAACAGAAAGAGTGGCTGGAGACTGAGTCAGAACTACATCTGCTGCTGATTCTGAAAATGAAAACAGGGAAACATATTATATCAAAAAGCAATTTCATCACAGAAAAAACGATCTGTGCTGTACATATTACATTGGTATGTGACGGTAACCAAATTTGGATAAATTGGGATTTTGGTGATATTTCAACAAAAGAAATATCACCAAAATCCCAAATTAGATCAACTTACCCTCAGCAAAGAGTCCTATTGCCACAAACAGTAGATAGAGCGATATCATCATTGTGCTGCCTGAGTCAGTGTATCTGAAAGGGCTGAACAGACACTGATCAGCACTGGGGCTCTTAAAGTGTGTGGAGCAGTGAGGCAGGACAGGTATGTAAAGCCCCTTCCTCTAGTCAAATCCGGTAACACAGAGAAAGAGAGGAGCTCAGAAGCATAAACAGCATTGGCTCTATAGAGGGCTGGGGCCCTTGCCACTGCAATGCAGAAATGATGCCATAAAACGTTCCTATATAAATGGGTTACCACACTGGGAACAGGTACTACTAAATTTATAGTAATTTGAATATACTTTAAGCATTAAAGCATTAATACTGTAAGGTTTGAGAAACCCCATACAGGGTCTCTTCCACTATCCCACAGACACAGAGGTGCTGACACCTGAGGTGCCAATACACTCACACACAAACGTTGCCATGAGAGACCCCATACAGGGTCTCCGCCATTATCCCACGGACGCAGAGGTGCCGACACCCTAGGTGCCAGCACACACACACACACAAAGGGCTGTTACCTGGCTAGGCTTCTGGGGGCGGGCGGGGGGCAGCCCTTTTTGGGGCAGGAGCAGGAAAAGGTAGGGTGGGTAAGAATCCAGACACAAAAAGGGGCTAGAATACCACTTTTTCCCCTCTGGGCAAAAAACCAGGAAGGAAAAATATAAAATTAAATTTGGGGTTCAACCCCTTAACCCCAGAACTTTTTTTGTATTGGGGAAATTTAAATTTTAAACTTTTGAATTTTTGAACCCAAAAAAAACCCACTTCCAAAACAGGGACCCCGCCCTTCAATTTTCAAACAAAAAATTTAAAAATAATTTTTTTTAAAATAAAAAAGTCGACCTTTTTCCCAAAATTTTTTTTTTTTTTTAAGTTTTTAAAAATTTTTGCTTTTGGAGGGGAGGTTTAGTTTAGCAGGAAGTTTTATTTTTATTTTCAATAAAAGACAATTTTTTGGGCTGGGGGTTAAATTCCCCGGGGTTGCAAAGGGGAAAAAGTTTTTTTTATTTTTCGATTTTTAATTTCTCAAGGCATTGTTTTCTTTTGTTTGGCATGAACTTTGGTTGATTTGCCCCCAAAAATTTTTTTTTTTAAAAAAAAAGTTCATTAAAAAATTTCCCCAATTTTTTTTAAAAAAATTAAAATTTAAATAAACATTTTGGTAATTTAAATATAAATTTTAAAAAAAAAATTTTGTTTTAAAGAAAAATGCCCTAAAAGGGAAATATTCATTTTTTAATTTCCCATTATTTTTTGTTTTTTACATTGGGTTAACATTTAAGTATTAGGAATTTTTTTTCCCCTTTTTCCCCCCCCGGATCTCATGCATCGGGAGCCCGGCTATGAGGGGGGTTTTTTGGGTTTTTCACTTGTGCCCCCGGGTTTGGGATAATTTAAAAAATAATTTATTTAGTGGTCCAATTTTAAAAATGATAGACCATTAAAAATTTGGGAACCCCCAATCATTTGAGAGTAAATAGAATTTAAAACCCCGGGGTTTTTGGGCCCATTTAGGGGGCCCCCCTTTTGGTAATCGAGGTTTAAGTAATAACTATTGCCAGTCGGCTAGGGCTGGGGGGCCCCCCCCACCCAAAAAAAAAAGGGAAAAATTGTGTAATCGTAAGGAGTGGGAATTTTAAGGGGGAAAAAAAACGTGTCAAAATTTTTTAAATTTACATTAAATCTTGATTTTCGCCAAAAAATTTAAAATTAAAAAGTAAAAATTTCCCCTCCCCCGGGAAAAGTGTCCAGTAAGTGGGATAAAAATTTTGCCTTTCTGGGTTGGAAGCCTAGTCATGGTTTAAATGACGGTTTTAAACATCCCGACATGAAGCTGCGCCAATAGGCCTCCAAACCCCTTTAAGAAAAATTGAGACAGTGCGGCATGTGGGGGAAAAGTGGAGAAAAAGTTCGGGAAGAAAAACAAACAGATTTCTAAAAAAAATACTTGGGATTTTAAAAATAGGGTAAAATTAAAGTAAAAAAAGAATTCAGTAATTTTGGGGTAAACAGTTCCCCCGGGATTTTCCGGGTCTCAGCTTTTATAACGGGGGAAAACCCTTTTTCCAAAAGTTTTTTCCCTTTTGGGTGTTTAAAGTGGGGGATTTTTCCGGGCCAAATTCCCCTGGTGCAACGCTGGTCGATACGCGGGGCAAAAGGCAACTTTTTTTTTTAAAACCCATTCATCCCTTTTTCCTATGGGGGGGGGTTTCACCTAAAACCCCTTTAAAAGGGGGGGAACAATGTCCCAGAAAATTTTAGTTCGGGACCCCCCCTTGGGGGGGCCCAAAATTTAAAAACCCCCCCAAAAAGGGGGGCCCCCCCCCGGGGAAATTCAGATGCCCCCTTTTTGGGTGAATTAAATTTTGAAAATTTATAAACTTTTTCCCTTTTCCCCCGGGGGAACAAAAACCCCCCCAAAAAATTTTTTTTTTAAAAGGGTTTTATCCGAAATTAATAATACCCCCTTCCCATTAAGGGGGACCGCAAATAATTTTCCCAGATTTTTCCCCGGGAAAGGCTTCGCCTTACCATCCCTTCCCGACATACCCCAAAAAATGAAAAATTGTTTTTACCCATTTACTGATTTTTTCCCATTCTAAACAGAGATTTTTGTTTGCCTTTTAAAAACCTAATTTGGCATCTTTTTTTTTGGGCCCTGATCCTCCCAAAATAACCCTTTTAAATCCGGGATTTTTCCCTTTGATTTATTCAAAATGATAACCCTTGATTTTTTTTTTTCCACAACAATTGGGGGGAAGCTTATTTTTAACCCAAATGTGCAATGGGCACACCCATAAAAATTGATCTTTCTTAAAAAATGGGGTTCCTTTTTTTAAAACTTTTAATAGCCTTGCGTTGGGTCCTCTCAACTAATGATTCAAAAATAAACCTAAGGGTTTTCCCGGGCCCCCCTTTTTTTTAAAAAGCTTAGATTTTATAAAAATGAAGGGCAGTTAGAAATTTTTTTATACCAACGGGAACTAGCACCCCCCCTTAAATTTCCTTAAAGGGGGGGGCCAGCCCCCTGGCCCCTTTAAAGCCCCCTTTTTGAGTAAATCAGAAAATTTTAAATCTATGAATTTTGTTGCCTAATTACAGTTTAAAAAAAATTCCCCTTAGTGTCTTTTTAAAACACCCCACCTAACTTTTTAATACAACTAAAAAGGCGGGGGAATTATGCCCAGGTGCCCCCCCCTTTTGGAAAACCCCCTTATTTTTCAAAGCAGCCAAGGGGTGGGGGGAACGGGGTATTGTACTTATCCACCCAATTCCATTTAAACCTTTCAACCCACCGGTTGGTCCTATACCAAACAAAAATTTAGACTAACAAAAAAGGGCCCAGTGAATCCACCCAAATTGAAATTTTAAAACCCCCAAAAATTTCCCTTTTCCAAAAGGACAGGGTTTTTGGGGAAAAACTGGGGAATTGAAACGGGTAAAAAAAAGGGGTTGCCTTTTAAGCTATTTTTTTCCCAGTTAAAGAAACCCCACAGAAAAAAATTAGATTTGTTCAGGCCCAAGGGGGTTTTTTAAACATACCCCCTAAAGGGCAACCTTTCCCCCAAAAAAAGGGTTTTTAGGTTGCCCCCTTTGACAGGAAAAAAAAAAAAAAAAAGGGTAAAAATTACTGTAGGAACAATTAAGGAGGGTTTGTTTTGCAATCACTCAAAGGGAAACAGTGACCTTAATGCCATTTCCATCTAGGGCCCCCTCCAAGCACAAGCACGGCCAACTAGCAGGGCGGGCCACGGGGTTTAGCCCCCGATACAAACAAAAAGGGGGTTCCCCCATACCAAAGGGGGGGGTTTTTTTATTTTTATACAGAATTTTGGCACCCAAGACAGAGCACCCCCCAGCCGGGCCCCCCCCCAAACCAAAACCTCGGGAAACGGGGAAAAGGGGGAAGACAAGGATGCAGTTAAATATCTAAAGGAATTTTGGTCTCCTAGAAAGGTAAAATGACACCCAGAGGCCGCGAACCTTTCCCGGGGGAATCGGGAATTGGGTTTGTTTGGGAGGCAAGAGGGGGCAAGGTTTCATCACCCTCCCCTGCGTTCCAAAGAGGAAGCTTTTAAGCAATGTTACTTTCCCGAATTTTGGCAAGTCATACACCCCAAGTTCCCAACCCCCTCCCTTCCCTAAGACAGTTTGCACCGGGCCCCAAAAATGCTTTCCCCCCACCCCCCCCCAAGAGAGGAAATTCCCTTCCATTTTTAAAAAGGGGCCCTTTTTCCCAGTCAGGCCTACTTCTCGGGGTGCCTTGTGGGGAAATTTACGAACTTGTTTTAAATGGCTTTTTGGTTGCAACGGCCCGGGAAAAGGGGCTGCACAAACAACCCTTTTAAGTCCCCCATGCTTTGTGCCAAGAACCGGGAACACAGCGTTTTTCCCGGGTTTTTTTAAAACCCCCGCTTGGTCCTCAGGACCCGAAGGAATCTGGGGCCGGTTTTAGGGGCAGGGATTCTGGGCAGACCCAACCCTTCCCCGGTACCACTGGCTGCGATGGCACCGCCCCAGCTCAGGCCCCCGCCGGCCCGGACTGCGCCACCCCCACGCTCAGGCCCCCCGCCGGCCGAGACTGCACCGCCCCCACGCTCAGGCCCCCCGCCGGCCGAGACTGCACCGCCCCGCTCAGGCCCCCCCGGCGAGACTGCCGCCCCCATTCAGGCCCCCGCCGGCCGAGACTGCGCCGCCCCCCACGCTCAGGCCCCCCCGCCGGCCGAGACTGCACCGCCCCCACATTCAGGCCCCCCGCCGGCCGAGACTGCACCGCCCCCACGCTCAAGCCCCCCGCCGGCCGCAACGAGGCCACGCCAACACCAGGGCCCGCTGGCCGCGAAGCTGAATGGGGTGGCATTACATTGGCAGCTCGAGGTGGCGTTACTGCTGCTGGGTGGGTCGGCATCGCGATCAACCGGCGGGGTGGGGCTGGGGCTCCTCGGTGCACTGACGTGCCAACCGCTGGCCACCTCAGGGCCGGATTCCGCAATTCAGCTGGAGCTGCTTGAGCTTGTGAATATGGAAACCCTGCTCGGGTGGGGTGACTGCTCCCTCCCTTCACTTCACCTGGCAACGCCTCAGCGTCATATAAACATCCAAACAAAAGGAGAACCACAAAGCCAACAGGTACCCCATTTAGCCCCATGGTGAATGAAACTCTACTACCACAAAAACACACACACACCCCAGCAGAGCCACTTTTATACCCACCTCAATGGAACTGATTGCTCCAAACTCCACCCTCCACCTGATTTCTCTAATGATTTCCCAGCCCTACAGCATTAATCAAGAGTTCTGCCTCTTTTAATTCGTGTAGATTCTTAAATAGCTTGCATCTGTGAACTGAAGCACCAGAGGTGGAAAACCCCAGCTTCAGAAAGTAAATGTCCTGCCACGTATTTGTTCCACCCATGCACTACACCAGTTGAATTTAATTAGCACAACTCTTCAGCCAGGTAGAGGAGCTAATTAGTGAAATCACCTTGTTTAGTGAATGGCCAGAACAAATACAAGGTAGGACTTTTACTTTCTGAAGCCGGGGTTTTCCACCTCTGTGAAGCACACAGTTGGCATTATTTCAGCGTAGACGCTGTCCATATTAACTAGTATTATTTCATTTAGATAGACAGACGTGCACACTAACAATTAGACGGGTGTATTCACATAATAGTCTTCTTTAATTTGAACAAGCACATGACACAATCATCAACCGCCCAATAAGACCAAGAGCGTCTCTCGCCATCGAATCAAAATTTATTGCAAGTTTATCGCAATTTAATCGCAGGTTATCAGAGAACGCGTGTCATTCAGTCGTAAGAAACCCAATAGTATTGGAATCCATGTCTCATTCCCATTCCCTGGCCCGATACCTCTTTGAATCGCATGTTTGGAATAAACTAATTAATTGTATTCATGTATTTTTTGGCAGATGCGTTTATCCAAGCATTATTAATTACAGCACAGAATACAAAGTGCAAAACTTATTATATTCTCTTTCGTGTACAAAGCGCTAGATCGTTATAAAACAAGCCGTCTTATGCCATTAATATTAATCCGTATTTTGTTGACCTACACAATACGAATCAATTATTGGTCATCAGTTCATCCAGGAAAAAAACAAATGCAATCCAATTAAATTAACAAAAACACCTCTATCCACCGGCTCTGTACACACTGTTAAAACGAACGTGTTAGAAATCAACACATTCTTTGTGCAATGATGATTTCAACAAATACTATTGAGTTAAATCTCAGCAATTATCTGGGTGGAAAATTACACAGACGTTCTACACAACATTGTGTAAATAAATTGGCCAATCAAATCACCAGATCAGCCAGAGCCCCTCCTTCACCTCGGTTTGACACGATTTGAGAAGAGATGCTGCTGGGTAGACCTACTTCTACACTGCCAACAAGAAAAGGTAAGAGGTAAAAAAGGAAAAAATAAAAACCCTAATCAAAACAAAATAGTGGCATAGCAATGTGCTACGTTTTGGCTATATTTTATTTAGGCTGCGCTGCTGCTTTTCAGTCTGTGCAATATTGTCTTCCAGCACAAGCAGGCGGAGCACAAATACCCACCGCGCTCACGGTTATGAGGAACACCAGCTATGTGACATGTTTTTTTTTCTTCCCGACAACAAATAATTGTTAAGACATTTGTACGAAATAAATATTCGTAAAAATCCACTGTTTGTGCTTTGCCGAATACCGTATTCGGATTCGGCTCCACCCCTAAATTGTACCATGCAGTACACCTGTGTGGAAGCGTCTGCATTCGTTGTGTTCCTCCACTCGTTTAGTCAGGGTTCTCCTTTAATTTGTCGCCCATTTATATCTGTGTCTATGTCTTTAGATTACAAAACATAATTATAATCATATTTGTGTAACACCAGTCTGAAAAGGGTTTTTAGGGTTTTTACTGATCTACTGTCACCAATGCCCACACTACTGCCCTGTTGGTACTGAGGCCTCTACTACTTTCCACTGACACCTTTGAGCAGGTCAGTACAGAGGGGCAGGAGATGTAAGATGTCTCCAGTATTACTGTCAAATGTGCAACGTCATTTTTGCTCAGGAGAGTAAGTTCCCTGTGCTGTTTCAGTGATGTGTGTCACCACAGTCCTCTTTATCCAACGAATGTCCGAGTATTTATGTGTGGAAGGGGACGTCCCATAATGCTGTGATCCTTGTGTTGTGATGTCATTTCGTCCTTTGTTGTTTTTGTGAATTTGAGGATATAACTGTAAATATATACATGCCAGTCAGAAAGTGCCCTGTGATTTTGTCTGTGCTCATTTCAGGTTTGTTGTGTGAAATAGTATGTGTGATGTGGTCAATGGTGTTGTCCAGTATGCTATTTGCTCTGTATCAATCTCGTGTTGTAGACAAAGTGAATGTGAGATTTCACAGTTCTGCAGTGTATGAGGTGTTCATGAACACTCTGACTTGACATCCTTCGGTCATACACTGCCCATTTTCATAGCAGTGAGGAGATCCCAGAAATTACAGCGCACATACAACGCAGGAAAAATATCGGCATTCTCGTCATTCAAAGAATCTCCATTAGGCGGCGGGCTGCAGCTACCGTCGCTGCTGACTGTCGAAACTCTGCTATCAGTTTAGGGCAGGAGGTTTTTGTACGACCATTTGATCAGTTTGAATCACTGTGGTGGACTTTCGGTGGGGGGACCAGACTGGATATCGGCAGTAAGTACAGAACCAAGTTATTATTTTATGATTTGAAAAAGCTAAATAAATGAAGACCTCTGTTTAGCTACCTGTTTAAATAATGAACAATCACAGCTTGCAGGAAAACGATAATTTTTATTCAATTCTCCGTTCGAACGTGTTAAAGCTAATCTGTGGCTATTCTTCTAGAAAAAGACATGAATAATTAAAAACACAATGTGCCTTCATATGGCCGATGAGGAAGGTAAAATCGATATCCCTTCGCAAAGAAATTGCGTATTTGAAAAGGAACAAAGTTGTGATAGGATAATCAGAGGAACTGGTAAAGTTGTCTCTTGTGCGAGAGGTTTTTGTACAGCGAGTGAATGAGTCTGTATCACTGTGGTACACTTTCGGCGGCGGCACCAAACTGTCAGTTGGAAGTAAGTAAACGCTCTTCTTCAAAATCATCCACACATTTCTCGTTATTTATGAATAAATGAAACGTTATGTGGCTTTTTACACTACTTTTTAAGAGTTCTCGGTCCATTTTGCCATTGGGACGCAGCGATTATTCAGCGATACGGATCTAACTTTTTCAGAAAAGTTCGTTGCGTTCAATATATTATCTACATGAATGGTAAAACATTTCTAACACACTCACTTTAAACCGGTTTTAAAGCATTTTTACTAATGTACATCAATCGTTCCAATTAAGTCCGACTTTCCTATGTGTAATGCTCGTATTGATTTTGATAAAAGAAGCGGTGAACAGACACTGCCTGCATCTTCTTCATCATTTCGTTGAAAGGGATGAGCTTTAGTTCCAGCAGCGCGCTTGTTTCAATAGGCTGCGGGTGAAATCGGGTCTTGGGGAACAGGACCTCTGAGGGTTCTGAAGGAAGCCTCACCCCTGGCTTCGTTCAACCTTAATTTCACAGTCAAATGCAAGTGTTAGTTTTTTCTTCACAGGCAAGGCTTGGCGAGTTCAAGGATCGCTGCAATTAACCTAAATTGTATATTTTTATTGCTACTGGAAAAAAGTAAAATTAGGATGTAGGTTATTTTAGCAAAAGTGTGTGTTTTTTTTTTTTTTGCTTGAATCAATGCGTTACGCGACCGTATGAGACATTAGACGTATGAACACCCTCGCAACACTTTCTCTCCCAGAAGTCAGCTATTTAAAGGCATGCGACTTATTTTACATTTTCGCAAAAGCGAAAACCTTACGTAGTGCACAGTTATAACATTTATTCGTGGCCATTTTCATTGTGAAAAAGTTAACATGAGATCAGATGAAATGCTTTTCAATGCTTGAATCAATGCATTTGCACGCCTTCATTTCACGGAGAGACAGTCGTCAGTAAGAACACCTTCTCGCACATATGAATTCAATTCTATTCATTGGTGTTTTTTTCCGAAGAAGTAACCATAATATCAGATGAAATACAGATGTAAAATGCTTTGAAAGGGAACACCATCTATTTTTTTCATCTTTTAAAACTGGTTGTTAAATTGTTGTCTTTCCTACCCAAATTAATGTAAGAACAAAGATTTACGAGTGAAACATTTTTTTCTGTTGAAAATGACTCATTCGATTCTGTTATTTCAAAACAACATTTTAAAAAAACTAAATTTATTATAACCTTGAACGTTGAGTGCTCAGAACAACCTTCGGACTTCTGATGAATTTGCAGACATCTTTCAAGAAGTAATTATACGAGGTATTCTATAATTTTCCTGTCAAGATACTTTATCATGTAATGGTAATCATATGACTATACATGCTGCAACAATTTTGGTCCGACTCCTTGGTTAAGTCTGTTTTGAAAAGGTAAGAAGAGAACGTTATGTTCTGTTCAATTATCATGTAATATTTTGGACAGTAATAGTTTTGTGATTTGATTAGAAATGTGCTTATGAAGTACTTGTAACAGTCGTTCCTTATGAACTATTGAGACACAGTCACATTGGGATATTGACACATGGGGGCTATGTTCTGGCTCTGACCTCAAGTCTCTGCTCTGTCTCCAAGGTAACCGCATCCCCACCCTCACAGTCCTGCCCCCCTCCAGCGTGGAGGTGAAGCAGGGAAAGGCCACGCTCCTGTGCCTGGCCAACAAGGGCTTCCCTTCAGACTGGACGCTGCGCTGGAAAGTGGACGGTGGCAGCAAGAGCTCGGGCGTGGCCGGGAGTGCCGGGGTCCTGGAGAAGGACGGCCTGTACAGCTGGAGCAGCTCCCTGACTCTCAGTGCGGACGAGTGGGCGAAGGCAGGGTCTCTGACCTGCGAGGCCACTCAGGGCTCCCAGTCTCCGGTCACTCAGACGCTGAGGAGAGCCGACTGTTCTGAGTAGGCCAGGCGGAGGCCCAGCTCTCACTCTCTGATTCCACTGTTCTTACCCTGGTCTGCACTCAGCCTCTCTCCTGCTTACTGCTACACTGCTGTCTCACCGGCCTGGTGCTTCACCTCACCCTGTGTGTTAATGCATCCACCAGCCTGGGCTTTCAGCACTAACATCTAACATGTCTCTGCTTGTGTTCACCTATAAATTTAGTGATATTTAGTAACATTACTGATATTAGTGTTTGTTTCTGTGAGATTTTGCTTGAAAGTTGTTACATAAACTTCACTGAGATAATAAAGACTCTTTCAATCATTAGGCTACTGTTGTCCTTCTTATTATTATAAGGCCAAGAGACATCTGTACTGAGTGGAATCTAGACTTATCCCCTGTGTTAAGGGACATTATGGCATTCCTGTCATTAATTAATTAGCAATACACAATTATTATATCACATTCAATAATGGCAAAACAAAACGTGTTGATATAAACAATGGTTTAGAATAAAAAGTGGATCAAATGAAATTTTAGAACATTTAAATTTCTTTAGAAGAACGATGATAAAACCAAAAGGAAAATTTCACAAGATTATATGTTCTTTAGAGGTTAAGATGCGGTTCATTATCACTTTTGCCATATGTGTGAAGATGTCACTGATAAAACAGAAAGCCACTGCTAACCATCATTCCATGCAGCACCCTGTCACTCTAATGTATCAGTGTCCTCCTAAAACAAGGGCAGCTGCTCAGTTAGCAGTGTCTGTGTGCAGCAGGTCCACAGCAGTATCAGATACTGGGAAATCCTGAAATGGACCAGAGCAGAATTCCACTGCTGCAGTGTGTCTCTACTGACCCAATGCCCCTGTCTCTCAGGATTGGTACAGGAGCAGCTTTAGAGCAGAGTTTGTGTTTCTCTGCTAAATACGGGCTCAGACAGCAATGAGAGGGAGGAAGTAATGAGAGATAACTGTCCCTGATTCAGTTAAAAAGCAGCAGTTTCCCCAGTGCTGGAGGCCCAAGGAGAAGAGCAGGAATATGTGCAGTGTGCTCAGAGCAGCTCTGTGCAGCAGGATGTGTGCTCAGCTCACACTAACCCCCTGGGGACGGGACCCACATCTGGCCACAGTGCTGCTCTATTCTGAGAGTCAGAACCAGCCTTCCCCACCCTGCACATGCAAATCTGAGTTTCAGCCCCAGATCACAGTTTCACAGGCCAAAAATACACCATGTCTGCAGCAGCTGTGTGCAGCTAGCCTCATGTTTCTGTTGAAGGTGCAGAGGGGAGGGGCTCATTTCTGTAATGAAGATGAGAGGTTGAAGGGGGTGACTGCACAGCAGGCCTGTCTTTTCATGGCTCAGATTGGAGATTTCACAGTAGAGTGAACTCATACCCCTACACCTGCACTGAAGCATGCAGACAGAACTTCCTCTGTGATTAACTTTCATGCCATGTCCTTATAAGTACATTTCATATATTACATCAGATTTTAAAATTTATATTACACTATGAATAAAACCATCACACATGTAGTAGAAAATAAAATAAAAATTGACTTGTTTAAATCAAAAGTTCTATATTTTCCAGTAGTAAGACGCAAAGGATTTAAGCAGAAAGCAAACAGCCTCTTCTAAACAGAGGCCTAAAACTGAATGTACAGAGACAGCGTTACCTAGAGTGAAAATGATCTACAATTATTTCATGTAATATTTCTGATTAAATGTATGTCTGAGAATGTATTTTTTAACACTTCTACTTTGTCAATAGTTGAGCTTGTGTCAATCGATCGCATCTGAACAGGTGAATTCTTAGTTGATTGTCCACTTGTTTGTCTTTGATGAATTGGTCCCACCTGCCTGATTAAGGATAGTGAAATCCAGACTGTGACCACAGAGAGGAACTCACTTCTTTTCACTGTAGCTGTGTGCTTGAGGCTGGTTCCTTTTGTTAATGGATTTTTAAAAAATGAATTGTTTAAGTTTTGGTTGTGTTATTTTTGTGAGACATTTTAACTATACCTTCTCCAAATGTACACATATGATTCCCGATGAACAACAATAATAAGAGGTGACCACAGACTGTAAGGGATGTGAGTGGCCCTTTTTCAGCAAGCATCTCCGTAATGATCAGTGCAATTCACCTCATCCATCAGAGAGATGTAGCACAGGCCTGGGTGTGGCCTGACAGAGAGGGGAGTCTGGGAGGAGATACAGTCCTCAGGAGGCTGATTTCGCTCTGGAGTTCATGAGGTGACAACATTACAAATGCAGAGCAGAACACTGGGGTCACACCCCTGTACAAACTCTGCATGGAAACTGACTGAAATGGCAGATAATCTGCTCAATAGAGAAAGCTGCATTGTAATATATGTGTATATAAATGTAAACCCAAACTACAGAAACCACCATTATATATACAAAATCTGAATCCACTTTCATTCCCTATACAAGCACATATATCCAAAATACAAAAGTCAATGTACAATCTTAAGGAGTTTAAGAAAATGGGAAAGAATTTCTAAGACATCATTCTAAGCTCTGTTTCCATAATTACTATATGTCCAGGTATGACTGTTCTACCAATTTATATTAAAACGATTGGCATCTGTTTCATTAATTTTGTCTAGTTTAAATTTTGTAGATGTAGGTGAGACATCTGTTTTCTCTGTTGTCATTTCTTGGACACAAGCAAACTGTGACCATGGTCATACTGAGTCACTCAGGCACATTTAAGGCACTGAAGATCAATCCAGTGACAAACAACCTATTTAAACTGAAACCCTGTAATCCCAGTGGTACAGCATGTTTGAGTTATTACAGTGAAAACTTTTCTCTTATCAACTGCAACTAATTAATCACATCACAGTGAAGACTAAGAGACCAATGAAATCCTGTCTACATATGAGGGTTCTCTTGTGAGATGAATCCCCATTTGGGTCATAATCATTCCTCCTCGAGCAGAATACAGATGTCCTCTACTTTTTAATGAAGCCAGAGCTCCCTGCTGATTGTTCTTCCTTGCGTGCAGTAATGCTGACGTGTGTGATGCATGTGGCTCATGTGATGTAGCAGAGCAGCTCTTCAGCTCACAGAGGTTTATGTACAGGCTGCAGCTCTGCGTCGCCCCCTGCAGGCCTGCTGTTAGTAACAGTGTCTCGGGTCAGTGCCTCCCTCTCAGCACCTGCAGTCTGACTGAGGGAGGTTTTTGTACAGGGCTGTATCACTGTGTAACCCGCTATTGTACTGCTGACAGTAATAATCTCCTGCGTCTTCAGGCTGGACTCCAGTGATTGTCAGTGTATACTGAGTCCCAGATCCACTCCCACTGAAACGATCAGGAATCCCAGACTCGCGAGTGTCAGCATAATAAATCAGAAGTTTAGGAGCCTGACCAGGTTTCTGCAGGTACCAGCCAAGGTAGTTACTAACATCCTCACTGGCTGTACAGCTGATAGAGACAGAGCCTCCCTGCTGAACAGAATGAGTTGCTGGAGACTTAGTCAGAACTACATCTGCTGCTGATTCTGAAAATGAAAACAAGGAAACAGTTATTGAATCAAAATGTATTGCACTACAGACATAAATGACATGCTGTTTAAATGTTGAATTGGTAAGTTATTGTCACCATATCTGAATTACATAACAACAAATGAAATATTACCAAAATTCCAGATTAGACCACTTACCATGAGCAAAGAGTCCCATCGCCACAAAGAGTAGAGAGAGCGACATCATCATTGTGCTGCCTGAGTCAGTGTATCTGAAAGGGCTGAACAGACACTGATCAGCACTGGGGCTCTTAAAGTGTGTGGAGCAGTGAGACAGGACTGGTATGCAAAGCCCCTTCCTCTTTGCAAATTTTCTTATACAGAGAGACATGATCTCTAAGCCATGAACAGCAGTGGCCCTATGGAGGGCTGATACCCTTGCACTGTTTGGTGCTGGTTTAACCTGAACATCACAATGTGTGTTTGCATGTTGCTGTTTCTGACTTTATGTTGCATTATTAAAGATTTGTGAGAGGTGAAGGGCCACAGCAATGTTGGTGTGATTTAATTAGAAAAACTCTGCATTAATTAATTTGGTGATAGCGGAATTGACTGAAGGGTTTGTACATGAGTTTACAGAGTCAGACATGTAAGTCATACAGTAATGGTCTTGGTCTTGTAAAAGGGTCACAGTCGTGTAAAAATGTGTTTGTAAATCCATGATGAATTCATTTTAACATTTGTTTATCATTCATTGAGGCATTTAAGTATAATCACAATTATGCAGCTACATTAATAATTTACACCTTTGCAACCGTTTTCCTTTGTCTGCATTTTGAAATGTTTGAATACCTCTTTGTAACAATTATGAAAAAAATAAAGAATTGATCTGGTTATACATGGTTGAGAGAGAAATCTTAAGCATATGTGAATAGAGAATGCCAATGTTTTTTTGCATGCCAATGTGCGGTTTTTTTTTCATCAACAAGAAAAGGTGTTTATCAGCCTTTCAGATCTTCAATTTAAAATTTTGTGGTGTCTAGCATGTGGTAATGTGTTGTGACTTACGTTGTCGTATGTTAAGCTGGTTTTGGTATTTTCTTTTTGTTTATGATGGATTAAGGTGCTCTGTGGTGTTGGTGGTTTATAGTGCTTTGTAATATTTTGTTTTTGTTAATTTCTTAAATATTTTTGTCATCCAGGACTAATATATGGTTGCTGTCTGTGGTATCTTGTGGTTGTGGGAGACAGTGGTTCTCTGTGGGAGTTTGTGGAATGAGAGTGGACTCAATTGAATCTGTGACATACTGATTTCCATGGAACCATAATTCACGTGAACAGAGCTAAACCAACAGCCTGTATTACTGTGAGCAGCAACTTCCTTCAGAGAAAGTTCTTGTGTTTGTATGTTTGGGTACCAGGAGCCTTGTGTTCACAATGGGACTGGACTGGGCTGATGAGGATCAAAAGCTCTGTCTGTTGCCTGCAGAGATGCACTTGAGTATTCAAGTGAAAAACCACTTTAATCTTAGGCATTATGAATTTAAAGTCATAACTTTCAAATGTTCTCCTGCTGTAAATCATTAAAAAAGATTTTATGTGTGACATACAAGTTGTAAATATGAACATTTTGAAAAAAATATTACATAAGAAGCTGTGTGTGTGAGTTATTACTGAACAGCTGAAGCTCAGTGTGGTAGGGCAGAGTTCCTCAGTGTTCCAGGTCAGTAACCCCCCCCCTTGGTCCCAGCTGCAGCAGTGCAGTCTCTGTGCAGTCTGACTGAGGGAGGTTTTTGTACGACTCTCTAACACTGTGTGAACACTACATTGCCACTGATTATATCAAAGCTCTGACAGTAGTAAACTCCTGCATCTTCAGACTGGACTCCAGTGATTGTCAAAGTAAACTGAGTCCCAGATCCACTCCCACTGAAACGATCAGGAATCCCAGACTGGCGATTGGTAACTTCATAAATCAGAAGTTTAGGAGCCTGACCAGGTTTCTGCAGGTACCAGTGGAGTTCATCATCAAAATCCTCACTGGCTGTACAGCTGATAGAGACAGTGCCTCCCTGCTGAACAGAATGAGTTTCTGGGGACTGAGTCAGAACTACATCTGCTGCTGATTCTGAAAAACAAACCAAGGAAATAGATATTAAATCAATAGGAATGACACTACAGACAAAATTATGTGCTCTATATATTGAATAGGTAAGTGGTAGTTACTAAATCCGAATGAAAATACAACAAATGAAATATCACCAAAATCCAAGATGAGTCCACTTACCCTGTGTAAGGAGTCCCATCACCACAAAGAGTAGAAAGAGCAACATCATCATTGTGCTGCCTGAGTCAGTGTATCTGAAAGGGCTGAACAGACACTGATCAGCACTGGGGCTCTTAAAGTGTATGAATCAGTGAGGCAGGACAGGTATGCAAAACGCCTTCCTCTTTGCAAATTTTCTTATACAGAGAGACATGATCTCTAAGCCATGAACAGCAGTGGCCCTATAGAGGGCTGATACCCTTGCATTGTTTGGTGCTGGTTTAACCTGAACATCACAATGTGTGTTTGTATGTTACTTTTTCTGACGTTATGTTGCATTATTAAAGATTTGTGAGAGGTGAAGGGCCACAGCAATGTTGGCGTGATTTAATTAAAAGTTTGCATTAATTCATTTGGTGATATCAGAATTGACTGAATGGTTTGTGCATGAGTTTACATAATCAATCATGTAAGTCACACAGTAATGGTCTTAGTACTGCGAAGGGGTCACAGCCATGTTAAAATGTGTGTGTAAATCCATGATGAATTCATTTTAGCATTTGTTTCTCATTCATTGAGACATTTAAGTATAACAGTTCTGCAGCTACATTAATAATTTACACTTTTGCAACCATTTTCCTTTGTCTGCTTTTTAAAATCTTTGAATACCATTTTGTAACAAGCTTGAAAAGAAAAAAACAATTGATCTGGTTATACATGGCTGTGAAAGAAATCTGAAGCATATGTGAGTAAAGAATGCCAATGTTTTTCTTTTGCATGCCAATGTGCTGTTTTTTTTTTCATCAACAACAAAAAGTTTTTATCAGCATTTCAGATTTTCAATTTAAAATTCTGTGGTGTCTAGCATTTGGTAATGTGTTGTGACTTATGTTGTCATATGTTAAGATGGTTTTGGTATTTTCTTTTTTATTATGATGGATTAAGGTGCTCTGTGGTGTTTTTGGTAGCCTGTGCAGGCAGTTTATAGTGCTTTGTGATATTTTGTTTTTGTTAATGGTATTTGTTGGATATTTATGTTATCCAGGTGTAGTATACAGCTGCTGTCTGTGGTAGCTTGAGGTTGTGGGAGACAGTGGTTCTCTGTGGGAGTTTGTGGAATGAGAGTGGACTCAATTGAATCTGTGACACTGATTTCCAGGGAATCAGAATTCAGGTGAACAGAGTTAAACCAACAGCCTGTATCACTGTGAGCAGCAACTTCCTCCAGACAAAGTTCTTATGTTTGTATGTTTGGGTACCAGGAGCCTTGTGTTCGCAACGGGGCTGGACTGGGCTGATGAGGATCAAAAGCTCCATCTGTTACCTGCAGAGATGCACTTGAGTATTCAAGTGAAAAACCACTTTAATCTTAGGCATTATGAATTTAAAGTCATAACTTTCAAATGTTCTCCTGCTGTAAATCATTAAAAAAGATTTTATGTGTGACATACAAGTTGTAAATATGAACATTTTGAAAAAAATATTACATAAGAAGCTGTGTGTGTGAGTTATTACTGAACAGCTGAAGCTCAGTGTGGTAGGGCAGAGTTCCTCAGTGTTCCAGGTCAGTAACCCCCCCCCTTGGTCCCAGCTGCAGCAGTGCAGTCTCTGTGCAGTCTGACTGAGGGAGGTTTTTGTACGACTCTCTAACACTGTGTGAACACTACATTGCCACTGATTATATCAAAGCTCTGACAGTAGTAAACTCCTGCATCTTCAGACTGGACTCCAGTGATTGTCAAAGTAAACTGAGTCCCAGATCCACTCCCACTGAAACGATCAGGAATCCCAGACTGGCGATTGGTAACTTCATAAATCAGAAGTTTAGGAGCCTGACCAGGTTTCTGCAGGTACCAGTGGAGTTCATCATCAAAATCCTCACTGGCTGTACAGCTGATAGAGACAGTGCCTCCCTGCTGAACAGAATGAGTTTCTGGGGACTGAGTCAGAACTACATCTGCTGCTGATTCTGAAAAACAAACCAAGGAAATAGATATTAAATCAATAGGAATGACAAATGAAAATCCACTTTAATCTTAGGCGTTATGAATTTAAAGTCATAACTTTCAAATGTTCTCCTGCTGGAAATTAGTAAAAACACAGATTTTATGTGTGATGTACAAGCTGGAAATATTAAGATTTTGAAAAAATATTACATAAGAAGGTGTGTTTCAGTTATTACTGAACAGCTGAATCTCAGTGCGGTAGGGTAGAGTTCCCCAGTGTCCCGGGTCAGTACACACGCCCCCACCTTCTGGGTCCCAGCTGCAGCAGTGCAGTCTCTGTGCAGCATCACTCAGGGAGGTTTTTGTATGTCTCTCTAACACTGTGTGAACACATTTGTATTACTGATCCAGTGGTAGCTCTGACAGTAATAATCTCCTGCATCTTCAGCCTGGACTCCAGTGATTTTCAAAGTAAACTGAGTCCCAGATCCACTCCCACTGAAACGATCAGGAATCCCAGACTGGCGAGTGTCAGCATAATAAATCAGAAGTTTAGGAGCCTGACCAGGTTTCTGCAGGTACCAGCTGAGATAGTACTTGCCATTATAAGAGTAAACTGCTGTACTGGCCTTACAGTCAATGGAGACTGATTGACCAGTCTGGACTGACTGGGCTGCAGACTGAGTCAGAACAACCTGCCCCAAAGACCCTGAAGAGAAAGAGAGAAAAATTGTAATCATAACAACTTGATAGGCACACTGAGAAGTAATCGTGAAAAAAAAAAATATATGCAAACAGGTATCAATAATTCTTTTTATAGTGACATGATCTCTGCTTAGAATTGTTTGTCAGGCATACCCTATGAAATTTAAAAATTTAAATATATTGCTCTCACCCAGACTGCAGTTGATAAGTGTCCAGATGAAGATGGTGATAAAATTCATTGCTGCTCTGCGTTCTGTTGTCATGACAGACAGCTCTCAGTCGTGAAGTTTTAAACTGACATGATTATAAACACTCTCAGAGCACTGAAGCATGTGCTGCCAATGCAAAGTGTCCTCTCTATGCAAATGCTCTTCCTGGGTACAGCAGGCACTTGCAGCCCAGCAGTGCTGTGCACTGTGAGGCAGACAGACTGGTTCAGCACTAACAGTCTCAGGACAGCAGGACATCAGAGAGCGGATTTCCAAAACAAATACATCTGGATTTTCACTCCACATACATACGGGTGACAAATTAAAGGAAAAACCAGCATAAAGTGTCTTAGTAATATGTTGGGCCACCACGAGCTGCCAGAACAGCTTCAATGCGCCTTGGCATAGATTCTACAAGTCTCTGCCACTCTACTGGAGGGATGGAGGGAACACCATTCTTCCAAAAGATATTCCCTCATTTGGTGTTTTGATGATGGTGGTGGAGAGCGCTGTCTAACACGTCGGTGCAAAATCTCCCATAGGTGTTCAATTGGGTTGAAATCTGGTGACTGTGAAGGCCATAGCATATGATTCATATCATTTTCATACTCATCAAACCATTCAGTGACCCCAGCATTGTCATCCTGGAAGAGACCTTCCCCATGAGGATAGAAATATTTCATCATGGGAAAAAGGTGATCATTCAGAACAACTTTGTATTGATTTGCAGTGACCCTTCCCTTTAAGGGGACAAGTGGACCCAAACCATGCCAGCAAAATGCCCCCCACAGCATAACAGAGCCACCGGACCCCTCACTGTAGGGGTCAAGCAGTCAGGCCTGTACCGTTCTCTTGGTGTATACCACACATGCACTCGCTCACTTGTCGGGAATATGGTGAAGGATGACTCATCTGACCATATAACTTTTTTCCACATCTCTGTAGACCAGTGACTATGGCTTTTGCACCACTGAACTCTCAAATGTGCATTCATCTTTGTAATGAGGGGTTTATACACTGAAACCCTACTATAATATCCCTCTCTATGTAATTGTCGACGGACTGTTCTTGCTGACACAGTCGGATCATGTCCTGCATTGACATTGTCATTCCCCTGAGGAAGAGCTGCTCTTCTGTTTTTCCTTACATATCACACTAATGCACGAGCATCACGGTCATCAAATGTGCACTGTCGACCACAATTTCCGACCCCATTTACTGATGTCTTTCCCATAGATCTAAATGCAGATGTCACTTTAGTCATTGTTCCTATTGAAACACTAGCCAGTTGAGCAGTCTTTGTTGCTGAAGCTCCTGCCATCCGTCCCCCAACAATGAACCCTCTTTCAAAGTCACTTGGATCTTTCCTCTTGCCATCTTGATTCAAAATCGAGATCAACTGGGCCTGCTCAGCATTTTTATGTATGCCACAAGGCATGATTGGAGGGTAATTGCTTAGTTGTATATCCAACACTGTGCAAGCTGAGCACACGGCCATAAAGCGCAATTGACTCACCTTACTTGAAAAGGAATGTGGGTCTGCGCTCTCTCGTGTGTGCAAACTTTTCAATAGCCTTGCTGTTGAGGTCCGTCAGTCAACTAATGTATTCATTTTAAAATGATACCATGGCAAGGGTGTTTAACCGCTGTTGTCCCTTTGTATTACACATGTCTTAGAGTTGTATCAATAACGTAATCGTAAGGAGACAGCTTCTACAGCTACAGTTAGATCTCCAGCTAGCTAGCCAACTGACACATAGCTATGCACCCTGCAATACTGCCATCTAGTGGTGGGGCCAGGCCCCACTGGCCCCTAATGTAAAGACGCCCATGATTTTGATGCTAAAGTCACGCTCAAAGGAGGTGTAGCAATGCTGATAGTACTACTCATGTCTGCACTCCAATCTCACTAGATCTGTCAACTTAAATCTACCCTCTGTATTGCGTCGTCTCCGATTTCTGTATACACACAAATAAGGCAGTTTAATACAATTGAAAAGGAGAGTGGGATATCACTGTTTCAGGTGTCATGCTCCCTTTGTTGGAAATCACTGCCCTTCATCCTTTCCAAGCAGTAGCAGAACACTTAGGGGCTGTTGGGGAACTGGGTATTGGATACCTAGAGATATCCACCCAAGGGTATGCCACTGTAAAGCCTATTCACATCCACACAGGTCTAAGTCCATAGCTGGAGCCAAAGCAGTACTAAGATTATGTACCTCTACAAGCAGCAAAAAAGGCCAGCTGTAAGTGCCACACCAAATTGCATTAAGTGACAAAACCCTAACAATTAGCCTCACTGAAAAAGGCACAGGGTTTTAACTTGGGGAAGAACTGGAGGAACTTGAAACAAGGTGAAAAGGAAAAAAGGGTTGAGACCTGTGTGGAAGTACTATGCTTTTTCCTCAGTATGTCAGAAACCCACCTATGCAGAAATTAGGATTTGTTCTTTGGCTGTAGTTCACTTCAGATTGACACGACAGTGGAAGTCCCTAAATGGTCAATCCATTCCCCACATTCCATCAGCAAGTGGTCACTTCACCTGGTTGCATCCCTTTATGCTACAGGCCCACACTAGCCATGCAATAGAAAAAGGTCACTAAAATGTGACTGCTAGGATACAATTAACTGGATGTTGTTCATGCTTACACATGTCATCAAGCTCACCATGGCAAGCATGCCAAAGGGAGGCCAAGCAGCTGCACCATGTACATAGCCATGTGTAGCCATCAATAGGACAACCCTCCAAGCACAGAGCAAAGCATGGCCATACTGAGCATGGCAGGGGGTTGCCATCTGGTTGCTCTGCACCCTCAAGTCATACAACCCACAGCAAAGTAGAAATGTGACCACCAGTACCATGCAAGAGAGCTGAAGTTGTAGCTTATTTATTCATCATTTATACAGACAGTTTGTGTCATTTCCTCAGTAGTACCCAGTCAGAGACCCAGTAGTAGGGTCTCTGACCTGCGAGGCCACTCAGGGCTCCCAGTCTCCGGTCACTCAGACGCTGAGGAGAGCCGACTGTTCTGAGTAGGCCGGGCGGAGGCCCAGCTCTCACTCTCTGATTCCACTGTTCTTACCCTGGTCTGCACTCAGCCTCTCCTGCTTACTGCTACACTGCTGTCTCACCGGCCTGGTGCTTCACCTCACCCTGTGTGTTAATCCATCCACCAGCCTGGGCTTTCAGCACTAACATCTAACATGTCTCTGCTTGTGTTCACCTATAAATTTGGCGATATTTAGTAATATTACTGATATTAGTGTGTGTTTCTGTGAGATTTTGCTTAAAGGTTGTTACATAAACTTCACTGAGATAATAAAGACTCTTTCAATCATTACTGTTGTCCTTCTTATTATTATAAGGCCAAGAGATATCTGTACTGACTGGAATCTAGACTTATCCTCTGTGTTAAGGGACATTATGGCATTCCTGTCATTGTTAGTTAATTTACAGTACACAATTATGTCTAATTCAATAATGTCAAAACAGAAATATGTAGATTTCAATAATGGTTTAGAATAAAAAGTGGATCAAACGAAATTGTAGTTTTTCATTTCTTAGAAAACTGATGATAAAACCACTATGAAAATTTAATATGAATATTTTTTCTTTAAAAGCAAATATACAGTACATTTTCACTCCTGACATACCATGTGTACCATGCAGCACCCTGTCACTCTAATGTATCAGTATCCTCCTAAATCAAGGGCAGCTGCTCAGTTAGCAGTGTCTGTATTAAACAGATCCACAGCAGTATCAGATACTGGGAAATCCTGAAATGGACCAGAGCAGAATTCCACTGCTGCAGTGTGTCTCTACTGACCCAAAGCCCCTGTCTCTCAGGATTGGTACAGGAGCAGCTTTAGAGCAGAGTTTGTGTTTCTCTGCTGAATACAGGCTCAGACAGCAATGTGAGGGAGGAGTTATTTGTCAGATAACTGACCATGAATCATTTAAAAAGCAGCAGTTTCCCCAGTGCTGGAGGCCCAAGGAGAAGAGCAGGAATATGTGCAGTGTGCTCAGAGCAGCTCTGTGCAGCAGGATGTGTGCTCAGCTCACACTAACCCCCTGGGGACGGGACCCACATCTGGCCACAGTGCTGCTCTATTCTGAGAGTCAGAACCAGCCTTCCCCACCCTGCACATGCAAATCTGAGTTTCAGCCCCAGATCACAGTTTCACAGGCCAAAAATACACCATGTCTGCAGCAGCTGTGTGCAGCTAGCCTCATGTTTCTGTTGAAGATGCAGAGGGGAGGGGTTCATTTCTGTAATGAAGATGAGAGGTTGAAGGGGGTGACTGCACAGCAGGCCTGTCTTTGCATGAGACTCAGATTGGACATTTCACAGTAGAGTGAACTCACACCCCTACACCTGCACTGAAGCATGCAGACAGAACTTCCTCTGTGATTAACTATCATGCCATGCCTATATGTATACATTTCATATTTTATCAGCTTTTAAAATGTGTATGACATTATGAAAACTATCATGTAGTATAAAATGAAATAAAAATGACTTAAAATTAAAATAAAAGTTTTCATTTTTAAGGAGTATGAGGCAAAGGAGTTCAGCAGAGAGTAAACAGCCCCACTGCTTCAACTGTGTCCTGCCTCAATGGCTACCGGCCTGTAGCACTCACACTGATCCTCACGAAATGCTTTGAGAGGCTGGTACTAAGGCACATGAAGGCCCATCTCCAACTGGACCCACTGCAGTTTGCCTACCGCTCCAACCGGACAACTGATGACACCATCACTACTGCCCCCCACCTCACCCTTTCCCACCCAAACAGAAAGGACAATTATGCCAGAATGCTGTTCATAGAATCTAGTTTAGCATTCAACACAATCATTCCGCAGAGGCTGCTAGGGAAGTTGAGATTACTGGGCATGAACACCTTTCTCTGTAATTGGATCCTGGACTTCCTGACTGAAAGGCCTCAGTCTATCAGTATAGCAAAGAACACCTCCAGGGTCATCAAGCTGAGCACCGGCGCTCCAAGGGCTGTGTGCTGAGCCCACTGTTGTTCACCCTGCTGACACATGACTGTGCCGCCCAGCACAGCTCTAATCACATCATCAAGTTTGCAGATGACACGACAGTGGTGGGGCTCATCAGTAACAACGATGAGTCTGCATACAAAGCAGAGGTCAGTCGTCTGGTGGACTGGTGTCAAGACAATAATCTGTCTCTTAATGTTGAGAAAACTAAAGTGATGATTGTTGACTTCAGGAAGAGCCCTGCTATTTACACTCCTTTGAACATCAACGGCTCTGCTGCGGAGACAGTCAACAGCATCAATTTCCTGGGAGTGCACATAGCGAAGGACCTCACCTGGACACTCAACACCACCACCATAACCAAAAAGGCCCAGCAACGTCTCCACTTCCTGCGGAGGCTGAAGAAAGCCAGCCTCCCTCCTCCCATCCTCACCACCTTCTACTGAGGGACCGTAGAGAGCATCCTCTGCAGCTGCATCACCGTCTGGTTTGGGAAGTGTAAAGTCGCTGACCGCAAGTCACTACAGTGGATAGTGAGGACAGCTGAGAGGATCATCGGGGTCCCTCTCCCAACCATGGATGAACTCTTCCACAAACACTGCATCCGGCGTGCATCCCTTACATGGACTGTTCACCCCCCTGCCGTCTGGCAGAAGATACCGGAGCATCTATACCGTGACTGCCAGACACTGCAACAGCTTTTTCCCTCAGGCAGTCATGCTCCTCAACTCTGTGCTGCCCCCTCCTCCCCTCCTACTGTCAGCACTCCAGCCTGAGCTGCTGGTTTCTCCCTGTCTGTCTGCGTGGGTGTGTCTTTTGTTTGTTTTTTCCGTGCATGTGCTTATGTTTTGTTCTCAGCCTTCGCCCCTCCTCCTGTCCTGCCTACCTGCCCTGCTGCTACGCCCACCACCTGAAGCCCATCCTGCGCACCTGTTCCCTGTTGTCTCATCACCAGCCCATGCATATATACCCCGCTGTTTCCTTTGTTCTTTGCCTGATCGTCTCAGTTTGTTCTCTGTGTCGTTTCTTGCCAGTTGTTTAGTTCAGATTTGCTCGGTTTTTGACTCTGCCTGTTTCTGGTCCTCCCTTTTGCCTGCCGTTTTGGTTTCTGAGTTTTCCCCTGTGCCCTTCTGGTTTCTGATTTTGGACTGGTTTTTCGACAACGATTTTTTCCTGTGCTTTTGGACCTGACATTAAAGTCTCTCCTTTTACCGCCTGATTTGTCTGCTCCTGGGTCCTTTCCCTCCTCAACCCTGACACCTGCACCTGCCCAAGAACAGACCCACACCCCCAGAGCATACCCCTGCCCAGTCCCCTGGACTGAGCACCCCAAATTTAAAATGCACATAGCCACTTTAAAGGGTGTAATTCTGTTTCATAATTTACTTGCACTCTTCTGCCTGCCACTTTACCATTTAATGTCTTGTTATTTTGTCTATTTATTGTCTTGTCATTTGTCTATTTATTGTCTTGTGTATTTATTCAGTGACTGAATGTAGCACCGTGGGTTCCATATTTCAACCCTACTGTAAACTTGTATATGGATGGGCTGACAATAAAATCTTTCCTGACTCTTGACTTGACAAGTATTTCAGTAGAGATACTGTGTTACCTAGAGTGAAAAAGATATATAATTACTTCATGCAGTATATTTCAAAGTGAAACAATCATAGAAGGAAGATGGTCTCTCTTCCATTCTTCTCAGTGTTTCAATAATGATGTCATATATTGCATAGTCTACTGTAATGGAGAGACTCACCTGTGTCTCATAAAACTGTCTAACTTTTAGATGTGTATTTAAGGATCTGCGTTTACAAATTTCCACTTTGTCATCATTTGAGCTCATGTCAAGCAATTGCATCTTCACAGGTCAATTGTTAGTTAATTGACCATTTGTTTGTCTTTTTTGCCTGATTAAGGATACTGAAATACAGTTATGCAACCACAGACCACTTTTTTGAGTTGAGCTGTGTGCCTGGGCCTGGATCTTCTTGTTAGTGGATTTTTAAAATAATTTATATTTTCCATGTGTTTTCCTTTGTGACAAGCGTTGGCTAACTTCTCCAAATCGTCACATATAATTCCAGATAGACAACAATAATTAACGGTGACAACGGACTGTGAGGGGTCATTCTTCCCCTAACAGAACTCAGACCTCCTCTGCTGTGCAGTGAACTCAGAGCTCCCTGCTGATGGTTCTCCCTTCTGAGCAGTAATGCTGATGTATGTGTCTCCTGTGATGTTCTGCTACAGAAGTGTGTGGTTCAGCAGTGGCAGCTCTGCTGTGGGTTCTGTATATGAAGCAGAGCAGCTCTTCAGCTCAGAGAGGTTTATGTACAGGCTGCAGCTCTGCGTCGCCCCCTGCAGGCCTGCTGTTAGTAACAGTGTCTCGGGTCAGTGCCTCCCCCTCAGCACCTGCAGTCTGACTGAGGGAGGTTTTTGTACAGGGCTGTAACACTGTGTAACTCGCTATAGGTCTCCTGACAGTAATAATCTCCTGCATCTTCAGGCTGGACTCCAGTGATTGTCAGTGTATACTGAGTCCCAGATCCACTCCCACTGAAACGATCAGGAATCCCAGACTGGCGATTGGTAGCATAATAAATAAGAAGTTTAGGAGCCTGACCAGGTTTCTGCAGGTACCAGCTGAGGTAATCATCAACATCCTCACTGGCTGTACAGCTGATAGAGACAGTGCCTCCCTGCTGAACAGAATGAGTTGCTGGAGACTGAGTCAGAACTACATCTGCTGCTGATTCTGAAAAACAAAACAAAGAAATGGTTAAATCAAACAAAAATTTCACCACAGAAAAAATATATTTACTGTATATATTAAATTGGTATGTGATATGTGATCTGAATAATAACAACAACATAACAACAAAGTCCCAAATCAGACCAACTCACCCTTAGCACAGAGTCCCATCACCACCAACAGTAAAGAGATCAACATCATCATTGTGCTGCCTGAATCAGTGTATCTGAAAGGGCTGAACAGACACTGATCAGCACTGGGGCTCTTAAAGTGTGTGGAGCAGTGAGGCAGGACAGAAATGCAAAAAACGTTCCTATATACAAATCATGTTACAAGTTATGATTACCGTTATGAGGCCATCTGGTGGTGATATTTCATAGTTTTGTGACAAATGTCATAGGTTAAGATGTTTTTTTGTATTTTCTTGTTTTTTTCATCCTGGATTAAGGTGCTCTGTGGTGTTGTTGATAGCCTGTGCAGGTGGTTTATAGTGCTTTGTGATATTTTGTTTTTCTTAATGGTACCTGTTAGATATTTATGTTATCCAGGAGCAGTATACATTGCCGTCTGTGGTAGCTCACGATTGTGGGAGACAGTGGTTCCCTGTGGTGGTTTGTGGAATGAGAGTGGATTAGATTGAATCTGTAAGATACTGAATTCAGGTGAACAGTTAAACCAACAGCCTGTATTACTGTGAACAGTAACTTCGTCCAGACAAAGTTCTTGTGTTTGTATGTTTGGGAACGAGGAGCCTTGTGTTCACAACTGGGCTGGACTGGGATGATGAGGAACAAAAAGCTCCACCTGTTACCTGCAGAAATGTACTTGAGCATTTAAGTGAAAAACCACTTTAATCTTTGGCTTCATGAATTTAAAGTCAGAACTTTAAAATGTTCTCCTGCTGGAAATCACTAAAAAAACAGATTTTATGTGTGATGTACAAGCTGGAAATATTAACATTTTGAAAAAAATATTACATTAGAAGGTGTGTGTGAGTTATTACTGAACAGCTGAAGCTCAGTGTGGTAGGGCAGAGTTCCCCAGTGTTCCAGGTCAGTAACCCCCCCCAAATGGCTCCCAGCTGCAGCAGTGCAGTCTGTGTGCAGTCTGACTGAGGGAGGTTTTTGTACGACTCTCTAACACTCCAGTGATTGTCAAAGTAAACTGAGTCCCAGATCCACTCCCACTGAAACGATCAAGAATCCCAGACTGGCGAGAGGTAGCTTCATAAATCAGAAGTTTAGGAGCCTGACCAGGTTTGAACTGGTACCAGCTGAGGTAACTGCTGCTAACATTTTGACTGGCTGTAAAGCTGATAGAGACAGTGCCTCCCTGCTGAACAGAATGAGTTTCTGGAGACTGAGTCAGAACTACATCTGCTGCTGATTCTGAAAAACAAAACAAGGAAATAGAAATTTAATCTAAGAGCAATTTCACTACAGGAAAAACTTATATGTACTGTACATATTCAATTGGTATGTGACAGTAACCAAATCTGAATAAAATAATAGCAAAAATAATAGCAATATCATCAAAATATCATCAAAATCCCAAAATGGATCACCGTACCCTCAGCAAAGAGTGTCATCACCACAAACAGTTGAACGAGCATCATCATCAAGATCATTGTGCTGCCTGAGTCAGTGTATCTGAAAGGGCTGAACAGACACTGATCAGCACTGGGGCTCATAAAGTGTGTGGAGCAGTGAGGCAGGACTGGTATGCAAAGCCCCTTCCTGTCACATGCAGAGAGAACATTCCCGTATACATCATTTTATTATTTTTAACCTTAAAAAGTTTTGCTTTGCTAATTTTTAATTCAAGCAAACGGGGCTACAGTGAAATTATTCATACAGTTATGCATGCAGAAGACATGCATATGAATACTCAAATTTTCCCTTCTCTACGCTAAATGTAGAGGTTTTTATTTTCCACAGGGGAGACAAAGGTAGACAAAACTGAGGGGGGACAAAACTGAGGGGGATATGCGTCAAGATATCCCTAACAGACAAATTTAAAAGGAGTTTTCATAACAATATGAATAATACTCATACCTGTTTGCTATGTACTTGGTGATTGTTTCTGACACCTTAGGTTACTTTGCTGTTGTCAGTGGTTGTCTGTCATCTTTGTTGTGTGTATGTTCATCTGGGTTAAGCGTAACACTTTGTGCCATCTTGTGGTTGTTTATGGTACTTGGTGGAGACTTATTGGAAACACAATGAATGAAAATCCTCTTACTCAGTGGGTGGTTAGTCCCACCTAACCAGCCACTGAGAAACACTTGGTCCCTCTCCCTGACACACTGACCTTGAGAGAGACTCGGACAGAGCAGCAAGCTCTCCTGTGGAATGAGACTATATTAGAGGGAGTTTGTAACATGCTAAATATAGGGGAGATACACAGTTAAATAAACAGCAGTGTGAAAGTGGCTGTAGCATATTATTGTGATGTAAGTGTAAAGTGTTACAATATTATTGTTGGCGTTTCCATGTGTTACCAGTGAACATCTATTTTCAGCAGATGTGACTCTGTAGCACTGAGATGACTTGGTGTGAGTAGCCTTGGGAAGGAGGGTTAGCGGGTGCGGAAACTGGCCTGATTGAGAGCTGTGCTCCTCTGTCTCCCACTGATCAGCACTGGGGCTCTTAAAGTGTGTGGAGCAGTGAGTCAGGACAGGTATGTAAAGTCCCTTCCTCTGGACAAATTCCATTAAACAGACAGAGGATCTCTGAGGCATGAAAAACAGTGGATCTATAGACGCTGGGACACTTGTACCTTTTACTGCTGGTTTAACCTGTGTGCATCTTTGTGTGCATTTTACTGATTTTGACTTTATGTTTTATCAATATAGATGTGTGCCAGGTGAAGGGCCACTGCAATGTCTTTGTAATTCAATTCAAGCAGCAACTTGTGATGGAGTTATTACTGAATCGCTCTGAAACTCAGTGTGGTAGAGCAGATTTCCTCAGTGTCCCGGGTCAGTGCCTCCACCGTTTCTGTGCAGTTTTACTGAGGGAGGTTTTTGTATGACTCTCTAACACTGTGTGAACACATTTGTACTACTGATGTAGTGGTGGCTCTGACAGTAATAATCTCCTGCATCTTCAGCCTGGACATTACTGATGGTCAGAGTGAAATCAAGCCCATTTCCTCTCCCACTGCCACTGAACCTAGAGGACACTCCTGAGACCCTGTCTGATGTCCGGTAGATCAGGAGTTTAGGTGCTCCTCCAGATCTCTGCTGGTACCAGGCAAGATGATACTGAGAGCCAGTATAATGGGATACTGCTGTACTGGCCTTACAGTCAATGGAGACTGATTGACCAGTCTGGACTGACTGGGCTGCAGACTGAGTCAGAACAACCTGCCCCCAACACCCTGAAGAGAAAGAGAGAATAATTGTATTCATAACAACTTGATAGGCATGCTGAGAATTAACAGTAAAAAAGAATATATGCATAGAGGTATCAGTAATTTTTTTAGTGACATGAACTCTGCTTAGATTTGCTTAGTCAGGCAAACCCCATGAAATTTCAAAATTTAAATACATTGATCTCACCCTGACTGCAGTAGAAAAGTGTCCAGATGAAGATGGTGATAAAATTCATTGTTGCTCTGGGTTCTGTTGTCATGACAGACAGCTCTCAGTCATGAAGTATTAAACTGACAGAATTATAAACACTCCCAGAGCACTGAAGCATGTGCTGCCAATGCAAAGTGTCCTCTCTATGCAAATGCTCTTCCTGGGTACAGCAGGCACTTGCAGCCCAGCAGTGCTGTGCACTGTGAGACAGAGACCAGTTTACCTCTAACAGTCCCATGTTAGCAGCATATAAAAGAGCAAATCTTGACAGAAAACATTATGCTAGAATAAATAGAATAGAAGAGTTTATATATTTGTGTTTTCAAATTTACTTTTTATGTAAATTTCATTGTGAGTTATTATTTTCTCTTACATATGAGAAACTTGTAAAAAAAATTGAACAGAAGGAAGTGATCAAAGTAATTTCACTAGATAACTCCTGCTTCGTGTCAGATTGATTCTCACTGAGATCTACAAGGTTGCCCCACTGACACCCTTGATTTTGGAGGGACAGGGGGCAGGAGACACATGATGCAATGGTACTACTGTGAAGAGAAGTACAGCAAACTCTTTCCCATGATGCATCAGTAAAATGCATCAGCTTGATCCACTCCTTGTCAATAAATATCAACAGGATTGTAAAAAATGTGGTTTTGGGTGTAAGGATTCAGTTGCCTGCAACAAGTATTGTTTCTTCACTGTGTCTGAGTTCAGGTTCATTCTGTTTGACTGGAGTGCAATTGTCTCATTTCCAAAGGACAATTATATTTCCTCTGTTTTGTTTTGTTACATATATATAAATGTATAAACATATTACTTGAAGGGTAGGCCTAATGACCTCAGCAACTTTAACTAGTATAGTCTAGCCCTTAGGCTGGGGATTAAAGTACTGATTTTGACAATGTTGCGATGAAAATAGTGAAGTTGACATTCAAATGTGTCTCTGGTGAGCACTGGGGAAGGTGATCACCCATTCTCCCTAATCAAAAATCTTTCATAATGATGAGAACCAAAATCATTTAGTCTGTTGACAGGAACCCCTTTGGGATAATGCTCATTCCAACCCAGACAACTTCTGTTCTTGACTGAGTTCAGAGTTCGCTGGTGACGCCTCTCACTTGTGAGCAGTAATGTTAGTAACAGTGTCTCAGGTCAGTGCCTCCCCCTCAGCACCTGCAGTCTGACTGAGGGAGGTTTTTGTACAGGGTTGTAACACTGTGTAACCCGCTAGAGCTCTGCTGACAGTAAAAATCTCCTGCGTCTTCAGGCTGGACTCCAGTTATTGTCGATGTATAATGAGTCCCAGTTCCACTCCCACTGAAACGATCAGGAATCCCAGACTGGCGAGTGTCAGAAGCATAAATCAGAAGTTTTGGAGCCTGACCAGGTTTCTGCAGGTACCAGTGGAAGTAGCTGCTGCTAATACTCTGACTGGCTGTACAGCTGATAGAGACAGTGCCTCCCTGCTGAACAGAAAGAGTTGCTAGAGACTGAGTCATGACTATATCTGCTGCTGATTTTGAAAAACAAAACAAAGACATAGATATTAAATCAAAAGGTATTACACTACAGACATAAATGATATGCTATATATATGTTGAATTGGTAATTGAGAGTCACCAAAATTGAATTAAATAACAAGTGAAATCTCATCAAAATCCCAGATTAGATCACTTACCCTGAACAAAGAGTCCCATCGCCAAAAACAGTAGAAAGAACAACATCATCATTGTGCTGCCTGAGTCAGTGTATCTGCAAGGGCTGAACAGACACTGATCAGCACTGGGGCTCTTAAAGTGTGTGGAGCAGTGAGGCAGGACAGATATGCCAAGCCCCTTCCTCTATACAAACCCTAACACAGAGAAAGACAGGAGCTCTGTGGTGTGAACAGCATTGGCTCTATAGAGGGGTGGGACACTGGCAATGCAGACACAATGCCATAAAATGTCCCTCTATAAATGGGTTACTACACTGGAAACATGCAAACAAGTAAATAATTTAAATAAATGAAACATAAAGCTTTACATTAATTCTTTTTTATAATTTAGTCATAAAAATCTTGATTTGGATATATTCTTAATTTAGACATTTTAGAAGATTTTTACATTGTATGTCATCTTAATCTTTGAATTTCATTCTGTAAGAAACTTTTACTATTGCTATCAGTCTTGGGTGTGTTAAATTTGATGTCATGTGTGGTTTCATTGTTTTTAAATTTCCCTCAGCTTGAAATATATAAATATAAGGACATAACATGATGTATACAATTGAGGTGCTCTTTGGTTGATTGTGGTACTGACATCTTATTAAAAATATTCTATGGAGTTGTTGCATTGAAACCATATCCTACAAATATCCTCAACAGAGAATAATTTAGATCATTCTGGAAATGGGTTGCCATTCCACTTTCTGATGTTGTCCAATGTATCAGGTTAGAAGGTATGTGACCTTCTGTTATTACTGAACTATTAACATTTCAGTGTGTGTAGAGGACAGACTTCATCAGTGTCCCGGTTCAGTGGCTCCTCTCCAAAACCTGCAGTAGGTCTCAGCTGCAGCAGCACAGACCCTGTGCAGTCTGACTGAGGGAGGTTTTTGTACGACTCTCTAACGCTGTGTGAACACCCAGTTGCTACTGATGGCATGTGAGCTCTGACAGTAATAATCTCCTGCATCTTCAGCCTGGACATTGCTGATGGTCAGAGTGAAATCAAGCCCGTTTCCTCTCCCACTGCCACTGAATCGAGAGGACACTCCTGAGTGCCTGTCTGATGTCAGGTAGATCAGAAGTTTAGGAGCCTGACCAGGCTTCTGCAGGTACCAGGCAAGATAGTACTTGCCACTATAAAGAGCAACTGCTGTACTGGCCTTACAGTCAATGGAGACTGATTGACCAGTCTGGACTGACTTGGCTGCAGGCTGAGTTAGAACAACCTGCCCCAAACACCCTGAAGAGAAAGAGAGAAAAACTGTAATCATAACAGCTTGATAGGCACACTGAGAATTAATACTGAAAAAAATATATATGCAAACAGGTGTCAGTAATTTTTTTATATTGACATAAACTCTGCTTAGATTTGTTTGTCAGGCATACCCTATGAAATTTAAAAATTTTAAAAATATTGCTCTCACCCTGACTGCAGTAGAAAAGTGTCCAGATGAAGATGGTGATAAAATTCATTGTTGCTCTGCGTTCTGTTGTCATGTTAGACAGCTCTCAGTCATGAAGTATTAAACTGACAGGATTATAAACACTCCCAGAGCACTGAAGCATGTGCTGCCAATGCAAAGTGTCCTCTCTATGCAAATGCTCTTCCTGGGTACAGCAGGCACTTGCAGCCCAGCAGTGCTGTGCACTGTGAGACAGACAGACTGGTTCAGCACTAACAGTCCCAGGTCAGCAGCATTTCAGAGAGCAAATTTTTACAGAATACATTATGCTAGAATAAATAGAATAGCAGAGATTATATCTTTATAGAATAGATTATACTTGTCATCTATTTCATTTCAAACAATTTTAAATATGACAAACTTGTAAAAATTTTGAATGAAGAAATGTCAATGAAATTTCACTAGGTAACTCCTACTTGATGTCAGATTGTTTCTCACTAGCACTGAGATCTACAAGGTTGCCCTACTGACACCCTTTATTTTAGAGGGACAGAGGGCAGGAGACACATGATGAAATGGTATAACTCTCAGTAGAAGTACAGTAAATGTTAGTCAGACAAACTCTTTCCCATCATGCATCAGTAAAACACATCACCTCTATCCAGTATTTGTCAATAAATGTCAAAAGGATTGTAAAAAAGGAGTTACAAACATCTGCTTCTGGTTGTAATATGATGTCATTCATATTGACCCTTAACTACATAAATATAGGTCAGATCAAGGACACTGACACTTTTGATTTTGGTTTTGTATATTGATGCCCCAAAGGTTCTTGTTTTGAGATACCAGTTTACAGTGCTTTGTCATTTATGGTGACAATATTAAGCAATGAGGGGATTGTGCTGATTCTGAAAAGCATATATACAATTACATGCCATTCGGAGACTTCCCCTGAGAAATGATTTTTGTGTACCTCCCTGTTAAGCATCACCATGTGGGGTTACACCATATGTTAAAATGCTGCTGATACTTTGATGATCTTTTTGGCCTCATTAGTTTTTGGTTTCATCCTTGTTTTCCTAGATAGTAGAACAAACCTTTCTAGCTGCTCCTTAGTCACTGCATTTGTGCTTGAGTTTTTATTTTATTCCATAAGAACTAAGTAACATTATAGCTGAAGCAGTGCAGTACTGGCCATGTAGTTTTGGGTGTAAGGATTCAGTTGACTGCAACAAGAAGTTTCTTTACTGTTGCTGAGCTCATTTTCGTTGTGTTTGACTTAAGACTGCCACTGTCTCATTTCCAAAGTACAATTATCTTTCCTCTGTTTTGTTTTGTTACATGAATGTATAAACATGTTACATGTAGGATAGACCTTATGACCTCAGCAACCGTAACTAGGATAGTCTAGCACTCAGGCTTGGGATTAAGGTACTGATTTTGACAATTCAGTCACAGACATCTAATTTCTGCAAAGAAATACGGTCATGATATCACTGGGACTAGTTTTGCAATTCAATCACATCATAATTTCAGTGGCCAAGTTGCAAAACATAGCTAAATTGAAAAACATTTTATTTTTATGCTAATGTATGAGGGTGTTGCAATGAAAACGGTGAATTTGGCATTTGAATGTCTCTGGTGAGTGCTGGGGAAGTTGATCACTTCAGTTAAGGGACAATCCTGTCCACTACAGCTGTGATGTCATCTGGGTTCTACATGAAAACACACATCCTCTCATATCACACATCATTCACCCCAGACACAGCCAAAATCTTTCACTCTGGTGACAGTTACACCTTTGGAATGACTCTGGCAGAACCCAGAAATCCTCTGATATTGGCTGAACTCAGAGCTCCCTGCTGATGCCTCTCCCTTGTGAGCAGTAATGCTGATGTATGTGGCTCCTGTGATGTTCTGCTACAGAAGTGTGTGGGTCAGCAGTGGCAGCTCTGCTGTGGGTTCTGTATATGAAGCAGAGCAGCTCTTCAGCTCAGAGAGGTTTATGTACAGGCTGCAGCTCTGCGTCGCCCCCTGCAGGCCTGCTGTTAGTAACAGTGTCTCGGGTCAGTGCCTCCCCCTCAGCACCTGCAGTCTGACTGAGGGGGGTTTTTGTACAAGGCTGTAACACTGTGTAACTCGCTATAGCTCTCCTGACAGTAATAATCTCCTGCATCTTCAGCCTGGACTCCAGTGATTGTCAGTGTATACTGAGTCCCAGATCCACTCCCACTGAAACGATCAGGAATCCCAGACTGGCGAGTGGTAGCATAATAAATCAGAAGTTTAGGAGCCTGACCAGGTTTCTGCAGGTACCAGTGGAGGTAGTTGCTTATACTCTGACTTGCTGTACAGCTGATAGAGACAGTGCCTCCCTGCTGAACAGAATGAGTTGCTGGAGACTGAGTCAGAACTACATCTGCTGCTGATTCTGAAAATGAAAACAAGGAAACAGTTATTGAATCAAAATGTATTGCACTACAGACATAAATGACATGCTGTTTAAATGTTCAATTGGTAAGTTATTGTCACCATATCTGAATCACATAACAACAAATGAAATATTACCAAAATTCCAGATTAGACCACTTACCCTGTGCAAAGAGTCCCATCGCCACAAACAGTAGAAAGAGCGACATCATCAATGTGCTGCCTGAGTCAGTGTATCTGAAAGGGCTGAACAGACACTGATCAGCACTGGGGCTCTTAAAGTGTGTGGAGCAGTGAGGCAGGACTGGTATGCAAAGCCCCTTCCTCTTTGCAAATTTTCTTATACAGAGAGACATGATCTCTAAGCCATGAACAGCAGTGGCCCTATCGAGGGCTGATACCCTTGCACTGTTTGGTGCTGGTTTAACCTGAACATCACAATGTGTGTTTGCATGTTGCTGTTTCTGACTTTATATTGCATTATTAAAGATTTGTGAGAGGTGAAGGGCCACAGCAATGTTGGTTTGATTTAATTAGAAAAACTCTGCATTAATTAATTTGGTGATAGCGGAATTGACTGAAGGGTTTGTACATGAGTTTACAGAGTCAGACATGTAAGTCATACAGTAATGGTCTTGGTCTTGTAAAAGGGTCACAGTCGTGTAAAAATGTGTTTGTAAATCCATGATGAATTCATTTTAACATTTGTTTATCATTCATTGAGGCATTTAAGTATAATCACAATTATGCAGCTACATTAATAATTTACACCTTTGCAACCATTTTCCTTTGTCTGCATTTTGAAATGTTTGAATACCTCTTTGTAACAATTATGAAAAAAATAAAGAATTGATCTGGTTATACATGGTTGAGAAAGAAATCTGAAGCATATGTGAGTAAAGAATGCCAATGTTTTTTTGCATGCCAATGTGCTGTTTTTTTTTCATCAACAAGAAAAGGTGTTTATCAGCCTTTCAGATTTTCAATTTAAAATTTTGTGGTGTCTAGCATGTGGTAATGTGTTGTGACTTAGGTTGTCGTATGTTAAGCTGGTTTTGGTATTTTCTTTTTGTTTATGATGGATTAAGGTACTCTGTGGTCTTGGTGGTTTATAGTGCTTTGTAATATTTTGTTTTTGTTCATTTCTTGAATATTTTTGTCATCCAGGACTAATATATGGTTGCTGTCTGTGGTATCTTGTGGTTGTGGGAGACAGTGGTTCTCTGTGGGAGTTTGTGGAATGAGAGTGGACTCAATTGAATCTGTGACATACTGATTTCCATGGAACCATAATTCACGTGAACAGAGTTAAACCAACAGCCTGTATCATTATGAGCAGCAACTTCCTTCAGAGAAAGTTCTAGTGTTTGTATGTTTGGGTACCAGGAGCCTTATGTTCACAATGGGACTGGACTGGGCTGATGAGGATCAAAAGCTCTGTCTGTTGCCTGCAGAGATGCACTTGAGTATTTAAGTGAAAAACCACTTTAATCTTAGACATTATGAATTTAAAGTCATAACTTTCAAATGTTCTCCTGCTGTAAATCATTAAAAAAGATTTTATGTGTGACATAAAAGTTGTAAATATGAACATTTTGAAAAAAATATTACATAAGAAGCTGTGTGTGTGAGTTATTACTGAACAGCTGAACTTCAGTGTGGTAGGGCAGAGTTCCTCAGTGTTCCAGGACAGTGACCCCCCCCTTTGGTCCCAGCTGCAGCAGTGCAGTCTCTGTGCAGTCTGACTGAGGGAGGTTTTTGTACGACTCTCTAACACTGTGTGAACACTACATTGCCACTGATTATATCAAAGCTCTGACAGTAGTAAACTCCTGCATCTTCAGACTGGACTCCAGTGATTGTCAAAGTAAACTGAGTCCCAGATCCACTCCCACTGAAACGATCAGGAATCCCAGACTGGCGAGAAGAAGCTTTATAAATCAGAAGTTTAGGAGCCTGACCAGGTTTGAACAGGTACCAGTGGAGGCCGCTATAAATATTTTGACTGGCTGTACAGCTGATAGAGACAGTGCCTCCCTGCTGAACAGAATGAGTTGCTGATTGAGTCAGAACTAAATCGACTGCTGATTCTGAAAAACAAAACAAGGAAATACATATTAAATCAAAGTTATTACACTACAGACATTGAAGACACACTGTATATATTTTGAATTGGCAAGTGACAAACATCAAACCTGAATTAAATAACAACAAATTTAATATCACCAAAATCCCAGATTAGATCATTTACCCTGTGCAAGGAGTCCCATTGCCACAAACAGTGGAAAGAACGACATCATCATTGTGCTGCCTGAGTCAGTGTATCTGAAAGGGCTGAACAGACACTGATCAGCACTGGGGCTCTTAAAGTGTGTGTAGCAGTGAGACAGGACCATTATGCAGCCCCCTTCCTCTATACAAATCCTGTCACACAGAGAAAAAGAGGAGCTCTGAGGCACGTACAGCACTGGCTCTATAGAGGGCTGGGGCCCTTGCACTGTAGGGCCACTGCAATGCAGACATGATGCCATAAAACGTTCCTATATAAATGTGTTACTACACTGGACACATGTACTACTAAATTTATAATAATTTAAATATACGTCAAGCATTAAAGCATTCATACATTAATTCAGATATTTTTATAATTTAGTCATCTGAAAAAATTTTCATTGTCTGGCACCTGATTCTATTAATTTCATTTTGTAGGAAACTTTTCAAAAATTATTTACTATACATGGAAGAAAAGGAAATCTGAAGAGTATCTGAGTGGGGATTTCCAGTTTTCATTTGCATTGGAATGTTTTTATTTGTATTTGCAAATGGCAAAAGCATTTTTCAAGTGTTTTAGGTTCGAGGGTTAAATTTGAAGATTTGTGGTGTCTAGCATGTGGGAGTAATCTTTGATAGTTTTTGCAGAATGTTATGATATTTCATCATATTTGGCATTCAGTAGTTTCTTGTTGCCTATGATAGGTTGAGGTGCTCTTTGGATGATTGTGGTACCCTGTGCTAACTCTTTTTTGGATTTTTAACATGAAAAAATCTTTAATCTTGCGTGTGATGAATTTGACGTCATGGTTTTTGAATTTCCCTCTGATTGAAATATAGGAATATAAGGACATTATATGGTAAATATAATTGGACATACTGACATTTTCAAAAAAAAATGAAGATGTTGGATTGAAAATACACCTTACAGATGTTGTCCAACAGGGAATCACTAGGACCATTTTGAATGGATTGCCATTCACTTTCTGTGCCTTTGTATCAGGTTAGAAGGTATGTAACATTTAAACTCAGTGTAGGAGACCAGATTTCCTCAGTGTCTTGGGTCAGTGGCTCCCCTCCAGCACCTGCAGTAGGTCTCAGCTGCAGCAGTGCAGACCCTGTGCAGTCTGACTGAGGGAGGTTTTTGTATGATTCTCTAACACTGTGTGAACACCCCGTTGCTACTGATTTCATGTACACTATGACAGTAATAATCTCCTGCATCTTCAGCCTGTACACCAGTGATTGTCAGCATAAACTGAGTCCGAGATCCACTCCCACTGAAACGATCAGGAATCCCAGGCAGCCGAGTGGTAGCATCATAAATCAGAAGTTTAGGAGCCTGACCAGGTTTCTGCAGGTACCAGGCAAGATAGTCCTTGCCACTATAAGAGTAAACTGCTGTACTGGCCTTACAGTCAATGGAGACTGATTGACCAGTCTGGACAGACTTGGCAGCAGGCTGAGTCAGAACAACCTGCCCCAAAGACCCTGAAGAGAAAGAGAGAAAAATTGTAGTCATAACAACGTGACAGGCATGCTGAGAATTAATAGTGAAAAAGAATATATGCAAAAAGGTGTCAGTAATTTTTTTTAAATATTGCTCTCACTCTGATTTCAGTAGAAAAGTGTCCAGATGAAGATGGTGATAAAATTCATTGCTGCTCTGGATTCTCTTGTCATGACAGACAGCTCTCAGTCATGAAGTATTAAACTCACAGGATTATAAACACTCCCAGAGCACTGAAGCATGTGCTGCCAATGCAAAGTGTCCTCTCTATGCAAATGCTCTTCCTGGGTACAGCAGGCACTTGCAGCCCAGCAGTGCTGTGCACTGTGAGACAGACAGACTGGTTCAGCACTAACAGTCTCAGGGCAGCAGGACATCAGGATTTTCACTACACATATGTATCTATGTCTAGGACTTTTAGATTCCAACATTCAATGATAATCATAATTACATAACATTTGTCTGAATATCAAAGAGTTTTTACTGATCTACTGTCACCAGTGCCCACTCTACTGCCCCATTGGTACTAAGGCCTCCACTACCTCCCACTGACATCTTTGAAGGTAAAGAAATAGGGGCAGGAGATGTAAGATGTCACTAGTATAATCGTCAGTAGAAGTGCAGTTCAGAAAAGTCTGTTGATTACAAAAACAATAATAACCATGACCATATAACATTTGTCACATGATAAAAATGGTTGCACTGACAGTGAGGTGTCCGTGACTGCTCTACTGGCACTGATGGCCACACTACTGCCAAATTAGTACTGAGACCGCCATGGCTACTTCCACTATTCCTACTATCTTGTTGTGAGGTGGGAAATAGAGATGGACAGGAAATACATGATGTCAATTGCAGTACTCTCATTAGATGTGCAGTGAATGTTTTGAATTTCCCTCAGCTTGAAATATATGAATATAAGGACAGTATACGATGAAAACAGTTGGATATACTGATATTCAAAAAAAAATCTCCAATGAAGTTGTTGCATTGAAACCACATACTACAAATGTCATCCAACAGGAAATCATTTAGAACCTTCTGGATGGGTTGCCATTCCCTTTCTGTGTGAATGTATCAGGTTTGAAGGTATGTGACAGTTATTACTGAGATATTAAAGGTCAGTGTGGTAGAGCAGACTTCCTCGCTGTCCTGGGGTCAGTGCTTCCCCTCCAACACCTGCAGCAGGTCTCAGCTGCAGCAGTGTGGACTCATGACTGTATCTGCTGCTGATGCCTGAAAACAAAACAAACAAACAAATATTAAATCAAAAAACCATACTGCAGCACAGAAAATCAATTTTTTAGCATGTTAATTCGCTAATGACAGTAACCACATTTGAATAATATGATGAAAAGAAATAAATGCCCAAATCTCAAATCAAATCAGACTCTTTTACCCTGAGCATAGAGTCCCTAAACCACGAGCACTTGAAAGAGCGACATCATCATTGTATGTATACATTTTGGATATATTGCTTTTTAAATGTCTGTGTCAGCATATTACATAAGAGGGTGTGTGGGAGCAATCACTGAACAGCTGAAGCTCAGTGTGGCAGGGCAGAGTTCCTCAGTGTTCCAGGTCAGTAACACCCCCCAATTTCTCCCAGCTGCAGCAGTGCACTCTCTGTGCAGTCTGACTGAGGGAGGTTTTTGTATGACTCTCTAACACTGTGTGAACACATTTGTACTACTGATAACGTGGTAGCTCTGACAATAATAATCTCCTGCATCTTCAGCCTGGACTCCAGTGTAAAGTGAGTCCCAGATCCACTCCCACTGAAACGATCAGGAATCCCAGACTGGCGAGTGTCAGCATAATAAATCAGAAGTTTAGGAGCCTGACCAGGTTTCTGCAGGTACCAGCTGAGATAGTACTTGCCATTATAATGGTGAACTGCTGTACTGGCCTTACAGTCAATGGAGACTGATTGACCAGTCTGGACTGACTGGGCTGCAGGCTGAGTCAGAACAACCTGCCCCCAAGACCCTGAAGAGAAAGAGAGAAAAATTGTATTCATAACAACTTGATAGGCATGCTGAGAATTAACAGTAAAAATGAATATATGCATGCAGGTATCAGTAATTTTTTTTAGTCACATGAACTCTGCTTAGATTTGCTTAGTCAGGCAAACCCCATGAAATTTCAAAATTTAAATACATTGATCTCACCCTGACTGCAGTAGAGAAGTGTCCAGATGAAGATGGTGATAAAATTCATTGTTGCTCTGCGTTCTGTTGTCATGACAGACAGCTCTCAGTCGTGAAGTTTTAAACTCACAGGATTATAAAAACTCCCAGAGCACTGAAGCATGTGCTGCCAATGCAAAGTGTCCTCTCTATGCAAATGCTCTTCCTGGGTACAGCAGGCACTTCCAGCCCAGCAGTGCTGTGCACTGTGAGACAGACAGCTGGTTCAGCACTAACAGTCCCATGTCAGCAGCACATGAAGGAGCAAATTTTTACAGAATAGATTATGCTGGTTATCGATTTCATTTCAAATATATATTTTTAAATGCATTTCATTGTGTGATTTTTTTTTTCTCGTTTAACCATGACAGACTTTTACAAAATGTTGAATAACAGGAAATATCAAAGAAATTTCACTAGATAACTGATACTTGAAATCAGAGTGTTTCTAATTTGCACTCGTATCTACATGGATCCCCCACTGAAACCCTTGATTTTGGAGGTATGGAGGCAGGAAACAGGATGTGCTGTTCTTACTGTCAGTAGAAGTAGGGTAAAGGTCTATCATCAGTAGAACACATCACTTGTATCCACTCTATGTCATTAAATATCAAAAGGATTGCTAAAAAGGATCTGCGAACATGGCGTAAGCAATATGGAAGTTAATCACTTCAGCTTGGGGAAAGACAATACTGTCAACTGTAGCTGTCATCTGCATCTGACCTGAAAAGACCTATATTGCCTAGTCAAAAATCTTTCACCCTGATGACAACCAAAATCATTCACTTTGGTAACAGTAACCCCTTTGGAAACACACTCAATGACACTGGTGATGCCTCTCTCTTGTGAGCAGTAATGCTGCTGTATGTGGGTCCTGTGATGTTCTGCTACAGAAGTGTGTTGGTCAGCAGTGGCAGCTCTGCTGTGGGTTCTGTATATGAAGCAGAGCAGCTCTTCAGCTCAGAGAGGTTTATGTACAGGCTGCAGCTCTGCGTCGCCCCCTGCAGGCCTGCTGTTAGTAACAGTGTCTCGGGTCAGTGCTTCCCCCTCAGCACCTGCAGTCTGACTGAGGAAGGTTTTTGTACGACTCTCTAACACTGTGTGAACACATATGTACTACTGATGTAGTGGTAGCCCTGACAGTAATAATCTCCTGCATCTTCAGCCTGGACTCCAGTGATTGTCAAAGTAAACTGAGTCCCAGATCCACTCCCACTGAAACGATCAGGAATCCCAGATTGGCGATTGGTAGCATAAGAAATCAGAAGTTTAGGAGCCTGACCAGGTTTCTGCAGGTACCAGTGGAGGTAGTTGCTAATACTCTGACTGGCTGTACAGCTGATAGAGACAGTGCCTCCCTGCTGAACAGAATGAGTTGCTGATTGAGTCAGAACTAAATCGGCTGCTGATTCTGAAAAACAAAACAAGGAAATACATATTAAATCAAAGTTATTACACTACAGACATTGAAGATATACTGTATATATGTTGAATTGGCAAGTGACAAACACCAAACCTGAATTAAATAACAACAAATTTAATATCACCAAAATCCCAGATTAGATCATTTACCCTGTGCAAGGAGTCCCATTGCCACAAACAGTGGAAAGAACAACATCATCATTGTGCTGCCTGAGTCAGTGTATCCGAAAGGGCTGAACAGACACTGATCAGCACTGGGGCTCTTAAAGTGTGTGGAGCAGTGAGGCAGGACTGGTATGCAAAGCCCCTTCCTCTATGCAAATTTTCTTATACAGAGAGACATGATCTCTAAGCCATGAACAGCAGTGGCCCTATAGAGGGCTGATACCCTTGCATTGTTTGGTGCTGGTTTAACCTGAACATCACAATGTGTGTTTGCATGTTACTTTTTCTGACTTTATGTTGCATTATTAAAGATTTGTGAGAGGTGAAGGGCCACAGCAATGTAGGTGTGATTTAATTAGAAAAACTCTGCATTAATTAATTTGGTGATATCAGAATTGACTGAATGGTTTGTACATGAGTTTACAGAGTCAGACATGTAAGTCAAACAGTAATGGTCTTGGTCTTGTAAAAGGGTCACAGTCGTGTAAAAATGTGTTTGTAAATCCATGAAGAATTCATTTTAACATTTGTTTATCATTCATTGAGGCATTTAAGTATAATCACAATTACGCAGCTACATTAATAATTTACACCTTTGCAACCATTTTCCTTTGTCTGCATTTTGAAATGTTTGAATACCTCTTTGTAACAATTATGAAAAAAATAAAGAATTGATCTGGTTATACATGGTTGAGAAAGAAATCTGAAGCATATGTGAGTAAAGAATGCCAATGTTTTTTTGCATGCCAATGTGCGGTTTTTTTTTCATCAACAAGAAAAGGTGTTTATCAGCCTTTCAGATTTTCAATTTAAAATTTTGTGGTGTCTAGCATGTGGTAATGTGTTGTGACTTACGTTGTCGTATGTTAAGCTGGTTTTGGTATTTTCTTTTTGTTTATGATGGATTAAGGTACTCTGTGGTCTTGGTGGTTTATAGTGCTTTGTGATATTTTGTTTTTGTTAATTTCTTGAATATTTTTGTCATCCAGGACTAATATATGGTTGCTGTCTGTGGTATCTTGTGGTTGTGGGAGACAGTGGTTCTCTGTGGGAGTTTGTGGAATGAGAGTGGACTCAATTGAATCTGTGACATACTGATTTCCATGGAACCATAATTCACGTGAACACAGCTAAACCAACAGCCTGTATTACTGTGAGCAGCAACACGCTTCAGAGAAAGTTCTAGTGTTTGTATGTTTGGGTACCAGGAGCCTTGTGTTCACAATGGGACTGGACTGGGCTGATGAGGATCAAAAGCTCTGTCTGTTGCCTGCAGAGATGCACTTGAGTATTCAAGTGAAAAACCACTTTAATCTTAGGCATTATGAATTTAAAGTCATAACTTTCAAATGTTCTCCTGCTGTAAATCATTAAAAAATATTTTATGTGTGACATAAAAGTTGTAAATATGAACATTTTGAAAAAAATATTACATAAGAAGCTGTGTGTGTGAGTTATTACTGAACAGCTGAACTTCAGTGTGGTAGGGCAGAGTTCCTCAGTGTTCCAGGACAGTAACCCCCCCCGTGGTCCCAGCTGCAGCAGTGCAGTCTCTGTGCAGTCTGACTGAGGGAGGTTTTTGTACGACTCTCTAACACTGTGTGAACACTACATTGCCACTGATTATATCAAAGCTCTGACAGTAGTAAACTCCTGCATCTTCAGACTGGACTCCAGTGATTGTCAAAGTAAACTGAGTCCCAGATCCACTCCCACTGAAACGATCAGGAATCCCAGACTGGCGAGAAGTAGCTTCATAAATCAGAAGTTTAGGAGCCTGACCAGGTTTGAACAGGTACCAGTGGAGGCCGCTATAAATATTTTGACTGGCTGTACAGCTGATAGAGACAGTGCCTCCCTGCTGAACAGAATGAGTTGCTGATTGAGTCAGAACTAAATCGGCTGCTGATTCTGAAAAACAAAACAAGGAAATACATATTAAATCAAAGGTATTACACTACAGACATTGAAGATATACTGTATATATTTTGAATTGGCAAGTGACAAACACCAAACCTGAATTAAATAACAACAAATTTAATATCACCAAAATCCCAGATTAGATCATTTACCCTGTGCAAGGAGTCCCATTGCCACAAACAGTGGAAAGAACGACATCATCATTGTGCTGCCTGAGTCAGTGTATCTGAAAGGGCTGAACAGACACTGATCAGCACTGGGGCTCTTAAAGTGTGTGTAGCAGTGAGACAGGACCATTATGCAAAGCCCCTTCCTCTATACAAATCCTGTCACACAGAGAGAGGAGCTCTGAGGCACGTACAGCACTGGCTCTATAGAGGGCTGGGGCCCTTGCACTGTAGGGCCACTGCAATGCAGACATGATGCCATAAAATGTTCCTATATAAATGTGTTACTACACTGGAAACATGTACTACTAAATTTATAAAAAATTGAATATACTTTAAGCATTCAGTGTTAATACATTCTTTCGGATATTTTGATAATTTTCATTGTCTTCATTGTCTGCCATCTTATTCTATTGATTTCATTTTTTAAGAAACTTTTCAAATATTTATTTAATATACATGGAGGAATAGGAAATCTGAAGTGCATCTGAGTGAGGATTTCCAGTTGTCATTTGCATTGGAGTGTTTTCATTTTTATTTTCAAATGGCAAAAGTATTTTTCAAGTGTTTTAGGTTTGAGGGGTAAATTTAATGATTTGTGGTGTCTAGCATGTGGGAGTATGTGGTAATCTTTGATAGTTTTCTGCAGAATGTTATGATATTTCATCATATTTGGCATTCAGTAGTTTCTTGTTGCTTATGGTAGGCGAAGGTGCTCTTTGGTTGATTGTGGTACCCTGTGCTAACTCTTTTTTAGGATTTTTGACATGAAAAAATCTTTAATGTTACAGGTGATGAAATTGACGTCATAGTTTTTGAATTTCCCTCATACTGAAATATTTGAATATAAGGACATTATATGGTAAACATAATTAGACATACTGACATTTTCAAAAAAAAATGAAGATGTTGGATTGAAAACGCACCCTACAAATGTCCTCCAACAGGGAATCACTTGGAACATTTTAAATGGATTGCCATTCACCTTCTGTGCCTTTGTATCAGGTTAGAAGGTATGTAACATTTAAACTCAGTGTGGTAGAGCAGAGTTCCTCAGTGTCTCGGGTCAGTGGCTCCCCTCCAGCACCTGCAGCAGGTCTCAGCTGCAGAAGTGCAGACCCTGTGCAGTCTGACTGAGGGAGGTTTTTGTACGACTGTCTAACACTGTGTGAACACAGATGTACTACTGATAACGTGGTAGCTCTGACAGTAATAATCTCCTGCATCTTCAGGTTGGACTCCAGTGATTGTCAGTGTAAAGTGAGTCCCAGATCCACTCCCACTGAAACGATCAGGAATCCCAGACTGGCAATTGGTAGCATAATAAATCAGAAGTTTAGGAGTCTGACCAGGTTTCTGCAGGTACCAGGCAAGATAGTCCTTGCCACTATAAGAGTAAACTGCTGTACTGGCCTTACAGTCAATGGAGACTGATTGACCACTCTGGACTGACTGGGCTGAAGACTGAGTCAGAACAACCTGCCCCCAAGACCCTGAAGAGAAAGAGAGAAAAATTGTAGTGATAACAACATGACAGGCATGCTGAGAATTAATACTGAAAAAGAATATATGTAAACAGGTAACAGTTATTTCTTATACTGACATGAACTCTGCTCATATTTGTCTGTCAGGCATACCCTATGAAATTTAAAATTTAAAAATATTGCTCTCACCCTGACTGCAGTAGAGAAGTGTCCAGATGAAGATGGTGATAAAATTCATTGCTGCTCTGCGTTCTGTTGTCATGACAGACAGCTCTCAGTCATGAAGAACTAAACTCACAGGATTATAAACACTCCCAGAGCACTGAAGCATGTGCTGCCAATGCAAAATGTCCTCTCTATGCAAATGCTCTTCCTGGGTACAGCAGGCACTTGCAGCCCAGCAGTGCTGTGCACTGTGAGGCAGACAGACTGGTTCAGCACTAACAGTCTCAGGACAGCAGGACATCAGAGTGCAGATTTCCAATACAAATACATCTGGATTTTCACTCCACATGTATATCTGTATATAAGTCTTTAGGTTACGAAATACAATGATAATCATAATTATGTATAATTATTTATATTCTGACGGAAAACATTTGTGTGAATATCAAATGTTTTTTATTGATCTACTGTTGCCTTTGCCCACACTACTGCCCTGTTGGTACTGAGGACTCCACTACTTTCCATAGACACGTTTAAACTGGTAAAGACAGAGGGGCAAGAGGTACATGATGTCCCCAGTGGATTTGCAGTTAAGAAATAATAATCATGATCATATAATATTTGTCACAGGATAAAAATGGCTGGCTCTGACAATAAGGTTTCCACTACTGCTCTGCTGGCACTGATTTCCCCACTTCCACCAAATTGTTACTGAGGTCTCCATGGCTACCTCCACTATTCCACTACTATCTTGTTGTGAACTGGGAAAGATAGATGGACAGGAAATACATGATGTGACTTGCACTACTCTCATCAGATGTTCAGTGAACATTTTGTGAGAGACAATAACTTCCCTGTGTTGTTGCAGTGGTACATGTACTCTTTTTATTCCTTTGAGGATATAATACAACCTTATCTGCTAATATGATACAGATTTATCTGCCCTTTGATTATGACTTGACTGATGTCTGGTTTAATGTATGCAAAACAGTATTGTATTGATGTAGTCACTGATGTCGCCCATGAGATAATCTGTAATATAGTAAATGCAAAACTGTGGTCTTGTTTTTATACAAAGTCAATTTGAGATACAAAGTATTTTAAGTGAAGGAGGTTTCCACAAACACAGTGAGTGGGCCAGTGCCTTTACATCTATAAATTATGTTTTGCACATCCTAATCACAGTGGGGTGATTGCAGAAATCAGACTTCTAGAGAAACAAGTAGTTGTCACTCCATGGGTCTCCAGTAGGGGACGTGCTGAAGCTACTGTCACAACTACCAGGTGCCAGAACTCTCCTCTCGCTGTAGTGCAGGCTGGTTTTTGTATGGCCAGAAATTTAGGCTCAATCACTGTGTGTCAGCGGGGGGCTCAGGCAGGGACTCAGGCGCAGACAGCGGAGAATGGCAAACGATGGTTTATTGCCAAAAAGGGAAATCCAGAATACAGAGTCGAAAAACGGGCGAAGTCAAAAACCAGGAAGACACGGCAGAGGTACAAAGACAAAATCCAAAAGCGAGGTCGAGAAAAACAGGCAAGATCAGAAACCAGGTAGACACGGCAGAGGTACAAAGACAAAATCCAAAAAGCGAGGTCGAGAAAAACAGGCAAGATAAACACGGGTAGGCAGAATACGAACAAGACTAGATAAGCGCTGGTTGCGAAACAGAAAACTGAGACGAACTGGCAAAGGGCTAAGAAACAGACAGGTATATAAAGGGAACAAGCTAACGAGAAAACGAGACACAGGTGAACAAGCGGGCAGGTGAAGCAGATAAGCAATCGGGCAGGGAAACAAGGGGCGGGGCAGGCAAGGGAGAGAAATGAACACAAAAGCACATGGCAGAAAAAAAAACAAGCGGCTACGTAGCTGCAGCACTGACACTGTGGGTGACATTCAGTGGGGAGACCAAAGTACAAATTGGCAGCGAGAACAAAAACCAGCATTTTTTTCAGCATTTGTAAAAATAAATTAAGATTGAACATCTGATGAACTATGTATTTGGATATCAATCATCAGTAACTTGCTTAAACAATTCTCATTCATACATAATTCTCAATTTGTACAGGCTGAAGGTCCTGCATGGCCGGGAGTGCTGGGGTCCTGGAGAAGGACGGCCTGTACAGCTGGAGCAGCTCCCTGACTCTCAGTGCGGACGAGTGGGCGAAGGCGGGGTCTCTGACCTGCGAGGCCACTCAGGGCTCCCAGTCTCCGGTCACTCAGACGCTGAGGAAAGCTGATTGTTTGATAAAAAATAATTGAATCTAGAACTGTGTCTGGTGTGAAAGCATACCTTGTCATGATACTGTAATTGTCAATTTTACTGCAATATGCAATTATAACAAACAATATTAAAATAGAAATAATGTAACACCAATGTCAAACCGTACAAAGGGAATCACATCAGAAAGTAATTTTTCATGTATGTGATGTATGTGATGTTTGTGTCTCCTGTGATGTTCTGCTACAGAAGTGTGTGGTTCAGCAGTGGCAGCTCTGCTGTGGGTTCTGTATATGAAGCACAGCAGCTCTTCAGCTCACAGAGGTTTATGCACAGGCTGCAGCTCTGCGTCGCCCCCTGCAGGCCTGCTGTTAGTAACAGTGTCTCGGGTCAGTGCCTCCCCCTCAGTACCTGCAGTCTGACTGAGGGAGGTTTTTGTACAGGGCTGTAACACTGTGTAACCCGCTATTGTACTGCTGACAGTAATAATCTCCTGCATCTTCAGGCTGGACTCCAGTGATTGTCAGTGTAAACTGAGTCCCATATCCACTCCCACTGAAACGATCAGGAATCCCAGACTCGCGACTGGTTGCTGCATAAATCAGAAGTTTAGGAGCCTGACCAGGTTTGAACAGGTACCAGCTGAGGAGGTTGCTACTAACATCCTCACTGGCTGTACAGCTGATAGAGACAGAGCCTCCCTGCTGAACAGAATGAGTTTCTGGAGACTGAGTCAGAACTACATCTGCTGCTGATTCTGAAAAACAAAACAAGGAAATAGATATTAAATCAATAGGTATGACACTACAGACAAAATTATGTGCTCTATATATATTGAATAGGTAAGTGGTAGTCACTAAATCTACCTTTCATCTATAAAAATGAAAATACAACAAATGAAATATCACCAAAGTCCCAACTCAGATCTACTTACCCTGTGTAAGGAGTCCCATCACCACCAACAGTAGAAATAGCAACATCATCATTGTGCTGCCTGAGTCAGTGTATCTGAAAGGGCTGAACAGACACTGATCAGCACTGGGGCTCTTAAAGTGTGTGGAGCAGTGAGGCAGGACTGGTATGCAAAGCCCCTTCCTCTTTGCAAATTTTCTTATACAGAGAGACATGATCTCTAAGCCATGAACAGCAGTGGCCCTATGAAGGGCTGATACCCTTGCATTGTTTGGTGCTGGTTTAACCTGAACATCACAATGTGTGTTTGTATGTTACTTTTTCTGACTTTATGTTGCATTATTAAAGATTTGTGAGAGGTGAAGGGCCACAGCAATGTTGGTGTGATTTAATTAAAAGTTTGCATTAATTAATTTGGTGATATCAGAATTGACTGAATGGTTTGTGCATGAGTTTACATAATCAATCATGTAAGTCACACAGTAATGGTCTTAGTACTGTGAAGGGGTCACAGTCGTGTAAAAATGTGTTTGTAAATCCATGATGAATTCATTTTAGCATTTGTTTCTCATTCATTGAGACATTTAAGTATAATAACAGTTATGCAGCTAATAATTTACACCTTTGCAACCATTTTCCTTTGTCTGCTTTTTAAAATGTTTGAATACCATTTTGTAACAAGCTTGAAAAAAAAAACAATTGATCTGGTTATACATGGCTGTGAAAGAAATCTGAAGCATATGTGAGTAAAGAATGCCAATGTTTTTCTTTTGCATGCCAATGTGCTGTTTGTTTCATCAACAACAAAAAGTTTTTATCAGCATTTCAGATTTTCAATTTAAAATTCTGTGGTGTCTAGCATTTGGTAATGTGTTGTGACTTATGTTGTCATATATTAAGTTGGTTTTGGTATTTTCTTTTTGATTTTGATGGATTAAGGAGCTCTGTGGTGTTGGTGGTAGCCTGTGCAGGTGGTTTATAGTGCTTTATGATATTTTGTTTTTGTTAATGGTATTTGTTGGATATTTATGTTATCCAGGTGTAGTATACAGGTGCTGTCTGTGGTAGCTTGAGGTTGTGGGAGACAGTGGTTCTCTGTGGGAGTTTGTGGAATGAGAGTGGACTCAATTGAATCTGTGACATACTGATTTCCAGGGAATCATAATTCAGGTCAAGAGAGTTAAACCAACAGCCTGTATCACTGTGAGCAGCAACTTCCTCCAGACAAAGTTCTAGTGTTTGTATGTTTGGGTACCATAAGCCTTGTGTTAGCAATGGGGCTGGACTGGGCTGATGAGGATCAAAAGCTCCATCTGTTACCTGCAGAGATGACTTGTGTATTTAAGTGAAAAACCACTTTAATCTTAGGCGTTATGAATTTAAAGTCATAACTTTCAAATGTTCTCCTGCTGGAAATTAGTAAAAACACAGATTTTATGTGTGATGTACAAGCTGGAAATATTAAGATTTTGAAAAAATATTACATAAGAAGGTGTGTTTCAGTTATTACTGAACAGCTGAAGCTCAGTGTGGTAGGGTAGAGTTCCCCAGTGTCCCGGGTCAGTACACCCCCCCCCCTCACTTTGGGTCCCAGCTGCAGCAGTGCAGTCTCTGTGCAGCATCACTGAGGGAGGTTTTTGTATGTCTCTCTAACACTGTGTGAACACATTTGTATTACTGATCCAGTGGTAGCTCTGACAGTAATAATCTCCTGCATCTTCAGCCTGGACTCCAGTGATTTTCAAAGTAAACTGAGTCCCAGATCCACTCCCGCTGAAACGATCAGGAATCCCAGACTGGCGAGTGTCAGCATAATAAATCAGAAGTTTAGGAGCCTGACCAGGTTTCTGCAGGTACCAGGCAAGATAATGTTTGCCACCTGAAGAGTAAACTGCTGTACTGGCCTTACAGTCAATGGAGACTGATTGACCAGTCTGGACTGACTGGACTGCAGACTGAGTCAGAACAACCTGCCCCAAAGACCCTGAAGAGAATGAGAGAAAAATTGTAATCATAACAACTTGATAGGCACACTGAGAAGTAATCGTGAAAAAAAATATATATGCAAACAGGTATCAATAATTCTTTTTATAGTGACATGATCTCTGCTTAGAATTGTTTGTCAGGCATACCCTATGAAATTTAAAAATTTAAATATATTGCTCTCACCCAGACTGCAGTTGATAAGTGTCCATATGAAGATGGTGATAAAATTAATTGTTGCTCTGGATTCTCTTGTCATGACAGACAGCTCTCAGTCATGAAGTATTAAACTCACCAGATTATAAACACTCCCAGAGCACTGAAGCATGTGCTGCCAATGCAAAGTGTCCTCTCTATGCAAATGCTCTTCCTGGGTACAGCAGGCACTTGCAGCCCAGCAGTGCTGTGCACTGTGAGACAGACAGACTGGTTCAGCACTAACAGTCTCAGGGCAGCAGGACATCAGGATTTTCACTACACATATGTATCTATGTCTAGGACTTTAGATTCCAACATTCAATGATAATCATAATTACATAACATTTGTCTGAATATCAAAGAGTTTTTACTGATCTACTGTCACCAGTGCCCACTCTACTGCCCCATTGGTACTAAGGCCTCCACTACCTCCCACTGACATCTTTGAAGGTAAAGAAATAGGGGCAGGAGATGTAAGATGTCACTAGTATAATCGTCAGTAGAAGTGCAGTTCAGAAAAGTCTGTTGATTACAAAAAACAATAATAACCATGACCATATAACATTTGTCACATGATAAAAAAGGGTTGCACTGACAGTGAGGTGTCCGTGACTGCTCTACTGGCACTGATGGCCACACTACTGCCAAATTAGTACTGAGACCGCCAAGGCTACTTCCACTATTCCTACTATCTTGTTGTGAGGTGGGAAATAGAGATGGACAGGAAATACATGATGTCAATTGCAGTACTCTCATTAGATGTGCAGTGAATGTTTTGAATTTCCCTCAGCTTGAAATATATGAATATAAGGACAGTATACGATGAAAACAGTTGGATATACTGATATTCAAAAAAAATCTCCAATGAAGTTGTTGCATTGAAACCACATCCTACAAATGTCATCCAACAGGAAATCATTTAGAACCTTCTGGATGGGTTGCCATTCCCATTCTGTGTGAATGTATCAGGTTAGAAGGTATGTGACAGTTATTACTGAGATATTAAAGGTCAGTGTGGTAGAGCAGACTTCATCACTGTCCTGGGGTCAGTGCTTCCCCTCCAACACCTGCAGCAGGACTCAGCTGCAGCAGTGTGGACTCATGACTGTATCTGCTGCTGGCGCTGAAAATAAAAAAACAAACGAATATTAAATAAAAAAACTGTACTGCAGCACAGAAAATCAATTTTTTTAGCATGTTAAATTGGTGAGTGACAGTAACCACATTTGAATAAAATGATGAAAAGAAATAAATGCCAAAATCTCAAATCAAATCAGACTCTTTTACCCTGAGCATAGAGTCCCTAAACCACGAGCACTTGAAAGAGCGACATCATCATTGTATGTGTACATTTTGGATATATTGCTTTTTAAATGTCTGTGTCAGCATATTACATAAGAGGGTGTGTGGGAGCAATCACTGTACACAGCTGAAGCTCAGTGTGGTAGGGCAGAGTTCCTCAGTGTTCCAGGTCAGTAACACCCCCCAATTTCTCCCAGCTGCAGCAGTGCAGTCTCTGTGCAGTCTGACTGAGGGAGGTTTTTGTATGACTCTCTAACACTGTGTGAACACCCAGTTGCTACTGATGGAGTGCAAGCTCTGACAGTAATAATCTCCTGCATCTTCAGCATGGACTCCAGTGATTGTCAAAGTAAACTGAGTCCCAGATCCACTCCCACTGAAACGATCAGGAATCCCAGACTGGCGAGTGGTAGCATAATAAATCAGAAGTTTAGGAGCCTGACCAGGTTTCTGCAGGTACCAGTTGAGGCGGTTGCTGTTATAAACAGTCTGACTGGCTGTACAGCTGATAGAGACAGTGCCTCCCTGCTGAACAGAATGAGTAGCTGGAGACTGAGTCAGAACTACATCTGCTGCTGATTCTGAAAAACAAAACAAGGAAATAGAAATTTAATCAAACAGCAATTTCACCACAGGAAAAAATTGTATGTACTGTACATATTAAATTTGTATGTGACAGTAACCAAATCTTAATAAAATAATAGCAACAAAGGAAATATCATCATAATCCCAAAATAGATCACCTTACCTTGAGCAAGGAGTACCATCACCACAAACAGTTGAACGAGTGACATCATCATAAAGATCATTGTGTTGCCTGAGTCAGTGTATCTGAAAGGGCTGAACAGACTCTGATCAGCACTGGGGCTCTTAAAGTGTGTGTAGCAGTGAGGCAGGACTGGTATGTAAAGCCCCTTCCTGTAGGCAAATCCTGTCACTCAGAGAGAAGAGCTCTGAGGCTCAGAGGATTTATAGAGGGCCAGGACACCTGCACTGTTATCTGCTGGTTTAACCTGAACGTAGTGATGTCTGTGCACGTTATTATTTATGATTTTTTTCTATTAAAGATGTGATAGGCAAAGAGCCACTGCAATGTGGATGTGATTCAATGAAAAAGCACCCTGATAATTTATTTGGAGATATCAGTATTGATTGAAGGTGTTGTGTGAGACTTTGTGTGGTGTGTCGTCTTAGTCACACAGTAATGGTCTCACTAGAGTCACAGTCCTGTAAAAATGCCTTTGTAAATTCATGATGAATTCATGCAACCATTTGTTTATAATTCACTGATACATTTCAGCATAACCACAGCTATCCAGAGTCTTTAAAAATTTGGACATTTGCAACCATTTTCCTTTGTCTACTTTGTGATGAATACCATTTTGTAACAAAATTTAATTTTAATTTTAATTAAAAGCAATTGATCTGGTTTTGTATGGAGGAGAAGGAAATCTGAAGGGTATGTCAGGGTAACAGAGAGCAGGCCAAACCCAAGTGCAGAGAAGACTCAGGACACCAAAAGGTTTGGTTCAATGAAAACAAAGTTTCTTTCATGGAAGACTCAAGGGAAAACAATCCAGGCTTGGTACAAGGGTTCACACACAACACACATGGCAGCTCAAGACTGAGCAAATACATGAATAAAGGGCAGAGCTTAAAGAAGAGAAATGACCAATAACTAATCAACACAGCAGGAGGACATTAACTAAATAAGACATGGAACGTAGTAATTTGTGAGGCCAGTTGGTGGTTGTCTCTGGAAGCAGCTACCGAATCTCTGACAATGACTCAGGAATGCTAATGTGCTGATTTTTTTCATCAACAGAAAAAAAAAGTTTTTAAAAGCATTTAAGATTTCCAATTCAAAATTAATGGTGTCTAGCATGAGGCAGTGTGTTGTGAAGTTTCGTTGTTTTGCAACGAATGTTGTCATAAATTAAGAAGATTTCGGTATTTTCTTGTTGTTTATCTCTCATAAGGTGCTCCTTGGTGTTTGTGGTAGCTTGTGGTTATGGGAGACAGTGGTTCTCTTTGGTAGTATGTGGATTGAGAGTGGATTAGATTGAACCTGTGACATAATGAATTCAAGTGTACAGAGTTAAAGCAACAGCCTGTATCACTGTGATGAGCAACTTGCGTTGGAGTTATTACTGAACCATTTAAGTGTGGTAGAGCAGAGTTCCTCAGTGTCCTGGGTCCATGCTTCCACCCTTTGGTCCCAGCTGCAGCAGTGCAATCTCTGTGCAGTCTGACTGAGGGAGGTTTTTGTACGACTCTCTAACACTGTGTGAACACAGCTGAACTACTGATGATGTGGTAGCTCTGACAGTAATAATCTCCTGCATCTTCAGCATGGACTCCAGTGATTGTCAAAGTAAACTGAGTCCCAGATCCACTCCCACTGAAACGATTAGGAATCCCAGTCTCCCGATACGTAGAAGCATAAATCAGAAGTTTAGGAGCCTGACCAGGTTTCTGCAGGTACCAGCTGAGATAGTACTTGCCATTATAAGAGTAAACTGCTGTACTGGCCTTACAGTCAATGGAGACTGATTGACCAGTCTGGACTGACTGGGCTGCAGACTGAGTCAGAACAACCTGCCCCCAACACCCTGAAGAGAAATAGAGAATAATTGTATTCATAACAACTTGATAGGTATGCTGAGAATTAACAGTAAAAAAGAATATATGCATAGAGGTATCAGTAATTTTTTTAGTGACATGAACTCTGCTTAGATTTGCTTAGTCAGGCAAACCCCATGAAATTTCAAAATTTAAATACATTGATCTCACCCTGACTGCAGTAGAAAAGTGTCCAGATGAAGATGGTGATAAAATTCATTGCTGCTCTGGGTTCTGGTGTCATGACAGACAGCTCTCAGTCATGAAGTATTAAACTGACAGGATTATAAACACTCTCAGAGCACTGAAGCATGTGCTGCCAATGCAAAGTGTCCTCTCTATGCAAATGCTCTTCCTGGGTACAGCAGGCACTTGCAGCCCAGCAGTGCTGTGCACTGTGAGGCAAACAGACTGGTTCAGCACTAACAGTCTCAGGACGGCAGGACATCAGAGAGCAGATTTCTAAAACAAATATATCTGGATTTTCACTACACATACGTATCTATATCTAGGACTTTCAACATTCAATGATAATCATAATTACATAACATTTGTCTGAATATCAAAGAGTTTTTACTGATTTACTGTCACCAGTGCCCACGCTACTGCTCCATTGGTACTAAGGCGTCCACTACTTCCCACTTACATCGTTGAAGGTTAAGACAGAGGGGCAGGAGATGTCAGATGTCCCTTGTATAATCGTCAGTAGAAGTGCAGTTCAGAAAAGTCTGTTGATTACAAAAAAGAATAATAATCATGATTATATAATGTTTGTCACATGATAAAAATGGCTCGCACTGACAGTGAGTTGTCCACAACTGCTCCACTGGCACTGATGGCCACACTACTGCCAAATTGGTACTGAGGTCTCCATGGCTACCTCCAGTATTCCACTACTATCTTGTTGTGAACTGGGAAAAACAGATGGACAGGAAATACATGATGTCACTTGCACTACTCTCATTAGATGTGCAGTGAACGTTTTGTGAGAGACAATCACTTCTCTGTGCTGTTTCAGTGGTACATGTACTCTTTTTGTTCCTTTGAGGATAGATTACAGATTTATCTGCTAGTCATGGAGTGTTCTCTGATCATGATTGGGTGATTTCTATGATTTCTGGTTTAATGTATGCAAAACAGTATTGTATGGTATGGTCACTGATATCGCCCACGATATAATCCATGATAAAGTAAATACAAAACTGCAGCCTAGTTTTTAGACAAAATTTGGATACAAAATATTTTTAGTGAAGGAGGTGTCCATACACAATGAGTGGGCCAGTGGCTTCATAGGTCATACGTTGCAGAACCAAATCACAGTGGGGTGATTGTAGAAATAAGACTTGCTGAGACATGAGTAGTTTTCACACCATGAGTCTACAAAATGGGATGTGCTGATGCCACTGTCACAGCTACCAGCTGCCAGAACTCTCCTCTCACTGTAGGTCAGGCTGGTTTTAGTATGGCCAGTCAGTTAGACTGAATCGCTGTGGGTGACATTTAGTGGCGGGACCAAACTAAATATTGACAGTAAGAATAAAACCAGCAATTTTTGATTATATGTAAACAAAGATGATAAACTGTTTATTTGGATATCAAACAATTCTGATTTCCACATCATTCTCAGTTTGTACAGGTTGAATCTCCTGCATGGCCGGGAGTGCCGGGGTCCTGGAGAAGGACGGCCTGTACGGCTGGAGCAGCTCCCTGACTCTCAGTGCGGACGAGTGGGCAAAGGTGGGGTCTCTGACCTGCGAGGCCACTCAGGGCTCCCAGTCTCCGGTCATTCAGACGCTGATGAGAGCCGACTGTTCCAATAAATGAAAGTTGAATCTAGAACTGTGTCTGGTGTAAACCCACACTTTCTCACGATCCTGTAATTGTCAATTTTATTGCAATACACAATTGTGTCAAATTAATGTTAAAATAGAAATGATATAACACCAATGTCACATCATAAAAAGGGGATCCTATCTGAAAGTAATTTGTGATGTATGTGATGTATGTGATGTATGTGGCTCCTGTGATGTTCTGCAACCGAAGTGTGTGGTTCAGCAGTGGAAGCTCTGCTGTGGGTTCTGTATATGAAGCAGAGCAGCTCTTCAGCTCAGAGAGGTTTATGTACAGGCTGCAGCTCTGCGTCGCCCCCTGCAGGCCTGCTGTTAGTAACAGTGTCTCGGGTCAGTGCCTCCCCCTCAGCACCTGCAGTCTGACTGAGGGAGGTTTTTGTACGTCTTTCTAACACTGTGTGAACACCCAGGTGCTACTGATGTAATGCCAGCTCTGACAGTAATAATCTCCTGCATCTTTAGGCTGGACATTACTGATGGTCAGAGTGAAATCAATCCCATTTCCTCTCCCAATGCCACTGAATCGAAAGGACACTCCTGAGTTTCTGTTTGATGTCTGGTAGATAAGGAGTTTAGGAGCCTGACCAGGTTTGTGCTGGTGCCAGTGGACATAGGGGCTTACACCCTGACTGACTCTGCAGCTAATAGAGACAGTTCCTCCCTGCTGAACAGAAAGAGTTGCTAGAGACTGAGTCAGAACTACATCTGCTGCTGATTCTGAAAAACAAAACACGGAAATAGATATTAAATCCAAAAGAAATTTCACCACAGAAAAAAATTATATGTGGGGTATATATTAAATTGGTAGGTGACAGTAACCAAATCTGAATAATAAAAACATAACAATGACAAAATCACAACAACAAAAGAAATATCACCAAAGTCCCAAGTCAGTTCAACTTACCCTCAGCAAAGAGTCCCATCACCACCAACAGCAGAAAGAACGACATCATTGTGCTACCTGAGAAAGTGCATTTGAAAGGGCTGAACAGACACTGATCAGCACTGTAACTTTTAAAGTGTGTGAATCAGTGACGCAGGACAGGAATGCAAAACTCATTCCTCTAATCAAATGATGTTACGAGTTATGATTATAGTTATGAGGCCATCTGGTGTTGATATTTCATAGTTTTATGACAAATTTCATAGGTTAAGACGGTTTTGTTATTTTCTTGTTTTTTATCATGTATTAAGGTGCTCTGTGGTGTTGCTGATAGCCTGTGCAGGCAGTTTATAGGGCTTTGTGATATTTTGTTTTTGTTAATGGTATTTGTTGGATATTTATGTTATCCAGGTGTAGTATACAGGTGCTGTCTGTGGTAGCTTGAGGTTGTGGGAGACAGTGGTTCTCTGTGGGAGTTTGTGGAATGAGAGTGGACTCGATAGAATCTGTGACATACTGATTTCCAGTGAAACATAATTCAGGTAAACAGAGTTAAACCAACAGCCTGTATCATTGTGAGCAGCAGCTTCCTAGAGGCAACGTTCTTGTGTTTCTATGTTTGGGTACAAGGAGCCTTGTGTTCACAATGGGACTGGACTGGGCTGATGAGGATCAAAAGCTCCATCTGTTGCCTGCAGAGATGCACTTGAGCATTTAAGTGAAAACCCACTTTAATCTTAGGGATTATAAATTTGAAGTCATAACTTTCAAATGTTCTCCTGCTGTAAATCATTAAGAAACAGGTTTTATATGTGATATAGAAGTTGGAAATATTAACATTTTGAAAAACTATTACATGAGAAGGTGTGTGTGAGTTATTACTGAACAGCTGAAGCTCAGTGTGGTAGGGCAGAGTTCCTCAGTGTTCCAGGTCAATAACACCCCCCCTTGGTACCAGCTGCAGCAGTACAGTCTTTGTGTAGTTTGACTGAGGGAGGTTTTTGTACGACTCTCTAACACTGTGTGAACAAATTTGTACTACTGATGTAGTGGAAGCTCTGACAATAATAATCTCCTGCATCTTCAGCTTGGACTCCAGTGATTTTCAGTGTGAACTGAGTCCCAGATCCACTCCCACTGAAACGATCAGGAATCCCAGACTGGCGATATGTAGCATCATAAATCAGAAGTTTAGGAGCCTGACCAGGTTTCTGCAGGTACCAGGCAAGACTGTACTTGCCACTACTAGAGTAAACTGCTGTACTGGCCTTACAGTCAATGGAGACTGATTGACCAGTCTGGACTGACTGGGCTGCAGACTGAGTCAGAACAACCTGCCCCCAACACCCTGAAGTGAGAGAGAAGAATTGTAGTCATAACAACTTGATAGGCATGCTGCGAATTAATAGTGAAAAAGAGTATATGCACAATGGAAGCTGTAATTTTTTATATTCACATGAACTCTGCTTAGATTTGTCTGTCAGGCATACCCTATGAAATTTAAAATTTTTAATATATTGCTCTCACCCTGACTGCAGTAGAAAAGTGTCCAGATGAAGATGGTGATAAAATTCATTGTTGCTCTGCGTTCTGTTGTCATGTTAGACAGCTCTCAGTCATGAAGTATTAAACTGACAGGATTATAAACACTCTCAGAGCACTGAAGCATGTGCTGCCAATGCAAAGTGTCCTCTCTATGCAAATGCTCTTCCTGGGTACAGCAGGCACTTCCAGCCCAGCAGTGCTGTGCACTGTGAGACAGACAGACTGGTTCAGCACTAACAGTCTCAGGACAGCAGGACATCAGAGAGCAAATTTTTACAGAATAGATTATGATGGTTATAGAATTCATTTGAAATGTACTTTTTATATGCATTTCATTGTGTGTTATTCTTTTTTTCTCGTTTAAATATGACAAACTTGTAAAAAATGTTGAATAAAATGAAAAATCACCGAAATTTCACTAGATAATTCCTGATTGAAGTCAGAGTGTTTCTAATTTGCACTCATATCTACATGGTTGCCCCACTGAAACCCTTGATTTTGGAGGTATAGAGGCAGAACACAGGATGGACTGTTCTTACTGTCAGTAGAAGTACAGTAAAGGTCTGTTATCAGTAAAACACATCACCTGTATCCACTCTATGTCAATAAATATCAAAAGGTTTATAAAAAATGATCTGAAAACATTTTGTTTGACTGAAGAGTGCAATTGTCTCATTTCCAAAGGACAATAATTTTTCCTCTGTTTTGTTTTGTTACATGTATATAAATGTATAAACATATTACTTGAAGGGTAGGCCTTATGACCTCAGCAACTGTAACTAGTATAGTCTTGGCCTTAGGCTGGGGATTAAAGTACTGATTTTGACAATGTTACGATAAAAATGATGAAGTTGTCATTCAAATGTGTCTCTGGTGAGCACTGTGGAAGTTGATCACCCATTCTCCCTAGTCAAAAATCTTTCATCCTGATGAGAGCCAAAATCATTTACTCTGTTGACAGGAACCCCTTTGGGATAACGCTCATTCCAACCCAGACAACTTCTGTTATTGACTGAGTTCAGAGTTCGCTGGTGATGCCTCTCCCTTCTGAGCAGTAATGCTGATGTATGTGGCTCCTGTGATGTTCTGCTGCAGAAGTGTGTGGGTCAGCAGTGGCAGCTCTGCTGTGGGTTCTGTATATGAAGCAGAGCAGCTCTTCAGCTCAGAGAGTTTATGTACAGGCTGCAGCTCTGCGTCGCCCCCTGCAGGCCTGCTGTTAGTAACAGTGTCTCGGGTCAGTGCCTCCCCCTCAGCACCTGCAGTCTGACTGAGGGAGGTTTTTGCACAGGGCTGTATCACTGTGTAACCCGCTAGAGCCCTGCTGACAGTAATAATCTCCTGCATCTTCAGCCTGGACTCCAGTGATTTTCAAAGTAAACTGAGTCCCATATCCACTCCCACTGAAACGATCAGGAATTCCAGACTGGCGATTGGTAGCATAATAAATCAGAAGTTTAGGAGCCTGACCAGGTTTCTGCAGGTACCAGCTGAGGTAGCTGCCAATGCTCTGACTGGCTGTACAGCTGATGGAGACGGTGCCTCCTTGTGTCAGGGATGCGGGGTGAGGACTCACACGCAGACCCGGAGGTGAATAGCAGAGTGACTTTAATAAAGCCCCAAAACAGGAGCAGAAAAAGATCTGGGTCAGAGACAGGCAGGGTCAAAACCAGGGAAGTCAGTCCAAAATACAAACAGAGAGCAAGCACGTGGTCTGGACAGGCGACCCTCAGCAACGGGCCTAGGCAGGCAGCGGGGCAACCAGAACAGAGCGGCAGGCAGAGTCAGTGATCCAAAGGCCAGGCAGGGGTCACAAACTGGGGCAGGCAGGTCCGGAGCAGGGCAGGACAGGTATGTAAAGCGGGAGTGAAGTCTGGGAAGGAGCAGAACCAGGAGACCGGCAACAGGGAGCTGGGGCAGAACCACTGGCAACCCAGGCATGATGCCATAGAACGTTCCTATGGACCGGGGCTGAGCAGGCGGGAAACAGGGTCTGGAAAGGGGCAGTAACCGGGCAGGCCGGCAACAGGGAGCTGAGGCAGAACAGCCCATACGGGAGCAGACTATCCCACAAACACAGACACACAAAGACAGGAGGTGCCAGAAAACAGACTAACAAAACTCACGTGACAGAACAGCGGGCAAACACAGAGACCCAGGGCGGGAGACAGAAGACCGTGGAAACCCAGAAACAGAAGGCAAGGGCTGTTAACAGGATACTGCTTCTGGACTGGCAACAAGACAGAGAAAAGCAGGGTAAATATAGGGTAGGGCTGATGAGGTGATGGGAATAAGGTGTGCAGGCAGGCGGGCGAAGATGATCAGGTGGGCGGAGACAGGGCGGAGAGCGGGGCAGGGCCGGAACACAAGGAAAAACAAAAGCACATGGACAGGGGAAGAACACAAACACACAGCCAGGGGGGCGGAGCACTGACACCTTGCTGAACAGAATGAGTTGCTGGTGACTGAGTCATGACTATTTCTGCTGCAGATTCTGAAAAAGAAATGAATACTAAATCAAGAAGAAATTTCACCGCAAAAAATTATATGTATTGTATATATTAAATTGGTATGTGACAGTAACCAAACCGATTAATAATAACAACATAACAAAGTCACAAATCAGATCAAATTACCTTCAGCAAAGAGTCCCAACATCAACAGTAGAAAGAACGACATCATCATTGTGCTGCCTGAGTCAGTGTATCTGAAAGGGCTGAACAGACACTGATCAGCACTGGGGCTCTTAAAGTGTGTGGAGCAGTGAGGCAGGACAGGTATGCAAAGCCCCTTCCTCTATACAAATCCTGTTACACAGAGAAAAAGAGGAGCTCTGAACAGCAGTGGCTCTGTTGTGGGCTGGGAAAATTGCTCAGTTTACTGCTAGTTTGACCTGAACCTTGTATAATGTGTGTTCATATTATTGTTTCTGACTCTATGTTTTACTATTATAAATACGTAACAGATGAAGGGCCCCTGCAATGCAGACATGATGCCATAAGACAATGCAGACATGTGTCACACAACTGGAAACATGTACCGATAAATTGATACCATAAAATACTGATAAAGAATGCAAAATGTACCGACTGAGGGAGGTTTTTGGTATGACTCTCTAACACTGTGAACACCCAGTTGCTGCTGATGGAATGCCAGCTCTGACAGTAATAATCTCCTGCATCTTCAGCCTGGAAATTACTGATAGTCAGAGTGAAATCAAGCCAATTTCCTCTCCCACTGCCACTGAATCTAGAGGATACTCCTGAGAGCCTGTCTGATGTCAGGTAGATCAGGAGTTTAGGAGCTTCTCCAGATCTCTGCTGGTACCAGGAAAGAAAGTACATAGAGCCACTATAGTGAACTGCTGTATTGGCCTTATAATCAATGGAAACTGATTGACCAGTCTGGACTGACTTGGCTGCAGGCTGGGTCAGAACAACCCTGCCCTGAGCACCCTGCAAGAATAGAGAGACATTCCAGTCACGAGAACTGGGTAAGCATGCTGAGCATTAATGATGAGAACAGTATATGCAAACAGGTATCAATATTTTTATATTGTCATGAAAAACTCTGCTTAGATTTGTCTGTTAGGCATATCCTATTAAATTTGAAAAATATTGCTCTCACCCTGACTGTAGTGGGAAAGTGGTGATAAAATTCTTCGTAGCTCTGGGTTCTGTTGTCATGACATTTTTAAAGGCATTTCAAATTTTCAGTTTTGGAATTTGAGGTGTGTAGCATGTTGCAATGTGTGGTTATAATTCATAGTTTCCTCATAACAATTTAGTGATATATTAATGTGGTTTTGACAGTTTCCTGTTGCTTATTATGGATAAAGGTGTTGTTGGTAGCCTGTGCAGGTGGTTTGGAGTGTGCTGTGAACAGAGTTAAACCAATAGCCTGTATTACTGTGAACAGCAACCTCCTTCAGATAAAGCTCTACTGTTTAGACAATTGGGAATGAACTGGGTTGAGGACAGTCAAAAGCTCCACGTATTGCCAACAGAAATGCAATTGAGAGTTTAAGTGAAAAACCACTTCAATCTTGGGCATCATGAATTTAAAGTCATATCCTTTCTACATTCTCCTGCTGTATATCTTTCAGATAACAGATTTTATATGTGATATAGAAGTTGGAAATATTAACATTTTGAAAAAATATACCATTCATCAGTGTCATACTGAAACCATACAAATTTCTTTCAACAGAAAATCATTTCAAACAGTTTGGATAATTTGCTTGCAAATTTCTGTCAGTGTATTAGATTAGGAGGTGTGTGGAAGATATTACTGAAAGACTGAAGCTCAGTGTGGAAGGGCAGAGTTCCTTTGTGTTCCAGGTCAGTAACCGCCCCCCGCCAAATTGCTCCCAGCTGCAGCAGTGCAGTCTTTGTGCAGTCTGACTGAGGGAGGTTTTTGTACGACTCTCTAACACTGTGTGAACACAGCTGTACTACTGATGTAGTGCAAGCTCTGACAGTAATAATCTCCTGCATCTTCCGCCTGGACATTACTGATGGTCAGAGTGAAATCAAGCCCATTTCCTCTCCCACTGCCACTGAATTGAGAGGACACTCCTGAGTGTCTGTCTGATGTCCAGTAGATCAGGAGTTTAGAACTTCTCCAGATCTCTGCTGGTACCAGGCAAGATAGTACTGAGAGCCATAATAATGAGCAACTGCTGTACTGGCCTTACAATCAATGGAGACTGATTGACCAGTCTGGACTGACTGGGCTGCAGACTGAGTCAGAACAACCTGCCCCCAAGACCCTGAAGTGAAAGACAGAAAAAATTGTATTCATAACAACGTAACAGGCATGCTAAGAATTAACAGTGAAAAAGAATATATGCAAACAGGTGTCAGTAATTTTTTATATTCACATGAACTCAACTTAGATCTGTCTGTCAGGCATACCCTATGAAATTTAAAAAATTTAAAAATATTGCTCTCACCCTGACTGCAGTAGAAAAGTGTCCAGATGAAGATGGTTATAAAATTCATTGCTGCTCTGGATTCTCTTGTCATGACAGACAGCTCTCAGTCATGAAGTGTTAAACTCACAGGATTATAAACACTCCCAGAGCACTGAAGCATTGCTGCCAATGCAAAGTGTCCTCTCTGAGCAAATGCTCTTCCTGGGTACAGCAGGCACTTGCAGCCCAGCAGTGCTGTGCACTGTGAGAAAGACAGACTGGTTCAGCACTAACAGTCTCAGGACAGCAGGACATCAGAGAGCAGATTTCTAAAACAAATACATCTAGATTTTCACTCCACATACATACGGGTGACAACTTAAAGGAAAAACCAACATGAAGAGTCTTAGTAAGGTGTTGGGCCTCCAGAACAGCTTCAATGCGCCTTGGCATACATTCTACAGGTCTCTGGCACTCTGGTGTTCCCTCCGTTCCCCCAGTATTCTTCCAAAAGATATTCCCTCATTTGGTGTTTTGATGATGGTGGAGAGCACTGTCTAACACATCAGTGCAAAATCTCCCATAGGTGTTCAACTGGGTTGAAATCTGGTGACTGCAAAGGCCATAGCATATGATTCACATCATTTTCATAATCAAACCATTCAGTGACCCCTTGTGCCCTATAGATGGGGACATTGTCATCCTGGGAGAGACATCTCCCATCAGGATAGAAATGTTTCATCATCGGATAAAGGTGATCACTCAACAACTTTGTATTGATTTGCAGTGACCCTTCCCTCTAAGGGGACAAGTGGACCCAAACCATGCTAGCAATATATATTTCTCACCTCATAATTTCATAATTCAGGTTGAGAGAGGTGTAGCAATGCTGATAGTACTACTCATTTGTCTGCACTCCAATCTCACTAGATCTGTCAGCTTACACAAATCTACCCTCTGTATTGCATCAGTCAAAATTTCTGTATATTCACAAATAAGCCACAGATTAATACAATTGAAAAGGCAAGTGGGATACCACTGTGTCAGGTGTCATGCTCCCTTTGTTGGAAACCACTGCCCTTCATCCTTTTCAAGCAGTAGCAGAACACTTAGGGGCTGTTGGGGAGCTGGGCATTAGATACCTAGAGATATGTCCACCCAAGGGTATGCCACTGTAAAGCCTATTCACACCCACACAGGTCTAAGTCCACAACTGGACATTTGTCCTTCAGGCAGTACCTACAGCTCAATACACCAGATCACAGCCACACTTATGGGAGGGAGCTAAAGCAGTACTAAGATCATGTACCTTGACAAGCAGCAAAAAAAGGCCAGCTGTAACCACCACACCAAATTGCATTAAGTGACAAAACCCTAACAATTAGCCTCACTGAAAGAGGTACAGGGTTTTAACTTGGGGGGGGGGGAAACGACTGGAGGAACTTGAAACAAGGTGAAAAGGAAAAAGGGTTGAGAGCCATGTGAATATGCTATGGCTTTCCCAGCATGTCAGAAACCCACCTATACAGAAATTAGGATTTGTTCTTTGGCTGTAGTTCACTTCAGATTGACACAACAGTGGGAGTCCCTAAATGGTCAATCCATTCCCCACATTCCATCAACAAGTGGTCACTTCACCTGGTTGCATCCCTTTATGCTACAGGCCCACACTGGCCATGCAATAGAAAAAGGTCACTAAAATGTGATACAATTAACTGGATGCTGTTCATGCTTAGACATATCAAGCTCACCATGGCAAGCATGCCAAAGGGAGGCCAAGCAGCTGCACCATGTACATAGCCATCAATTGGGCAACCCTCCAAGCACAGAGCACTCCATGGCCATACTGAGCATGGCAGGGGGTTGCCATCTGGTTGCTCTGCACCCTCAAGTCATACAACCCACAGCAAAGTAGAAATGTGACCACCAGTACCATGCAAAAGGGCTGAAGTTGTAGCTTATTTATTCATCATTTATACAGACAGTTTGTGTCATTTCCTCAGTAGTACAGTTAGCAGCACAGCCACACAGACCAGGCCAGCTGCAGCCACCACTCCAGCCAGGACCACAACCTCTGGGGAAGTAGCTGAGGAATGAGGGAGAGAGCAAGGTATGGACAGGATTCAATGGCAGTCCACTCCCTAGGAAGTGAAGCTTGGTCTGCAACATGAAGGCAAAGGCATCCAAAATGACACCCAGATGGTTACCTGCTGCTTTATGATCCTTGGCTTCAAGTGGTGACATCTGGAATTCAGGCTCTGCTTCTTGGGCAGTCTGGACAATGATGGGGCCAAGGGTTGCATCACCCTCCCCCTGCAGTTCTGCAAAGAGCAGGAATGCATTTACACAGCTTACCATGCTTACATTATAGCACAGCAATTGTTGGCCAAGTGGCATAGCATACCTGCACCAGCTTCCACACTCCTCCCCTTCCTGAAGCCACAGCTTGCATCACAGCAGCCACACACCTGGTCATTCCCACCTGCAGCACTCCACCTAGCAGAGGAACAGGTTACTGCTGCCATTCTCAACTACAGTGTGCCATTTCTACCAGTGGCAGGCCTACCTGTTGGCTGCAGCAGAAAATGAGCAAGCCTTGTGCTGAGAGTCAGTTGTAGCAGAAGCTGTGGCTTTCAGATGGCAAATAATGTAGATCTGCAGACAAGCAGCCAGGTCAGTAAAAGCTGGCTGCATCAATTCCCAGCAACTCCATTTTAATGCTGCTACTTGTTCCACTCACTGAACTTCTGCTGTCCTGGAAGAACCTGAAGGCATCTAGCTGAATCTTCAGCTTGTCATCCTGGACTCTGGGCAGGAACTTGGAGCGGGAGCCTGTCAGCTTGGCATCCATCAGGCACCTGAAGAGCCAATACTGCAGGTCACAGCTCTTACGTAGGGCAGGGTATTCATGCGGCACACACCACTTACCCGTGGTTCTCAACGAAGGCGTATCTGGGGACTGCATTCAGATCAGGGACTAGGGTGGCAACACAGCTGTCAGCAAAGACACGGAGGGGCACATGGTTGGCCTGGACCACAGAAGCTTCGATGTGAATCGTGTCTCCCAGGAAGAACACGTTGGATGTCCTCTCAGCTTGCCAGTCATCTGCAGACAGTTGAGTGTTGGTCACTACAGCACCATAGCCAGTGAGGGTCATGGGCAGTGCTGCTTACCAGTCATGAGCCTCAGGGAGAAGACCAGGACGTCCTCAGCAGACATGGTAGAGCGGTAAGGGATCCAGGTTGGCTGCAGGGCATTGCTGCTGACATTGTGCAGCCTGGTGGGGAAGTTGAGGTTAGCCCAATTATTGCTATTGCAGATTCCAAGTAGAACATGCCATTGTTACTAGCCCAAAATGTGCAGGCAGTTTCTGGTTCTTGGGGCACAGGGCTCCCAAGAGACACTCCCAGTGCCACCAAGGCCCATGCATTCCAGATTAGGGTTAAATTGGCTTCATTGGAATTAGTGATGGCATGCCAGTTGCAGTTACACTTCAGGCATTAAATCCATTGTTTCCCCTCCTGTACATTACTAGCAATTATTCTCACCTCATATAATGGCACTGGATACCAACCACAGCTTCATTAGTCCTTACAATGGGAGTGTCACCCAATGCTTTGGGTTGGTAGTTGAGGTCAAAGCCATAGATGAGGGAGTCCTCAGTCATCTGTGGACAAGAGCATCCAAGTGGTTACAATGCTGTGACTACATGTGCAAGGATTACTGGAGTTCATTGTAGAATGAAAGGCACTCTACCGTCAGTGTGCTGCCACACCCCTGAAGCTCCGTCTCGAACACGGCCACCGAAGCAGTGTTGTCCAGTCCAGTGGAACCACAGCCTCCCAGGGTGAGGTCAGCTGGGTCGATGAGCTGGCCAATACCAAACAGGTCCATAGCCACTCGCACCTGGACAGAACTCTCACCACAATACACCCTCACAACATCATGTCTCAGGGATGATGGGGCCTGCACTTCAGCCTTGGCAGCAAAACAGCTCTTGGCAGGCAAAGCAACAGCTGGCCCCCGGGGCCCACCGGCCCTGCAGGAGGCCCCCCCGCCGGCCGAGACTCAGGCCCACGCTCCCCCGCCGGCCGAGACTGCACCGCCCCCACACTCAGGCCCCCCGCCGGCCGCGATGACGCCACACCAACACCAGGGCCCACTGGCCGCCAAGCTGAATGGGGTGGCATTACATTGGCAGCTCGAGGTGGCGTTACTGCTGCTGGGTGGGTCGGCATCGCGATGAACGGCCGGGGTGGGGCTGGGGCTCCTCGGTGCACCGACGCGCCAACTGCAGGCCGAATCACAGCTGCATTCTGCGAGTGAGCCGGAGCTGCTTGAGCTTGTGAATATGGAAACCCTGCTCGGGTGGGGCGACTGCTCCCTCCCTTCACTTCACCTGGCAACGCCTCAGCATCACATAAACATCCAAACAAAAGGAGCACCACAAAGCCAACAGGTACCCCATTTAGCCCCATGGTGATTGAAAGTCTGCTACTACAAAAAAACACACAATAATCACACAGCCCGGCAGAGCCAGTTTTATACCCACCTCAATGGACCTGATTGCTCCAGACTCCGCCCTCCACCTGATTTCTCTAATCATTCTCCAGCCCTACGGCATTAATCAAGAGTTCTGCCTCTTTTAATTCATGTAGATTATTAAATAGCTTGCATCTGTGAACTGAAGCACACAGTTGGCATTATTTCAGCGCAGACGCTGTCTGTATTAACTGGTATTATTTCATTTATATAGGCAGACGTGCACACTAACAATTAGACGGGTGTATTCACATAATAGTCTTCTTTAATTTGAACAAGCACATGACACAATAATCAACCGCCCAATAAGACCAAGAGCGTCTCTCGCCATCGAATCGAAATTTATTGCAAGTTTATCGCAATTTAATCGCAAGTTATCAGAGAACGCGTGTCATTCAGTCGTAAGAAACCCAATAGTATTGGAATCCATGTCTCATTCCCATTCCCTGGCCCGATACCTCTTTGAATCGCATGTTTGGAATAAACTAATTAATTGTATTCATGTATTTTTGGCAGATGCGTTTATCCAAGCATTATTAATTACAGCACAGAATACAAAGTGTAAAACTTATTATACTCTCTTTAGTGTACAAAGAACTAGATCGTTATAAAACAAGCCGTCTTATGCCATTAATATTAATCCGCATTTTGTTGACCTACACAATACGAATCAATTATTGGTCATCAGTTCATCCAGGAAAAAAACAAATGCAATCCAATTAACAAAAACACCTCTATCCACCGGCTCTGTACACACTCTTAAAACGAATGTGTTAGAAATCAACACATTCTTTGTGCAATGATGATTTCAACAAATACTATTGTGTTAAATCTCAGCAATTATCTGAGTGGAAAATCACACAGACGTTCTACACAACATTGTGTAAATAAATTGGCCAATCAAATCACCAGATCAGCCAGAGCCCCTCCCTCACCTCAATTTGACACGACTTGAGAAGAGCTGCTGCTGGGTAGACCTACTTCTACACTGCCAACAAGAAAAGGTAAGAGGTAAAAAAGGAAAAAATAAAAATAAATAAATAATCAAAACAAAATAGTGGCGTAGCAATGTGCTACGTTTTGGCTATATTTTAATCAGGCTGCGCTGCTGTTTTTCAGTCTGTGCAATATTGTCTTCCAGCACAAGCAGGCGGAGCACAAATACCCACCGCGCTCACAGTTATGAGGAACACCAGCTATTTGACGTTTTTTTCCTCCCGAAAACAAATTATTTTAAGACATTTGTACGAAATAAATATTCGTAAAAACCCACTATTTGTGCTTTGCCGAATACCGTATTCGGATTCGGCTCCACCCTAAATTGTACCGTGCAGTACACCTGTGTGGAAGCGTCTGCATTCGTTGTGTTTCTCCACTCGTTTATTCAGGGTTCTCCTTTAATTTGTCACCCGTATATGTCTGTGTCTATGTCTTTAGATTACAAAACATAATTATAATCATATTTCTGTAACACCAGTCTGAAAAGGGTTTTTAGGTTTTTTACTGATCTACTGTCACCAATACCCACACTACTGCCCCGTTGGTACTGAGGCCTCCGCTACTTTCCACTGACACCTTTGAGCAGGTCAGTACAGAGGGGCAGGAGATGTAAAATGTCTCCAGTATTACTGTCAATAAATGTGCAACGTCATTTTTGCTCAGGAAAGTAACTTCCCTGTGCTGTTTCAGTGATGTGTGTCACCACAGTCCTCTTTATCCAACGAATGTCCGAGTATTTATGTGTGGAAGGGGACGTCCCATAATGCTGTGATCCTTGTGTTGTGATGTCATTTCGTCCTTTGTTGTTTTTGTGAATTTGAGGATATAACTGTAAATATATATACATGCCAGTCAGAAAGTGCCCTGTGATTTTGTCTGTGCTCATTTCAAGTTTGTCGTGTACAATAGTATGTGTGATGTGGTCAATGATGTTGGTATTTGTATGGTATTTTCTCTGTATCAATCTAGTGTTGTAGACAAAGTGAATGTGAGATTTCACAGTTCTGCAGTGTATGAGGTGTTCATGAACACTCTGACTTGACATCCTTCGGTCATACACTGCCCATTTTCATAGCCGTGAGGAGATCCCAGAAATCACAGCGCACATACAACGCAGGAAAAATATCGGCATTCTCGTCATTCAAAGAATCTCCAGTAGGCGGCGGGCTGCAGCTACCGTCGCTGCTGACTGTCGAAACTCTGCTGTCAGTTTAGGGCAGGAGGTTTTTGTACGACCATTTAATCAGTTTGAATCACTGTGGTGGACTTTCGGTGGGGGGACCAGACTGGATATCGGCAGTAAGTACAGAACCAAGTTATTATTTTATGATTTGAAAAAGCTAAATAAATGAAGACCTCTGTTTAGCTACCTGTTTAAATAATAAACATACACAGCTTGCAGGAAAACGATCATTTTATTATTTCGCCGTTCGAACGTGTTAAAGAACGTGGCTATTCTTCTAGAAAAAGACATGAATAATTAAAAACACAATGTGCCTTCATATGGCCGATGAGGAAGGTAAAATCGATATCCCTTCGCAAAGAAATGGCGTATTTGAAAAGGAACAAAGTTGTGATAGGATAATCAGAGGAACTGGTAAAGTTGTCTCTTGTGCGAGAGGTTTTTGTACAGCGAGTGAATGAGTCTGTATCACTGTGGCTCACTTTCGGCGGCGGCACCAAACTGTCAGTTGGAAGTAAGTAAACGCTCTTCTTCAAAATCATCCACACATTTCTCGTTATTTATGAATAAATGAAACGTTATGTGGCTTTTTACACTACTTTTTAAGTGTTCTCAGTCCATTTTGCCATTGGGACGCAGCGATTATTCAGCGATACGGATCTAACTTTTTCAGAAAAGTTCGTTGCGTTCAATATATTATCTACATGAATGGTAAAACATTTCTAATACACTCACTTTAAACCGGTTTTAAAGCATTTTTACTAATGTACATCAATCATTCCAATTAAATCCGACTTTCCTATGTACAATGCTCATATTGATTTTGATAAAAGAAGCGGTGAACAGACACTGCCTGCATCTTCTTCATCATTTCGGTGAAGGGGATGAGCTTTAGTTCCAGCAGCGCGCTTGTTTCAATAGGCTGCGGGTGAAATCGGGTCTTGGGGAACAGGACCTCTGAGGGTTCTGAAGGAAGCCTCACCCCTGGCTTCGTTCAACCTTAATTTCACAGTCAAATGCAAGTGTTAGTTTTTTCTTCACAGGCAAGGCTTGGCGAGTTCAAGGATCGCTGCAATTAACCTAAATTGTATATTTGTATTGCTACTGGGAAAAAGTAAAATTAGGATGTAGGTTATTTTAGCAAAAGTGTTTTTTTTTTTTTGCTTGAATCAATGCGTTACGCGACCGTATGAGACATTAGACGGTATGAACACCCTTCGCAACACTTTTCTCTCCCAGAAGTCAGCTATTTAAAGGCATGCGAATTATTTTACATTTTCGCAAAAGCGAAACCTTACGTAGTGCACAGTTATAACATTTATTCGGGGCCATTATCATTGTGAAAAAGTTAACATGATATCAGATGAAATGCTTTTCAATGCTTGAATCAATGCGTTTGCACGCCTTCATTTCACGGAGAGACAGTCGTCAGTAAGAACACCTTCTCGCACATATGAATTCAATTGTATTCATTGATGTTTTTTTTTCCGAAGAAGTAACCATAATAGATGAAATACAGGTGTAAAATGCTTTGAAAGGGAACACCATCTAATTTTTTTTCATCTTTTAAAACTGGTTGGTAAATTGTTGTTTTTCTTAACCAAATTAATATAAGAACAAAGATTTACGAGTGAAGCATTTTTCTGTTGAAAATGGCTCATTCGATTCTGTTATTTCAAAACCACATTTTTAAAAAAACTAAATTTATTATAACCTTGAACGTTGAGTGCTCAGAACAACCTTCGGACTTCTGATGAATTTGCAGACATCTTTCAAGAAGTAATTATACGAGGTATTCTATAATTTTGCTGTCAAGATACTAATCATGTAATGGTAATCATATGACTATACATGCTGCAACAATTTTGGTCCGACTCCTTGGTTAAGTCTGTTTTTGAAAAGGTAAGAAGAGAACATTATGTTCTGTTTAGTTATCATGTAATATTTTGGACAGTAATAGTTTTGTGATTTGATTAGAAATGTGCTTATGAAGTACTTGTAACAGTCGTTCCTTGTGAACTATTGAGGCACAGTCACACTGGGAGATTGACACATGGGGGCTATGTTCTGGCTCTGACCTCAAGTCTCTGCTCTGTCTCCAAGGTAACCGCGTCCCCACCCTCACGGTCCTGCCCCCCTCCAGCGTGGAGGTGAAGCAGGGAAAGGCCACGCTCCTGTGCCTGGCCAACAAGGGCTTCCCCTCAGACTGGACGCTGCGCTGGAAAGTGGACGGTGGCAGCAAGAGCTCGGGCGTGGCCGGGAGTGCCGGGGTCCTGGAGAAGGACGGCCTGTACAGCTGGAGCAGCTCCCTGACTCTCAGTGCGGACGAGTGGGCGAAGGCAGGGTCTCTGACCTGCGAGGCCACTCAGGGCTCCCAGTCTCCGGTCACTCAGACGCTGAGGAGAGCCGACTGTTCTGAGTAGGCCGGGCGGAGGCCCAGCTCTCACTCTCTGATTCCACTGTTCTTACCCTGGTCTGCACTCAGCCTCTCTCCTGCTTACTGCTACACTGCTGTCTCACTGGCCTGGTGCTTCACCTCACCCTGTGTGTTAATGCATCCACCAGCCTGGGCTTTCAGCACTAACATCTAACATGTCTCTGCTTGTGTTCACCAATAAATAACGTGATATTTAGTGATATTACTGATATTAGTGTGTGTTTCTGTGAGATTTTGCTTAAAAGTTGTTACATAGACTTCACTGAGATAATAAACTCTTTCAATCATTATTGTTGTCCTTCTTATTATTATAAGGCCAAGAGACATCTGTACTGAGTGGAATCTAGACTTATCCCCTGTGTTAAAGGACATTATGGCATTCCTGTCATTAATTAATTAGCAATACACAATTATTATATCACATTCAACAATGGCAAAACAAAAATGTGTTGATATAAATACTGGTTTAGAATAAAAAGCGGATCAAATGAAATTTTAGAACATTTAAATTTTTTAGAAGAAAGATGATAAAACCAAAAGGAAAATTTCACAAGATTATATGTTCTTTAGAGGTTAAGATAATACAGAAAGCCAGTCCAAACCTTCAATCCATGCAGCACCCTGTCACTCTACTGTATCAGTGTCCTCCTAAATCAAGGGCAGCTGCTCAGTTAGCAGTGTCTGTGTGCAGCAGACCCACAGCAGTATCAGATACTGGGAAATCCTGAAATGGACCAGAGCAGAATTCCACTGCTGCAGTGTGTCTCTACTGACCCAAAGCCCCTGTCTCTCAGGATTGGTACAGGAGCAGCTTTAGAGCAGAGTTTGTGTTTCTCTGCTGAATACAGGCTCAGACAGCAATGAGAGGGAGGAGTTATTTGTCAGATAACTGTCCCTGATTCAGTTAAAAAGCAGCAGTTTCCCCAGTGCTGGAGGCCCAAGGAGAAGAGCAGGAATATGTGCAGTGTGCTCAGAGCAGCTCTGTGCAGCAGGATGTGTGCTCAGCTCACACTAACCCCCTGGGGACGGGACCCACATCTGGCCACAGTGCTGCTCTATTCTGAGAGTCAGAACCAGCCTTCCCCACCCTGCACATGCAAATCTGAGTTTCAGCCCCAGATCACAGTTTCACAGGCCAAAAATACACCATGTCTGCAGCAGCTGTGTGCAGCTAGCCTCATGTTTCTGTTGAAGGTGCAGAGGGGAGGGGCTCATTTCTGTAATGAAGATGAGAGGTTGAAGGGGGTGACTGCACAGCAGGCCTGTCTTTGCATGAGGCTCAGATTAGAGATTTCACAGTAGAGTGAACTCACACCCCTACACCTGCACTGAAGCATGCAGACAGAACTTTCTCTGTGATTAACTATCATGCTATGTTTGTATAAATATGTTTCATATTTAATCTCATTTTAAAACGTACATGATATTATGAACACCATCAAACATGTAGTAGAAAATAAAATAAAAATGACTTGTTTAATTTAAAAGTTTTCACTTTCAAGGAGTATGAGGCAATGGAGGTGAGCAGAGAGCAAACAGCCTCTTCTAAACAGAAGCCTAAAACTATTTACCTGGAGATATAGTGTTTCCTAGAGTGTAAATGATTCATAATTATTTCATGCTGTGTATACATACTTCATCACAGAAAACAACAGAAATTCTAAAGATATATGTAATGCATTTCGAAATAAAACAATCATAGAATGAAGATGATCTCTCTTCCATGTTTCTCAGCGTTTCAATAATGATGTCATATGTCGCATAGTCTACTGTAATGGAGAGTCTCGCCTGTTCCCCACAAAACTGTTCACTTTTTAGAAGTGTATCTAAGGATGTACCTTTACAAATTTCCAATTTGTCAATATTTGAGTTCATATCAATCAGTTGCATCTGAACAGGTTAATTGTTAGTTAATCGTCCATTTCTTTGTCTTTTTAAGCATGCCTGATTGAGAATAGTGAAATACAGGTGTGTGACCACAGACCACTTCTTTTGAGTGTAACGGTGCTTGGGACTGGTTCCTCTTCTTAGTGGAGTTTTAAAAATTCAGGTTTAATTTGTGTTTTCCTTTGTGACAAGCTTTAGCTAACTTCTCAAAACTTCATCACATATAATTCCTGATAGACAACAATAATGAACAGTGACGACAGAAGGTAAGGAGTCATTCCTCCCCTAGCAGAACTCAGACCTCCTCTGCTGATCAGTGAACTCAGAGCTCACTGCTGATGCCTCTCCCTTCTGAGCAGTAATGTTGATGTATGTGTCTCCTGTGATGTTCTGCTACAGAAGTGTGTGGTTCAGCAGTGGCAGCTCTGCTGTGGGTTCTGTATATGAAGCAGAGCAGCTCTTCAGCTCAGAGAGGTTTATGTACAGGCTGCAGCTCTGCGTCGCCCCCTGCAGGCCTGCTGTTGGTAACAGTGTCTCGGGTCAGTGCCTCCCCCTCAGCACCTGCAGTCTGACTGAGGGAGGTTTTTGTACATCTTTGTAACACTGTGTAAAACCCAGTTATTGTACTGCTGACAGTAATAATCTCCTGCATCTTCAGCCTGGACTCCAGTGATTTTCAGAGTGAACTGAGTCCCAGATCCACTCCCACTGAAACGATCAGGAATCCCAGACTTTCTGTGTCAGCATAATAAATCAGAAGTTTAGGAGCCTGACCAGGTTTCTGCAGGTACCAGTTGAGGTAATCATCAACATCCTCACTGGCTGTACAGCTGATAGAGACAGTGCCTCCCTGCTGAACAGAATGAGTTGCTGGAGACTGAGTCAGAACTACATCTGCTGCAGATTCTGAAAAACAAAACAAAGAAATGGTTAAATCAAACAAAAATTTCACCACAGAAAAAAATATATTTACTGTATATATTAAATTGGTATGTGACAGTAACCAATCTGAATAATAATAACAACATAACAAGCAAAGTCCCAAATCAGATCAACTTACCCTCAGCAAAGAGTCCCATCACCACCAGCAGGAGAAAGAACGACATCATTGTGCTGCCTGAGTCAGTGTATCTGAAAGGGCTGAACAGACACTGATTAGCATTGTGACTTTTAAAGAGTGTGGATCAGTGAGGCAGGACAGGAATGCAAAACTCTTTTCTCTCTACAAATCATGTTACAAGCAATGATTCTGGTTATGAGGCCATCTGGTGTTGATATTTCATAGTTTTGTGAGAAATGTCATAGGTTAAAATGGTTTTCGTAATTTCTTGCTTTTTAAATTTTTTTTTATATCATGGATTAAGGTGCTCTGTGGTGTTTTGGTATCCTGTGCAGGTGGTCAATAGTGCTTTGTGATATTTTGTTTTTGTTAATGGAAATTGTTGGATATTTATGTTGTCCAGGAGTAGTATATAGTTGCTGTCTGTGGTAGCTTGTGGTTTTGGGAGATAGTGGTTCTTTGTGGTAGTTTGTGAAATAAGAGTGGATAGACTGAATGTGCAGGCTTTGTGTTCACAGTGGGACTGGACTGGGATGATGAGGGACAAGAATCTCTATCTGTTACATGCAGAAATACACTTAAACATTTGAGTGAAAAGCCACTTTAATCTTAGGCGTTATAATTTAAAGTCATATCCTTCAAAAGTTCCCTGTAAATGTGAAATAAAACTTAATACTAAAAAAAAAAAACACCTTTTATCCATGAAGATTTCATGCTGAAACCACACAAATTTCATCCAACAGTGAATCAGTTACACCAGTTTGGATATATTGCTTGTGAAGGTTTGTGTCAGTCTATTAGATTAGAAGGTATGTGTGAGCTTTAACTGAAAAGCTGAATCTCAGTGTGGTAGGGCAGAGTTCCCCAGTGTTCCAAGTCAGTAACCCCCCCCCCCTTTGGTCCCAGCTGCAGCAGTACAGTCTCTGTGCAGTCTGACTGAGGGAGGTTTTTGTACGACTCTCTAACACTGTGTGAACACATTTGTACTACTGATCCAGTGGTAGCTCTGACAGTAATAATCTCCTGCATCTTCAGCCTGGACTCCAGTGATTTTCAGTGTAAACTGAGTCCCAGATCCACTCCCACTGAAACGATCAGGAATCCCAGACTGGCGAGTGGTAGCATAATAAATCAGAAGTTTAGGTGCCTGACCAGGTTTCTGCAGGTACCAGTGGAGATAGTGATAGCCACCTGAAGAGTAAACTGCTGTACTGGCCTTACAGTCAATGGAGACTGATTGACCAGTCTGGACTGACTGGGCTGCAGACTGAGTCAGAACAACCTGCCCCCAAGACCCTGAAGAGAAAGACAGAATAATTGTAGTGATAACAACTTGATAGGTATGCTGAGAATTAATACTGAAAAAGAATATATGCAAACAGGTACCAGTAATTTCTTATACTGCCATGAACTCTGATTATATTTGTCTGTCAGGCATACCCTATGAAATTTAAAAATTTAAAAAATATTGCTCTCACCCTGACTGCAGTAGAAAAGTGTCCAGATGAAGAGGGTGATAAAATTCATTGTTGCTCTGGGTTCTGTTGTCATGACAGACAGCTCTCAGTCGTGAAGTTTTAAACTCACAGGATTATAAACACTCTCAGGGCACTGAAGCATGTGCTGCCAATGCAAAGTGTCCTCTCTATGCAAATGCTCTTCCTGGGTACAGCAGGCACTTGCAGCCCAGCAGTGCTGTGCACTGTGAGACAGACAGACTGGTTCAGCACTAACAGTCCCAGGACAGCAGGATATCAGAGTGCAGATTTCCAATACAAATACATCTGGATTTTCACTACCCAGCTATATCTATATATAAGAATTTAGATTACAAAATACAATGCTAATCATCATTACATAACAGTTGTCTGAATATCAAACGGTTTTGACTGCTCTACTGGCACTGATGCCCACACTACTGTCAAATTGGTACTGAGGCCTCCATGGCTACCTCCACTATTCCACTACTATATTGTAGCGAACTGGGAAAGATAGATGGACAGGAAATACATGATGTCACTTGCATTACCCTCAGTAGATGTGCAGTGAACATTGTGTTAGTGACAATCACTTCTCTGTGCTGTTTCAGTGGTACATGTACTCTTTTTGTGTGATTGAGGATATGATACAGACTTATCTGCTAATCATACCGTGCACCCTAATTATGTTTGGCCTGATTTCTGGTTTAATATATGCAAAACAGCATTTTTTCTGTTGTCAGTGATATCGTAAGCAATTTAATCTTTGATATTGTAAATGGGATACTACAGTCTAGTTTTTAGACAAATGGAATTTGAGATGCAACAGATTTGTAGTGAATGAGGTGTCCACAAACACAGTGAGTGGGCCAGTGCCTCTATTTCCATAAGTTATGCATTGCACATCCTTATCACAGTGGGGTGATTGCAGGAATCAGACTTGTTAAACAATGAGTAGTTGTCACTCCACAAGCCTCCAGTAGGGGATGTGCTGAAGCTACTGTCACAGCTACCAGCATATGATGTATGTGATGTATGTGGCTCCTGTGATGTTCTGCTACAGAAGTGTGTGGTTCAGCAGTGGCAGCTCTGCTGTGGATTGTGTATATGAAGCAGAGCAGCTCTTCAGCTCAGAGAGGTTTATGTACAGGCTGCAGCTCTGCGTCGCCCCCTGCAGGCCTGCTGTTAGTAACAGTGTCTCGGGTCAGTGCCTCCCCCTCAGCACCTGCAGTCTGACTGAGGGAGGTTTTTGTACAGGGCTGTAACACTGTGTAACTCGCTACCATAACTCTGCTGACAGTAATAATCTCCTGCGTCTTCAGCCTGGACTCCAGTGATTTTCAAAGTAAACTGAGTCCCATATCCACTCCCACTGAAACGATCAGGAATCCCAGACTGGCGAGTTGTGGAGAGATAAATCAGAAGTTTAGGAGCCTGACCAGGTTTCTGCAGGTACCAGTGGAGGTAGTTACTAATACTCTGACTGGCTGTACAGCTGATAGAGACAGAGCCTCCCTGCTGAACAGAAAGAGTTGCTGGAGACTGAGTCATGACTATTTCTGCTGTTGACTCTGAAAAACAAAACAAGGAAATAGATGTTAAATCAAAAAGACATTTCATGCCAGAGAAAAACTGACATGTACTGTACATATTAAATTGGAAAGGGACATTAACCCAATCTGAATAAAATAAGAACAACAAAAGAAATATCACCAAAGTCCCAGATTAGATCGCCTTACCCTGTGTAAGGAGTCCCATCGCCACAAACAGTAGAAAGAGCGACATCATCATTGTGCTGCCTGAGTCAGTGTATCTGAAAGGGCTGAACAGACTCTGATCAGCACTGGGGCTCTTAAACTGTGTGTAGCAGTGAGACAGGACCGTTATGCAAAGCCCCTTTTCTCTATACAAATCATCTTACACAGAGAGAGGAGCTCTGAGGCACGTACAGCACTGGCTCATCTGGGCTGTTGCACTGTAGGGCCACTGCAATGCAGACATGATGCCATAAAATGTTCCTATATAAATGTGTTACCACACTGGAAACGTACTACTAAATTTATAGTGATCTGAATATACTTTAAGCGTTAAAGCATTCATACATTCATTTGGATATATTGTTAATTTAGACATCCAAGATCATTTTCATTGTCTGACATCTTATTCTATTAATTTAATTTTGTAAGAAACTTTTCAAAAATTAATTACTTTACATGGAGGAATAGGAAATCTGAAGTGTATGTGAGCAAGGATTTCCAGTTTTCATTTACATTGGTATGTTTTCATTTTTATTTTCAACTGGCAAAAGTATTTTTCAAGTGTTTTAGGTTTGAGGATTAAATTTAATGATTTGTGGTGTCTAGCATGTGGGAGTATGTGGTAATCTTTGATAGTTTTTTTGCAGAATGTTATGATATTTCATCATATTTGGTATTCAGTAGTTTCTTGTTGCTTATAATAGGTTAAAGTGCTCTTTGGTTGATTGTGGTACCCTGTGCTAGCTCTTTTTTTTAGGATTTTTAACATGAAAAAATGTTTAATGTTGCAGGTGATGAATTTGACAGCATAGTTTTTGAATTTACCTCAGATTGAAATATATGCATATAAGGACATTATATGGTAAATATAATTGTATATACTGACATTTTTCAATAAAAATGAAAATGTTGGATTAAAAACACACCCTACAAATGTCGGCCAACAGGGAATCATTTAGAACATTTTGAATGGATTGCCATTCACCTTCTGTGCCTTTGTATCATGTTAGAAGGTATGTAACATTTAAACTCAGTGTGGTAGAGCAGAGTTCCTCAGTGTCTCATCAGTGGCTCCCCTCCAGCACCTGCAGTAGGTCTCAGCTGCATCAGCGCAGACCCTGTGCAGTCTGACTGAGGGAGGTTTTTGTACGACTCTCTAACACTGTGTGAACACAGCTGAACTACTGATTTCATGATAGCTTGACAGTAATAATCTCCTGCATCTTCAGCCTGGACTCCAGTGATTTTCAGTGTAAACTGAGTCCCCGATCCACTCCCACTGAAACGATCAGGAATCCCAGACTCCCGATATGTAGCACCATAAATCAGACGTTTAGGAGCCTGACCAGGTTTCTGCAGGTACCAGTGGAGGTAGCTGCTGCCATAAACACTCTGACTGGCTGTACAGCTGATAGAGACAGTGCCTCCCTGCTGAACAGAATGAGTTTCTGGAGACTGAGTCAGAACTACATCTGCTGCTGATCCTGAAAAACAAAACAAGGAAATAGATATTAAATCAAAAGGTATTACACTACAGACAAAAATGATATGCTGTATATATTTTGAATTGGTAAGTGATAATCGCCAAATCTGAATGAATATACAACAAACGAAATCTCACCAAAATCCCAGACCACTTATTCAGTGCAAGGAGTCCCATCGCCACAAACAGCAGATAGAGCGATATCATCATTGTGTTGCCTGAGTCAGTGTATCTGCAAGGGCTGAACAGACACTGATCAGCACTGGGGCTCTTAAAGTGTGTGGATCAGTGAGGCAGGACAGGTATGCAAAGCACCTTCCTGTCACATGCAGAGAGAACATTCCAGTATATATCAAGCTATTTTAATATTTTTAAACTTAAAAAGTTTTGCTTTGCTAAATTTTAATTTGAGAAAACCAGTCTATAATGAAAATAATCATACAGTTATACCTGCAGGAGAAAGGCATATGACATTTTCCCTTCTCTATGTTAAATGTGAAGGTTTTTATTTTCAACAGGAAAAGGTAGACAAAAATGAGGGGGTAACCAACCAAAGAACAATATTCTTTCAAATATTCACATTTCAAAAGATATGCCTAACAGACTAATATAAGCAGAGTTTTCAAAATAATATAAATAATAGGCTACACATACCGGTTTGCATTGTACTTGGTGATTGTTTCTGACACTTTAGGTTACTCTGCTGTTGTCAGTGGTTCTTGTTGTCAAACTTTATTGCAGTTTGTTCATCTGGGGTAAGAGTCATACTTTGTGCCAGTTTGTGGTTGTTTATGGTACTTGGTGGCAACTTACTAGAAACACAATGAATGTTCTCAGTAACACAGTAAAATCGTCATACTCAGGGATTGTTTGACATGCTAAATTCAGGGGGACACACTTAAATGAACAGCAGTGTGAAAGTGGCTGCAGCATTTTATTGTGAAGTAAGTGCAAAGTGTTACAGTATTATTGTTGAAGTTTCCCTGTATCACCAATGAACATCTATTTTCACCACAGGTGACTCTTCAGTGTTGAGATGACATCGAGTGAGAGGCCTTAGGGAAGGGGGTTAGTGTGTGGGGAAACTGGCCTGTTGTGGTGCTCTGTCTCCCTCCTGTGGTCAGGGACCTTATAGCAACCCATAGCAACCTTATGATGTGTGCTGGAGTGGTACTCTGTTCTGGCACATCTTGTATCATGTTAAACACTTAAAACTGTGAGTAGCAGGGACACAGCACTCTGAGCCATCTACTGAAATGTTGCTAGATTTCTTCTAATATGATCTTAAATGAAGCACATCCCCATCAGCAGGATGTGGTGTGCATTCATGTCTGGAAGCTTGACAGCACAGCAACCATCTCTCTGATCATCTTCGGTGTATTATGCTAAAAGACGTTCCTGAAGTTCATTTTATTTTTATTTTTTATTTTGTAGGATTTTGATGTGAGAACCATGTGAGCAGGATACCTCCCCCTGACAAAGCAATCAGATTTCTTTCCTCTGGACTCTTAAGTCGAGGTTGCAGACGATCGCCAGGTTTAGCTGCTCGAATGTGAATGCAGTGGAGAAGTGGTTCATTCCCTTCTCCAGTTGTCCAGAGTGTTTTTCCTATTACCTGTTTTCATTTTCATTTTCATATAATCAATATGTCAATAATTATCTAATCAAAGCCTATCCAAATGGCAGCTGTGTCCAATTTGACTAAGAATTTATGCTTTAGATGTCACTCACAGAAAGAAAATATTAAACAGAATTATGAAAAATAGGGTAATGTGACAAAAGATGATTCCTGGGGATACAACTTGCACAATATTTTATTTGACATTTAACACAACTTCAGGTTTAACAATTTCTTTTTACTGTGTTTTAGTGCATAATTTTCAGAAGAATTACAATACCTCCACATATGGAACACGTATAAAAGTACTCTAGGAAACTGTGATGAATGATGATGAGCAAAGCATAGATACTTGTACCCTGCCCATGTGTGTGGGTGTAATGACAGTACAGTTTGTTTCATACTTCACTCACATGTGAGGCAGCAGCAGTAGCATGTCATGACAAGGGTACTGGGATGAGTGGGTGTGGGTTCAAATTTATGAATATATTTGAATATACAGTACATATGAATATTTGCCTTTTGGAAATGTATGTGCATTGTGCATCAGTAAATTTAAAGGTGAACAGAATATCTTATGGCCCATCATTTTTTGAAGGAAAGAAAGCCTATTTGTGCCGACAATGGTAAAGCCTATATAATTGTGATGGCGTTCTCTCATCATTCATACTTTAGACATAGAGAGGTGCCTTCAATTATAGTGTCAACTAAGCCAGTATATTGTACAGTAGGTAATGACCGTACAATGTGGATAATATAGTAGACAGTTGTAATAGATAATATAATAGATAATAACCTTTAAGTTAATCTCAGTTCAACTTTTTAACTGTAACTATTAAAACTCATTCACTGTTTTGAAGACAGTATTCTATTATTTTCAAATGTTGCTAATGTGTGGTTACATCTAATACGTCCACAATGGCAGCATCGCGGCAGTCACCTGACCATCTTTGCAGCGCTACATGCCTTTTGGAGAATGGGGCCCTGTACAGTAGGCCTGGAAGAAATGGCCGCATTTTTGCATCTGAGAGTAAGTTTAGATCTGATTTTACTGCCATTTCACAACCATTGTATATGCTCTCAGTTGAAGCTTCATTTACATATGGGAAAAGTTCTTGCATGCAAATCAACAGGGCAATTTGCATAGACTCATAAAGCATGAAATGCTTAACAGTTGCGCACATTAAACAAAATCTCTAGGAAAAAATGACGTCACCGCTCATGGAGTGAATGGAGCCTTGTGGAGTACATAAACATCCAGTCCCACCTCCTACAAGTAAGGCCGAATATCTCTTGATCCAAAACATTAATTTCTGTATTATAAAAACTGCTACTGTTTTGGAAAAAGCACTATCCTGTAGTTTTAGGCAACCAGTCATTTCAATCTACTTATTTTTGAGTATTTTGGTCTTTAAAGGTTCCACACCAATGCTGTCCTAGCTTTTAGAAATAATCTTAAAATGACTACAGTTTCACTTAGTGAAAAATGCAACATCACAAAACAGTAAACTGGTCTATTCTAAGAATGAAATGTAGTTCACTCTGTGGAATATGAAATGTCCAATTTCCCAGATACATTTTTTCCTTGGTCACAACTCTGTCTCAGACCCAAATGGTAATGTTTTTCTTTGGTAAAAAAAAGTCTTTATTATTCCTACCATGACGACAAGGGAGGGTATCTGATACTACACACAGTACTTATGCTGTTCAAAAATGCAAATCAGTGCAGAGGATAAGAGCAAGCAAGCAACCGAGAGGGAAGACATGAACATTCATGTGAAGTACCACTACCATGCCTGTGAGAATGATTGGCTCCCTATCACTCTCCTCCTCCAACAGCCCTTTGACATCACTAGTAGGACATGGCAACCCTACAGAGGGAATATAAAAGAGAGCAAGATGTGAGATAATACAGGCACTTCCCACCACCAGCTGACATGCCATCACATCCCAGCCCTTCACACAGGTAGGCATGATCAAATGTGTCTGCTATGTATACCTCTCCTGTGCCATCCTTTCCTCATGGATTTACACTGGAGAAACTCAGAAGTCACTGCTCTGTCTTATTCCTTGGTACTGCTAGCTGTGGTCATGCACAAGTGATTAAACAACTAATGGCTTTGGTGCTTCCTCCTCCATCCCTCTAAATCATTGTTTTTGTGGGTGTGGGGGGAATAAAAGACCATGTTTCATGCTCAGCCCATTCCAAATGCTTACCTTCATGCTTTTGTTAATTTACCTGTGCAGTTCATAATTAACCAACACTTATTGTACTTGACGTGAGTAGTGTAAGTGCTGGGTAATAGTAGCTCAAGTACACATTGAAACACAATTGATGTAATCTTAGACAATTCTAATCTTGGTTTTGGGATATTTTTATAGTAAGGGTTAAACATTAGTTTAGTGATTATCTTTATGGCTTGGGATAAACTGTGTAATTACAGTAGATCTAGAAAGCCTGCACAACTTCTCAGAATTTCTTGTTTTTGGTGTCTTAAAGGCTGAAATCAAGACAAGTGAAGACTTTTTCTAGCTTCATCTACACATTGTATCCCACAATATCTAAGTGAAAATCAAATGCCTCAGTATTAAAAATGAACAATGTTGAATGTCTTGGTTGCCACTGTTTAACTCCTTCTATAAACCCAAAGTACAGTCTTAAATTAATACTTGGTGGAAGCACCTTTTGCTTTGATACCTACAGTGAATCTGTTTGCATAAGTCTCTACCACCTTCTCACATCCAGATTTTGCAATTTTCTCCCACTCTTCTTTGCAGTACAATTCAATTTCACTTAAATTGCAAGGGGATCATTTATGATCTGCTCTCTTCATGTCAGTCCAAAGATTTTCAATGGGGTTGAAGTCAGGGCTCTAATTGGGTCATTCCAGGATATTGATCTTCCTTTTTTCAGCCATTCCAATGTGAATTTGACTGTGTGCCTTGGGTTATTGTCATGCTGAAAGGTGAAATTCTTTCCCACCATGAACTGTTTTTGCAGAGGGAAGCAAGTTTTCTCTGAAATATTTAGGTATTTTGCACTATTCGTTTTGCACTATTCCTTATTATATTCACCAGAGCTCCTGTCCCTGCTGAAGAGAAACAGCCCCATGGCATGATGATGCCACCACTACGCTTGACAGTAGGGACTGTGGTGTTAGACTCATAGGCTGTGCTGGCTTTGCACCAAACATATTTGCAATTAAGGCCAAAAATTTCTTAGTCTTATCAGACCACATCACCTTTTTCCACGTGTCTTTGTGCATAGTTCAGAGGAGACTGGATGTTATTTGTGAGAGGTGGCTTCCATCTTGCCACTCTACCCCACAGTGGCCAGTTCTTGCCATGACGTCCTGTGGTTTTTAATGTTGGCCTCTTGGTACCCTCCCTGATGAGTTTCCTCCTTCCACAGTCATCCTTCAGTCTTGGAGGGATGACCTGATCTCAACAAGGTCCATATTTAATCCATTTTTGATTATGGTTTTTACTGTGGTCTATGACATATGTAATGCTGTTGATATCTTTTCATAACCCTCTCCTGAACTTTAAATTTCAACAATCCCAGAGATGTTTTGCCAGCTCCTTGTTGCCCATAGTTGTTAGTTGCTTCTTTATACTGGCATGCACTAAGACCGTGTTTCTCAATCCTACTCCTGGAGGCCCACTGTCCTGCATATCTTCTATCTATCCTTGCTCCAAACACACCTGATTAGTGTGATTAACATGCTCTTGATTAAATCAGGTGTGCTCAGTTAATCAAAAGTGCCACTGATGAGTTCAGTCAGGTAGGTAGAGCAGGGAAAGATGGAAGCAGGGGGCCCCCAGGAGCAGGACTGAGAATCAGTGCACTAAGACACACAGAAACTTGCTGAGAAAACCTACAGGAGCAGCTGATTTTATCCTGAACCAATCAGAATCACTTCAGCTGGTCACAGGTGAAGGGTGAAGCCAATCAGCTTTCAGCATAAATTGGATGGTGAATGGTTAGACCTGAACACAATTATAACTCCCATTATAAAGGGTATGCAAACATACTCAACCAAGGTGTTTTAGTTTTTTAATTTTAAATCAATATTCATAAATGTGTTGCCTTTCCTTTTTACTTTGATGTTGTAGGTTACCACAACACAATGAAATGTGGAAAAAAGCTGATTTAATGACATTTATAATGTAATCATATAGCCATTAGTTATCATGTAATTAGGCAAACAGCCTCATTTATCTTTAGGGTTACAAATCAAATGTGTCAGATTTCTCATGGGACTAGATTCTTCAATGCTGAAACCAGAATAACTCTAAAATATGAGTTTCAAAGACTGTAAATAAGAATTTATGGAAACATCAAACATTGAAACAGAGCAAATATTGATAGCAGAGCTCTCTGTACCACTAGGTCTAAATGTCTGATATTGTGATGGATGCTTTCTTGTGTAAAATTATTTGTACGTTTCTGCTTAGGGATTTTCATTTTAATATAATTATTCTTGTCCTGGATACTTTGAGGGTTTTTAGACAAATTTTTTTTTCCATTCATTTAAAAAGGTCTTCATCCTCAGAGGCTTAGTTTGTTAACCAACATATGCAGGCAGTAGACAAAATAAAGGAAACATCAAATTTATTTGATGCGTTAAGTACAACAATGTAGAAAAATAATGACTGCATATGCCAAACAAGGAAAAACTGCATCCCGAAAGAGGTACACTGACAGCTAGACTGAGACTTAACAGGATAGTTGCTAAAAATCACAAAATATTGGCCTCAAAAATGACCACAGAGCTGAAACAACACCTCTGTGATTCAGTCTCAACAGAAACTGTGCATTGTGGGCTTCACAAAGCTGACATTTATGGGAGGGCTACCATACAAAAACTGCATGTAACCAAAGCTAGCGTGCAACAGTGTTTAACCTTGTATAATGAGCACAAACCCTAGACTTCTGAGCAGTGCGAAAGAGTAATATGGTCTGATGAGTTGTCTTTTACTCCTTTTCCTATACCTAGTTGGGATTATGTATACAGAAAACCAATGGAAGCCTTCAACCCACATGGCCTGTTTGCAACTGTTAAACATGGTGCTGGAGCTGTCATTGTATCCGCAGCCATCTCTTGTGAGTTAGTGGGTCTGATTATTTCTCTGCATGGTAGAATTGCAGCCAAGGAATATGAAGCCATTTTAGGTGACCGGGGCAAACGCTGTTTCCTCACGATGTTTCAAAATTCAACAGACAAACAGACTTAATGGTGTTTTCATGAACTCCAGGATGAAGTCAAATATCTTCCATGGCCAGGTCTAAACACCACTGGGAAGTTCTGGAAGGTAGAGTGTGGTGTAGATGTCCACCTCCTTCTCTCACCTCTCTCAAAGAACTGAAGGCTTTCCTGTGCAAAGAAGAGTCCTATACACCTCTCAAAACAGTTCAAAAACTTGTATAGCAGCATTCCAGGAAGGATCAAAACTTTTCTAAAGGCAAAGGGCAGCCCAACTCCTTATTCATTGATAAACATTCATATATTGTTTGGTATTTCTGTTATTTTGTCAAGACTTTGTACCTGTGTTCACTCTGCACAGCTGGAGACACCCTGTACCAGTCTTGCTTCCTGTTTCTTTGTCCGTGTCTCTTTGAGAGGATGGCTTTGAAAGGTGCAGTCCTCCTTCAGTCACTTAATTTTTTTCTACTCATGTTCTACACTGCCTTTAAACTTACATTACGTGATGGTATTTTCTTTGAAGATTGCTTCTTCATGTTAGGATAATATAAATTCAAATAAGAAATCATACTCTTTGTTTTAAAGATGAAATAAATTCAAGTAAGAAATTATGCTCCTCATTTTATTCTGCATTTTTCTGATTATAAGAAAAAAAAACAGATGCAATTTTGACTCCAGATCAGCTATATCGACTGTAAGAATACTGTTTATCTCAGGTGTATTTCTGTTCTGACTCAGAGGTTGCACAGTGTGGAAAGTGCAGAAATGAAACCCTTAGCCAACTAATTTAATAACATTTTCCCACACTGCACTTTCCTCTGTTGGTACGGAAATTAGATTGCAAAAATAAAACATGGTCCCAGATTTGTAATAATGAAACCTTGTTTTTCATATCAGGCCTCCTTCTGGTCCTGATTCTCCTCATGAGATGTGCTGTGCTGGTAATAGGGGAGAGCATCACTTCCTCTCCAACAAACTCAGCTGGCCTTCCTGTTACCATGACAACTGGGGACACAAACTCCCCCAACAGCACCCTTGGGACCACAGACTCACCTAACTGCGCAAATGAGTCCTCAGAATGCACAAGTGAACGCCCACACTCCCTTACCATGACGAGTGAATCCACACCCTCGGAAACCACCTCCGTTGCTTCCAACGTGCCAGACACCTCCACTCTCCCTAGCCACCCCACAGACACCTCCCCTCCCCCTAAATACCCACACCACAGACACCTCCCCCCTAACTACCAACAGCCCAGACACCTCCCCCCTAAATACCCACCCCACAGACACCTCCCCCTAACTACCAACAGCCCAGACACCTCCCCCCCTAAATACCCACAGACACCTACTCCATCACTACCCACAGATCAGACACCTCCTCCCTAAATACCCACACCACAGACACCTCCTCCATCACTACTGAAAGTCTAGACACCTCCTCCTTAAATACTCACACCCCAGACACCTTCCCCCTAACTACCAACAGCCCAGACACCTCCCCCCTAAATATCCACACCACAGACACCTCCTCCATCACTACCCATAGACCATACACCTCCTCCCTAAATACCCACAGCCCAGACACCTCCTCCCTAGCTACCAAAAGTCCAGACACCTCCCCCCTAAATACCCACACCCCAGAAACCTCTTCCCTCACTAGCCACACCCCAGACACCTCCTCGCTAAATACTCACAGTCCAGACACCTCCTCCATCACAACTGAAAGTCTAGACACCTCCTCCTTAAATACTCACACCCCAGACACCTCCCCCTAACTACCAACAGCCCAGACACCTCCCCCTAAATATCCACACCACAGACACCTCCTCCATCACTACCCACAGATCAGACACCTCCTCCCTAAATAACCACACCACAGACACCTACTCCATCACTACCCACAGATCAGACACCTCCTCCCTAAATACCCACACCACAGACACCTCCTCCATCACTACTGAAAGTCCAGACACCTCCTCCTTAAATACTCACACCCCAGACACCTTCCCCCTAACTACCAACAGCCCAGACACCTCCCCCTAAATATCCACACCACAGACACCTCCTCCATCACTAACCAGACCACAGCCTCCCTAAATACCCATACCACAGACACCTCCTCCATCACTACCCATAGACCAGACACCTCCTCCCTAAATACCCACAGCCCAGACACCTCCTCCCTAGCTACCAAAAGTCCAGACACCTCCCCCCTAAATACCCACACCCCAGAAACCTCTTCCCTCACTAGCCACACCCCAGACACCTCCTCGCTAAATACTCACAGTCCAGACACCTCCTCCATCACTACTGAAAGTCTAGACACCTCCTACCTAAATACTCACACCCCAGACACCTCCCCCTAACTACCAACAGCCCAGACACCTCCCCCCTAAATACCCACACCACAGACACCTCCTCCATCATTACCCACAGATCAGACACCTCCTCCCTAAATACCAACAGCCCAGACACCTACTCCCTAACTACTCACAGTCCAGACACCTCCCCCCTAAATACCCACACCACAGACACCTCCTCCATCACTACCCACAGATCAGACACTTCCTCCCTAAATACCCACACCACAGACACCTCCTCCATCACTGCTCACACCACAGACACCTCCTCCATCACTACTCACAGCCCAGACACCTCCTCCTTAGCTACCAACAGTCCAGACACCCCCTCCCTAAATATCCACACTCTAGACACCTCCTCTGTCGCTACTCACAGCCCAGACACCTCCTCCATAAATACCAACAGACCAGACACCTCCTCCCTAAATACCAACAGCCCAGACACCTCCTCCCTAGCTCCCAAAAGTCCAGACACCTCCCCCCTAAATACCCACAAAACAGATACCTCCTCCATCACTGCTCACACCACAGACACCTCCTCCATCACTACTCACAGCCCAGACACCTCCTCCCTAGCTACCAAAAGTCCAGACACCTCCTCCCCAAATACCAACACCACAGACACCTCCTCCATCACTACTCACAGTCCAGACACCTTCTTGCTAAATTCCAACAGCCCAGACACCTCCTCCATCACTACTCACAGTCCAGACACCTCCCCCCTAAATACGCAACCCAACAACACCTCCTCCATCACTACCCACAGACTAAACACCTCCTCCCTAAATACCCATACCACGGACACCTCCTCCATCACTACCCATAGACCAGACACCTCCTCCCTAAATACTCACAGCCCAAACACCTCCCCCTAAATACCCACAGTCCAGACACCTCCTCCCTAAATACCCACACCACAGACACCTCCTCCATCACTACCCATAGACCAGACACTTCCTCCCTAAATACCCACACCACAGACACCTCCTCCATCACTACCCACAGACCAGAGACCTCCTCCCTAAATACCAACAGCCCAGACACAACCTCCATCACTACCCATAACCCAGACCCCTCCTCCCTCACTGCTCGCACTCCTAATCCCTCCTCCCTCACTACCCACTCCCCTGACACCTCCTCTGTTACTCCACCAACTCCAGGCGTCTCCTCCAACACCCCCCACACTCTGGACAACCCCTTCCTGACTGCCCTGATCTCCTCCTCTATCCTGTCCTGGCTTCTCAGCTCTAACAATCTGTTATTGTGAAATCACTCCAGGGTCCTTGTAATGTTATTCTAAAGTATCATTCTTTTCTTGGTGCTTGGTGCCACTGTGGAAGATGCATTAATTCCCACAGAGAGGCAGAATACCCTTAAAGGCTGAACACCACAACTGGTCCATATTCTGCTGTGATTTGTGAGAAGAAAATAAACATGACATGATAAGCTGCCAAATTAACTTGCTGAGAAACAAAAATTGGGTACAAAATCTGTGTTACAACAATACCTTACATCTGCCTGGAGTCATGCTTTGTCTGAATGTTTTGATATGATGAAATAAATTAAAATAACACTACTGTGGTGAAAGACTGAAGAAAACAACCAGAGACTGGCTCTTTGTTATTCAGATTTAACAGGAGATGAAAATTTGGTTGTGAAAATAATGCTCCATAACAAACATGGTGGCTTACTGCTAGTTTGTGAATGTGTGACTGAATTCAGGGACCAGAGACAGTGTTTAAACAGGAATGATCAGCAGCAAGGCATGACTATACAACAGGCTGCAATATTATTTCCTATTGGAGGCCTGTGTGGCCTGCATACATCTGATCTGTATGTGATTTGCCTAAATAAAACATTTATAAATGGGGAAAAAGATTAAACAAAGACATGGCTTTGAAAGCAAGCTATAAGCATAACCGGAAAACAAAGTTCACACCAACAGAACTGCACTGGGAGGTTTGGAGTGATGGAGGCACGAAGGAGTTTGTGAGCCATACACTCCCAGACATGGCAGGATTAAATCCTTTATCTGGTGCCCTGTGCTGTTGTGATCGCCAGAGTGTTGTGTCTGCCTGCTATCTTCATGACTGTCCTGCCCAAGGGTATGAAGCTGATGTTGCTATCAGGGACTTGGAATGGGCATATACAGTACAGAGATATCAAGATGACCATTCCTCTGTCTCTATTTGTTTCATTTCTCAATCTTTCCTTTCTCTTTTCTGACCTGCACTCTTTCTTTCTGTCACCCTCTCCCTCTCTTTTACTCTCTCTCTCTTTCCATTCAAATCAAATAGACATCACTTGCATGACAAAGATATAATGGCAAATGTACTTCCAAATCAATCCATGTTACATTAGACAGAGATGTAAAACAGACACAATATCATATATCAATATTTTGGGGAACAAGTATGCTGTGGGTACAGACACAATCTGATCATATTCCCACTGAGCTGAACCCAATCTCTGGTAAATCTTTGCGTTTTACTTTTAAAAATAATAAAAAGGACATTAAGTTGAAATGATTTGACTCTTCTGACCTGTCTAAGCAAAGGCAAGTGTGTGCATGGAGGTGATAATCAAAATGAAGAAATATACAGGAATGCGCCACCAACCACAAAATGTCAACATTATGTGACCAAAGCAAGGGGTAATAACTGTCATCAGTGGCTGTTTCTCAAGAGACTCCTCCTGGTCTTTGTCTTTGTGGTGAAACCACATCAGCCAGTCAAAGAGAGGCCCCTTTTTGCACAGAGGCGCCCATTTTTACCTGGGCCTCTCTTAGGCCTGCAGTGCAACAGAGTAAATAGGACACTAAAATTACCCACTGTTTGTAGATCCTGTTCCCAGTTGGGGAACTGCCTGTGTGGCACTGAATAAGGCTTTCAGTTCAAGCTACATGTCCAACTGTGTATATGAATAATGTGTAAAAATTTTCCCTGGGTAAGAGTGTGTTAAGCCAATAAAAGAATCAGTGTGCTCCCTGGAAATAGGGACAAACAATTCAGTAGTCCTTGGGCATCTACTCTATGCATCCTGATCTGTAACATCACATCAAGGTTAGCAATATGCCTTATGATTATCTGGATATCTGTGCAGTCTGTGTTGCTGTCCTAGCTATGGATGTTTTGTCTTCGATCATGTTACTTCATCAACAAAAATTATTTCTTGATATTTACATTATGCCAAGCCAGCACATCTGGACATATTTACCTTTAACAATGTCAGAGGCAGATTTTTTTTTTCATTTACTTGCTTAGCAAGTGCTCTTCTCAAATGGGACTTATATAGGTACATAGGTTACAACTTCACATGCTATCCATTTATACAGCTGGATATTTATTCAGGTAATCTTGGGGTAAGTACCTTGTCCAAGGGTACAACAGCAGTGCCCCAGTGGGTCCTGGCAACCTTTGGGCTATGAGTCCTCCTCCTTAACACTACACCACACTGCTGCCCAGGATTCATGCAGAGGGCAGAAAAGAGAGTACCTGTGCCTGTGACACATCCTCCCGGAGCTCCTGTGACATCAATGAGAGGAAATGTGAGTGGGTGAGGGCTCACCACAATCATGACTCACAGGAAGAGCCTGGTCCCTCTGCACCTACCTGTGACAGCGGTCATTGTTTTTGTCTCGTAATGACGGCATGGCTGTTCGTTGTCATGGAAGCCACTAGAGGGCGATCGATACCGTATAAAGACTGATGCTCATGTCAATAATTTGGGGAACACCTATTTCGATTTTGCACTCTGATAAATCATGCCACATCTGGCTTTTACGGGTCTCTTTTTGCTTTTCAGACGTCAGTAAAATATATAAAATAAAAAATTCAAATGGAAAGTAAATAAGGGGTGCCACAACATTTAGGGTCATAAAACTACACATGAATTTTAGCATCCCTATTTTCATTTTTAAGCTGCCTGTTATTGGAATTTGTATATATATATTTTCAATCTATTTTGTATGAGACATTTGCGCATAAAAAGCACAGTACAACGTACGGTTAACATAAAACTGCAAGTGGCCAATGTTGCTGTCATGCAATGCTTGCATTTAAAGCACACGAACACAGACGGGGGTGGTTGATGGCGCAGCCCCATTACATGAAGTACAGGACATTCTTTAAAGGCTCGTGGTAAAACTGTCTACTTCCGGGCGATATAGATTACAGTACTTACTGACAGGTTAGTGAGTATCGGGCCACGTGGTTTCCAAGAAAGAGGAACCCAACTATCATTCTCACAATTCTCCCATAATACTGTTTCTAGGCTATCTATGCATTACAAATTGAAACCGGCGAAGAATGAATATTTAGCCCCCAACATCTTGATAAACCCTGTGTGCTGGGAGAACTCCATACGAGAGTGGTGCAGGTGGCGGGACAGAGCACTAAACCGCAACGGGGTACAGGTGTCCTGGGAGACTTAATTAATGTCACATATGCCCTGTGAAGCACCAGCTGCTACGTGCGCGCATGCCGAACACAATCCCCATTCACAATTTGTGGTTTTCCTTTTAGTTCAGCCAGGGAACGGAAAGACGCATGACTCATGTCTTGATGGACTGGCGTGTTGAAAGCCTAGAACCTTGGGGCACTGCAGCGGGCGCCTCGTATCTAGTGACTGTGCAGCCTGTTTTAATCTTATAAATAATTATATGTTTCATCATATTGAAGGAGGCCTATCACAAGTTACCACTTATATTATTCGTGTAATTTATTTTAAGGCAGACGCCGTTTCAGTTGACATTATTTTGGCAATGGGAAACGGATTTTATGTTGAGTCACAATGGAACTTGTATGACACCATCTGCAAATTGCGGTTTTGTATTAAATATGATCTTTTTTCAGAAAGTGAACCGCAAACTGGAATACAGTTCCAACAGGATTATCTGCGTGTGTGATTCATCGTACTTAATTCAAATTTCACTGTAATTTGCGTTTCGTTCAAAGCCGTGGCACGGAATATATAAAGGCGTGTTTTAGGTTGAGAGAACAATGACCGGGAGGTGGTAGCCAATCAACTTACTTAAGGGTGAGTAATGCAAACCTCTTTATAGGTTTTTTCCTCACGTGTGGAGATAGTATGAGCCTGTTAGCCAACCAACCTGTGCTACAGAACAAGTTCTTTGGGCTGCTTTGGTGAGTAGGCTACACAGTGTGACAGCCTTTGTTTTTCATTAACAGTGATGACAGAGCACATAGCCTTTCAGAATAGTTAAGGTGGTTTTCCGTTAAAGTTTAAGGTAATGTGGATATGTGCATAGGGTTTAGCGTAACCGTGAAACCGTGAAACTAGGTACAGTACATTCAAAGCGAGAGTGCGAGCTAGCCGAATGTCCACCTGAGAATGTCCACCTGAAGTGATTGTAAAAAATAACTAAAACATACTTCTTCATTTCTGAGCAATTACATTTTTGTAAACCTGGATTTAGTTTTAAAAAATCAAATAAAACTATGTATCCAATAAAAGATAAGAAAAATCTCAAATATTTGTTTCGCTGTGGGGCAGTAATTTATAAGGGGTCATTTGCTAATTTACCGAGTTAAAGAACAATTACTTCAGGGATTTTTGTCAGGCCAAGTACAACTGTAAAGATGCTGCAGTTCCTGCAGTAAGACCAAGTAGCCTACTGCAAGAACAGCCCTTTGCACCGAACTATTTCTACAGTAAAGGTAGACAAATATATAACTGCTCATGAACATGAAATGTAATTTCATAAATTGACATTTGCACATAAATACCAGACAAAGCTTACCTCATTCGTAGAAGTTGAAGCTCCACAAGGGGACATTATAACACATAAGGAAAGAAATGTCGACTGGGTTGGCTGCTGCTCTTTCGGAAATGAATTGAACGGAATAAATAAACTGTTTATATTTTTTCTAGTCCAAAGATTAATTTGTGGCTGTACTGTCGACTTAATATGTAAATGTCCCTGTTCTTAATCGGAAAAATGCCAATCATCTTACGGTCTAAACTAGATGTCAATTCAAGTGAAAAAAGTTCTGTTGGTCTATAATAATAATAATAATAATAATAATAATTTTAGAATTGTCCAGTGTAGTCTTGTCATATTAGTTCTCTCTCTAAAACGAGATTTGCTGTTGTCTCGGTCGTTATTTGAATTATAGAAGAAACTTTGGGTTTTATATCAGTGAATATCCTTGCATTGCCCTCTAAACATTTCCCTTAACGCCTATTTCTCTTCCCAGTTAACTCTTTCAAAAAAGAGTTTATCCAAATGTCAGTGGTATCATGAAGAGATTAAATGGGTTGGTGCACTTGAACTGAAATATTTTTTCGCTTTAAACACTAACGTTTCCCTCCCATTTAAAACGTCCTGATTTGGAATGTGGTTGGGCGAGGTGTATTGCTACACTGCCAGAATGACCACCTTCAAACTCGTTTAAGCCGATGCTCGGGATATAGTAGGTCATTTAATGACCTGCGGAAAGGGAACTGGGGGGGTCGGCATCCCCAACAGCCCAGCTAGGTGGTCTCCGTCAGTGATTGCCTACTTCCCGAATTCCCTATGACTGTGGAATGTGTAATTTATCATCGAGGAGGTTGTAATTAAGAGTCACGTGGACTTGGCAGAAAAGGTGGCGGGGAGGTTGGTGGTGGTATGGGGATCATTTTAGCCAAATGAGCAGAATAAACACTTTTCGGAGGAAAGGTTCAAAGGGCGCTCTTTGACACAGTCGGGTCCCGCATTCAAAATATATGATAAAATTCCACACACACTGAGTAATTCTAAGGATTTCAGAATCCACGGCTGAGGGTATACCCCTATACAAGTATTCTTAGAGGTGATGTTTGGGTCTCTTTTGAGGGGAAAACTAAAGACCATTGGGGGTTGGGTATCCTCGCATTGTCTTTCAGATTTTGGGAATCGGAAAATCCTCCCCCCGCCGCCCTCCCACCCCACATACTTGGGTCGAAGATGTTACCAGACATTTTGTTTTCTTTCACTTTTCTCCCTCCAGTTGAGTCCTTTTGGTTTTTAAAAGCCCATCTAAAAGAAAGTGGCACACACTGAACGCCTGTGTTGGTCAGGCCATATCTCGGAATTAAATTTTACTCGAGGAAAGAGCGAGATGGGTTCCATTTCCAACCAGCAATATACAGGTTAAGTAGCCCACACTGAAACAAATAAACAGTGTTTTTAAGTGGTTTAAGTTTTGGTTTATTAAGAAAATGTACTGTTCAAATGTAAATACATATTTTCATTGTGTACACTACCAAAACAACATAAAGAAAACATACGCATGGATATTTTGCTTTGAACCAAACATACAACACGCACGTATTCATCTACAAGATCATGTCTGAGTGCATTTTGCACGTATTTGCAATAGGCGTAACCTTTTTTACAAAATGTTTTAGACTGAGTACGGCGCAACTTGGGTGCAATTTCTGCGCAGTCTGCAACAAAACATTACAGCGTATCTTTATGACTGAATATTGGAACAACCAGAGGGAAATCAACAGTGTTTGCATTTTCTTCAATTTCCTACATGACTTCTACATTGTGAACGTTCTTTTCCGTAACTGCTTTACTGATCGGTAAATGCGCGTCGCCTCATTATAGTGAACTCTTAACTTTTAACTTGTTATATTGTGTAATTGTCCAAGCGCAAATAAAATGACTATACGCAGAACATTTGTTTTGCTGTAGCCTACATTCTATAAGTAGAATGTATTTAAATGTAGGCTTCCACGCTAGTCCTTTTTAAAAAAGGCTTAATAAATTTGTGCGCTCCGAATGCTTCAAGTTATGTTCTAGCAGTATTTTTTTATTATTTATGTTGTATGCGTATTCATTAATTTACCTGAATGTATACTTTACCAATATTTATTTAACATTCATCTGTACCCATTTGTAGCCTATCATGTGACAAAATTAGATTATGCTCAGAAAAGTAAAAAAAGGCCATAAATATTATTGGTGTGGGTCGGTTTTATGATCATGTAACACGGGCACGAGCAACACCGGTTTATCATGAAGGTTTTCAAGCACGCTGATGCATACCGTGCCGTGCTGTCTCTCTGCTCTTTGAAGACCTCAACCGTTAGCAAGAACCGTGGTGGTGCTGTCGAACATCTTCCGGAGAGGGATTGTGAGAATTCGATACATTGGGCCTTTGCTGATACTAACTGGCAGATATCCACGACTGATTTTTTAAACGCTTGATATCTGGATCTCTATCGATTTTAAGGGGGCAGTTCGAAGACCGAAGAAGGGGAGGCGACGAGAGCCAAGGGGGACTCGGGCCCCTTCCGCGGCAGCGGTGTGTGCAAATGGTTCAACTTACGGATGGGATTCGGGTTCCTGTCAATGACGAACAGAGAAGGGATCCCCCTCGAAGCACCAGTGGACGTGTTCGTTCATCAGGTGAGCGCGATGCATCTCCGGTGCCACTCGCGACTGCGTAATCTTTGGGTTGTGTTTTGGAGGGTCCGAATCCTTATCGGGGATACTGTGGTGGGCTTTTATTGAGAATCCAGTCCGAGCGCGTTTGCTAAAAGGAACCTCAATGGCGATGTGACTTTCGCCTCAATTTACAAAAAAATGAGGCGTTCGTTGTCTCACTCATTCCTCAATTACTGATTGTGGAGTGTGTCTGTTCTTGTACGGTGGAAATGCGTGCTAAACATTGTTGGAGGCCATCTCAAACCTCTTGTACGAGATTGGCTGTCAATAATATTGCGTTGCTACGGACATCTGCCGACTGCTCCTAAAATAATTTCATGGATGCTTTTATTATATTTAACGTGTTAACTAAAAGTATGATTAGGGCGAAGTTATTCCGAGTTTGACTGTAACTGAAAGCATCAAGAAAATATTACTCAAGGAAAGAAAAACAGAATCATCTAAAATTAATTTCAAAGAACATGACAGTTAGATTTCATAGAATTGTGTTCTGACAGGAAGACATAAATTCAGCTCCTCATTTTGAAGGTATCAAAGAGTGTTGTAGAATATGTAAATAATATTGCATTACTGTAATATTGTAAATTGGCCTATCACTTCTCAAGAGTAAACATCTTCTACAAGTTAAGCCATGTGGAAGTTAAAGATGCAAAGCTGTAGCATGCATCAGGAGTTGTCTCAGTGGTTGAAACTGACAGAGTGGGGTTGCTTTATGCATTCAGTAGGCGTGCATCAAATGTGCAATATGCACTGGAGTGTTGATAAAGCTGTATTTTGAAGGTGTGTCAATGCACTGTACTGTATGTTACTGGCTCAAGTTGAAGGTGCAGTTCAGGTGGTCCATTCTAAATCTCCCTTGTAACAGAGGCCTTTTCTGGAAGGCAATATTGATTGTGAAGTGAAGATAGGTTCTGAAGTGCTGATCTTGGATCAGTATTTGTCATTTTACTCAAAATGTTTTGCGATTAGTGTGATGGGTGGGTAAGATGATCCAAGGCTGGTGGCTGTTGATAGAAAGTTACTTGTGCAATGAGATGGGCATTAGGCATGCATGAATCATAATAATTTCCTAGAAGTTAAACGGATACAGTAGGCAAAGCCAAATTAGATCATTCAGGTTTACCTCCAAAAGACTTTGGTTGAGAATAATTTATTGCTCAAGTTCCAACCAAGGTGTATGTGACCAAAATGTTGCCTCCTGTTTAACAGTGGACCATCCTCCAAGTTAGGGGTTAGTGGGGCGCATGCCATACCTATAGAGCACCAAGAACAGGCTCGGCACCGGGAGAAAATACAGAGGGGTGCAATTGCAATCGACAGGTAGTGCACAAAAAGTCATAAATACTATGTAGACATTGGCATATAAGGAGACAACTGGGGGTGCACTGAGGTCCTTCTGGGGGTGCAATGCACCCCTAAGCACCCCCATAGCGCAAAATCAACCAAAATTATCCCGAATTCTGTGCCATATTAACTTTGAACATACAGAATTGAGGCACAGCCACAATAAATGGCCATGCATTTCTTCCCTATCTTGTAAAGATCTGTGCTGTCTCCAACAGTTTACTTGGCATCTTTCCTGGCTACTTCCTCCTTCATCTTTTCCATAAATGCTTACCTCTGCCAAACGTAATGTGACCACATCTTATCCACATCATTCAGCTGTGCTGAAACTCAATTGTGCTGCACAATGACAGAGAAAGGCGGGCATGATTTGGTCAATCACACATTGCCTAGCAGATGGCAGACCTGCTTTTGCGAATGTGTATATACTGACTTATGATATGTACGTGAGTAATTTGGCTCTTCTGCACGCTGAGCACATTTTTGTTGTAAATGCAATTTACCAAAGAGGAAATGAACCTAAATCAGGTGGCGACACATGCCAGAGCATGATGGAAAGAGTGCTTCTTCTTCTTCTGTTCTTTTTTATGAGATGTCCTGTTGTCATGGTTGATCAGACAAATTGGAGGAAATTATTTCACTTTGATTGAGATAAAATGAAAATGTCCTGTCTACCCAACACAGATAATGAATAGCATGATTCATTTGGAGTGGTTCCAGCTGCCCTCTTGCAGGTAAAATGTGGCTTTATTTGAATAACGGTTGGAATAAAACCAGAATGTTACCTTACTTGTATTTCATAAAGTTTTTTTTAGAAGCCAGGTACTACTGGGTATTTTTTTAATTGTAAGGAAAAGGGGTTTTCAATTGACATTGTTTGCTTTAGTTCAGTAAAATGTCTGCGGTACAGGTGGAGTAAAAAGCTTAACCAGGGAGCAAGCTGTCCTTCCCTGTGAGGTTCTGTAGGTCAGCATTTAGACATTGTCTGATGGTATCATGGGCTGATGAGGCTTCCGTGTGGAGAGGGGTGAGGGTGTAGTGCAGTGGATAAGGAACTGAGCAGGTGGTTGAGCAGAAAAACATAACATGAACTGCCTCAGGAAACATTCAGCTGCATAAGTGGAAGAGGTGAAAAATGTAAGTGGCGTATGCTACATTGGACAAGAGCATCTCCAAATTGAACATTATAATAATAATAGTAATAATATGGTATATGCACACATATGTGTGTGATTTTATAATAATTTAAGAATTTGTAGTTATGATTGGAACTGAAATGTGGATACTGAATACTGAATTGGAAAAGGAATGCACGAGGAGATTACCTCATGCTTTCTTAAGTGACCTCTGACTTGCGTTGATCTGTGTCACTCCCTCTGACAGACCGATGTTGGTATTGAACCAGACAGCAGATTGACAGGGATGTGTAGGCCTCATTTCATTGTCTCAGTTCTATGGTAACAATGCTTTCTTTGGGAACTAGAAAGGGATGGCTCTCTAATAGTCATTAGGACAGCTTGGGTGAGACATGTTTACTGGTATGATTGACCCTTTGAAATTGCTCATTATCTCAGAGGGAGTTCTGGGTAGAGGTTGTCAGCCAATTGGAGAAAGTCCTGCTATGGCCTGCTGCTGACTTGGAAGTCTCAGTGTAAACTGCATGTATGTTTGTTTTTGAGTGAGTGTGTGAATTTTATATGTGGTGTGTATGATGCATGTGGTGTGATATGAGTGGGTTTTGAGCAGAATTCATTCATAAAAAGCACTGTGTGAAAGGGAGGTAAGAAGGGGAGGGTCTGACTGTATTGTTATTCAGGGATTTCTGCCAGTCAAGACTTGAATTCCTCTCCACACTATCAAGACAAATTCACTTGGAGTGAGGTGTAAGCATGTTGTTGTGGGGGTGTATTTTATTTTTGGAAAAAACATAGATGTTCTAGGCTGCATGGGCCTTTGTCATGTCTGCGACTGCAAAGGTGTTCTGTAAGCATGACAGTTTTTCCACCACGTGACCTACAAGCTCCATAGCAACGCGGTCTTTGCAGGGGTATATTTTTTGCTAGAGTGGGAAAAAATAGAGGATACTTTATCTGGTGATGCCAGAGCCATGCAAGGGCTATGATCAGAAAAGAACAGATGTGTGCCATTGCTCAGGGGTAGCTTCCTTCCCTCAGCACCCTGCATGGAATCTCAGCAGATTGCAGGAATGCCCCTTTCCCTTTCCTTTCCCAGCATCCTTCAGTACTGGTCAGTTTGTGCTTTGACCAGATGGACTCATTTTGGAGGTCAGTGAATAGTTGGTTGGCTATGATGGGGTTGGAGGGGGGAGTAAGGGGAATGGTGGGACAAGATGGGGGGAGGGGCGAGATTATCCCCCTACATCCTTACACAGGCAACTCCCCAGAAGGGGGGAGGGTGACAGGCACTTTAGAGGTTTTTTTAAGAGGTTTTTAAAGGGCCTTCCTTTGCATTTGCCTTCTAGGAGAGCTGCATGAGGATGTGTGAGTGTGTGTCTGTATATGTGTGTATGACTGTAATGCAAGAAGACAAGATGCTGAGGTTTTTAAGAACATATTTACATCACACACCACACTTGCTGGAAGGTGCAGGGTGAAAGCAGCACTGATGGGATGGCAGGTGGGGATAACATAGCTCTGACTAGATCTGTCTGTCACCCCCAAACGCAGAGCAAACTGCACATGGAGGGCTTCCGCAGCCTGAGTGAGGGTGAGGCTGTTGATTTCACCTACAAGAAGTCACCCAAAGGCCTGGAGTCTCTGCGGGTGACGGGGCCTGGGGGAGATCCCTGTGTGGGCAGCGAGAGGAGGGCCAAGAGTGTCCAAAAACGTCACTCTAAAGGAGACAGGTGAGTGCGGACGGGAAAAACTTACATATACGAATATGTGCAACTAGACACACACATTATATCACTGATGTTGTCAAAGGGGTCTGAATTGTTTTATGTATGATGCCAGCCAGACACATAAGCTGTGAAATGTTTCATCAGACTTACATTAATTAAGCATTATTCAGTTTTTTCTCTTGTCATGCATACTGGTCCCACAGAATGCTGAGGTTCCATGTGCTGCCATGTGCTACCATAGATTTAACTTGAAGATAAATCATTACTTGACAATGGTATGAATATTATGAGAGAGGTGTCTGACCTTTGGCTTCGCCCTCGGAGGTACTCCTTGTAGAGAGCTCCCAAATCCCTGTCAGAATGGGCAGTGTGAAATGGTACCAATTGCCCCTTGTTTCTTTACTGCTTCTTTTCACATAGACTCACTGTCATGAGTGTTGGCCATGATGGGAATAAAAGGTCTGTTTAATTAATAACACATGTAAGGAGGAAAGGTCAGAAGTCATTACTGTCATGGAAACTATAGAGAGGTGTGTGTATATGCATGTGTGCAGAAGTGTGGGGGGGAGCAGAGGTCAAAGTTGAAAGATCAACATTGAAACAAAGAGCTGGCCACCCTCTGCACACTAAAGTCTACAAGTCTAAAGCAAATATATGAGCAGCAGGCAAACTCTTAGAGATACCGTATTTCAGACTTACTACAAAAATATCCTGATTGCCTGAAAAAGGAATATACTGGCCTTTTCATTGAATCAAAGCAAGTTCCAAAAAACAGAATTGATGTCAAACCATGACGTGATCGATGTATGCTATGCTGTAGCGTTTCTCAGAAGGCAGCATAATCTGGCTGCTGGCTGCCCTCTGCTGTGCAAATCATGTAACCGAACCTTACAGTGACATTACTGTGTGCAGTCTGAAAAAGAGAAATGCAAAATTATCTGGGCACATAAGGAATTTCTGTTTCATAAATGCTAGAATTATTGCAGGTCAACTTGAAAATACACATCTGTCATAGCATACATCCTGTTTATGAAAATGTTAAAGCCTGTGATGCCAACGACCCTTTTAAAATCTTTTGCAAAGCAGGAATCTTTACCCAAAGCTTACATTCTTTATTCTTTATACATTATCCATTTATTCTACTGCGTATATACTGTTACATACCTTTTTCAAGAGTATTTTCAACAGTTATTTATTAGTAAGTTGCAACCAGAAAGTTGCAAAGATTTCAATATGCAACATTGTGGGTATAAGCTCAGTATTACACCCACCATGCTGCATTACCTCCTCATAAAAGCTGCTTTTGCAGTGGTGTGACACTGTTCTTTCTTTGATACTGTGTTTCAGGTGTTACAACTGTGGAGGACCAGACCATCATGCCAAGGAGTGCAATCTGCCCCCTCAGCCCAAGAAGTGCCACTTCTGCCAGAGTATTGCCCACATGGTGGCCAGCTGTCCAATCAAAGCACAGCAATCATCACCCATCTCTCAGGGAAAGCCTGACTCCTTAGAAAGAAAAGAGGAACAGAGCCAGATCCCTTTGCCCTCAGAAAGCTCTGAATGAAGTGGGTCGCCCTCAGGAAGCCAAATCAGGGTTAATCAACCATCAGTAAACTTCATAACAAGCTTTGTTACTGGGCTGTTTATGGACATACCTCGCATGTTCAATCAGAAAGAAAAACAGCAGTGTTTTTTACAGTATGGAGGCATTATTGTCTGGATTACTCTTGTGTTGCAGTCAGGACATTTTCAAAACGGAGAATTACATTAACATTCTCATTTCGTATTATACATTGCCCACATGAAATACAGGAAGAAGTTTTCCAAATACCTCTGAATGAATTGTTCATGTTTAGCAGCAATGTTTTAGTGCACTGAATTTATCAAAAAGAAATGTATTTACAATATAGCAACAAACTGTATCAGTGCATCAAAATAACTTTTTGCCTTTTCTCTTGAAACTTGGAACCAGCACTGGACAATGTTTATTGAAGGGATGCCCTTTCCTGACTGTTACACTTCCACTGCAAACAGGTCTCAGGTCCATGCGCGTGCGTGTGAGACAGATTCTGTGTGACTTCTTTGGGGGCCTTTTCTGTGGAAATGTCTACAGACCAAATGAATGTTAACCTGTTATAGCTTTTCCACCTAAGATGATTTTCAAAGTGTTATGTCCTTCAGTCATGTGGTTTTGCATTAGATTCAAAGTTGCTTGCTTCTGGCTGAAAACTCCATCCTAGAACAGCATTATTTGGCATGGCAGGGTCTTCTCAAACCTTGTCCTGTGTTCCAGATCAGGGCCTCACATGCCAAAGCTGTCCCATACAAAAACAGAAATTCCACATTTTTACTGGATAAGAGCAGCTGAAGAGAGCACACCCAGCTGTTGCTTGAGGAGCAGCACAAGTTTATTTTTTTATGCAGGATTAGGTAGGTAGATGCTAATGTTTATAATCTTCAATTTGTGGGGGCTCAATAAATCCAATAAAGGAGATGCATGTGGGCCATCAGGTTTAATTGCAGTTCTATGAGTTATGTAAGTTATCGTTAGTGCAACTTATTATATCTTACAAATGATATAATTTCTACATAATTATATAAGTTAACTTTTTAAATGACAGTTATTTATGAGTTGCTACCAGCCCTCCAGCTCCCTCCAGCCTCCCTGAAATTTGTTTTAATTTCAATACATGTTGTTTGGCCAAGCTGTCTTACACCAGCTACAGAGCTAGACATTTTATGTTATTTTAAAGTAGTGATTTTGTAATTTGATTTTTTTTGACATATGACTATTATGTACTGTTTTATTGAGTTCCTGTGGATGTGGAACAGTTTGAATCCTCTTTGTATGTATGCTAAAATCAATGCAATGTCTGCACTAATCCCAAGTAAGGTGCCTTTTTTTGTTGAATCTTTTGATTATGCATACACTGTCTGTTCTTTGAATGTTTTAATGGTTTTAGAAAGGTCCTTGTGAGTCCTGCCAGGGTTTCTCAGGAATCACGATTTTGAACTCAGGGAATACATCATATAAGGCCTTAGGAGTGGGAGTCACAGTATTAATATGTGTCTGTATTGTTGAGAGGGTGATGTCTGAAACTGGGGTAAAAAGTGGAACACTGCACTGGAACACCATCTGCAACACTCTAAAGCCCTCCCATTCACTGCAGCGGGAGACACGACCAATGCCCTCACTGATTCAGGGAATGTTTCACCTGTTCAGTTAGATACACCAGCAGCCCCTCCCTCTGGCTGGGAGTGACTAGGACTGGTCTTCTTGCCCACAATTCCCCTCTTCTCCTATGTATTACTACTTTACAGAATCTGTGTTGTGTTTATGCTCTGTTTTGCTGTGTTTTAGGTATGTGTTTGTGGTGGTGGGTTTTATTATTTCAGCAACACATAAACAAGGCTGTACCTTGTTTACAATCTATACAAGTCTACCTCAGGAAGTTTTCATGTATGAAATTGACAATGACTATGTGTATCCTCTAGCAGTGTCTACTGGGTTCTATTGCACAAGCTTTGTCTCTTTTGCAGGATAGAATTTTTTGTTTGTTTGTCTATCTGTTTGTTTCAGCTAGCCGTTTGCTTCACGTGTCTCCAGAGAAGTGCTGTGTGGGTTTTGGTTGTGTTTTTTTTTTTCCACTGGTTTTCCATAGTCTTGAGTCTTTCACGGCAAGTGGAACTATTCAGCACTATGGAAAGGCACATAGTGCCCTCAGCTGGTCACTGTACTTGTTTAACTGAATGAAAGCTTTTCACAGATGTGTTTGTTGATGAACACTAAAGCTACTGTTGATTGTTTCCACTGTGAAAATGTTTTTGTGCAAGGTGTTTGTCTCATCTGTTAAGTGAAAATCAAGATCAAGCCTAAATCTAACTCTGTTGGATTTGTCATAAGCTTCAAGTAAATTTGAGTATGTGGCCTATTACTTATTTGATTCTCACAATAAAAACATTTTAACAATCAATAAGGATTTGCATCAGATAGCATATGTTGCAATATATAGGCCCACAGAAAGCATATTTTACACTATTTTAGAACTGTGCTTTTATGCAATTTTTGATGTGATAATATTTTGCTAAAGAAAAAATAACAGGTAAAAATGAAAGAAAGAGGAGATAAGCTAAACAGCCTTGGTCCGTTTTATTCATTTCCTGGCCTCTCCTCAACCTTAACATCACACTGTTTATCAGATTTATGTATGAGCCACAAAAAATGAAATGTGCAACTTTGATCATGTGGACCATATGTATCTGTGTAATTTTTAAAGTGTGTCTTTTTTCCTTTTAGCAAAATTTTCATTCTTGAATGTGTATTTTCTTTGTAAAATGACTAATGTAAATCTAAAGTTTATACATATATGACTGAAGAATGTAGCTATGTTTAGAGTTGTAACATCATACCAAAGGTGTATCACTGTGTTACTCTGGTTGTAACTGTAATAGGCTGTGTGTTAACCTTGAATGTGATCGATGTAACATTGCTTCTTAAATTATATTTATTTTTTATTTGCTCTGAAGCATGGTTTATGACTGTGACGAATGTATTTTGTAGTATGGAAACAACTGTTATTTACTAATAAATAAACACATGTCATCATTGAATGATCACCCTGCACACTTTCTTTCTGGCTTGTGACATTCCTTTCCTTGAACAGTTGACAGAAAACTGTCATACTTTTCTCGGAAACAGCTATATGTGGAAAGAGGGAGAGTGGAATTACAGGAATGGAGATTTTTTTTTCTTTATTCTTTTAAGAATCTACATCATTTATTGCTTGCTAAAATATTAGATTAATTTAAAATAACTTTCGTTTCCAATCTAAAATAACTAATCGTTTCCAATTAAATGTCGTTAATTTGCAACAATCAGCATATTTTTCGCGACAATCAATATTCCAGATTTATGTATTAGGCCTACGCCTTTCTACAATTCTATACAGGTAGTGGCGCGCAAAATGAGTTCGCAGGGGAATAGGGCGTATGTCCCTTTAAAGGGATGTGCCAAATTGTAAATAATGAGAGGGGTGATGCATTTTACATAGAGACCATCCGTACTCCTGACAATTTAGCTGGATGTCCTTTCTGTTCAAAATGAATGTACGTGTATTTAAATATATTTTATTGCGCCTTGTGACCAACATTAATGATTATGTGTAAGGTATATGATATTGTGCTTAGCACTTCACCTAACACTTAACGATATTCAATGTAGTTTCTTTGTCCTATGGAACAAACTACATTGTGTATTTTAGTATGGGGTTAAACAGAATAAAATCACAGTTTCAGAGACAATGTTTAAACATTTCTCACTATACTTATACCTTAAAATTACATATAAATCTATTAAAATATATTTTTATGAATCCTATGGTGGTAGCTGCAGAAAATCGTGAATCTGTCAATGTAATGTTAACATCCCCCTCTTTCTCTTATCAAGCAGTTAGTAGAACCCAGCGCGTGCACCGAATTTGAAAATGAACTCAGGTTTGAGCCTCTGATTTGGTTGGGGGGAATCTGGGGGTGAGGGTTGCGGGTTACATACACACACAATGACGGCAGAATGGGAGGGAACTTGCTGGAAACCTCCGCATGGGTGTTCAAGCCGAGTTGCAGCTGCACCATTTTCTGTCCTTTAACGGCAGACTTGCAGAAAGGACAAGGACGCCCGCCCCCCTCAAAAAAGTGGAAAGGGAGGGGGCAGTATTTCCCACATTCGGGGCTTAATGAGTGTCAGTTTCTGTGCTGTATATCCTGGAACGAGTGGTGCGTGCGTGCGCGCTGAGGCAGGGGAATCTGAGAGCAGGTTCGCGTGCTTGTAACGGTCTGTCAGTGGCCTCTGCAGCGCGAGAGCGAGCTGTCAGCGGCCGGCGGTATAATGGCAACTGGAGAATGTTGCAGAAGGCGGCAAATGAAACCGTGAGGGAAGAAAATATTACGAAAGGTGGGGGGTGTTTTTTCTTCGTTTTTCCTGCTAGCTGGTAGTTATTTCCCTTTGTCTCGCCGTGCGACATGCTGTGCAGGTGGATGGGGTTGTGGTGTGCCCAGCGTCAGTATGAACATAGCGAGTGTGGGGGACAATAAGCGGCGATTCCGTGTTTTGGTTCGTCCCCGCTGTCTCAGTTTAGCAGTGGGGCTACTGTCAATTGTGGAAGAGGCGCTAGCTAAGACAACGACATCTACAGCTTCGCTGTTGACTTTCACGGTTATAAATTGCATATGGGGCATGGTTGCTAGCTGGCTGTTATCAAATGGATTGATATTGCTTTAGCTAGCAAGCTACCTGGTGGCCAGCTAGCTGGTGAAAACACACGCACTGTCCTGCTGTCTGTCATGCTCATTGTTGTCTCTGGGAAAACGTGTTGGATTTAGGTAACACAAGCTTGCTAACTCATGCTTTCTTTCCCAGGATTTCTGTACCATTGTCTGACAGCTAACTCAACCAAAATAACGTTTGTTGACTAGTTGGATAGCTAGAGTTGCAGGTCGTCCTGTGTAGATATTATGTGTAGTCGCTTCGAGCTAACCCGTGATAGCAGACTAGCGGAGAGCATTTCCCCTGATACCATCTCGGTACCATACTAGCTAACGTAACGTTAAGATAGCAAGTTAACGTTAGCTAAGTAACAAATCACCATACATACAGTGTAACAAACGTTATAGTTAGTTGGATAACGTTAGCTGTTGCAAGTGGTAGCTTGAGTTGAAGGGTGTCACCGCACTGCGTAAAGTGAAATTTTAGAGAGTAAATAGTTTGCTGATTAAATTAAATCCACCATAACTGGATTATCGATAAAACCCCCAATATCTGTAAATGTGATTTAGGAGGTGTGACCAGCGATTAAATGAACAGTTGACCAATACTGCTCCTCTCAGCTGTAACTTGGCTAACATTATAACGCTACCTAAGGTTGCATAACGAAAGCAAACAAACACTTTCTAACGTTAGGTAGGTGACGAGAAGTTAGCTTTCGGTTTAAACGAAGTATCAGCGTGCGAAGATAGTTAACGTTTCCTACATTTTGTGGGCCATCGTGTGATTTGGTTGTCGAGTCATCAGTAATCTTGGGACGTGACGTGGGAGGAACTTTGATCATATAGCTTATGTTAGCTGTCTTGCTAACTTTTCAGTGCTATCTTGAGTAAACAAACGTGAGGCTTGATGTCACGGTGTTTGACAGATGCGGAAGAAACGTCACATGGTGGAAGTCTTTCCACTCATCCAGCTTGTATTGTTTGTAGCGGTAGCTGTTTGTTGGGCGGATTAATGAAACCGTCATACAGTTACACTTTAAGTGTAGTTTGCCTGCAATATTGTACACACACACACACACACACACATAGTGCCTCAAAGTTAAAATAGTAGAAATCCACACAGAACTTCCTTGTGTTAGTATACAAAACTGGCTAATGTCAAGTCATGTGGGTCCAAAAACAACTTCTCATCAATTATACAAAAGTTCAGAACTGATTTTGCTGTCTGTCCTTACATTGAAGAACCATTGCTATTATTAAATGGTCTTATTTAATTGGATGTTAGCAAGTCCTTGCTGCTCCTGAAATCCTGCTGTGAACAGGAATCAGTGAAAAATATCAAAACTGCTTGGTATCGACTGGAAAGGTGCACTGAGGAGCAATCATTGCCACCCTTAGGACCTGGCACACCACACAATGTTAGGTGTTAAGCCATGGTTCATTTTCTGCTTGCACATGCCCATATTGTGGTAAACCTGACAGGCCCTGTCTAAGCGCTAAAACCACAATGCGTGTACCAGTGTGTGTAGAGACATAGTCTGATGAGAGCAGTCTGGCCAATCTGCCAGAACTTCCATGACAGCAAAATGAGAGGGTACTCAGCTTGAGTCCACGGACTGAAGTTACCTTAACAGCTGTGTGTAATTATAAACAAGTTTCCATACACTTTTCATCAGTTGCAGTGACAGCTCTCTGATCATATAAGGAAGCCTTTTTAATAGATCAGCAGGGTTTCTCGCTCAACTCAACTAGCACAATGGCACTACCAAACCGCTTTTAATTTTAGAGGGACCTGTATCACTTTGGGTGAAGTCCAACCATCACGAATTCATTTTTTGCTGTGCCTGGCCTGTACATTCCAACCATTGAAGTGTGTGTGCACCTGCCTGTGCGTGCTTCCCTTCCGCAGTGAGGCAGAGGATGGTGAGCAGCCAGCCCAAGTACGAGCTGATGCAGGAGGTTGGGCGCGGCACCTACGGCGTGGTGTACGAGGCGGCGGTGAAGCGCACGGGCGCCCGCGTGGCGGTGAAGAAGATCCGCTGCCACTCGCCGGAGAACGTGGAGCTGGCGCTGCGGGAGTTCTGGGCCCTCAGCAGCATCCAGAGCCAGCACCCCAACGTCATCCACCTGGAGGAGTGTGTCCTGCAGCGGGACTGCCTGGCACAGAGCATGAGCCACGGGTCCACCTCCTCCCTCTACCTGGAGGTGCGTACGTCGAAAAACACACCCAGAGGCTCCACACCAAGGCCCCCGTTAGCACCAACAGATCAGAACTTACCTTGGGTCATTAAACCATGCACTGCATCATCTTAAATCACAGGAGGCCTCATTTCAGCTTTTTTTCAAGTATTTTGGATGTTACATTATTACACTATTGGCATTTAGCACATGGTCTTATCCAGAGCGACTTACATTGTTTTAAAAAAAAAAAAAAACTAACCAATGTTATCTATTTATACGGCTGGGTTAAGTACCTTGCCCAAGGGTACAGCAGCAGTGCCCCGGCGGGGAATCGAACCAGCAGCCTTTTGGTTACGAGTCCTCCTCCTTAACCATTATGCTACACTGCTGGATGTGGTTTTATGTGACTGCGTTTTCACAGTAGGTCGTATTTGAGCTACCTGTTGGCAACAGGATCAAGCCTGTGTTGCGTTAACTTGAAATGGCTACTTGTAATTGTTTTGTAGACACCCTTGCCCAGAGGTGCTTATATAACTGACATATTTACAGCTGTTCTACCAATGACAGGAAAACCTGCTATGATCTGGTTACAAGTTCAGGTCCCTACCATGCCAGACAGCTTCTTAGGTTTTATTGGATTGCAGACTGTCATCACTGGCACCTGTTGGCAGACAGCCATAGGTTTCATTCTCTGTTCAAAATTACCAGCGCTTCATGCAGAAGAACAACCAGTTCCAGTTCATGTACACTGGCCTGTTGAGAAGAATAAGGATGGACAGGAGTGTAATTAGTTCTGAAGTGCTCTTTTTCTCTTGGCATTTCCCAATATGGTGAGTCTGAGACGAGAGCATTATCCCCGGAGACAAGATATTTTAAGGCTATTGTCACAGTGCAGTTCTGCTGTAAGGAATGTGATTATGTGCCTGTCTTTCTGATTTGACATCTGTGGACTGCATTTTCTCTCCTGTCAGCGTACTATATGCATACTGGTGATTTCTCAGAGGATGTGTATTAAGTGTACTTAAGCTTTAAAGAATCGTAGATGGAAGAGTGAGGCTCTAATGGTATGTAAGGCACTCCAGGACAAACTCATATAAATCAGTCCAAAAGGAATCCACTGCTTTATGTAAGCAGAAAGTTATGCAGTTGAGTACTGCATATTGGAACACATTGTACCCTTGAGCAAGTTACTTAACCTCAGTTGTTTTAGCAATTATCCAACTGTTTAAATGGATAATTTGTAAAAATGTGAGATGACACGCTACAGTTTTTAAGTTGCCCCGGATATGTGCCGGATAAGCACGTTAAGTGTAGCTCATCGTCTGTCTCTTCGATCTTCTTTCTCTCACTGTTTATCTCCAGCTGGTGGAGACGTCCCTGAAGGGGGAGATCACCTTTGACCCCCGCTGCGCCTACTACCTGTGGTTCGTCATGGACTTCTGCGACGGCGGCGACATGAACGCCTACCTGCTGTCGCGCAAGCCCAGCCGCCGGACCAACACCAGCTTCATGCTGCAGCTGAGCAGCGCCCTGGCCTTCCTGCACAAGAACCAGATCATCCACCGTGACCTCAAGCCCGACAACATCCTGATCTCCCAGGGCTGCACGCCCGCCGGCTCGCCCGAGCCCACGCTCAAGGTGGCCGACTTCGGCCTGAGCCGCGTCTGCTCCGCCTCGGGGCTCAACCCCGAGGACCCCGCCAGCGTCAACAAGTGCTTCCTGTCCACCGCCTGCGGGACGGACTTCTACATGGCGCCCGAGGTGTGGGAGGGGCACTACACAGCCAAGGCGGACATCTTCGCCCTGGGCGTGATCATCTGGGCCATGGTGGAGCGCATCACTTTTGTGGACGCAGAGACCCACAAGGAGCTGCTGGGGAGCTACGTGCTGCAGGGCTCGGAGATCGTGCCGCTGGGGGAGGCCCTGCTGGAGAACCCCCGTATGGAGCTGCTCATCCCGGCCAGGAAGAAGAGCATGAACGCCAGCATGAAGCAGCTTATCAGGGAGATGCTGTCGGCCAACCCCCAGGAGCGGCCGGACGCCTTCGAGCTGGAGCTGCGGCTGGTCAGAATCGCCTGCAGAGAGTGGGACTGGGACACGTGACAGTGAGGGAAGGAGACTTACACACACACACACACACACACACACACACACACACACACACACACACACACACACACACACACCCCTCAAGCTCACAGAAGCGCACCTACAGACACATATACGCCAACACTAAAATGACTTTCTGCTCTATCAGGCTAGTTCATCAAGTCTTTCCAGAGAACAGCAACACCACCACTCCACTGTTACTACAAGACTAGACAAACAGGGAAACTGTTTTTTAAAGGTTATTCTTACTTCTGTAGCAGTCCACAAGCAGACAGGGTGTTTTGTTTTTGTACGGTTATTTAATGTGTTTCTATTTATTGCAGCTGATTCAACACACAGAACCCAAAGCTACTGTACACCTACATTACACACGCTGTATATGGGTCTTGCGTGCTGGCTGCGCAGTCTTGCCCTCCCACCACCACCACTCCAAGAAGCTGTGAATTTGGTGCTTCAAACAGGTTAATAAAAAAAAAAAACTTGCCACAGCAGGTTTTCTGCTCATTTGCATAGCAGGTTTTCAGGACTTAGTCAGGGTCATTTTAATGCGGAGTTCACTCGTTGTTAGATTGGTGCTAATAAACTTGTATAAAGCCATGGATTACATGTGGATGCCATCGTGCTCCTGTGGTATTTCTCCTCTCACTGTGGGCCGGGGAGGCAGTGGTCATATGGATAGCCTTTCACTTACCGCCATTAGCAAAATATGTTTTGAGCAGGTCTGTTTTCGTGACTGTCACTTTCCACATTAATTTTAGGGCAACCCCTTGCTCTTTCACATGCCATCTGCAAGTCCCATCAGGGCTCCCCAACCCTGGAACTGGGGGGGTTGCATTCCAGCTTTATTTAATTGAGAGCACGTACAAGGCATTCAAATGGCAGTCCAGTTGATTTAACAAAGAATCTGAAGTGTAACCCCCACATACCATGAGGAGTGCGAACTACAGTTGTGCCTGCCCAGGATTTGTTCGCTTGAGACTTTAACAGTTTAGAGAGGCCAACAATTTATTCTCAAATCCACCAATCCATAGTCTGTTTCCAGTCTCTCTGGGGTAGAGATAGTATGGAATTTTAGGTCCCCACATGATTATATGAAAGACACTGTACACCAGCACTGCATTTGCTGAAAGCATGAGAAAGATCTTTCTACTCATCTAAATGTCTGAAAGATTTGTTCTGGTCATGGAATGTACTGTGACATGTTAGCAAGCTTTTGTGTGGGCTTGAATTTGGGGGCATTGATGGAAAGTGAATTACATGTTTAATGGAGGTGTGTGGTTTTTCACTTTAACTGTGCGTCTCCGTCAATGCACCAGCTTTGTTCAATTGGTTGTGTTATGTGTGTCCCATTTTATTGCCACAAAACGTGACAGAAATGATGGTTTTTAAGTGTGATCTGTCAAGATTCTTGGCTGAGAGGTTTTTTTTTTACACAGACGGCAATGTTTTGTTTTCAGGGCTGCCTTGACCCACTCGAACCTCACCTTTCTGATAGCAGACACACACTGCATCTCTGCTTTCCATGTCATTTTTCCTGTCTTTTTCTGTCTTTAATAATTAAAGCAGTAGTGCCACTTTTCAGGGTCATTTGAACAGTTTGTTGTGTATCTCCAGGCCTTAATGCAAACATTTGCCCTTAGTGGCTCTGCCAAATCTTAAAATTTTGACCTTTGCCTGTTTGGACGTTTTGTCTAAACACCCTTTAGAGCGGTGACCTGCTTAAATCTGTTAGCTGTAATACCAGCACTGCAAGGACTAATGTAACCAGTGCATTGTCAGGAGAAGAAGTGTTCAACTGTTTAATGTTTAAATGTACCTGGCTGCCTTGTCTGAGATTAATTTCATATGCTCTTTTTTTAAAACTGCATTTGCATCTTAAATGAACCACTAGAAGCATTAGCTGAAAAATAAGTGTGGTTAAAACAGAAGCATCACCAGAAAGGAAAATGGTGCTTTTCTTGCAAAAATGCAAAATGAAGTGGACTGTGTTGAGATGGGATTTTTTCAGCTTATGATGTAAGCAGATATGAATATTGGTTAACCTGCCTGCTGCGCCCCCCCAATCCAAATCTTCCTTTTTGTTTGATTGCCAGAATCCTGTAGTCTCATGCTTAAAATGGTGTTTGAAAGGAAGCATCAGTAGTTGGATCTCAGTAGAAGTAGGTCACCCGTATCCTCATTGGGAGGCTGCTGGAGAGCACTGGCTGCTGGTTAAGGTCACCTGAGGTGAGCCTTCCACTTTGGAGTCTGCAGGAAGACAGGAACTTCAAACAACATCTGCTCACTTTGAGGAGATAATCAACCTGCACCGTGTGCCAGAAGTTGAAGCTTAACAGATTCTTAATTTACTCTGATCCCTTTCCGTCTATGTGTTTTGCACAAGCTTGTGTATATATGTAAATAGTATATTGCCATGTTGTATTAATTTATGACAGCATCTGGAAGGTGTTGCTCGGGGTGGAAATGAGCCTTAACTGTTTGAGTTGTGCTCAGTTGCAGTGATGGGTTTGGTTTGTTGTATTTATTTTTAAGCACCTCTTCACCCCAATTGCCTGTCATTGTAAAAAGGTGTGGTTATTACAGCTGATAATACTGTTCGATTACTGATTACGTTGTACATTTCCACTGGCCTAAATCTGTGATTTTGATTTTAATGTCTTTATTGTTTTGACTAAGGACTTTTGCACTCAACTCAGCCAGCTATTGAACAAGACAATCTGAGTGACTCTTCTCAGTATTACTGTATACCGTCAGTGAGATGTGATTTTACATCAAACCCGTGAAACTGCATGGTTGTGATGGAAGGGGTGGAAGGAACTGTGGTGAGTAGTTGTGGAGTTAGGGTCCATGAACCCCAAAATTGGTTGAGTTATTTGCTTTCAATGACTGGGTGATCTGAATATATCATTGATCTTTTTATGTGAATAGAAGTGTTTTGGTTGGTTCATACTGGAGTCAGACAGCACATGGTAACATAACCCATTAGGGGGCTCATGAAGCCTCATTCTTCAATCGCCACTAATAAGGGCCTTCATGAGATGTTGTACTTGTATTTACTATTCCAGAGAATGGCACAATAAAACGGCCAAGACCACAGTGGTCTGAAACTGTTGCTCTGAGTTTTCAATTATTTTCTAGCCATTGCAAGAAATTTTGAAGAAAAAAAAGACTAATTTATCAAAATAAATAAAGGTAAAAGGTTGTAATTTATTGCTAAATTTCACACTATAAATAATGAAGTTATAAAACGTGTTGACTGGATTTGTTTAACTTTTTATGTTCTTAATTCTTACTTTGCATCCGTACCATATGGTCATGTGAAATAATGTACAGTAGATTTTTTTTTTTTTGCTAAAATGTCAGCTATGAAGTTGGCCTTTCATAAACACAGCTGTTTTCCTAAAATCTACCAGAATGTAGTTGTGGAATGTGTCCTATTATCTGAAGTATTAAGGAAAAATTCACATGATGGAACCACCTATTCCCAAACAGAAAAGGAAAAAACAGCACAGCTAAAGGCTGAAAAAGGAATCCAAAGATGTTAGCTCAAACTTAAAATTTTGTTGGGATAGAATGTTTAGAATATTTAGCATGCAAATTGTGTTCCTGTTCATCTGTGTTATTTTCAGAAGTACATTTAAAGACCATTTATTTTGCAAGAAGGCCTACTCATTTCTGATTCCCAGGATTTTATGTTAAAATTATGCAAACATTATTGCAAAAGTCCACTAAGAATGAAAGGGAAGTTTATGCACTGCTTATCATTCATGGCATTTAATGGAACTAAGATAATGGTGCAAATCAATTTACATGCTGTTAGCCTGGCGTATCCAAATAGCCCACACTTAAGGCAAGGTCTTTTAAAATTAAGTTTTGGCCCTGAAATTGGAGCCTTTATCGATCCTTCATTTTCGATGACTATCTCTGATAATGTGTGACCTGCCCAACAGAAGGAGGTGTCATGGTCTTTCCTCACTTTGAATGGAGTATGGTTCAGGTTGGTGTGGAGAACTACATCCCTCGGACGGCTCTGACCATTAGAGGAGATCAAGATGACCACACTGACAAGAACAAATCAGAAAGAGGGATATGAAACCATTAGACCAAAGTGCACACCTGTTCTTGTTGGCTTCGTCTACTGTAAAATGAGTGTCTGGGCCCTCAGACTATAGATGTGGCAGTCTTCCTAAGGACACCTACGCAGATAACATACTGTTGCTCAAAGACATATAAATCACAGTTGTAAAACACTCCCACACATTTCATTGTTTTCTTTTGTGAAGTACTGATAGCCCAGAACAGGTACTTTGTTTTTTTTGTAAACCGCAACAGCAGCTACCCCAAGGACGGCAGTCTTGTTAGGCCAAACACCTTCGCCCACGAACCTAGTTTACCTCTGAAATGTGTTGTAGTTTTAAAACAGCTGGAATTCATCAGAGTGTTGAGACCATACAGTCCACACCTCTAAAAACTGCAAAGAAAACATTACTACATATTCAGGTGAGGCTGAACTATGTATGAGCGAGTTAAGTTGATAGACTCTGTAGAGAACTTTCTGGGTTACTCCAAATACGATTTATTTGACGACAGCTCACCGTACTCTTATATCTGAAAACTACAATTCCCAGGTTTTGGATGGCGAGACGAGGAAGTCACCTACCCAGCATTCAATAGGAACCTGAATGTAGAATGAGGCAAGATGGCAGCGAACCCTGTCACAAACACACCTCTTTTTGATTGTCCAACATGGTAAGGCACGCAAAATAAAGTCTTTCTTCGAATGCAAATAACGGAGATCAGCAATGCATCTGTACAGCCCTTTATTGCTGCTTGAAAAGGAAGGTTTACTTGATCGAAAAAGATGGTCTCAATTTGCAGAGGTCTACCGCCAGCATAATATTAGCAGCCTTTGGCTGCCTGTAGCCACAGTCGAATAATATTAGCTGATTAGCTCAATAGCTTGCTTGCTACAGCACTTGCAGTAACATTTAACGTTGATTTGTTTAACGTTTACATTTTATGCGTGGCCAGTTGACGCGTTTAGTCAATGCATTATTTGTATTTTACTCTCGTGGAAAGAGGGCGTGCGAAGTAGACAGCATGATCCCACATGCACCCCGGGTTTTCTAGCTAGGTAGCAGATCGGCGAAGGCAAGCACGACCTTCACGGCTTAGGGCTATTTTAACAAGGTATTTAATTGTTTGGCCGTTGAGCGGAGTCTGATCGTAGAGGAGGTGGAGGCTTTGCTGGATAATTTACCGATTTGGAAATTCACTGATAGTTAAGCCGATACGTCTAAAATGATAGTAGGTTGTAGAGGCTGCAGCGTTTAGCCTGGTAACGATGTGCGTTGTAGCCAAATAGTCTGATCCTGATTTTCTATCAAAGTCCTTATGACGTGGGTATATTTTTGGATACTGAATAGCGAACATTCTGAAAACAACGCGTTGTGGCCAACACCAGTCAATCGTTTTATTCACAGCGATGCACAATGTCCAATGCACAGAAAAAACCGTGGCAAGCCACAAATGCAGCAAGTTCAGACAAGGAACAAACCAAATTAAGGAAGGGGCAGGACAGATGGGGAAGGTTAAGACAAAATCTCCATGATCAGGAATGTTGATATAGTTGATATTTTGCTACCCGGCCAGTTCCATTGGCAAAGTTCATATAATCCCCAATTACTAAATAGAAGACATGGTTGCGTCACTGTGTCCTGGAAGAGGTTGGTAAACGGTGTCCTTTGAGTGTAACGCTGTGTTCTTGCAGGGCAGGCAAGCCACCGCCCGGCTTGCATTTGGACGTAGTGAAAGGAGACAAGCTGGTGGAGGTAAGGGACCCTCATGAAAGACTCCCCAATGGAGCAGTTTGCCTCCTGTCCCAGACCATGTATAAGTGCTTTTTCATTGTCAGCACAAGTGCCCATCTGACTTTTGTAGCCAGTTATCACTATTTGCACATCAAAAGCTCACCTTTAAATCTGATCTATCTGTATCTGTCAAGTCGGTTGTGTACCTGCATTGTTCAGACTGCTGTTTGGAAGGTACTAGCCAGGCTCCCACAGCCCTCTGTGTGTGTGTGTGTGTGTGTGTGTGTGTGTGTGTGTGTGTGTGTGTGTGTGTGTGTGTGTGTGTGTGTGTGTGTGTGCGCGTGTAATTCTCAGTCTATTTGTCAAACTTGTCAGAAGTCAGAATCATGGCTTGTGTACCAGTTGGCCACGTCTGTTGTCTGTCTCCGCTTGTGAATAGAATGTTTGTGTTTACTGAAACCTCAATCTCAATCTCAGTCCTCCATCCCAAATAGGACAGCATGCCCAGCCCTCTACTGTTTGTCTTTTAACAGAAGCTGATCATCGATGAAAAGAAGTACTACCTGTTCGGGCGGAACCCAGACGCCTGTGATTTCACAATAGACCACCAGTCGTGCTCACGTGTTCATGCAGCCCTGGTCTACCACAGGCATCTCAAGAGGGTGTTCCTCATCGACCTCAACAGCAGTGAGTGCAGACTAGTACCTACCACTGAGTGAGTGTGGCATGAATACAGGGACTACTAATACCTACCACTGATACCACTAATATTCTGGTTCAGGGGGACCCCTGTGAATGCAGGTTGAGAAATGCCTTTCAGCAATTTCAAGCCTTCAACTGTACACTTTTTTTCCTACGAAGGTCTGAAACAGTCGGTTGTCAAAAGTTGTCAGGGTGTTCAGTTAACAGCTCGGTGAGAATTAATGAGGGGAGCTCAGTTGGAAATAAGAGGAGAATGCACCACTGTCCACTGGAAAATACAGTTCTAGAATGTGAAGCCCGTGTTACTTTGACTGCCGGTCTGCAGTGACTTTGACATTTGCTGAAAATGCAGACTTGCTTGGAGAGTGAGTGCCACCTTCTGCTCTCCCTCAGCACATGGCACCTTCCTGGGACGCATCCGTCTGGAGCCCCACAAGCCTCAGCAGGTGCCCATCGACTCCACCATGTCGTTCGGGGCGTCGACGCGGGTGTACACCCTGCGGGAGAAGCCTCAGACCCAGCCCAGCGCTGCGGCTGGAGACAGCAAGGCGGGGGAGGACGAGGAGCTCAAGGGCCTGCTGGGACTGCCGGAGGAGGAGACCGAGCTGGAGGTGAGAGGAGGGGCGATAAGGGGGTGTGTGTCTGTGTCTGTGTTTGTGTTTGTGAGGGTGGTGTGTGCGAGTGTGAGTTTCTTACTTCTTAAGGAAGATCTTCCTTTTCTGATCCATGACAGAACCTGACGGAGTTCAACACAGCCCATAACAAGCGCATCTCCACCCTGACAATTGAGGAGGGAAACCTAGACATTCAGAGGCCCAAACGCAAGAGGAGGAGCTCACGAGTCACTTTTAGTGACGAGGAGGAGATTATAAACCCAGGTACTGTATGCACATGCACACGGAGCGATTCACACATACATGTATGCTCACAGATGCACACAGACACAGACGTATACAGACTCACATGTGCGCAGATATTACGTACGTCTGTCATCTCAGTCATGTCCCTCATCTCTGCTGTGTTGCACAACATGTTGATTCCATGTGTTTTTTTCTGCTGTCCCCCCTACAGAGGATGTGGACCCATCTGTTGGACGTTTCAGGAACATGGTTCAAACTGCTGTCGTGCCAATAAAGGTAAACCATACAGTGAATGTTCTCAGGCTGAAGATTTTCTCCGATCAAGCGATGGTAGACACACTGTAAACCTTTTTATTGGTTTCTGAATCCAGTTGCAGGGCTTGACGTTAAGGGTTGCGTAGCTGCTCAGGGCAAACAAATTTCAAAGGTCAAGAGGTTTTGGCAATGATTTCATCTTGTCCAGTGGCCCATCTTGGCAACCAAAAAATATACTTAAAAAACAACAGTTAACTGTTTTCTTCTTCAAATAAAATAATTTCCCTTCTCATTGCCTTGCAGTGGTGTCCGTCTCAATTGCGAGCAAGCAAGAAAGCTAGAGCTAGCTTGCAAATATGCCTGTATTTTACTGCCTTGCCAAGAGAGAAGTAGCAGGGAATTATTTAGTGTGCTGGTCCCCACTGTGATGAGGAGAACTCATTTTATTGAGGTTGGGTTTTTTGACAGGTTGTCAAAATATATAGTGTTGACCCTTGAGTGGTTGAAAGGTCTTTGTTGTACATGGGGCAAAGCAACATCAGAAAAAGTGTGTGGCCACTTAATTGTAATGCCTTTCTTTTCTTCTCTCTCTGTAGAAGAAGAAGACCGAGGTTCATGGCACGCTGGGTCTTGATGACACAGTGTCCAGGCGGGCACAGAACTATCCCTTCAGTGGGGGTCTGTATGGAGACCTGCCCCCCACCAGCCAGGAGGCCAGCACCCACCCTGCTGCAACTCAGGGTGGAACCACTATCCTGGGCGGACTACCTCTGCCCTTCCCCAACCCTGCCCCAGAGGTGGACCTGACCCCCACCACCACCCAGCCCCCTGTCACCCTCAATCCTACCCCCACACCTGGACCCTACGCCCCCGAGACGCTCAACGAGCCCCGAAAGAAGAAGTACGCCAAGGAGGCATGGCCGGGGAAAAAGCCCACCCCATCTCTGCTCATCTAGCCTCTGGACTCCACAAGGGAGGGGCTAGAACTCAGCAGGGGCAAGGCTTTGAGAAACCTTGCCGTGCTGCTGGATTCAGAGGGATGTGGTGTAGATCTGGAGAAAGTTTTTGCAATGACTGTCTCTCTTTTTTTGGTTTTTCATCTGCGTTTTTGTGATGACCTGGTTCTAATGTAGACTGACCACTGAAACCACATGGCCTGTAACCGGGACGACCAGCAGACCCAGTCTGACATAGTCTGAACACCCGATGTGCTGCACAGCAGGTTGAAGTGTGCAAGAGGACTGCACAGGGGACCGCAGGCCTAGGTGGAGCTGATCAGTGTGAGTGGCAAACACTGAGTAGTACTCACAGCAGGTTAAATGAATCATTCATATCTACAGTTACTGAGTTTCTGTTGTTAGTTTTATTTTTTTTTTGAAAGAGAAGACATAGGAGACACGAATCTCTACAAAGCCACATGTGCTCTGTCACTCCAACCAATCACAGACCAGATGAACGCACAACAAGCCTGAAGCACAGCATCCTGATATTAATATCCCCGAACATTTTACAAAGTAGCGTATACAACATAGGAACATTGGATCGTATCTGGACCTGTGGCGTCATCACTACCTCAGTTACGCCACCTCTGTTAGTCTAAGGGCGAATCATTCCCCAGCCTCTGAATGGGCAGTGCTGAAGTGTCTGTCATGGGGAGGCCACACCCTACATGCAGACACAAGCCCCACCCCCCAGTTAAGTCTGAACAGAGTGTCAATTGTGGGTGTTGTCTGAATCTAAGCTGTAATGGGAGGGGGGCAGCCATGTTGGTGAGGTAGTGTTTTTTCTATTTTTATACTTATTAACTTCTGTAAAGAATTAGGTAGTTGAAGCTGAGCCAACTGCCCTCGCTTAAGTGGATGCGACGTGTTTATAAAAAAAAAATAATGAGAGATATAATGGGTATAGTTACCCAGGCATTTGTTTTGCTGTGTGTGTAACTAACAGAAGTTAACCCTGTTAGATAATATGTGTAACATGACCCTGTTGTTTAAATGATGGTGTTTGTTGTGAAAATGGAGAGAGCTCTGCTCTGTGCCAGGGCTTTTTCTTTTTTGCCCTTGTTTGTATTTTGAAGAGTATTTCATGTTGGTTACAATGAGGGCAGCTAAAAAGTTGTCAGAGTGGGTGAGTGCTCATGGCAGTACAGTTGGTAGTGATGACAATGAGGGAAATGAACTCAAAGCAGATATTGCTCAGGAATTCTCAAACTCGCTCCAGATGTGGACATCTGACGTTTACACACATTAGTGTCTCAAGATTGAACATCTTCCCTTAGCATAGAATGAATTACACAAGGTAGCTGCTAACATTTTCTCTTGGAAACCCCCCTGGTTCTGTGTGTACACTCTTTTAATATTATTGAACGGATTACCAGTATGTATTGTTACAAAAGTACTGTGTTCACCATGCTACATGTTAAAACCCTTGTTCTCAACAGGGTGAATACAGTGTATTGCAATAAACCTGGTTACGTAAAATCAGAGGGCAAAGTGTAAAGACAGTAGTGGTTGACTTCCACCAGAGGGCGTTATGGAATGCAGTCTCATAAGAAGTGAACACCAATGGGCAATATATTCCATGGTTTAAGACAGTGTTTCTCAACCCTACTCCTGGCGGCACCCTGTCCTGCATATCTTCTATCTATCCTTGCTGCTTGATTAAATCAGGTGTGCTTAGCTAATAAAATGTGCCACTGATGAGTTCAGTCAGGTAGGTAGAGCAAAGATAGATAGCAGATATGCAGGACAGGGTGCCGCCAGGAGTAGGGTTGAGAAACACTGGTTTAAGAAATGCAGTCCTGTTTCATTATAATAGTGGTGTCTTCCTCACCGCTGCCAACGCAATCCTGTCTGAATGGCTGCACAGCTTTGTGAGGTTTCATCTCTGTTGTTTAGTGGTTTTTTGTGCCTGGATAGGAATCCAATTAATAGTCCCACGGGTTGATCCCAAGGACCACCCCAAAAAATGTGCGAGATGCACAATAATGTGGTGGAAGCACAATACTACGGCTGTCAAAATTAAATTGCTGTAGGTGAACTTTCAGTCTGCGAGACTTACCACGTTTTCGCTTGGTCTAGTCTGTGGTCAGTCAGGTGGCACAGGCAGCATCCGCTGTACTGTCAAAAGCGGTTAACAGAGGCTGCGTGTGAGCTGTGTTTTCTTTTAGCCTCTGCTGCTAATTGCTTCATCTGCTCAGTGATGCCTCAGTCTTTGTATATACTACATTACATTTTAAGATGACACACTGCCATGTAACATTTTATTATAGTATTTAGACAAAGGGAGGCTGTCTGCGCTTACAGCTAATTAACTGATTTTAATTACTTTTGGAATTAAAGCCAGCTGACAGTCACTCTGTTGGTAGCTTTTCAGATTTTAATTTTTGTCTCAGTCAGTGTCAAGGCAGGTCCTGTGTAGATGCACAAACACCAGCACTAAATATGAAAGTGATATTCAAGATACTGCACATTGTGTGAGTGTGTTATATTAATGGAGTTTTAGGCTCCTGGTTGTGTAATAGCTGTAAGCTGGAGTAGACACTGACTGAGTTTGCAGGTTTGTTCTGTTAGCATTGGCTTTTAATGGGTTAAAGGTCATTGTTTGTAAAGGAGGTCAACTCGGTTCCTGACTAACTGGCAGCTCTAAAACCTGCAGGACTCTGCACCAGCCAATCCCCCTTGGATTTGTGGTTTGTCCCACTAGGAAAGGGCTGCCCACATGAGTTCATACGCCTCTTTGTATCAGTCCAATTTAGACCAAAGATTCTGTCAGATTCTCTGTTTTTTCCCCAGCGAGGCAAATGTAAGAGGATTCCTGTGTTTTTGGACACTGAAAGGCTTTTGAAGTGGTGCACCATGAGGTTTTTACTGCTGTGAATACAGTTAAGAGATTTATATGGAGACTGATACTGACATGTACAGTTGTGTTGAAAGACTGTTTATACTCTTGGGTTAAACCCAGCTATTAACTTGTTTTGTGCTGCTCTTCGCTGTAAATTAAATGCAAGCTGAATTTTGTCACACAGCCTTGCCATTCTTGCCAGGCAGAATGCTTCAGACCTTGTGCCTTCATTGACAAAATTATTATCAGACGTTCTTTATTTTTTGGTTAGTCTATAAGTACAGTGGCTTCCAGGGCTTATCATTCTGTACTGCAGGTATCATAGGTCATGTCATGCGCAACATGCTGATTTGCTAAATGACATTCTGATTGGGTACAAGTGTACAGAATCTGACATTGTACAACCCCAGACTTGTACATACAAGCAGCATTCCTGTCCTGTTTAGCCATCAAGTTCACATTCATTCGACCGTTGTCTTCTGTGGTACAATTGCCTTAGCAATTATCTGTGGAACAAGCTACTAAACAGATTTCCTGTGGTCGCCTCTGTACTTACACTGTGGATTTGATTAGATTTGATAATGCAATGCTGGAAAATGATTGCAACTCGTGGAGTCAGTCTAACAACTACTGAAAATAATGGGTGAGCAAGCAAATATAGCCACGTGTGTCTGTCAGTATGCATGTTGGAAATGCGTTATGCTCATGCAGTCCATGAGGTCTCAAATTGGAGTGAACACCAAAACAAAATTACACCTCCTCAATGTGGGGGCAGAATGCCAGCCCAGTGCTTGTAATGGGCCATGATTTGTTATGATTCACCTGTCTCTGATGATCTGGTTTTCTGCGTATCTGCCTGAACCTGTGTATTTACGTGTGTGTGTGCGTGTGTGTGTGTAGTGGGAAGGGAGAGGGTGGGGTGGGAGGGATCACTGACACATTTAAGGCAGTGGGAAATCCGATGTACTGACAGCTGTGAAAATCGCGTAACACTGAAGCGGTGGCTGAGGTCCAGTTCTGTGCTGCAGGAAGTAGCCCTTCCAACTTCCGTGACAAAAATGAGAAAGACATTTCACGTGACGGCAAGCTCTCCTCAACTGCAAGCTCCACAAAGCACTGCAGTGCAGGCCAGGGCAGGGGAAAGATCTGGCTGTTTTTCCTCAGGGGTGCAGTTACTATGCCACCTTAGCACAGCCGTCACATGCCCCAGCAAGCCTGACTGTGAGAAAGGGAACCTGGCATTCTGAGTCACCAGAGAGGAAAACAGGGAAAGGAAGGGAGGAGAGGGGGCATGTGTCCCTGAGTTTGTCGAAAAACAAATTAGAGAAAAAACAGACATGATTACATCCAGGAAGTGGGCAGCAGTGAGAAATATGTATACATCATTGGCAGAAAATTCCTGCAGATGTGGAAATGGAGAACTGTAGTAGTAAGTTGGACAGCAGTGGCTATTTAAGATTGATGGTAAATCTTAGAACAATGGTCAGTTTAAATGGTAGTAAGATGATGTTTACATTACATTTATTCATTTGGCAGACACTTATCCAAAGTGGCTTACAAGTGAGGCAGAGTACAAAAAAGCCACATAAGGAGATTAGGAGCACAGCATGACCAAGTTTCAATAGTTGGCCAGACAAGGTACAAGGTAGCTGGTAGAAATAAAAGTACATGAAACCATAGATTGAATTTGTGTATGTGTGTGTGTGTGTGTGTGTGTGTGTGTGTAGTTGCTTGTCAATGTTTGTCAATTTCATATTTCAGACTGGACACTGAGGTCCTGAATCAGTCACAGCTCCAGGGTTTGAGGGCAGTGTGACTGGCATGGGAGTGTCTCCCCACAGCAGAGGTTACCGTCACGGGCGTATGCTGATGGAAACGTTACTGAATAATCCAGGCCCAGGAAATGATGCAACACGGGTGAAAGTGAGCAGAAAATGAGCTCAGACTGACATGTTGCCGCTTTCTTGCTGGTCTACACAGTACGATCTCATGGCAGCACTTGCGCTTTTGTGGGCTTTTCTCAAATTTCATCCGCATGAACACCCACTCACACCTGGCAGACGCAGGCTACAGGTGTGTCCTGTCATGCAGCTCCTTGTGTGCTCGTTTTTCTCATTATTTCTACCACAGCATAGTGCATGCGAATCTGAGATAAAATTGTCAGATTAAGTTACAAACCACTCTTCAGGCTCCTGATACAACTAAAGTCTGGTTTTAGAAAAAGTGTGCAATCACACTTTATTAGTATTTCATTCACATATCACCTCACAGATCAATTTGCCAATGGTACTCAATGGCAGTTCTGTGCTGAGGCTGAGAGCATTTGAGAGGGTGTAATTGACTGTCACACCCTTGTGGTGGAGTGTTGTGCCAGGGAGTGGCAGGTTACCACACCCCACACACAGTGAAAATTCCAGATTTTCACTTCGATATGCGACAGCTTGCTTGGCATTTGCTCTGGGGGAGGGGAAGAAACTTGTAAATGAACTACGCAGGTGTCAAAAAGTCAGTTGCACACATTATTTTTCTATTGTAAAATATATTTAATGTGCATTTATGTGAACATTTACAAACAAGCTTCAATAGGTGGATAAAATACAATAAGTATGTATGAGAAAACTGATACATCAGCAATACAGAATTTGACACAATTACTACATACTTAATTACCTATTCGCACAACTATGGAAGCAGAACAGAAACAGAAAATTACATGATAAACTTTGGTTATGTCTCTGAAGAGGTGCATTTTCAATGTGTTTCCAATCCATTGGCACCACCAGATTTTGTGTGCAAAAAATCTGACAAACAGTTCTTCTGTGTAAAAGACAGTGGTAGCATATCAAGTAGCGGAAACCTTTGGTTTTCTGTCTGAACAGAATGTCAGCTGCATAGGACACACCCACACACCTCTTTACAAGACAGCATTCTTTATACACTATATATTTACAATATATCCTTGATTGTCATTTGTGTTGATTGATACGCAGCATACAAGAAATTTTGAAATGCTCATGCAAACTAATGAAAACATATTGTGGATTCCTGCTCCACAGAAGCTATGCCACAAGGCCACACTCGTGTACTCTTGAGGCGCATTCCCGTTTCACTCTCCTTCACGTGTGTGTGTGTGTCACAGGAGGCCACATTTATCACTGTTCCTCAGTAGCATTTACATGTGATGCAGCCTTAGGCCCCACCTTCACCACAAGGCAAACAGTATTGCATAGTTTGAGCTGTCTTCACTAAGTTTTCGTCATAAATTATCCAGTGAGAGCAGTGGCTAAAACAGAATAAAAATGAAGTTAAGTTTTCCCTATTACTATTCTAAAAATATAGTCATTGTTAAAATGGTAATAATTTGGTGACTTGTTTTAACCAAAAAACTGGCAATGTCAAAGCAGCCATTGAAAGGATTATAACCCCCACTCACTCACTGCCTGCCTGAGTAAGTGGCTCCCAAAAAATAATGACAGAAACTTCAACGACCACTAGATGGCAAAAAGGTACTGATGTGGTGAACCAGGTTACTGTCTGTTCCCTTCTGAAACCAACCTTCCTAACTCAGACTGATAATTATAAACCAATAAGACAAAACAGTTTATCCCATCAACACACCCAAGACACAGGGACACCATGAACACTTCAATCAGCCTTCAAATTTTTAACTGTTCATAGGGTGTGACTAATAAAAAGACAGTCCAGGTGTCCCAGGTGAGAGAACAGTATCAACAGAATGATACACTGGAAACCACGCCCATCACCAGCACTGCAGTCATCCAGGCTTGAGTACACAGGCTTGAGCGTGTAATGCACTTGAAAACAAAGGGGACTGCATGATTGTCTCTTCTCTGTACTGCCGCCCCAAACACCCCCAACCCCACCATCCTGCCAGTCAACAGCTCACGGTGTTTGGCTGCTGCTTGCTCACAAAGTCTGAAATGAAGTCAAACTCGTTGTGTCCCAGGGAGAGCTCCGGCAGCTCCTGCACACGGTCCAGGCCCAGCTCCTTGACCAGCGAGCTCAACAGCTCCTCGTCAATCAAGTCCGTGTCCATGATGCTCAGGCCCAGCGTCGGTCCGGCCACATGCTGCGTGCCGACCCGCTGTGTCGAACCCGCCCTGTAGGGGCCGCCGTTGCCCACCAGGTTCCCGTTCAGAGGCAGTGCGGGGTGTCTGTGGTACTGGGTGTTGAGTTTCTGTAGGTGCATGCTGGCCATGAGCTGCTGGGAGGTGTGTCCGCCTGGCAGGTATTGCTGTTGATGTGGGTGAGCGTGACTCTGCGGGTGCTGGCTCTGGCCGCTGTACATCATGTTGCCCGGCGTCTGGTGGGGGTGACCCATCTGTCTGTTTAAGCCTGTCGCCATGCCGGGATGAGGCCTCAGAGGAACCTCCCGAGGTCCTATCCCATAGTGCCTCTGGTCGTTAGGCAGGCTGTGGCCTCCGGGCATCAGGGTATTCATGCCAGTTCTGTACCCATGTGGGCCTCTGCCAGCAGGACTGGGGACCATGGGCAACATCAGGTGATCTGCCATAACTTCTTCTGTGATTCACTGTGAAGAAAAACTGAGATCAATCCTCTGCTCTGCGTAAAATGACTGCTGCTTCCTCACATCAGAGCAATAACAGTTAAACCTTGAACCTTCACCTTCCCCACAGATAAACACGTTCATGCCAACCAACATACAAAGAAAAAAACACAGATCAATTCTTATTACTTTTACTATTATTACTAGACAGGCAACCATTGGTTCATCTATATCCCCCAGCTAGTTCCACATGCAACATGACATCTTGGATCCAAAAGAGAAGTCCTGTCCATAGACAATTAGAAAACTGCATGCTTTTCTGACAAAAGTTCTAGATGCCTCGTCAAAGTTGAATAGGATGGAGTCTGATTACTCAAAGTAGAATGTGAACTAATAGTGAACTAGTATGCCTATTTTATGCACGTAAACGTCACCGATATTGGTTTACTGAACAATGGGATTCACATTCACCTGTATCCCGGATTAATGCTGCTACAAAAATCGTGTAGAAGACTTTCTCTCTCTACATTGTACTTTTCCGCAGCAAATCCTACGACAGCCATGGATTCGATTCAGAGCATTAATCCGTCAGGACAATTGCCTCCTGATATCCACTGTCTCAAAAACTGACTAAAATGTGCCTTTCCTAATAAAACTACACTTACACACCAGGTCGTTCTCTAAATGCTTACATATTCCGAGTGTCTGCTCAAGTGTAATGGAACATTCCCCAGAACAGCGAACAGTAAATTCAGTCGATACACCTGTTCAATCCAGTTAAATGTAAAGGTGAACAGAGGTAACCCCGTAGCAGTTTATGCGCTCCAACGGTTGTCCAATCCTGACAAATGCAGATTATCCCTCAACGAATTATTGAGAGATTATGGTCACCGCACTGTATATCCTGCAATAGATCAGCGTCATCCTCGCGGGATACTGGGATTTATATCAAATAAGATTTTACACGGAATGGCCTGGCCAAATCGGTGTTATTTGATAGCCACAACCAACTAACGGGCTGGCCTGGAGGGGCTCTCACCAGCAATACACACATTTATTAATCCATTTTAACGCGTAAAACATGATTGCACACAAATATGAAACTGGGTCAAGTGCGTTTGCTGACCTAAACACTAGATCTGCTGTCTTGATGCAATGACAAACCGCGTGGGCACATATTCTCCATAATATATACATACCAGCAGCTGGGAGATCTTGTAGCAAAGTTAGGTGACTTCACTGCTGCTCTTATTTCCTCGTTCACTGTGCACAGCGATGGTCCTAAAAATCACAAGACATACATTCCAGTGGTTTAAGGCTCATATCATTCCTGCAACAGGACGGCGTCTTTCGCTTCAGGTCTCGGAGTGGTGTGTACGCTCTGTATCAGTTGCGGCAATATATATCCTGCGTGTACAAGGGGTGCGGGGGGGGGTGGAGCTGCTGCTCCCTGCGCATCCTCCTGCGCAGCGCGAGGGGTTGTCACTTTGGTGGAGTAAGCGGCAGTAGCCCATTAGTTTAACAGTTCTTTAAAATTTATTTATTTTTCTTTATATTTCTGCTCTGTTTGGGAGAGTAAAAGATTCTGAATTGGTAATACAGATTTAATACATACAGACCAACCGTGTACTTTATCTACGCTTAGTTTTAGAAGACACGTTTTGCCTAAGGGAATCAAAGGGAATGAATTTACTTGGAAAATTGTTTGTACAATGAGTATGGTGAAGATTCCCATCCGTATTGAATACCCAAATATTCACTTTAGATTGTCAGTATAAGTTAATGTGTTTTCATTACAGTTCACCGGTTGGGAAGGAAAAAGATCTTGCTAGTGAAACTATTGGTTTCCACCGCAAGCGCTGCTGGATGACGCTTACGCAGAACGTTATGTTCCAAATCAGTTTCTGCTGCGTAGTTGGACTGCACGTATCTGGTGCTCAGAAAATGTCAAACGTACATTCTTCCCCATTGTTATTACTATCAATCTTTTTATATGCTGCAGTCAGGCAAGAGTCTTAGCTCACGCTTGCGTTAGTCCTTGGACGGGAAGTCCGCCCGCAGTGGAAAATTCTGTAAAATGGAAAGAAATAATTATGACTTTTATAATTTATCAAATAGATGAATGAAATGTACTCCTCCGTGATATAGTCTTGCTTTTATTCTTCAGTGTAAGATTTCGTTTTTCCATTTTACCTCGGTGAGCTTCTAAAAACTGATTCGTTGTTTTTATTTACGGTTCCACATATCAGGTAGGCATATGCATATGCGGATAAATTGATAGAAGATAATTTGTTGTGAAGTTAAATTGGGGAGGGATTCACGATGGCTTGGGGAGAGGCATCAGCCGAATGGAGAGTATCAGATGAATGAATGCGTGTGGAATTTGAGAAGACTTTCACCCTTTGTGGCAAAGAAATGAGAATTTGAGAATTGATTCGAGAGGGAGGTCATTGTGGACACATAACCTGCAGCTGAGGCACCCTGCCAGACCTGTTCCAGAAAACAATAGACAATCAACATCTTCGGCCACCTGTTTACCCACAACCCCTTTGTGCAAAAGAATGCAGCACCTAATCGGCCAGATACACGGCTCCATTCTGCTTTATTCTTGACAAGGGCTCATTGACAATACAGCTGTCTGCATGCAACTACCCTTCTGTCTGGAAGTGAACTTACTTTGCTCCCAGCCGAAACTAACACAATAACTATTGTCAGGAGATCTGTGGATACTAAATCATTTGCTGGCTGACTTTTAAGCCTATCCTAGTCAACAGAAAAATGATAATGTGGTAAAGTTTATCTCTTTCCACTGAAACAGCTGCTTCCATCTGTGCACTCTCTGTAGAGTGTGCAACCAGTGGGTTGTGCTTTCTGTGGACTTTCCTGCTTTTTGATTAGCTCTCACTATCCCTTGGTTGTGCCCAGTCTTTTTGAGTAGTATTCCATTCTGGAGCCATTGGTAATCCAATAATAATTCATGGCCTCAATAATGATTCATTCTTTTACTAAGTTTAACTTTGTAATTGTGTTAATTGGAAAGTTAAACACAGAACCTTTCTATGTTATCTATCTATCTATCTATCTATCTATCTATCTATCTATCTATCTATCTATCTGTCTATCTATCTATCTGTTTATCATAATATATGTATAGCATATGTAAGTGTTTTTGTTTTGTGTTTTTTTTCATAAAATGTAAAATGATTTACACTGTATATGTGCAAGCTGCATATATGAAACATGTATATGTGTGCAATACAACATATTTTCATATGCATTCCATACATTTGTGTTTATTTTGAACATATTTAGACATATGTGTTGTTCATTAAGGTAATCATTTCTTCCACACATGGCATACTCATACACGAAGAGTCCAGACAGCACAGAGAACATGTCTGGGTGCTGTGTATAAATACTGATATAAGACCATCTCATATTCCATTTCAGCATTGACCTTTTCCAGTGGACTGGTTGATAACCATTATCCAAAGACACAGATTGGAGTTTGTGTGCCACTCTCAGGGAATGGAGATTTGGAATGTTTGTGGTTCAGATAAATGACATGTCACTGTGAAATGTCCTTCTCTCTCGTTTGCCTTCTGATGTAACATCTAGGTGCAAAATGAGGTGTTAGGAGTATATATGGTTTCATATAGGTTAAAGCAATTTACTTCCTGCTAGTGAAGCTGCTATTTAAACCTACTCTCCTGTGATTTAAGTGGACTACTCTCTTTCCACACATTACATATAAAGCAGAAGGTGTTAGCAAATCCTCCACCTTTTGGAGTGGCCTAACAATCAATTGCCTTTAATTTGATGAAATTTCACATTAACTCCAGTATTTGAACACTATGCACAAATGGATGAGCATTTGGTACTGTGGGTATATTGTCTCTGCTTTTAGTATCTCTGACAATCCCCTTCCTTTTCAATCTCTCTGTGCCTTGTCTCCCACCCAACACCCTCCTCTCCCCTTTGTATGCATATTGTAATGAGCACTTCATACATCGTCACAAAACAATTATTACAGTGTTTTGCCAAGCCATTCATTGTCTAATGGCCAGCACCAAGGAAAATACAAAAGATGGTGTCTGTTAAGTAATCACTCAAGTTGATAGTATTTCATACAGGAGCAGACATTATAAAAAAAAAACAGTTTAACGGATATCATGGGTGACCAGTTGTAGGTACTAAGACAGGTCCACAAAGGGAGTGTTTTTTTCCTTTAGCTTCACATTTGCAGTGCTGACTCAGCTTGCAGAAAGTACTTTTAATTGCTTGCCCCCTCCTCACACTCTCCCATGTGTAAATCATATTATCTAACATGTAACAACACACAGATATTTCATATATAAACCAAAGGAGGCCTGCTGATGAGGAATGACTGTACCATGGCATTTAGTTACCCATTGATGACCGTTTCTTTGTGTGTGAAACTCCCAGCTAAATTTTGGAGCAATTCCCAAAATTAGTGCCCTCTGAAGAGAGTAGAGGCTCATTAAATTGATCTTGGTGCCACAGTGTCCGAAATGCCATTAGATGCTTTAGAACAATATTTTGACAAAAATTGAATCATTTACTCTTATGTCCTTCTCTAAGTTACTGCCCTGGCCCTCCGTGCAGGTCTGGATGTAGACAGTTTGTATGGCTGTATTGGATATTAATACAGTTATAAATATAAAGTTTGAAATCCTGAAATTCATCCATAGATGTAGAACAGTTTTGGAAGTATGTCTGTGGAGTAAGTGAAGGATATCTGGATGAACCCAACCTGTGGTCATTATTTGGAATTGGAATTGGAAAGCAGTGTTTATTAAATGTGACACAAAGCAGAAAGGGACAGTGAGGGGATGTTAGCATTATTCAGAATACACGGGGGGACATGTTGGAGGACCTAAGAGCCAACTGAATCAAATGCATGCTCTTATTTCCCGCTCATGGGTTCAAAGCCCACTTCGAAAACACAAGGGTCACATGGTTCTCTCATGACCTGTTGGTACACAGTGCCCTAACAATGTCACATGGGGCTTATGGGGCCCGTCTCATAGAAAACAGGAAATGACCCGGGCTCCCTCGGTGGGGGAAACAGCCTCCTGCAATGGAGAGGATCATGCCTGTTGACCAATGGCTTGGCAGCATGTCACTGAATGGCAAACACACGCACAGGCAGTCCTGCTGCCCACCAGCGCTCCACTGGCTTCCTGTTTTGCAGTCATTTCCCACCCCAGGCATGGGAGCCACTCTTCCCAGGAAATGAAGGCCGATACAGACAATGTTATATATCCCACTCTCAGTCGCTCAGAACGGAGGGAAAGGGTTGGGGGTGGTGGTGAAAGAGACAGCTGGAGGGGTGTGGAGAGAGGGAAAAATGAACAAATCTGAATAAGCTATATAACCTGGTTTCAGACCTTCTGATCCTGTATTTTATGTATACTAATAATAAACATTTTTTTTCAATATGAAAACATCATGGTACAGGCCAAGAGCCCAACTCAGGCTGATCTGGTCTAACAAGAGGAACAGGGGACCTGTGGACTATAAAATGATAATATTGACTGTGAAAAGTAACATTGACCGTGAGTGTGCAGGGAGATTATGCAGGGCAGTTATTCAATCACCAAATTTCCATGGACAATCATTCTGGGAAAATATATTGCCTATCCCTTGGCAGGCTATGTGGCCAGATGGAGAGATGGGCAACCACAAGGAAATCAGGGATGTCAGGCTGTACTTTAACCCAACTTCAGTGTATTTGTCTGTGAATCATACTTCCTGTGTTCAGTGCTCTGGTACACATAGATCAGGATGTACTAGCAAGGTGATGTGATGTGTGTTTATGTGTTTGTGTGTCAAACGTGGGTCAGAATAACATGGGGCTATAGCTCCCCCTCCTCCTCCACACACACACACACACACACACATAACTGTAAGCATCCTTCTGAGACACATGTGCGTCCAAGACACGTCATTCAGATATTGAAAATAAAAAAACTAGGTGTATATACTTGTCAAAATAGCTTTTATTGTGGCTTTGGTTTGAAGTTTTATAGCTGCTGTTTGTTGCCTCATATATCAACAGGGTGAGGGTTGGCCCTGTGAAGCACATTGAGCAGTAAATAATCTCTGACTCACGCATACAGCTGTGAATTCATTTGTTAGAGTGGCTGAGGTAAAACATCTTGAGTAAAAGTACATAGCATCCCAAGGAGTTCAAACTCATGACCCTCATGACCGGAGTCTCATTTTCCCAACCCCTACCCTTCACTGGTGCCAAAAATCATATCATGATTATAAAAAAAAAGAAGCAAAAGAAACAAAAACAGTGAAAAGGTTTGCCAAGTATGGATATTTTTTCATTTACATTCAATACATTGATAAATAAGGGATCGCAATTCTGAACACAGACCCTCACAAACCCATTGTCTGGTCCTGTTGTCAGAGACATCAGGAAAGGAGTGTCACGTGATTGTTCCTATTGCCCTGAGTATCTGGGAGAGACACTGAGAAGACACTGTGAGAGACAGAGAAATAGTCTGACATTAGGTGAACAAGAAGCTTGTAAATCACAAGCATGTGATGGTCTGACATATGGTCTGACATGGTGTTTGTATACCATATGGTGTTTGTATATCAGTGGTTCCTGTTCTACTTATTTATATATTATTATATCATACATACAGTGTTGCAGTTGCATACTGTTACTATATAGTATGTTAATATTATTACTGCATTATAATATCTATATAACATTCAATCTGCACCGGAGCATTCTCACTGCTAACAGTTCTCTCTCAGACCAGACCACTTTCTGAGGCAACAGTTATTAGATGAGAATGCAAGTTTCTCCAGCTGTGTCATGAGAGTAGCAGAGAAAGTGAGAGAATAACTGAGAGTATGATGGTCTTAGCTCTCTCTTTCTGGCCTCTGATGGCTGTCCTGGTCCCTGTCCTGGTGGTAACATTTGAGTGACACTGAACAATTTAGAGGTCTGTACTGACACAACGGGGTGTGAAGCAGGGTGCTTCATTTAGCAGATGCTCTTATCCAGAGTGACCTCCAGCACAAAAGAACAGAAGTGAATTCATTCAAGTGTATCTGTAGTGCATTTGTGTGTATGTGTGTGTGTGTGTGTGTGTGTGTTGGGGGGGGTGAGAAAGAGTGAGAGTGTAGTGTAGAGTTGAAGTTGGGCCATCCTTCATTTTTTAGAGACTTCATCAGACTTTTGAATGTTTTTTTTTCCATTTTAGTCTGGTTTTTGTGAGAACATCTAGGTTATTTTCTTCACAGTTATGTAACCACTGAAGAATGGATATGTTTTAGAAGAAATTTTTGTAGATCACTTTTCATTGTATTTCCCTCACCTGTGCAAATGGATAAACACCGTGGACAAACTCTATTAGCTTCTGTGAACAGTGCCTGGGGGTGGAGCGGTTAGATATGCATTGGGTGTGCCTTTGTTTTTCATCCTAAATCTGTGCTTAATTCAGTGGTGAGTTTGCATTTGAAAGGCTTGCTCTTTTCACCTCACCTTCCTCTGTCTTTCACAGCATCAGACTGTATGAGGAGCTCTGCTTTTTCAAGACTGTGGTTCTCAATAACATTTGATTGACTGACAGTCTCCCCCATCCCCCACTTTTGTCTGCATTTATAGCAAGGTTGTGTTTTGGGACATGTGCACTAGGATAGGTAGGCTACGTTATCCCTTTCCTCTTCCTATACGTATGGGTGATAGGGGTGGGTGGGAGACTGAAAATAGTAGCATCCTGAGAAGTTGAAGATCCCAGGGGTAGGATAGACAGAGGGAGAGTGACATCATGATTGTTTTGGTTGTAATTGTTTTTCTTTGTGGTTTCCCCCTCAGTTTTAATTATTATCTTAACTTGGTTTATTTTTCATGCAAATTGACCTCGGGGAGGGGAGGGGGAGTAATCTGATCTAAAGGGAGAGTTGGGGAGTGTTTACATTGGGAAGTCATTGTGATGTAACACACTGCATTTGAACAACTTTAATGCGCAGGCTGTGAATGCGTGCCTTTTACGCAGTGTCCCTGCACTGTTACAGCTACACGCGGGTCCCTTTGCCATTCATGAATCATTAACCATCTGCCATGGGGCAAGGGGGCGGAGACGCAGACAGGGGAGTAGGACAAAGTCTGCCTGTTTCATCACATCTCATCTTCTCTCAAAAACAAAGAGTCTGTTTTTTTTTTCTGTGGGAGGAGGAGGCCAGATGGGGTGGTGGTGTTGGGGGTGGGGGCAGGCCCGGCGCTATGGGGGTGCTTAGGGGTGCATTGCACCCCCAGACGGACCTCAGTGCACCCCCAGTTGTCCCCTTATATCCCAATGTCTACATAGTATTAATGACTTTTTGTGCACCCCCGTGGATTGCAGTTGCCCCCCTCTGTATTTTCTCCTGGTGCCGAGCCTGGGTGGGGGTGGGTAACTTGAACAGAGGGAAGCAGTCAGTTAGGGCTGGGTGGGTTGCGGGTGGGAGGGGGTAGTCTAGATGGACAGTCTGTTATCAAGGCATGGTCACAATATTCACGCTGCTGCAGTAATTAAAGCAGATGTTTGACAGATTGACTGAGGACCCCAGGGCTGGCCTAACCAGGGCCTGATGACTAGAACTGTGTAGGGTGACAGTAGGAGCAGTCTACTGGTAGTGACAGAAGTTCTGTGTGTGTGTCTGTGTGCAGGAATTGGCAAGCAATGCAACAGAAATCCAGCCAAGCTGTACTGTCACATGGCAAGGAGAAAGTTTCATGGGGACAATGTGGAAAACACTATTGATAATATTAGAGTGCAATTTAATTTTTTAATACCAGAGAAAATCAACCATCTACGTGGACATTCTTTAACTACCACATGACCTGAACCGATTGTGCCTGTTCTCTTTCTCATCAGCTTCCTGTTTGTCTCTCAGTATCGTGACTCTTGGTCTACCCCTGATGCTGGTGTGCGGAGACTGGCAGGGTGTGATTCCTCAGAGTGCGTGGTCATATGCTCCGAGGCAGGAGAGCGGAATGGAACAATGCAGACAAACAGGAGGATTAGAGCTATTTAAAGCCCTGTGCGTCAGCCTCGGGGCTCCAGACATAACTCCCAGCACCGCTGCTGCCAAACCCTGCCTGGCTGGCCTCCAGGGCTCAGTCCAACGCTATAACATCCTCCTGGCTCAAAAACAGCAGCCTGCGTGGTTCGGCCTGATGGATGGTCATCCTCATCCTCACCTTCCTCTTCTCCTCTGGATAAACCGTGGCTGAAACACTCCTAGCATGAATCTCCCTACATTCCTGGTGAGCAAACCACGGGACTCATTCACAGCTGCCCAGTTAGGAACTGCATTGTTCCATTAAGTGTGTCAGCCTGATCACTGAATACTGCAGAGCCCGCTGGTGATGATATACCCTTCACAAAGGGCATGATGCCTGTGCTGCAAAGGGCCACATCTAGGGCATGGAGGAGTCAGCAGCAACTGTGTCAGCATGGCTCCATGACATGGCACTTTATTGCTTTAATGCTACTGTGGCTGCTTTATTGTCATTGCTTATTTGCTCAGTGGACACCCATATTGAGAGCAACGGTGAAGAGTTTACATTAAACATGTTTATATAGCATTAACCTTTACACAGCTTGGTAAAGGTGAAAATTGTATGAGCAATCCAGGTGAGAAACCAGGGGAAAGGCAACAGAGTTTCACCTGGGGTTTAATCCTACAGCCTTATGGTTATGAATCCAACCAGCACACGCCTTCAACCTCTCTCTGCCTCTCTGTCCATGTGCCCTGTTGTCTGCCTCAAGGGGGTGCAAAATCAGAGGGGCCTACTGAGTCTGCTTTGGTTTTTGATGGCCCCCTGTTGGCCTAACAGAAGGTGGTCAGCATAGACTGCTGACAGGCGTTAGAATCAGGCCGTCCCTGTGCAGCTTTGTCATTTTAGATCACCTCAGCCCCAACGGGCTCTGGGGGGTTTTGGGTTGCAAATTTCATCTCCTGGGTGACACGGCCCATCAGACAGAGATGGGTATAGGGGTGCAGGGCACTCTATGACATGCAAACTGCCTGCAGCCATGGGTATTTGTGCTCCTTTCCACTATGCTACACTGCTGCCCATAACAGCAGCAAGAAAAACATATTATAGGTATTAGTAAATAATAATGCCAGCACACTGTGAAAGGGACAGAGAGAGAGAGAGTATAGCTGGGTAGCAGTTGTCTGATCCATTTTCAGAGGCCTGCTGAAAGTCTGCTGTGTGTGTTTGTTCAGTCTGTAAGCCATGCTGATCACACAGTGATGGAGAGGTGTTTGTGTGGGGCTGGTGGAGCAATGGCTGGGAGTAATGAGAGACAACATGAACGTTCTTTCAGACAGAGATTTGAATCATTATCTTGTTGTCACGGAGAAAGCATGAGACATTCTGTTCTTGAGCATGGGGCACGTGTCTGATCACATTGCGCTTCTCGGAATGACATCCCCTTGGCTTCTCCCCTCCTTTACTCTCTTCTGCCCTGCTGCGAGTTAACTGATGAGGCGGAACATTTCCAGAATTCCATTTGCCCTGATTGGGCAAAATCGCGCAGGCCCTGCCTGGAGGTCATCGCCACGGCACCCAGGCATGTGTCTAATGAGGCCAAAAACAATACCTGTGGTGTTGAACTGGGGGGTGAGAAAACAAAGCCACAGCGGCCACCAGCTAAATGTGCTGGGGCCCCACACACCCTGTATTAAGTTGCTCATTTTGTTTAGTGGCCTAATACTCAAGGACTTCTTATCTTTCTGCTTCATATCTCTCTAACTGTTCTAGCTAGTTTTCTTTTTTTTTTTTTTTTTTGCTCAAGGGCATAAGCAGTGATGGGATCAAGCCAAAGATCAATGGTCTGTGTGTTGCAGAATACAAAAATTGTTTAGAAAACAAAATGACTCTCACACATGAATCAGGAACTGATACTGAGTGTATGACAGACTAAAGAATGATAATGGGCAACATTATCCATGAGCAATTGTAATACTTTTTGTGATGAGCAGCAATATACTGTATATGAAGTGAGGTACCATGCTCATGGGACAACAGCAGTACAGTAATGAGTAGAGCTCTGTACTCTGGAAGGTTGAAGGTTGTGGATTTGAATCTTAGGTCCACTGAGGCAAAATGAATAAATGTAAACGTGAGCTCTTCAACAAGTAGCTCCACATGACATGCATCAGTAGGCCTTTAGCTGTACCAATGAGTTAAAAATGAACTGCAGGAATGTGGGTATCAGTTTGCTAACTGAAAAAAATGTAATGTATTAAACAGAAAGTTTTGGGGCTATACTGCTAGGACTGCACTGTTAACTTGTTTGAGAGCAGATCCCCTGGCCCTTCACTGCCTTAACAAGAAAAGGTAGAGAAAAGTGATTCATTGTCAATAAATCAGATGTCAGTTGAAGGGAGACCAGCAAGCATGTACTCTCAAGTAATCAGGTCGCATAACATCCTAATAAACTGTTGTTTTAGAGGGTGCTGAGAATCTTTTTCTTAAAATCCATCTTTCTGTTACCACCTAATGTATGCAGCCGTAAAACCATTTAAAAATGAGTTGGAAAAAATCCTTAAACACTAGGCCCAAGGAGATTCTTGTCTTCAAAAGACAAAATCTCCGAGTGCAGCACATTTGTACCTAGCCATGTTGTCCTGTTCTGTTCAGTTTTTATTCAGCACTCAGCGAGCCAGATATAAAACCGCTTTTGTGAGTGAGCCCTCAGCATCAGCATGCTTTTGTCTGTACTTCCAGGGAGAGCAGACGATGTTCCCAGAATCCTCATTCCAGAAACAAACCCAGCTGTGCCCACATTGCTGAGGAGAAGAGGAGCGCATGTAATCTGGGGTAGAATCAAAGGACAAGACATGCTTGTTTTTTGCTGAGGGGATGGGTTGTATATAGAGGACACTGTGAGATCTTTCCTCTATTTTTGGCTCCATCAGCTCCATACAACTCTAATTTATTTTTGATAAACTCCTTAAATTTGATGGATTTTTAAAACAAGGATGTTACATTTCTGTCTGCATCTTTTTTGCTTATGAATGAGTCAGATTCCCAATAAGATCAAGTTAAAATATTTATATACATTGGCATGTACACACTAACAGACTACACAGATTGTCATGCTCTGCCCTGAACACACATTATGCCCTCGAGGCACCGATTCTGCACGTTGTTTTTCTGGTAAAAGAGGACAGAGGTTATGTCAGGGGCTGAACACAAACATACATTCATACTCCAAACCATCACCACGGACCAGAATGATACACTACAATTGCATAAAAACAACCGAGCACCAAGTCATTTCTGAAGAGAGATCACATGAGATGTTCACTTGGGTGTTTGGCACATTTTGAGTCATGCAATGTGCAATCGCACTTCTCCGTGTATGCACAGAGAGAGCAAACAGAACAGTTTGTCTTGGCTCCTGCTTCGTGAGGAGACGTGAACTCTGGGTGTTCATCAACAAACCCCACTGCCCGTGCTTTATCACCACTGAACAGGCTGAGAGGTACATAGCTGGTAAAGGCAACACCCAAGGTGTAAGTTTTCAATCACTGCCATGTTGATTCACCAGGGGACAAATGCTTCCACCATAATAGAATATCGTCACCATTTCACAGGTGTAGATTTTGTTTATATGTTATGTTATTAAGGAGGAGAAACACCAGCCCCCAGCCCTTGTGGTTAATCATGACTGCATCACCCAGACATTATAGACTGCTGCTCTCTCCTTCTGATTCCAGCCAAATTGATGTCCCTGTATACACAGACACTTTGGCATTGAGACATAGATGTGACACAAGCAATTTGAAAGTTGACCTGCTCTTCAGATAACAAAATCAAATGTGGTTTTGTTTTCAATTAAGTCAGATAGAATTGGAGGACTATGTTTCTCCAGTGGCACACATTGCATTTAGATATTTAATGTAGTATTTGTAGGTGATATATGTGTGTGACTGTGTGTATGTGTGTTTCGGTGGACATTGTCATATATTGTTCAACTGTGAGAAAAGGCACACTTAAAAGAAATAAAGTATGAGTCAAAAGTTTGGACACACCTGATTAAGATAATGGGAAACATGACACAGATATTTTGATCTAAAGACGTGCTTAAATGCTTGAATTTTTTCTTAGACAAATATAAATCATGACATTGATGCCTATGTGTGAATTTCTTTCCAATAAATTAATTAAAAAATATTCTGGCTATTTTGAAGAATCTAAAACATAAGATATTTCTGATCTTTTTATAACACTTTTTGGTCACTGCATAATTCCATTTGTACTGTTTCATAGTTTTGATGTCTTTACCATTATTCTAAGATGTGGAAAAAGGTCTCAAAGCAGGTTCAAGGACTGAGCCATTTTCTGACAGAGATGGAGCTCCACCTGCAGGTGAGAACCTTCAACCACAGCGGTGAATCCCCAAATGAATGTTACTTCTGTATGGAGTTATCGCCAATAAAATGTGTTTAATAGGCCCTGTTCAACTGCACTGAATGAGCTTTTACACTCATTCATAAAATACCTACACTGCGTGTTTTTCATCTAGATAAGGCTGAAAGATTCAAGCACACTGACTGAGAAAACTGATACATTTGTAAGAGCTGCCTTGTTGGACAGTCCTATGCAGTGTCAGGCCCATGCATTCATTGGGAGAAAGACACGCAGTTTAATTCTATAAATTATGCATGGGGTTAACTAATATCGGTGTACAGCATTGAAGTGTATCCATATGATCACTGGGGCATGTATTATATTATCCAGAACTGTAACCCAGTAATCTTCATGTCCATTTTCATGTGAAACGACCTATAAATCAACAATTTAATGGCAGACTTAATTCAATCGCTGGCTCTTCCTCAAAGAATACGTATGATTACTAGACAATTTCCTCTTCTTATTTACAGTCAGTAATTTTCTTAGACATGAATCCCTGTCAATATCTTTGATAGCCTACGGTCTGATTACTGTGTCCGGAAGAATCCATCTTCTCCAAGAGATGTTTTAGGTCACGCAGAAAAAAGCGGAAACATTGCAGTACTATGAAGTACATCATTGTACTAAAAAAATGTACTGCGCTGTTTTTTTCCCGACGATCTGGATGTTTGGTGAGTGCCGGTGTGATGTGTGCTAACCAAATCATTACTGAACAAAATCTAGTCATTGCTGAACAAATCCTTCTTTCTTCAAAAAATGAGATGAAGTCATTAAGCCGTTAAATCCCAGAGCGAGAATGTAATCGAACTTGGCTGCTTTGGTCAAGGGGTAGTAAACACGGGCTGTTGGCCGGTCACACCGAATAGCCGTTCCCATCACCCCTTGTTTCACTTGCGTGCTTTCAGGACCATGGACAGCACAGGCCAAGCACCCACGTTAAATACGCCTTTCCGCAGGCGTTATCAAAATAAATTGCATCCAAAACAGTGAAAGGCTGTATGCTTGCGGCTTATGCTTAATTAACGATGAGGGGTTGTACTACTGCGAGATGTGCTGTAATCTGAAGACAACGAGAGCGTTGGCAGATGGTAGATCAGATGCTACTGACCCAATGATCAGCTTTCCAGCTCTATTTTCGAATATAGCGACTCGCTGCAAATTTCACACAGTACTGCAGTTCCAAAATTATGAATGGGTTTTTAGTGCAGAGTAAAATCACAGCATTCAAATACACAAAGTGAAAGCAAAAATATGGTTTATTTTGTTGCTCTTCTGTCCATGCATTATCGTGGCGCATACATATAATGCAAAGTCTGTGTGATGTAGCAATAATAATTATTATTCACTCCACAAACTCGAGTGATGTATCCCCTGTTTTCTTGAAAGATACGAATTTCTCATTCTTGAGACATAAGCAAGGTTTGGGAGCGCGCATCTGGAGACCACATGACTGCAGCGTTCCTGCGCGCGCACACACACGTACACACACACGTACACTCTCCTTCATGACAGGGTGGCAGGCGTTCGCTGGCTTGATGTAAACAGTGTAGCTGCGCTTTGTTACAGCATCACCCAGGTTGTGTCTCGCTACAGCCATGCCATGGATATGTTGTGGCAATACCAGTTCAGGATTATTTTGCTAGGCGATTCGACAGTGGGGAAATCGTCTTTGCTGAAGCGCTTCACGGACGGGATATATAGCGATGTGGCGGACCCGACGGTCGGTGTGGATTTCTATGCCAGGTCGCTGGAAATCGAACCGGGGGTGAAAATCAGACTCCAGCTTTGGGACACCGCTGGTCAAGAACGGTTCAGGTGCGTGCTTTGTCTGCGCAACGAATGTTATAATTCTGCAAATCGATCGTCCCTTTTCATGCATGATCGGTTGCAGATTCATTCATCAATACATCTTTTTACTCATTCTGTCTATAATGTGATGTTCGATGGGTGAGATACAGATTTTTTTTTCCTCCGGGAATCAATGTCTGTTTTGCAGGCTGTAGAAGGAGGGCAGCCCGCGACGGTCACATTTACTTAAGAATTCAGAACCAAATACTCTATTCCAGTGTTCAGCACAAAAACAGCCATAGCAAACCGGGACATATTAATGCATTCATTGACGAATATCGCCCCCCTTTGGATGCAGTGTCAGTTACATAAATATGTACTGGACACCTGTATAGGAGAAGAAGAGCGGACATATAGGAAAGGATGTTGACTCTCTTAGAAACTATAAAGGTGCTACCGCCAGCTAATGTGAGACTTTTAAATCTTTATTTACAAACGGAGTTCAATCCCAATGGTAAACCCAGCTCCATTGGTAGCAATAAACAGGCCTAGGCTTTGAAGTCTTGAGACCGTTACAAAATGTTTGGCGGACCACGATGCTGTATCTGGAAAGGCGAAAAACCAATTCATTGTCTGAATGCTACATTTAACATCCCCTCCCCTCTGACACACACACGCAATTTCTAGCACCCATCCGGCTGAGTACAGTGAAGAAATATGCAACACCGCTCATTCTCTGTTGGTTGTTTCTCTAAATCATGGTGTAAACACGTGTCTTCATATTTCATAAGGAGAAATCACCTCCAGGTGGAATGCACGTAGATACATTCAGTGATAATAACGTCTCCTGTGAAAACACAGAGTCACACGGTCCTTAGAAATGTATACCATGTGTGCTGTGAGAGGTTCTCAGATATCCAATAGCACTCCGTTATGTTTATGGCTGCGATCTCCGTGCTTTTGCACGTTGTAACTGTGAGGATGGGAACATCAAATATGAACAAATTTGCAATGCATAAATGAGTGTATTGTATATCGTTGGGATGAAAGGGTAAAATAAAAAAAAAACATGATCTCTTGGGTTATATCAGCTTCTCTCTCTCTGTGAATTTGATCTGTCACTGGTCATTTCCATTACTGGCATTCAGTAGACACTCTTATCCAGAGTGACTTACATAGGTTAGAGTTTTTGCATGTTATCCACTCATAAAGCTGGATATTTACTGAGGCACTTCTGGGTTAAATACCTTGCCCAAGGGTACGACAGCAGTGCCCCAGGGGAGAATCAAACCTGCAACCTTTCAGTTACAAGTCCTACTCCTTACGACTATGCTACACTGCCTCCTTAACTTTCATTTCAGTCTCTCTCAGTGTGAATGGGATCTGTCACTGGTCATTTCATTCTGTCTCATTGTGATTGAAGCCTGACAGCTCCATGCTCTTATATGCATAGTGCATCCACATGTCCAACCCTCTCTTAAAATGGCAACCTCTTTTGATTAATACCAGAGTGCTCTCTCTTAAAACTGAACTAAAATTGCTTGGAGGAGACAGATCAGAAATTGGGGGTTGGAAATGGCTGAGGTTGTGATGTGGAACACTGTTTGCCCAGTGTAGTAGTTGCTGCTGGACATCTTAAGGTGACTTTGTGGACGTTTCCATCAGAGACACACAGCAGAGAGATGTTTGATCTGCAGGCAGTGCATGCATCTTTCAAAGGGGTATGATGAAAAATGGGAGGAAATAGTATATATCAAGTCCACTCTAGTGGCCATGTTAGTCAATTTAAGCAGTATTTAGTTCACCAAATTGGCCAAAGTAAGGAGTAATTAGTTAGTTAGTAATTATTATTTGGCTATATTACCTAAGCTAAGTGCTAATTAGATTGCTATGTTAGTAATTACTTTACTTCTTGTTATGTTAATCAAACTAAATTATTAGTTGGACATGTTAGCCAAAGTAAGGAGTAATTAATGTGCTGTGGTAGCTGAAGTAAGTGGTAACAGACTGCCTCCCCCTCCCTTCCTCTTTTTCAGGTCAATCACTACCTCCTACTATCGAAATTCTGTGGGCGGGCTGCTGGTGTTTGACCTGACCAATCGCAAGACCTTTGATCATGTGAGGGAGTGGCACCGGGAGGTGAGCGAGCACGTGCTGCCCCACCACATGGTCTACATCCTGATTGGTCACAAGAGCGACCTGAGCAAGGACCGCAAGGTGACCCGGGAGGAGGCGGAGGACCTGGCGGCCGTGCTGGGCATACGCTACGTGGAGACGTCGGCCAAGTGCAACAGCAACGTGGACCGGGCCTTCGAGCTCCTGACCCGGGACATCTACGAGCTGATGAAGATGGGGGAGATCGACGCCCGCGAGGGCTGGGACGGGGTCAAGAGCGGCCTTAGCGCCAAGGTGCTGTATCCCGCCGAGGAAGAGGCGGAGCAGGAGAAGAGCTGTAACTGCTGACTGACCTCTGACCTCCGCTCACCCCAGCATTCTCACCCACATGATCTTCCCACCAGCCCTCCTCAGTGAGGTCCTAGCTACTTCCTGCCTCTCAGCGCTAGGCTGCCCCCTTGTGACATCATCACCCCATGCCTCACAAGTGGTCATGCCTGCACCTCCCTCAGGTGTGTACTGAGGAAAATGTACCACCAGCAGGGAGTGCTGTGAGTTATTGCACTCATGCTCAGGCAGGAAGATGCTGCAGGACACAGTTCTTCTTCCTGGAATTGCCAAATGATGCCCCTCTCTGCCCCTGAGCTATCGCACTTTGAAGCAGGTTGACACTAAACCTACAGACACTGCGTTCTCATGGCACGACATGGCTGTGGTTCTGGGTTTGTTCCCCTCGGTTCTTTGCCTAGTGGAATGAACCTTGGATGTTAAGACTCCAGTATAACTGAGAAAAATGGGAATTAAAGTAATCATTTAACTTTCACCATCCACACCCTCTCAAATAGTTCCAGTACTACAATCAATACCAACAGTGTATGTGCCAAAATATTGTTTGCATATTAGCGTGACATTTGGTGTTCATGCTACAAAACTCATTCTTCTGCAAGAGTGAATATTATTTTGTACTGAATTATCTTACTGGCATCCATCTGTAATATTTGTGTCTTCTCCAGTCACGCTCTCTCCAATGCTGTTATGATGGTTGGTAATTATTTCCTAATGTGTAGTCCATATAGTCAATCCCTTTAAAATATACTGTTGCAAAGTCCCACACTGAGAACAAAAGTTCTAACAACAATAGTGATAAAATATGTAAATACCAGTAAATGACTGATCATTATATCATTATGGTTTATAGTTATGGTTCTCAGTTTGCCTGAGCCTTTATTACTCATTTTGCCCCAGGACTGGTCCCCAAACTCAGCTGTGTGTGTTCATTAGGAATATGTGAAATACTCTGTGCACAACAGGGAATATTATTTCCTATTTAAATAACATTTTATTCTTATTTTGTTTGACATATCATGCTGCTTTAAAGTTTTACACACTTGTACTCCACATACAATAAAACACACAATAAAAATACACCATCACACACATGCACCATCAACTTTGCATGTAATCACTGTACAGTGAAGCTAACATACCTTCTGGAGGGTGTAGCAGCAGTGCCGTCCCTGGAATTCAAACGTGCAGCTGTCAAAGTTAGACATTCCTGACAGCGACTCCACACTGCCTTTCACTGCAGTAAGGTCATTCGCAGTGCTTTGCCCCTTTGGGTACAGTGGCAAGTGCTCTAACTCCTTCTCGACAACAGACTCATTACTCACCTGGTGAGTGGTTGTTGCTAGTAGTCCTGGCCTGCGACGCCCCCAGGGACCTCTGCATCTGTGTCCTTCACCATTAAGAATGTCACTGATGGAGTTCTCTGAATCATTCTACCAGGCTTTCACAATGTAACAATTACAGCCTGGCTCTCCACATTGTTAAAAGCCAGGAGGAAAGAACTGAAACCACTCATGTGTGAGTCAAGCTTTCATAAGCATATTAGCCTGGATGTCAGGAGCTGTGCAACCACAGCTAAATAAATAAAACAACTCTGGCTGTGTGAAACAGCTTCTGTTATAGCCTTTGCCTGATGCATTGCATCTGGGATAAGGTCAGAGCGGAACCATGAAAGTGAATGTGGTAGAATGCTGGAGTCTGAGTAGGAGTACACAAGCGGCGCTGAATATGGACTTTAAATATTCCCATCTGTGCTGTAGTCTATATGGCAGTGTGGTGCTTGTATGTGTAAGTCCTGAGTGCAGTACTGCTGGTGTAACACTAAGTAACTGAATGAGTGACTTCAGTAAATACCTGGCTGGGTGATCAGTAAATGGTTAGCCCTTTAAGATGTCCTGCAACAGGCAGGCAACATTGGCCAAGCCATTAGATAAAAGAAGGTTAGGATGCAAAACTTCTAAGTTCCTTGCAGTCTTGCACTCTGACTGTTAGAATGAGATATTCAATACCTCCCCTGTCCCAGTTACCAGGAGAGAGAGGAGAGAGAATTCTCCCTATTACAGAACTGTGATGTGGTCTCTGATGAATGGGTGATAACCACTGCAAACCGAGTAGAAGGTCAACATCTCCCACACCCTCTCCCTGTTGGCCTGGCCTGGCCTGGTGTAACCTTAAATATGCTTGTTTTTGTGTTTTTAAAGGATTAACACATGATAGAATATTGCAGCTCTGTGGGCTTTGTGACCTGTATCTCTGACAGCTGTAGCACTAGGTGTTTGTCCAATATGACAGAGCTGACAGTCAGTGCTGAAAGCAAGCTCATGTACTCCCCTACAGCAGTGTTCTGTGGGGACCATGGGCCCAGTCCTCCTTCATGGCTTGAGTGCTAGCTTTTTTTTTCAAAAAACCTGGTGTCAAACCCAATATAGAATGAACATGTTGGATGCTTGTAAAATTAAAAACCGTCTTGTACCAAATGTGAAAACAGAGCAAGAAAGAGGGAAAAAAAGATTATCTTTGACTAGCACTTCTACAATCACTACTACTAAAGGTCGTAAGAAATGTTTTATTTTAATATCAATGTCAAACAGTTCATGCCAATTACCTGTACAATTCTGCTTGTACAAACAAAATATCACAATAGTCCATGGAACTGAGAGGTTATAATACTAATTGTTGTTTTTATCTAGTCTAAAAAATAAACTAGGTGTGACAGTGCTCTTTTAAATGTATCATTTTATATGGTGCGTGGAGCAAAGTGGTAATGCCACAGGGTTTACAGGGTTTACTGTAGCTTTCAGTTACTGTAGGTTTTGTCTGCCCTCTAGTGGTAGAATAGCAGGTCCACTGATGGAGGCATGATATCGACCATGAATGGCATGCATTTCAGACTGTCTGTTTCATCTGCCTGCCTTCATATTTACTGGTAAGTTAAGACAGTTCTTTTGCTCAGACTGTAGCGCTTCATCTGAACCAGGTATACAGCTTCAAACACAAAGTGAATTCACTGAAAAAAATAGTCTACCCACCTCAGCCATGAGCTCACAATGTTCTGCTGGGACAAATGACTAACCCCTTACCAGAGAGGTTACTGTTACACTGAACTTAGCGCTAAATGTAGAAAATAAAATCACTTACAGTGGTCACTTTGTAAGCTGTCTCATTTTAACAGTGTATTAATCTTTTGGGCTTTGTAAAATGTTGAAATATTGCATTGTGATTTGATATGTGTTGTAAAAAATAAATTAATAAATGTTTTTTTCCTGTTAACTGAAAGTGCAGGGTTTGACATATACATGCATGCATGCTGTATTTAAAGTCTGGACAAATTATGACAAAGATTTTCAAGAATTATTTTACTGCTGAAAAATTCCCCATGAAACTGGGTTACTTTGAAGACAGAGTTGTAGGGGTAGGAAAAAAAATACTCTCAAAATACTGTATGGCACATGGGACACAAATATTCAGATTCCAGTAACTGAATATTTGTGCTTCAGAGTGTAATGTTTAATTGAGAGCATCAGTTAGATCATTAGTAGTATAAAGACACTTGACTTGCCTGTACATTTAGGGAGTTAGTAAAAATGTATTTTTTTTCACTATGAAGTAAAAAGGAAGAATGATCATTTGAAGATTTGGACAATTTTGGACTCTGATTCAAGGACAATGGGGTGTTTGCCATTTTCTATGCCCATGACCCTCCAGGATGAAGACTTTTTTGTGTTTTTCTGTGCTGGCCAAGCACCTTCCATCCCACTGTTGGCTTTGTGAACATATTGTCACAGATGCAACACACAGACTTCTTACATTCACTACAATATTGAAACAACAGAAGAGAAAACTTGGAGACAAACAATACAACATATATGAAATGTTTTGAAATTATCTGTTATATTGAACTGTTATATAAGCTATATCTGTTGCATTCAGAAATGCCCACCACTCATTGTGCATCAGTATTGATCCATTATTAGTAACAAAATCAAATAAAATACAATAAAAGATAACTGTCCCACATGAGCACCCCCCCACCCCACAAATGATTATCAATTCCTTAACTTTCTGAGTCTTCTGTCATCAATATTGATAGAAGTGTTCAGATAAATAGATTTAAAAACACAGCTGAACCACACTTGAGCACTTGAACCACAACCGCATTCCTCCTAGTTTTAAAGTTCCCTTTATACTGCAACTCACTGCTGGTGACAATTGAGTTAAGTGCACCTGTGAAGTCCATCTACACACGAAGCGTGGCTTTTACAAAAATGTAGATGGTCTGGCTCACAGTCAACTACTTCAATCTCCAGTTTTATTCAATTTACCTTTCCTTTTTTAAGCTTATTTAAATTATCTATTTGGTTATAGTTGATCTGTGTGCACACATAGCTAACCTCGCTAGGTAGCTACATACGTCAGTGCGTGTTACACATCAAACTTTACAACTAACGCTGGCTAACCTGCCGTCTTTCACGTATCAAAGGAAACAACGAGCTGTATAAACGCGGTTGTATCCCGCTGTTCAGTAAATCCAGTTCACTGTAGTTAAGTTACATAACCATTAGCTAGCTTGGAACCTCTCTCGACAACGCCAACTTCGTTCAAAAAATCAAAGGTATCTTCTTGCTTCGTTTCGATTTTTGATGTTTTCAGCAACATTACATTACTATTGGTGGGATCTGTTACCATGTGGTCAATGCTGAACGTTGTCCTTTCCAGTTTGCAACCAATTGCGTCACCTTCCTATTGACCTATCAAAAGCTTTTTCACTTTTAGCACTTCCCCCGCTCACTTGGATTTGGACACAAGATGGGAAGTGAAGGCGGCATACGATTCTGATTGGCTGAGATGAAGCTCTTGGCATTTCGACCAATCAAGAGAGAATGTATTGTGCCGCCTGTGAACGCTAGTGATTCAGTGGTGAAAACAGCAAGCTATCCCATGATGCTCTAGTAACTTGAATATTGTATTTTAGTTTTTGTTTTGTCTAAATCAACTCGAATGCGTTGAAAAGGAGAAAGATCAACCAATGATTCTAATTTTTACACAATTGCTAATTCAGTCATTCGTAATCTGTATGGAAAACAAGGCAACACCACCACGACTGTGTAGATTATGTTCAGAAACTCCACTGGATACCTCAGCTCAAATCGGTAAAAAGGGCGTGTACCGTGAATGGTACAGGGGTGGGATGGGAAACTATCTCGCCCCTGCGGAATCGACATCAAAAGATTTCGGACGCACAATTTTTGTCACTTAGGGCTGCCGATGATCGTTTATTTTGGCGCCCTTTATTTTTGTGTGAAACAACAGAAAACCAGTAAATTAGGTCATAGTGAAATGTACAGTATACGAAATTATTGTAGTTGTATATTACACCATGCAGTATTCCCAAACTGCTGTGTAGTTTGTCATATTTCAAAATGTGCTATAAATTGATTAGAAGAAGGCAAGGTACACTCATCTAAACGGTTTCTATTACACCACACACCAACACAATTATAGACATAAAGGAAAAAATGCAATCACATCTCGATTTGTACCACTATCTTGAAGCACTTCCAATAGATGCAGTTTTCCATTTTTGCCTCAGGATGTCGACATACCCTCAACGTAAACGATTTCGGCAGATTATGCTCAACCAAGCTTGAGAATTAAGTGGAATTTCCGTTTCAGGTATACTGTAGGCCTACTGATGTTTAGATGATTTGTACCCATATGCAAAAGGATTTTGATGTCAGGACGATTTGCTCTGCGCATTGAACTTATTCACATTTAATTATCTGTTTTTAAATCTGCAATTTTAATACTAACGGTTTTTCCAAGTTAAGCTTCAGATGATCTTCATTTAACATCTCTACACGGTTACTTGCAACGAGTTATTTCTGACAGGTGTGTATTGCCAACATGGATTGATAAAAGAAGAGCTTAAAGAGTTTAACATACTGTTGTTTCTTTGTGACCCTAAAACAAATGACAATTTAAGTGTCCCTTTCTTTATTAACCTTGCTCCCGAATACCTTAAATTGATTAAGATGAATTATGATTTCTTTACACTGTAAGTAATTAGTCTTGTCCATACTCAGTGAAAGTCTCAGGTTTTATAGAAACATAAAACGTGCATAGAGTGGAAAGATACCGGGCTGCTAATTTCTGACAGTTTTCCCTGTGGGTTTAGCTGATCTTACCGAAACACATATCATAAATGATGTGATTACTGCGAAACCATAAATGCTTGTGATTTATTATTTTTGGGAATTCCATGAGACAGGAAAATCACAGAATTTAAATTAAGCAAAATATGTCTTTCGTGGATCTTATGCTGATGTCTCGCTTTACCAAGTACAACGTTATCTTTAGTAGACGTTTGTGCTAACTGGCTAACTTATTCCTTGTTCGACATTTCATTATAATTATTTATAACATAGTACCTATTCACTTGTGATTTCCATGGTTATGGGTAAAATCTATAGGCTATGAGACCCGAACGGCAGACATAAGCGAAATTAAACATCTGTTGCTTAAGAAAAATGCATAGGACTGTGGACATGTGCCTTGCTTTGCACACTACATACTACTAAGAGTATAGTAAGGCTGCCTGAGCAAGACGGTACTAGTAACACTGACATACTTTTATCCTGTCCACACAAGGCTAACATGCTAACTCCTGATAACAGAGAGAACTTTGACATTTAATTCATCATGGAAGGTTGTTATGATAACTCTCGCTGTGCCCCGATGCCTAACTCTGCGTTCACAAAAATTCATTCAAATAACTTTCAGACGCCCCACGAACACAACACTGCACCAGAGACTGACGATGCTCGAAGGGCCAGCAGCCCAACCTTCAGCAGGAAGTTTGGTGAGGGTAAAAACTGCGCATGCTCAAAACCTCTTCGGAACCCAAGAATGTGTGCGACGCTGTAAAACGGTAAGGAAAAAAACACCAATCCTTGAATTCCGTTAATTTTTACAACTCTCGGGAGTTCATGGATAGAATACGGGGAGGTCGGCTTCGCCGTGAGCGTACGAAGGATGGTTTTAGGGGGGTAATTACCCCCCGGAGCTGCGTACCCACCCGTTTTGTGCGGGGCAACGCCGCCGCCGCGCGCTGTTGTGAGTGTACGTGCTGCCGCACAGGGAGACGTCATTTTGAGGGGCGAGGAAAGGGGGAAGACGGAGGCACGTTTGCGATTGAGACAAGCGATGCGACGTGCGTTAAAAAGTTTTTGCTGGCGTTACGCTCGGTAGCATAAGCAACCAGCAGTACCTGTGGAAGTTAAAAAAATACACCCCAGTATCCCGCCTGTTTGTGCCTGCGCTTGAATGTGCAATATATTCGGTAGCAGTTAGCTTTCTGGGTACACATATACTGCACGACTGTGACGGAATGAGAAATCAGCGGGGCATAAACAAGGCAATATCCGATAAGGTGGTCCAAGAGGGAAAGACCACGAGTGGAATTAAACAGTTTGCTGGTTTGATAGGTGGCCAGCTAATGTTCTAGCAAGCAAGCGAGCTAGCTAGCTATGGTAAACAAATGGGGTCTTCTTTCTAAAATATGATTTCACTGTAGCCAGCAGGCTTGACCAAGCTACCAGCAACATGAACCGTACGTTTGAGTAGTAATTGATCTTACACACCGGGCAACTTGAAAAGTAACAGTTTACAGTGTCCCGTCTGATCTAGCTGATTTGTAACCAATATTCCCTCCATCATTTAATGTCAGGCAGCTGCAGTTCTTAATACTTTCGCCATTTTTGTAATTAAATCTTCCATCGCACCACCTCAATTTCCTAGCTAGCTACTGTAACGGCATGTTTAAATGTGAACTACCTTCATGCTTACCCTCCCGAGATTCGTAGCTTTTGGAAAACTTTGGAGTGCTCCCTGGGCATCTGCGTGTCTTCCGCCGAATATATTTAGTGGAAAGTTCGTCTGAACACATGACAAGTGGATCTAGGAAATGTAGTTTAAGATATTAGCTAATAATAGTGGACATTGCTAATAGTGATATTAGCTATGATATTAGCTTATAATTAATGGCGACGGGAGGGCACAGCTCTGGTATAAACAGACACAACAGCATAGTAATACAGCCCAGTGGGCTGCATGTACATCATAATTAGCTAAACAGTTTGTTTAACTTTTCCCAAAGGTTGAAACCCTGGACTAAACCTTAGACTTCGCCTTAGCAGTCTCACATTGTTGCAAAAGCCAGAAAGCAATTACTGGCATTACCAGAGTTGAATGGAATGGTTAGACGGTTCTTAATTCTCCTAAAATTCTTGACAACCAACAAAGCGGATTTTCCTTGTCACTCTTGTGAAGCTGATCAACCCAATCCCACCACTACCTTGTGTGTGACTCTGATTACACAGATCAAAGCAATGCTTTCAAAAACCTTGGCCTTTGATAACAGTTTGTGTGCCATGTCACAGCATTGACATCTTATGGGGACTATTTTGGGGTAGTCTGGATTGTCTATTTGGAAAATACAAACTCAAAACCATGCCAGATTCCTTTATCTGTTAAATTAAGATTTAAAAAAGCATTCTGACTGATGCCTACATGTTTAGAGTCAACATTTGGTCTCTGTAATACCAAAACTGGACACATTCTTTTGCAGCCAGGACTGAGACCAAGACCAAATATAGTAAACATTTTTAGACCAAGGCTAAGACCCTGACTGTGAGTAAATGGCCATGTGTTGGAGACCATAGCCGGTATTTAGCTGCATTGAACTCCAAGGAACCCAAGGAAAGCCCATGCTGCTTTAGCCCCACAAGCACTCTCATGTTGGCATACCTTACCGGGGAGTAAATGTTTATATGCTTATGTGCTTTATATATTGTGTAATGCTTCAGCCTAAACTAATCTTGACAAAAAACATATTAATCATAAAAAATGGGAAGTTGCATGCACAAAACATTACATCTCTTGCAAAAAAGTAGGTCTATGATTTAAATTGATAGTCAAAATAAGGTCAAATTGTGGCAAACAATATCGGCCACATCAGTTCACACAAACAAAACACACACATGGTACAGTATTGCCACTGCATGTTTCCAAATTATTCAATGTAACCTGACCCCTCCTGTTTACATCTTATCATCTGAAGGCAGTATCCACTAATTTCCACCCAGGCTATCAACCCTGCTCTCGGTTCAGGCTACAGTGCCAAGAAATAGAGTAGATCCAGCTGGCCTGCAACTATGGCACCTTAACCTTATGTCTATGGCATCATGTATTTGCTAGAATACAGTTTGAACCAAATTATTTAATTAGTCGCATGTAGATTGTGGTTGCCTGTAGTATACTGTGGCTTTATGTTGCTGGCTAGTCAGCTGGTTATCTGTAAAAGGTGAGTAATGCCTTCTCAGCTTCTTTTTTCTTCCCCCCCCAGAACACTGGCGATGGCGGACACAGAGGTCACAGTGTCCATGGGGGACGTGGTGGTGGTTAATGCCACCGGAGAGGAGGGTGACCCCAATGATGTCAGCAAGACACAGGTCATCCTTCAGCTCCAGCCTATCACACAGGGGTAAGAGGCAGGGGACAGCACGTGAGGATACGTTACACAATGCCAAGGTGTGACAAAGAGGAGTTGGAGTAGATGAGGTTAATGCTACTGTGTGATTGTGTTTTTTGGGCTTTCTCAGATTAAAACAGTGTCTTTACACATGCTATTTTCTGTAGGGCAGTTAGTTAGCATCATTTATTTAAATGGCCCACCATATGACTGTATTTGTGCTGTAGCATTTAAAGTTAATCTTAAGACTACAGAGACTACTAGCTTGAGGCCAATGCTGTACTTTTATGATTACTCCTTCAACATATTAAAAACCAGTGCCATTATGGTGAACGCACATATCATCCATCACTTAAATTAACCAGTTAGCAGCAGATAAAGGAGATATATTACAAGTTTAGTGTTGGACTTCTATGTTTAATTGTTTGCTAAACAAAGCTCACAAACTAAGCTTACTCATGAGCATCTGAGGAAAGAGTGTAGGTGTAAGTCCTGCACCCTGTGCTTGCAGCAAGAGGAAGGTACTGAATGTACAAGTAAAAGTGCCAGGTAAGCTACTGTTCAGGCATCAGGAGGCAGAAAACACTGTCAATGAAGAGTACAGCAATTTACACATACTCAGCAGACTGGTCTTTGTGGGTGAGGTGTCACTATACTGTACTGCCAACATGTTTTGGGTTATCAAAAATTAATCCTTTGCTTGGTGCTGTAGAACATGGGCCCTGTAGTGCCACTGTGTCAGCATAGCTCTTCATAGAGGAACAGTGCCTGTATGCTGCTGGCACTAAGTCTCTGCTTTGATACAGTATGTTACCGGTGTAAATTACCTTAACAAGACAACGTGGAAGTTACTCTCATGTGCATAACATATAACATCTGTAATTCAGTACATAAATGTCTGTCCTTGTGAGGTTCAAACTTGTGCAGCACAAAATAAACCCCAACGCTGCCTTTTGAAGGTATCATAATTAAAATTTTTGTTCTTATTTAAATATGAGCAATATACTGCCAACCAGCAACTTGGTTGGACTGCAGACTTGCAGTCCCAATACCAATATAATGCCAGCGTTATCTGTTCACAGAGAGTGGTAAACTTGTACAATAGCTGCATAGCATTGTACATAACACCCCTGTCTGAAACTGGACTTTGCAGTATTTTGCAGGTCTTCTTCTCTCCCCTCTGCTAACCATAAGCCCACTGGAGAGTAAGGTTACGTGAAGTCCAAATTGGGTGCAGCTATAATGTGCTATCGGAGTTCATCAATTATTGGGTTTATGAAGCCTGAATAACCCATCACATGAAGCCCATCACAGCCCCAGAGGGCTTCTCCATTTGCGTTTGCATTCTAATCTGAAGGCTTTGTCTCCCTCTGCAGGATAGGTGAGGAATGTGCCGAGACAGATACTGCTGTTGTTGGAGCAGAAACGGTCAATCAGGGTGAGTGCCTTCAGGCTTGTATTTCCTCATAACTGCAAGAGGATCTGTAAGTAAAGTCAAATACAGAGTCATATGGATCATCTTTTCATGGTCCTTCCTCTACCTTGGAAGGTGGATTTTCCAAGATTTAGTGAATACACTATGTTTATGCTCTCACATTCCCAGTGCTGGCATGTGCACATAGTTATGCGGATAAAGATTAAGATCAAAATGAAGAGAAGGATGCGGATGACCAATTTTTCTGTGTATGTCTGTGTGTGTGCATGTCTGTGTGTGTGTGTGTGGCTATTTGTGTGTTGGAACCTGCGCACACACACATGTCTGTGTCTGTGTGTGTATGTGCATATGCACGTGTGTGTGTGTGTTTGTGTGTGTCCTGGCAGAAGTGACCACAGCTGAAGGGGAGGAGGTGGAGTTTGGCTATCCAATCACGTGCGGCGAGAGCAAAGCAGTGTTGCTGTTCAAGAAGTTTGTTTGCCCAGGGATCAACGTGAAGTGTGTGAAGGTCAGTCTTTTGTATTTTCACTGGACTGCTGTTGAGACTTCTCAAGTTCCCAACAACTAAACATTATTTAAAGCCAGCGCAGTGCAGCACTGGGCACAAATTGGCCTCTTGTTCAACAATGTAATGTTTTCATCTGTGTACTCAATGGAGATTAATGAGCCTTACTTAAGGACTAGAACAGAACTTAAGGGCCTGAGAACACAGTCTGCACAGGGCTGGGAATGACAGAAGGGAACGATAATTTTCTCCAGTATTGTAATGGCTGAAGATACTGGGCTTCTCTAAATAGGTCAGGTACGTAAGTACTGTCATCCGAATTGCATGCCTCATTCTAGACCCACTAGCTGCAGTCATCTCACTCTCTCCCTGCAACACACTCTTGAGATAATGATCATTCCCTGGGGCCGGTAGTCATCCCTGTGTTAGGACAAATGCAGTGAGTGACGGATCTTAACCATATAATGAAATGTGTCATTATGTTTGGGGACTCACAGAAGCAGTTCAGGTTACGTATAGTGCTTAAAGGTACAACAGCATCATCGTGCGTGGGGATTCACTTGTCCCAGCGGTCTGTAATGTTGTCTGCTCAGCCAATGGGGTGTGACTCACTGTCTCTCTGTTGCTCCCTGCAGTATGATGACCAGCTAATCAGCCCCAAGCAGTTCGTGCACCTGGCAGGAAAAGCCACCCTGAAAGACTGGAAGAGGGCGATCCGATTGGGTGGGGTCATGCTGAGGTAAAGGGACAGGGGTCTGTCTGAGAGTGAGTGTCCTCCCGTACTCAAGCTGTGTGCTGGGTCTCTTACTTTGGGTGATTAAAAACCTGTCCCTGCTTCTGCTGAGTCAGCAGCATCAGCCATGTTGCATGCTGTTTTTTTCTGTGATCCCATTATATTTATCAGCAAATTAGATTAATACTGTCATATCTGGCAGACAGAGTTGTTTAGGAAAGATTAGAGTTTAGAGATTGCAAGTGATCAAAGGATTGGCTGACTTTGTGTGAATAGATTATCTGCTTTATTTTCCAGATTGCTGCGTTGTCTATTTTTGACTGTTATGACATGTTTTTGTGCTGGAGTTGATTACATTTCAGTTCAGTCAGATCAGAAAATGAACTGGAATTCACGTAGTGAACTGAAAGCTGCCCATCATTTCCATGAAGATATTTCAGTTAATGAATTATCCTAAAAACCAGCCCGCCAGTGAATGAAAGATTGATTATCCTGTTGCCTGCTGCCAACCATCTAATTAATTCATTTCTGATGACTTATAGACACCTCACTGTATATTTTTGTAGTATTTTTTTGTATGGAAGTATTTTCAGGGAATTTCACTTGATCACCTCTTTGCTAGGGGTCAGGGAATCATTTTCAGTTTTCTTAGAGGTTTCTTCTGCTTTTTGATTCCCTCTGGAAAATGTCTTTACAGTGCTTTGTGACAGCCCTGGTTGTGCTATATTAAATAAATATTGCTGTTGTTGTTTTTGAATTGAAGGCAATTTTTGTGGGTCTCCTGGAGCTCAGGAAGCCAGCACAGCAGGGCAGGACTGATGCAGCTCCCCTGCTGAATTTCCTGGCAAACTGCAGGCTGTGAACATTAAATGACATTATTAATCACGTTATTTATACTCTTAGCAGAAGGCCTTATCCAAGGTGCCTTACAGAGCTGACTTTTCCTCCCTCAGTGCAGCTGGGTATTTACTAGTGCCCTGCTTGACAGTACACTGGCACCTGCGTCACCTGAGAATCCAACCTGCAGCTGGTTACAAGCTCCGCTCCTTAACCACTGTTGTGTGTAGAGAGGCAGGTGGCTGTAACGTGCTGGCCATGTTACATTTTCATGATAATCTCAGACAGTTTACTTGAGTTTAATTGCCTCAGTATATATATAGCTGTAAAAAATAATAGGAAGCAGGATGCTATTAAATAAGCTATTAAAACCGCCCTGGATAAGGCTGTCTCTTAGGTAAATAATTAGCGATAATAATTCCACATTGTAAGCCGTTTATACAGCTTGGCATAATTAGGGCGTATCTGGCACAGGTTCATGCTGAAAAGAAACAACAGCAATATCCCACCTGGGATTTGAACATGTGACATTCTGGTGGTGCATTTAGTTCCTTGAGCACTGGTCTCCTCTATCCTACTCTTGAGTTCTGGGTCTCTGGCCGACTGCAGATGGACTTCTCACCTGTGTGGTTTTGATCTGTCCTCTTTCTCTTCCTGTAAGTAACTCTCTGTCTGTCTGCCTGCCTGCCTGCCTGCCTGTCTGCCTATCTGTCTATCTATGTCTATCTATCTATCTATCTATCTGGGCAGCAGTGTAGCATAGTGGTAAGTAGCAGGACTTGTAACTGAAAGGCTGCTGGTTCGATTTCTTGATGGGGGACTTGTCTTGTTAAGGTAATTTACACCGGTAACATACTGTATCAAAGCAGAGACTTAGTGCCAACTTAACCCACAATGGCCTCAGTAAACGTCCAGCTGTGTAAATGGGTAATGTGAGAAAATTTGTTACCTATGTAACTCGCTCTGGAGCGTCTGCAAAATGCCAATAATGTAATATCTCTCCCTCTCCCTCTCCCTCTCCCTCTCCCTCTCCCTCTCCCTCTCTCTCTCTCTCTCTCTCTCTCCCTCTCCCCCTACCTCTGTCTCTCTCTCTCTCTCTCTCTCTCTCTCTCTCCTCCCTCAACTGGCTGCAGAAAAATGATGGACTCACGGCAGATTGACTTCTACCAGCACGACACAGTGTGCACCAACACCTGTCGCAGCACCAAGTTCGACCTGCTGATCAGCAACACTCGGCTTCCCCTGCAGGGCAGTGAGCTGCCGACACCCACCGTCCCGCAAGGTGAGTCAGCGATGTACCTGCGTGCTGAGACAGGTCATGCCATAACATTCCATGCACACAAGGGTGTGCCCATAACATCTTTGTAAGGTGAAACAGGTCATACCCATTTAAAGCCCCATGCGGAGTTTTGCTGGAGTTTATGTTACTCCAGTTTTGGATGTAACATTAATCTCTCAGTTTAGTGGTCCAGTAAAGCAGTTATTCAAAGGGAGTTATTTCAAATGCTTACATTTTAATACTTGCTGTTGAATTGAAGTCGGGTTATTGGAGGACTCTGTCTCCGCCTCGGTTTGCCTAATCTGACTTCACAGTGCTCCTTGTGAAGGGCTAATTAAACAGAAATTAAAAAGTGATGTTTCTGTCGGTTTGTCTCAAGCCTATCTCTCTTTTTCCCTCTGTCTGTTTTAGGTCTCTCTCTTGCAAATTGGAGCTGTGAAGTTGTCCATGACTGCCTGTCTGTCTGTCTGTCTGTCTGTCTCTATAGGTAACGGAGGTCAGGCTGTCGTGGTGGAGGACCGGCCAGAGGAAGCCTCGGCCACCGTGGAGTTCAGCCCCAGGCCGGTCACCATAGCAACAGAGATGGAAAGCAAGCGAGAAACAGAAGATATCTCCGGTGAGTCTCGGCTCCCTTCCCTCCTGCCAACTTTACACCTCCATCCACACCCACAAGTCAATTTACAACCAGTCTGCACCAGTCCTCTCATTACACCCCCAGTTCCCACAATGCATGCTCAGTCCACAGCCAGTCCCCTCAGTCTACACCCAGGCAACACTCAGGCCCCTCAAGTAATGCCCAATTTACCCCATGTCCTAAACCCACCCCCTCCCCTGCCCCTAACCTTCCAAGTTTACCTGCCTCACATATAAATTGCTTGCACTGGTCTAATGGCAGTTCAGCATAGTGGTAAGGAGCAGTGCTCATAGTGGAAAGGTTGCTGGTTCGATACCCTACTGGGGAACTGCTGCTGTACCCTTGGGCAAGGTTCTTAACCCAGAATGTCCTCAGCTGTATAAATGGATAACATATGAAAACTGAAACCCTATGTAAGTTGCTCTGGATAAGAGTGTCTGCTAAATGCCAATAATGTAATATAATGTAAAGTAATGTAATGACATTGTCCTCTGTCTGTCTCAGAGGAGACCCTGAACTTCTGGAAGGGCATCGCGGATGTGGGGCTGATGGGGGAGGTGGTGGCCAACATCCGCACGGAGCTGCTGGAGCTTCTGACGGGGGTACAGCAGCGGAGCACCACCCTGCAGGAGCCAGGTGGGTAACCGCAAAATTTCGGTCATCTAAAACAACAATCATGATCAGTGCCACGATCTCATCAAAGCAGATGCATCCGCTGGGTCCTTGTTGGAGGTATTCTTAACTTTGTCTTATTTTAGTTTAATGAAAGTTTGCGCATATGTCTCCATATGGGTTTTTGCAGTCTTAACTCGTAACTTAAGTTAGCAGTTTTAATTTCCATATGCTTCAGGTCAAATGAGTTGGCTTGAAAAGTGCTGAAGGCAAAAATCAGCTGTTGGAATATTTTTTAATCTGTTAGCTTTGCTGGTTGAATGATTGTCAGATGCGCTGATCTGGGATCTGTGTGTGCCAGACGTGGCCGTGCTGAGCAGCCTGGGCCAGGTGTTTGGGCTGCTGAACACTGTCAAGCGGGTTCTGGACAGCAGGCGAAGCCAGACAGACCCCAGCCAGGAGGAGTACCTCAGCACTCTGACAGGTGGGTGCAGGGTTGAGGGCAGCAAGACACAGGATCACACACACGCTTGTGTTAGCTTGGTGGCCACCCCAATGTTAACAATTGATACAATCTTCAAAGGTGTCTGTTCATGTAATGTTTTATGTCTTTGTATGCAATTTTTTTTCCTGTATGGGAGTATGACTGTCAGGAACCATTTATATAAACAAAGTCATGGCTCATCCTTTAACATATGTACTGTAATGGACTTTCCAGAGTAAAATTATGCTTAAATTTATAAATAATACTTATCTATAATAATACTAATTTAATCATTTTTAATTTAATTCATTTAATGATTTATTTAAATTAATAAATAATACTTAATAGGATTATTTATAAATAATACTATATCCTGACATGACTGACAGTATAGGCAAGTGCAGTGGTTGGTTGTTCTGACATCTGCATGCCCCACCCACTCTCCCAGGGCTAGAGCAGCAGTTGGAGGAGCAGAAGAAGCAGGTGCGTGATTGGCGGGCCCGCTCTCGCGCGCTCCACAACATGGCCTTCGCGTCGTCGGGGGCCTCCAAGCCGCCCGCCAAGCGGCCGCGTCTGCAGCGCCCCGCCTCGGCGGGCCTGCTCGGCGCCTCGGCCGCCCAGCAGCAGGGCCAGCTGCCCCAGCAGTTCACCGTCCTCTCCCCCATCACGCTGTCCCCCGTGGGCCAGCCGTTCACCATGACTGGCCTGCCCGTGGCCGCGCTGGGCCAGCAGCCCAACACCGTCACCCTGCACACCCTGCCGGCCGGCTCCCAGCTCTTCACCCGCTACGCCGCCAGCGCCGCCGGCAAGGCCGACACCATCACCCTCCACCCCACCTCCAGCCTGACGCTTCTCAGCGCGGCCGCCATGCAGGAGCCCAGCCAGCTGGGGGCGATAGTGAGCCCGGTGGAGCTGGTGCACCTGGCCCACGAGGACGAGGCGGAGGCCGGGGACAGGGGCGAGGGCGGGGAGGAGAGCAGGCCGGAGGACGGGGAGATGGTGGAAGGGGCGGTGCTGGTGCAGGAGGCTGGGGTGGAGGTGGAGGAGGCGGAGGACGAGAACCAGGTGCACACCACGGTCATCGAGATCGACCCGGCGCCGGGCGACCACGCGGACGGGGTGGTGGGGCTGCAGCTGGAGGGGGCGGTGGTGGGGGAGGAGGGCGGGGTGGTGGTGCAGGGAGAGATGGAGGTGCTGGGGGAGGAGGGCGGGATGGTGGTTCAGGGCGAGATGGAGATGGTGGGCGAGGGGGAAGGGGCCAGCGTTGTGGTGCAAGGGGAGGTGGAGGAGGTGGAGGGGCTGCAGATGGACCCTCAGGAGCAGCTCCATGACGTGCAGATAGTGGTCGTCGAGGACGAGGCGCACGAAGAGGCCAAATAAGGATGCCTTACCGAGAGCGTGTTCACCCAGAGCCACAAGAGAGAAGGACAGAGAGGGCCAATACAGGAAGCATTAAGACATAATGTGTAGCAAGTCATGGGTGGACGTGGTCTGTAGAATTTTGGGTTGTTTTATTTTTTTAATTTTTTTTCAGAACCACAACGACTCGACCTGGCCTGTCACAGAATTTCAGTGTATCTATACATCTTTTTGAGTAACCCTTTTGTACTCACAACTGGAACGTTGTTTTTTCCCTTTCCTGAAGGACTAACGGTACATTTTCTGTTGAAGTCACGTGGATTGCCATATGGAGGTGCCACTGGATGCATCTCACCCAAGACAGACACTGGTCTGAGCTGTTCACAAAGACCTCTGCTTCTCACACTCTTGTTCTTCTCTAGAGGTGTCTGTGACATCATCGTCATCACACCTGTGCACACAAGCAAAAAGTTCTCCTTGGGGTCTTGGGCTTGCTAGTATGTGATAATGTTTTCACATATTGTCAGAGTCCTCATTGCTTGAGTTTTACAAACCCGACCCTGTGTTGTACTCCTGTGCTCTGGTTGGGAATGGCTTAGGTGGGTGAGCACAATTTTTTATAAAATACAAAGAACTTTCACCAGCCCTCCTTGAAGGGCATACTTTGGTTATTTTGTAAATGGACCCCTTCTTTCATGTGCTGTTCAAGCTTTTAAAATCTAATTCCATATTTTTTTCTTCAGTTTAACAACACATGCTACTCATGGTACTGTCTTCAGAGATTGTTTTATGACTTTGATTGTGGCAGACCTGTTCTACATTTCTATTACATTTTACAGAATGGTCTGAAGAGAGGATCAGGGCTATGTTCTTTGCCTTTAAAATGTCAAATGAGACAGGCAAGGGGATCTCTGGTCAAAATGTATATTTTCATATGTTGTATAATGAATGGCTTTGGAGACATTGTTCTCTGATATTGAGGTAATTTTTCACACATATTGCACATCATATCAAATTATAGGCTTTGACCGGTGCCTCCCCACCAACTTTTCTATCTGTATACCTGTGTAGCTCAACATGTTCATGGAGCTCATGGTTGAGATCATCACCCAACCACACAGTCTGGAAAGTTCTGTGTCTGTTAGGCAGACTAGTTCTTACTCTCTGGTGTTTGTATAGAAGGCTAGAGGCAGAAGAGAAAATGCACATTGTTATTTTTCTGGTAACTTGGTTACGAAAGTAGCGGCTCTGATGATATAGTGGGCAGGCACCTGTAGTTTTTCAGCGAAGTTGTGAAAACTAATTTAGTGTAGCTAGATGCTGCCTGCCAAGGACTAACCTTGTATAATCTTCTGTTTTTTTTTTTTTTTACATATAATGGCTGGAGTTTGAATGAGGGCTGGATTAGCAGATCGTGGATCAGCTGTTTGGGTATAAACACAGGAGTTTTCATAGAGATGTGAACTGAGAAGCTGTTGACCGATCCTCACCAGGGGTTGGGGAGTGTTCATGAAAGAGAAACCTCTGGACTGCTCATATTCCCTGCACACACCCTCTCAGTGGGGGAGGGGAGTGGGGTATGCAGTTTCAGTGTGATTAAAATGACTGTTTTGCTCAACCTTTTAAGTGGCTTTCCCTGTGTTCACATACATCATTTCACCAGCGGCCAGTGTCATGTGTGTTTAACTAGTCTTATGAGCCAGGGGAAAGGATGAATACGGGGGATGAATACAGATCAGCCACCTCATGAATTCAGAGGTGGCTGATCTGTAGCCCTAGGGCCCACTCAGGGTTTCATATATGGTCCCTGAAATAAGTTGAGGGAGATAAAGAACATCCATTAGGAATTGGAGTGATGATATGGTTTAAAATGTTGTTGGGAAGTAATTATCATGCTATTACAGCACAGACAAATATGAGCAAGGAGGTGCCAACTCGCCAGCCATTCTATCACCTCCCCTTCATATAAAGTGTGAAATATAACAGCTTTCCCATAATAATTATTATATAGATAGATAGTAGAAGTGTTTGAATTCTCTGTGTAATAAATTCATTGGGTATTTAATATAGGAAAATATTTTTCACTGTGGCCCTTTGTCAATGACACTGGTAGATTCTGGGGCCTACTCTGGGTTGGGGTGGCCACCCTTGAGTTCATTCTGTGAACTGGTGCAGGAGTTTTATCCTCATGTAGTACAGATCCTCACAATTTTATCATTTATTGTGACAGTCTATTCTGTGGGGAAGGAAAAAGGCAAGTGGTCAATTCCAACTGAAAGAAACTGAATGCCACATACAATCCACATTCATTTAGATCTAAAATCATGTGTTCACATAGCCAAGGCTCTACAGTGGTGTTAATTTACACTAATTAGTGTTGGCTGTGTGTGTGTGTGTGCGTGTGTGTGTGTTCAGAGAGTGAAATGTTTGAATGTCCCCCCTTCTGCTTTTAGCACTCATTACTGTCTGCAGATTTTTTAAAAATCACAGATGGTAATGTATGCATATATTTGAATCACCACAAATCTCTCCATCTTGGGTACAGAAGGCACTAAACTTGTGTGTAGTTGTTCACGAATCCCCCGTCTGCACTTCAGGTAGACTGGCACAAAGCAGACAGTCAAGTTAATAGCAGATGCTGACTCACTGTGCTGAGGTGTGTGCGTGATTTCCATGGCGAGGAGACGCTGCAAAGGACTTATCTCTTGTGATTGTGGGCGTCATGCAGCGTACAAATCCTGCTCTGCTTCCCTGTTTCTGTGGTTGTTTAGATTGGCTGATTTGGAGAGCGGGGTGAGGGAGATGAGCTGTCTGGATGATACAACGATCCATTACTCTGCACAGTGTTACACGCACGAACGCGACCGCTGCTGCCTTACCTCTGAGACGATGACAACCACGCAGGTGTGGCTTTAGGTCAGAAAGCTTTAAAACATGTCACTGGGTCTCTGTAAGAGCAGTGGGCAAACTTCAGTGCAGCATAGAAGATGACTGTGGGTCTCTTCTTGCTCTCACAGCTAGGTGGTGCTGTGTTAAAGGGAGCTGAGCTTGCTCAAGGGAGTAAGTTATCTCATGTGTGGTAAAGGATGTACCTTTTTGTAGCCTGAGATGACAACGAAGTACAGAGAGTTCTAGAACAAAGAGTCACACTTCCTGAGAAAAGTGGCAGGCGGGTCCGCGGTGTCCGCTGCTTTGACGTGGCGGTCGGGGCAGAGAGCCGGCGTGGAGCCGGCAGCGTCAGCCTCTCGCCGGTGTGGTGTCGGCATCTCAGCGCCCCGGGCGAGCGCGGCAGGCCCGTAACGTGACAGCAGGTGCGGGGATGTCTGGCGGAGCGTGAACGGAGGGAGGCGGAACGATGGCAGCGTCGGCCCCCATCCGTCCGCCCCGCGAGAGACGCCTCACCTGCTGTCTCCTCGCGGTGATTCAGACCCGTTACAGACGCGTTACAGGACCGTCACCCCACCTCTCACCCTGCCTCATCCTGCCATCCTCCTCCCTTATCTCGCAGAGAAATGACAACCCTGCTACCTTCGAGCCGGGCCAAGGTCCTATTACGGTAAATCGCTCTTTTTTTCTGTCATCCACCGCCTCTCCCTCTCCCCCCCTCCACTGCAAAAGCACTCTCCCAGCTCGGATAAATCGCAGGCTCTACCTGGTGGTGGTTTCGGATGAGCGGACCAAGACAGGGACAAATTGTGGGCCCTGAAATCTTCCCTTCAGCAGTACCGAATAATATGTTGTAGAGCGCTTTCATCGTGTTACATCACATTACATTATTTACTTGCCTGGCAGAAGCCTTTTTCAAGGATCGCATGCAGTGCTGCCCGTGTTACATCATGCTAGTTCTATAACTCGTTTATACGGTTGTGTTTTTGTGGTGAAGTACCTTGTTCAAGAGTGCAAAAGTCCTTGAACTGGGATTCAAACACATAACCCCCAGGACCAGAGTCGATACTTTCACCACTACCCCACACATAGTCACCATCCAGAGCCATAGAATCCCTTTCTTCGCTCAGTAGTACATCAGTAATCATCACTCTGGACTGTGATATTTTGATTGTACTCCCTATCAGTGGGGGGACGAAGCTTCCAAATGTCTGGACTTGATTAAGCGAGCATTCATGCTCCCCATCTTAAACATCAAATCAATTCTTCCGCATCGACCTTGTGACTAATGAGGAGAAATTCACAGTGAATGATTGACCTGATCTGAAATTGCCACCAGGGGGTCCAGTGACAACCAGTGAACTACAAATAAAGGGGGGGCAGAGAACATATCATTTATCTATTCATGGTCCTGAACCTTTTTTGTATGATAATTAAAGTCGCTAATTTTGGTAAGGATCGCCCATCAACATCCAGTTAATTTTCACATAACTGTGTCTAATGTGGCAACATTCATTTTTGCACTTCACATTATGTAACTCATAACAAAGAGGTCTGTCGGTTTACGTTAAATAACTTAATTAGAAAGGGTTTAAATCGCAGCAGAAAGCGTGGAAGATTTTCTTCCCCTTTGAGAGCTCAGCACAGCGCGCTCCTCCTGGCACGTACTTATCCTCTGTGGCTGACAGCCTGCTTGCCCCCCCGCTGCAGGACCAGATTGACAGCGAAGCGGAGCGTGAGGGGAGGGGCTGTGATCTTTCATCCGAAATTATGACGCCGTGCCTCCGTCCTCTTTTTTTTTAATATGCCACGTCTCCTCTGTCAACTGATGCGGCAGATTTCTGCTGTGGCAGCGAGGTGTGAGTGTGTGTGCATGTGTGTGTGTGTGCGCGTGTGTGTGGAGGAGAAGGGGGGCTCTGACAGCCCTGGACCCCTCTGCTTGTAAAGATAAACTTTAAAGGATTGGTTGTATGGTGGGGGGGGGCAGCTGTCAGAAAGTGGGAGAGTTGGGGCTGGCTCGACAGTTCGATGCACTCGGCTGGCACTGAGATACGTTACCTGATGCACACCTCCATGTCACTCTTCTGGCTCACAGACTAGCATGACTGCAGTGGGGCCAGTCTGCTGCCCCCAACCAGAGGGAACGGGAGACTTAAAATTTTGATTTCTCACTGCTCTTTAACAACCAATCAACCCTTCAAGTAAACCAACCAAACTGTTTGCAGTACAAGTGCAGCGCCAATCAGAATGGAAACACAGAATGCTTAAAGGTGGATATAGGTGAGGGGAAACTGTAGGGGAGCAGGTGGGAGCTGCGTCATGCAAACAGGGCTCTATGGGTTTGGGGTGTGGTGCTGACATCCACTCAGAACATGAGTTGTCATGCCAATGTATTTTCATTCGTTTGTACATTAGTGCCACGTGCACAGAGTCTGAGAACAGCAATACGATAAAAAATAACTGATATCTGATAACTGATGCTAGACACAACGAGAACAGTCGTCTGAGATTAGGTGGAACTTTGGTTTGTAGTTAAATTTACCACAAGAGGGGGCACTTCGACTGCTTTTAAGTCATTTGACGCTGAGGCTTGAGTTTAAAAAAAATCCTCTTTGAATTGTTTATCCTGACGTCACACGCTCAGAGTCTCAGCGCCGTTTCAACTGTACATCAGGAATCAACGGGCTGGAATCCGCAACTTCGCACCAGTGTTACCGGATTTCAACAGATAAGTCGCACTGGACTAATACGGCGCAATGAATACCGTGGCTGTTCTGCTGATACTGGCCGTTCCGATCTATGCTGACAGTTTGGAAGGACCAACAGGTAACAAGAAAAACGCTTTAGCCGTTTTTAAGTTTAAAACAACGGACTCCTGTAAAGGTAGTCATTGTGTTTTGAGATGGATGAGATTGCTTTTCGGTGACCAAGGATGTGTTTTTAGGAAGGGGAGGAGGACACCTCTGTATTTGCTGTGGTCTTAAGTGTGTGTTTTTTTTGTTGTTGTTTTTTTTTTTTGAGGTATTGAGAAGTTTGCCAGTCACAAAGATATCTTCCCAGAGGATAATTGAAGTTTCTTGATTGTATGTAACGCTTGGAGTTGATGGCAAAATGACCAATATGTATAAAATTACTGTCTCTTAACTTTTGTGCGCAGTGAACACAGCCTGGCGTTTCTAATAATTTGCAGGACGAGTTGTTATTAGGTGTATCTGAATGAGCATCAGACCGACGAGGTGCAACGTGATGTAGCTACAGCAGTGCTTCTCTCCAGTCATTGCAATGTGTGGATGATTAAATGGGAAGTTAGAAATATCCCGCAATTTTGGATAAATGTTTAGCTACGTCTTAGGAGCAATAGGTGTCTTGATTTGGTCTCCAGTATAGTTCACCTGTATAGAGCACAGGGAAAGGGAAAACTTCCCAGTCACTCTAAAACAAATGCTGCATATGAAAGCAATGCGCTCACATGTGTCCTTTTGTTTATCAGTGGGCTTCTGTCGATATTGAACCGAAGCTTCTGTATCTTTTGTGCAGTGACTGTACCATACATTTGACAGTCGGATAACTTCCTTTGCGACGTTGCAGCTACAGAGTTGGCTTTTCTTTGTGATGTTCATTGTTTTAACCTGAGAGTTGTAGACCGGAAGAAGCTGCGTACCAACAACTAGTATCATTGTGTGTCTAATAGAGGCTCCAAAATGTTTATTATTATTATTATTATTATTATTACTATTATTATTATTATTATTATTATTAATTCTTATTGCTTTGCAAGCTGTCATTGCATCCATCGTTTCCATGAAGACGGCATTGATTTTCGAGCAATGTACTCAGCAGCTCTGTTTCACGTTAATCATGTTTAATGGGCATTAAATCTGACAGATGCTGTTAGTTTACCAAGGAAATGCTAATCGTTTTATAGATGGGTGATTGCATGGTTTAATCGGTCCTGGTACATAAAAGCATTCATACACACGTAGCCTGGGATGAACAGTTTTGGCCGCGCTCTCACTTCGCTCTGACACCGAATCTGTCGGTCTACGTTCGGAAAGTTTCAGCACGAAGAGCGGATTTTCCCTTAGAATTTCACTGCGGCAAAGGTACTAATATGGACTTCACAGAAGAAAATGCCACTAGCCCAGAATAAAACGCAGCTGTCACGACAACCACAATGTGCTTCCATCAAGGGAAATACGAGTGGTGTACTCTCCAGAGTCAATGTGGGGAAACTGTTACAGGCTCAGTGAAAACAGGTGTATTTAAACGATTTCATCTCAACTCCTCTAAATTTCGCTTGCCAAAACAAGGAAAGTGAATGTGATGAATGCGTGCTCATATGTGCGCCATTATGCGCTGTTATTGAAATGGAAACAGCCATATATTACAGGGGGCTGCATATCACTTAATTTCCTGAATCAATTCAACAAGGCATGTAATCTGTAATAACCAAACATACCCAGCTGTTCATTCATACTGTGCAAGTTTTTAAAAGTTCTTCCAAACATGAAATATATATGCTGCTTTACAAAAGTCGTTAATTAATTTGCAAAATATTTAATATATGACAACGAATATATTGTTTTAAGTCGTGTTGCTGTGCAAAGCCAAATAAAACATATTTTAAAAAAGGTTATTCCTCTTTACTACGTTTTTGATGTGGTAACGAGTTTAATTAAAACTAATGTTGGTAACTGCCAATATATTGCCAGTTTTTCGCAGATTTCTTTTCTGAATACTATGTTAGCAAGCGCTCTCTCACCCATGGTCCTATTTCGAGTGTGGTTGTTTTCCGTTACACGTGAACACTAAACCGTAGTCTGAACGTGAACAAAACCACAATGCGTGCGACTCGCCACCAATGACAGCAAAGATGTTCAAGTGCAACTGCGCGTCGACTTGCTCATTTGGCAAACAGCCGACCGGTATTATCTCTTGGGAAATCAAGTCATTGTTCTTAATGCCTGTTGCTGTGTGCGACAGTACGCCTCCCTGTCTCTAAGATCCCCTCTTCGCACTCCGCTTCTATTTTTCTTAACCCCGAAACGCTGTTCTGGTTTTCCGTTTTATATAGTGCACTGGAAATTTCTGTTTTTGTTTTTACTTAGGTGCTCAGCTATAAATAAAGAACGCTGCACTTGAGTCACCAGGTTATTAACTCAAACTCCTTGTCTCATGCCTTCCAGAAAAAATCGGTTGAATAATCGCCACTCCCCAACATGCTGTCCGCATGCCGCACCTCAAATTAGTCCACTGCGCAGCCCCAGACCCGCTATCCACATCCAACTGCAAATTCCGCCTGCATTCATGCACTGCAGTTAATTTTTGCAGATTGAGATATACGTGAATTTGCTGTTTGCAACTGCGCCCTATCTAATTTATGAACAATATTACCTTCACTTAGATCTGTTAAAACTGCGGGCTGTCTTTACCTTGTCTTTACCTTGTCTCTTTGAGGCTTTTCGTTGTATCACTTAAATTTAGAAAACAGCTCGGTAATAAAAATGACGACAATATTCAACACAAGAGGCATACGTTTAATCAATATATAGATTAAATTCCCCTTGAACGATTCGGTCATTTGTACACCTTCTGTCGTAAGTTTGAGAAGAGATATTGCCTACTTATCTGCACATTTCGAGAAAAACAGGATTGGCAACGGGCCACAGGCACAGGCAGTTGTGTCCGGACAACTGAGCAGACAGATTTCTGTGCTAGTCACAGAAGACACGCGAGCGCTACTTTTCAGCCTCCTAAATGCAACCTGTGCGCAGCCTCCAGCATTAACCAGATTACCTTGGCAACCAATCCACATTAATTCATTCAGATCTTATTTTTAGAATAATATCATTGAAAGGGATTACAAACTATTTTGGGTAGGTACGAAACATATGTCATCAATAACGCATGAATCTGTCTGAAGAAGACATCATATACAAATTAGCAATTGCGTTATAATTTGCGCTATAAGAAAGCGGAGTCACTCCCATTTGTTTTCAGAATTCTAAACCAACGTAAGGTCTGCTGTCGCGCCAAGGAGGTTTGTTGAACATTGTTTTCCAGTCTTGGTCCTACGGGCACGGATGTGCTTTGTTCTTAATTCGATAGCTGTCTGGGTTAGACACCGCTTAAATTTGTCGGCCACTAACGCTCTCTTTCAGATATTATTTGAAGTTATTTGAAGTGTGTTTGTTCTGACAGAAGGATAGAAGTAAAGGTGTTTCTGTAAATTAGTTATGTTTATATGAGACTCTTAGAAAAAATATTCAGACGAGTATTCTTCTTTATTAAGATTTATTTGATAGATGGAGCCAAGAACAAAGAATCTGAACCCCATTCTAGCACTGAAACAGTTACTTCAGATTTGTTCAAGGGACAGGTATTAACTAAAATATGTTGCACAAACAGCTTTAATCTTTTTATCAACACAAATGCACTTCCAACAGTATAATTCTTTCACAGAAAATGTATAGCAGATTCAATGCAGAGATATCAAGTAGGCTAAAGATCACTATTCAGGATCAAAGATAAATTAAAAAATAGCAAGACTGCTGCCACTGCCCAATTAAAATAAATCATACATCAGTCCATTTTCCAGTGTATATAAGCACAATATGGTTCCTGTCTTATATCAGCAAGATCATTAGCACACCACTTTACAAAGAACAGAAAAACAAATGTAACAAATATAAGATATACTGTAGTAATCCTGAACAAAACACCTCTAGTCCCTGTTATAGCTAGTCCAAAAATTAGTAAATCCCCCATGGTAAACATTCTACAACATGGAATTTTTCTCTTTTGCAGCTCACAAGCTGCCATCAGAGCGGGGAACTTGATAGCAGGTTGTAGATCAGCTGCAGTTACAGTGTGAGAAAGGTAACTGCATCTGGATGGGGGCTGATAACTGATCCTAGGTCAGTTTTAATTACGATGAGGGTGAAGGGGGGCCTGGTGGTTGATCTCAGACTAGCTGGTGTGGCTTGGTGTCTGATCTCAGCTTAGTTGTGATTACACTATGGGGGGATATAACTGCATGTGTACATCTGCCCTGTTGTCTGACCCTGGATCAGCTGTGATTACAGTTTGATACAGTTTAGACTGTCAATCCAGAGAGCAGAGTGGTTGTAATTCCTGTTGTGGGTCCCACTTCTACGGTAATACAGACAGTAAATGTGTGTTTCACATACTTGATACAAGATAATATTTCTTCTTTTCAAAATGCTAATTTTCTTTCTTTTATTCCAACCCAATAATTAATTACCTCTTAAGTTGGTTCATACATCCTTTTGGCTCTTGGCTCCAATAGAACAGAAAGTCTCCTGGAGATCCACCATTCAGAAGGCTATGATGGATGTCAAGAGCCCTGCTGATTGGCTGTTCTCCAGCTGCTGCTGTGGCAACAGAGGAATCAGGTGCTGAAAGTTTACAGACTTGACCTTCAGGGGACAGTGACAGCCTCTGGGCTATGTGTCCATCTGATGTGATGCTTTCATGCACAGTTTCCCTAAACTACACCTGTAAGGGCAGGTATTTGATTGAGGGGCGGACCCTGCACCCTTAGGTTACATCATGAAATTTGCGTTGTTTTCTTCTGTTTTTGGGCTTGTGACCTGTCCACATCCTGTGCATTCATTCTTTCACAATACTCAAGCTTCTGCCGTAGCTGCCATTTTGCCATATTTACACACTGTTTCTTTCTCAGTGGGCAAGTCATTAATCCCTCCCGCAGCCCCTGTTCCCCACCCCCACAATTCGCTCAAATTCACATCGCTCAGTGTCTGCACAGATGACTCAGTCTGGAACTCGGCTTATGATTTCTGGCTTCCTGAAATAAACTCCACGGCAGTATAGCAATGTCACAGTGGTCTTGTAAATGGCTGCTTGTCCAGAACTTACTGCTACCATCAGCAGTACAGGTTTTAGTGGCCTGTTGTACTTTGAAAAATGACACTCATGTTGACAGGCTGTTTTCTTTTTCAGTGAATGTTGGCGCTCATTTGATGCAGTTTTTCTAACCCATCTCAGGTTGCTGAATGAAAGCAAAAGTGAACCATAAAACGGGAGTATTTTTACATTCTTCGGTGCATATTCAAATAAACCCCAGTCTGCCACAGGGTCAGAGAACCTTTCATTTGTCAAATTCTTCTTACTCTGAAGGTAGAACATGTGATTACCTATCTTGGTGAATTAGAAACGAATGAACACTTAATTTCAGCCTCCCAGTATCAGGCCAGTATTAGTATGATCTCACTATGATCCCTAAAAACATGTTCAGGTGGCTGTCCAGGGTCAGTTAAGGTATTTATATTTTTAATGTATGTTATTATTTTGTAAGGTTTCAGCATCCCTTCAGCTTTGGTCCTCTCTGTCTCATGTCACCAGCATCACACTGAAGTTGTTCACATCTGTCCTCCACTTACAATATTCAAACCTTGATATCCTCAGCCATGCTCAGATGTTCAGTTGTGGCCCAACCAATCATCAGTCATGCGATTAAGAGGAAGCATGGCCAAGTTTTTTTTTTTTTAACAGTGGAATACAGCAATGGTGGACTAGCAACCAGGCCATAGTTCATCCAATTATGATTTTGGCAGCCTTGATTGCAAGTGTTGTTTTTGAGTGGGGCGAAAGTCAGATCAAACTGCAAGCTGTTCACTGATGCGACAGAGTTCTCTGAAAAGTTGGTGGGGTGAAGAAGTGCAAACAGTCCCAGAAACCCTTTCTTTGACAGAGGAACAGCTTCACTGGGTCTCTTTTGCTCTGTCTGAACTGGAGCATGCTCTGTGAGTCATTCCTTGTGTTTTTCAGACACACAGTGGCATCTGCTTGGTCCCCATGGTCCTCATTAAACAGATAAATGTTGCTCCTTGCTGTTTGTGGGGAAAAACATCTCCTAATCTGACGTCATAAGTTGTTTCACTGTGTGATCTCAGCATGTGACATTACTCTTCTGTGATGTCTGGGCCATGTATGAGTGCATGATTTCTTCATGAGCCTCCAAAGCATCTATAAGTGACAGTCTTCAACAGGGACTGAGACCCTTTCCCATGCAAATCTCCCATCTTTCAGTTGCACTTTTCCTTCTCCTCAAGCTAAAAGCATTTCTGTCAGTCGGTCATGCAGCAGTTCTAGCAGCTCAGAGGCCAAAATGCGGAAATTTGAGTGACTATTAAGAAACAGTTGAAAGTGTCTACAGTGGCAACTGTGGAAATGTGTTAATGATATTCAATTTATATTTTCTCTTTGGTCAGTGTTACTCTTTTGAGTGGGTTATGAGTACTGTGCACAATTCTGAAGGAAAACACATTTTATGTAATTGTTTACCAAATATAATAGTGTATTATGTGGTAAATCCTTTTAAGTGTAATTATTCTCAGGGTCTCCTGTACATTTTCCAGACAATAAGTTGTTGATTATTGTGCACAGAATAATTAAAGAAATCATGCAAGTAAGTAAAAAGCCTTTTTTGTTTTGTTATATCAAGAAAAAGCAACGGTTTTTGAGTCTGTGTACAGCTAACCTTTGGCAGTCTATTTGGAAATATATGATAAGTTATGTAAAAATCTTTACTTTAAAAATCAATTTCTGGCCAATTAAAAGCACATTTTATTGGAAGGAGACTGAGAATTTCATTTACAGGAACACCTGATCATTTCCAGCACGATTTCACGGATGTTAAGCATTTTAAAATGTAACTTTCGGTTCATTAGAGAATCCCAGGATTTCTTTGGAGAAGCATATATGTACATGAAGCCAGTTTTCATTGAAATATTTACATTTCTTAAAATTTTAGTTGATGGTTGTTATACCACATACTGTATATAACCAAATAGCCATCACGTTGAATTCCACACAGTAAGACACAATTAAACTTAGTGAATAAAGAGTAGGTTATGTTTAGAAATTATTTAAGGATTAGAAGTCTTTTATACAGAAGATATCAGAAGTCAGTTATACATTAATCAAGAATTGTTTTAACAGAATGAGTAGTAACAACGTGATCGGCAGAGAGAGGGAGATGTAGAGGAATTGATTCTGGGTTTGGTATGAGGGTTAGGTAGCCTGAGGGTACCTAACCCTCAGAAGGATTTCAAATTAGCTCATGTTTAAAGGAATTAAAACAAATTAAGACTTTCTCAGTATAGATACCTACCATCATAAAGGTTTGAAACAACGATCTAATTGAAGTAATGCTTTAAGTCACCATAGATACAGGGGCATCAGTTGTGTGTAGACAGGTGGTACTTAACTCAATTACTTAGTGCTTCCAGTTTAGCGAAGCTGTGATTTTATATTTTTCAGATTTGTTCTCAGACACAGCATGACTGCAGCTCTTTGGCAGTTCTTGAGTGATCCACTGTCCCCTTATCACCATAGGCTATAGGGACAGGGATGTTCCCAAGGTGACTTGTCGCTCTGTCTCCCTTCCTCTCTTTCTGTGCTTTCTTAACTTCCGTATTGTTTCTGTTCCCTCTCTCCCCTCAGTTTCTTCCGCCCTCTGTGTCTAGCTCCCCCTCTCTGTCCTTCTGTGTCTAGAATAGAAGAGATATCAAATGGTAAAGACTGCCAGTTGTGTTCACTAGGTGTGTTCCAAGGAACACTGAGCCGGGTGATGTTTGGCACATGCTTGTACACAAATGAACCTCTGAACTATATTTAAAGAATCACCCTGTGAAGTGTTAGGAGAATCCTTCTCTGATCCAACAAACATATTTGTGAATGAATGAAACAGTAGAGCACAGATGGTAGGAGCAGCATGTTTAACATCCAGGGAGAAATGGAGGGAAAGATGAGTAAAGATTGAGAGAGAGAGGGAGAGAGGTAGCGGAGTGAATGTGTGTAGGGGGGCTATTGATCCAGCACCCTAAGCTGTCAGAACCCGCTCATCAGATGGTGGTCGATCTGGGCTTCCTTCTTTATCCTCTGTCTTTCTCCAATCTCTTGATTTTAGAGGTCACGTGAAGGAAAACAGATGAACAAACACAAAGCTTGGCCATGTACAAGCTATAGCAGGGACAGTGGCACAGACAGCAAGGTGGCGTGCCTGCCAAACCAGGCCCACAGTATGCCACTACAGTCAGTTTAGATGGAAACTATCAGTATTCCCCAGCTCAGGAATGGATGGCCCCACAAGATCTTTCCTTTTTATCCCTGCTCTGAAGTGGCTAATTGGAGTCGTTATCTTCTCCTCAGGGCGTCCCTTGCAGGGCATCTCCACACAGTGTTCCTGTAGGGTGTAGCCTGTGGGCATGAGGGTTTTTTCGGCCCGCTCAAAAGCTTGGCGTCCTGTGGCAGCGTTTAGGGGAGTATCTCTTTTCACTGGGAGTATGCTGGTTTCATGGAGACAAAAATAATATCAGAAAAAATACTTTTTTTTTACATTATTTAATTACATGGCACATAACTTAGCTACGCAGCTAACATGGCAGGGTAACTTAGCTCACATACTGTCCATTCATGCAGTAGTGCATTTGAGGTGGTGGACCTGTAGAGTAGTTGTACTAGGCCAGTTCTTTAACCACTATGAGGTAATGATGTGCATTAGTTTCATGGCTGAGATTTTTGCTCTTGTGACTGGAACTGCAGACATGTAATTCTAACATGCACAAATCCATCTAAATAAAAGTCCCATCAGCATGACTTATAAAATGATGTGTTGAGAACATGGCTCCTGAGTCACAAACACTGAATGGCACACACTCCAGGCTTTCTTATGTTTCCGTATTTTGCCTTAAACACTGTAGAATTTAGGGAGAGACATTGAAATAGCTCAGACAAGAAGATGATTACCTCAGCATTAGATTTGGTTCTTCTGATATTTTTTATATTTTAAAAATATTTTTCTACAAGAACTGGTACTGCTAAATATAAGGACCAGTTTTAAAGTAAGTAACATTTCAGTTATTTCTGCAGTATGACAAATAATGCATCAAGCTATTTCTGAAGTGACATATGGTATGTTAAATACTGCCTTAAGTAAGTTATAAATTATTATACAGTGCATTAAGTACTGCATTAAATAGGATGTACTGCATTGTCTGTTTTTTCTGGTAAGTGAAGAAAATGTTTTTTTGGGGTCATTGATTCCTACAGTAACAAAGCCTTTCAGTTCTCACATGAGGAACACCACGCCCTCCTTAGTGTTTTGTCTCTGAAACCCAGACACCTCATTAATGTGTACATATAAAAGTAGGTTATGTTTTGTTTTCATATTGATACTCACCCCCCAACCATCCCCTCCCCCTCCCTCCCAGTCAGCCTGGCCAGTCAGCCTGTCCCGCCTTCTATATAAAACAGTGGCCTGCTCCTAATTAAAGCTGTCAATCAGAGGAAGCTTACTCCGCTGTTAGACTGGAGGAGCAGTGGCATCCTAATCGGGTTCAGCCAATCGTCATTGTCCAGGCAGGACACCGGGACAATGGGGACAGGAAGAGGCTGGCGATTAACTGGAATTCCAGATTAGGGTTGCTGTCAGGACCATCACTAACCCCGACAGGAAACGGGACCTCTGTCCCCTCGCAGTCATTAGGCAGTATTTTCCCCTCTTTCTAACATCACGGGGGCCCTTGTCTCACCCTATCCCCTGGACTCGTTAGCCAGCTTAATTAAACCCCGGTTTAAGAGGGATTAAACCCAAGCGGACTGATCAGGAATAATAGGAGAAAAGGCATTAGGCATTAGGGGCAGAGAGAGAGAGGAGTTGTTAATATGGGATTTAGCACGCTTCCACTACTAGGTATGGCACAGGGTGACAGCGGGATTGTGGGTACGAAGCAGTGCTGACAGTGAGGTCTGGAGTCTTAAGTGAGCCAGGCTTCTGCAGGGACAGGGGCAGCAGGGATTTGTGCTCATTCCATTCTCTCTTTCCTCAGTGCATTTGGTTAAATCACTACCATTTGTTTTCCTTAATGGGACCACTGTCATGTTCTGCTGTACTGCTTCCAAAGTATAACAGGCATAACCAGCTCTGAACTAAGAATCAGCAATGTAAGTGCGCACATAGACACACACACACACACACACACACACCAAATATATTAGGTTAAATAAACCAGTTAAATAATGTAACAAGTGTACATGCAGGGCAGGCACGGTCACCCTGTTAGAACCCTAATGTCTGTCCATTGCCTGCCTTGTATCCTCTATTTTTATTGGTGTGGTTTTGGGGGTAAGTGTGCAGGGAAAATTATCTCACTGACAAGTAGCAGGGCAACTAGTCAGCAGATATTCTTCATAAAAAATGAGTAGCTCCCCAGGTAGCCACACAGGTTTGATTGGGTTGTTTACTGTATCAGATACACACTATTACAACTAATAATAATACAAATGAGTTGATTAATCCACCAGTCAATTCAGTGAGTATGTCAAAATTGTATGCACAGCCCAGTAGTATGGACATCCGTGTATATACAGCCGTAAATGAATGAAAGAATGAATGAATGAAAAAATAAATAAGTAAATAAAAACCAAAAAGAGAAAAAGGGGCAAAGCGAAACCAAATACAGATTAAAAGTAAGTAAAAATACAGGTTATGCAGGTTATAGCATCGAAGACACAAAGTGAGCCAACAGTACAGTCAGCAATGAGCAAACAACCGCATTCACATTCAAAAACACCACCTGTTCATTTTTCAGTCTAAATTTTCATGGAAAATGAAGTAAAATTCTTACTGAAGTGCATTTTCATGTTGTGCTGAAGGCAGTTTTCCATTATAGTGTTGTAGAGGGTGCTCAAACTAGAAGCTGTGTGGGATATATGTGGGGTAGCCTAGACATGAAGGTCTCAAATGTTCATTTCAGGAAAAGCCTTTGATTTTCAATTTGGGAGATTAATTAAAAAGTTGGTTTTGGGGTAGAAATGGAGAGCATGGCAAGAATAACTGATGTTGCCCTACCTAGTAGTAGGTCTGTGATACTTTCTACATAAATGCAGAGTTTACACTGTGAATGTAATATGGGAATATAACATTACATTACAAATGTAACACCATTAATGTAGACTTGTGTAATACTAAATTGATGTTAAGTGCTTCTGTTAATTACACACACACACACACACACACACATACATATATATATATATATACTGTATATATATATGGTAAAAGCTGAAGAATCACGAAGGAGATCCCCAGGGCTGTCTGAATATTTTAGGCTCTGTGGTGGCTGCTTGAGCCGGCGTATTTCTGTGCCCTGCAGAGTTTATTACAGACGACTCAATAGTGCATTTAGAGTGAAGGCTCTCTCCCGTGCCGAAGACCCTGTGGCCCAGTCTGCCCTGATTGGCAGCTCATTAGAGCCCTGTTTGTCCGTATCGATCCAAACTGGCGAGCCACACCGCTTCCCCTTGGGTAAGGCTGTTTCGGGGGCAGGGGACGTCTGGTGTGCCTGCGCTATCAGAAGGGGAGCTTTACGCCGGGTTGCCACAGCGTTGGGCAAGCATGCGTCTGGAGCCCTGTCCAGGGATGAGGGGGGCCAAGCTGTCAGTCTGGGACTTTAACGAGGGTCTTGCCATGGGCTGCTATGAGTCTCCCTTCACTCACCATAACCCGTCAGCCAATGGCCACGCTCCCTCATGGAACAGTCATGTAACTTGACATGACAGGAGATCTGTCACTCCAGCTCTGTCAGACATGTTGATCCCAAGAGAGACTGGCAGGGTGACAGCGTGGGCACATGGAGCAGACACTGTGGCATCAGTGACATGTTTATGTAATTACAGGGCAGTATGCCATTGTGGTTGAAAAGCTGAGTTTGAAACCCAAAGGTTGTAGCTTTAATGCACAGGTGGGGCACTGCTGTTTACTTAGATACTTAAGCTGACATCCAGCTGTAATTGGATAAAACAGAAGCAATGCAATTTGTCCAGGAACAGATCTTACATGCAAATAGTGTACTAAAAGTCTTTGTGCCCCTTTGTTTGCTCTTTAAAGTTTGTTAGTTGGATGTACTTTTTTTTGAACTCAGAGAGCAACATAAGGCTCATGACATTCTTGTCTTGTCTAAACTAGTATCTAATGTGATGCCTTCTAATTTGATGTTTACACTAGTCACACCTCTCATTACTTTTAGAAATAATGTCTTATCTCTGACATCAGTGACTCTGACGTTTGATGTTCAAGCATATTGAAGTGAACAGAGGGGCGTAGGTGTCAGACACTTCCAAAGGCATCCTTCATGTTGTGCTAGGGACCCAGTGAAAATATTCACTCAAAAACATATTCATATATAAAATTCTCCTTTTTATGCTACTGAATAAGCCAGGAGCATTGTTGAGATGGTAAGATCAACTACTTTTGGTGCATCTGAAAGCATAACCACAACAACAGGTCCATGACCAGCTCAAAGTTTAACCTGTTGTTCTGAATGACACAGCCAGTGATCGTTGTCTCTGAGACAGGACAACAACCAATGAAAATATGAATTGTATGTTTATGCAACTCTTATGGGTGTTCATAGCATCGATCACACAACAGAGTACATGCTAGTTTCTTGTGCATGCTAGTTAGTTATGAGTCAGTTATTTTGAGTCAGTTTGAGTCATTTCTCACACAATGTCACAGTGGAGCTTGGGTGGCTGGAATTTAGGGTCTTAGATTCTGGACTATGGCCATAATGGTTGCACATTAAAATTCCCAGGTTGGACGTGAACCCTGTGTCAGGGTACTCAGTTTCTCCATTCAAAATCCAGCTCTACATATGGGCTGCAGCATTGTTGCCAGAAAATAGTTCTATAATTAATAGTATTTAACCTTGTAGGTAAAATTGCAGATGCTCTCTGATCTTGTTCTCTACAAACTCATTTTTTTAAAACCAGCAGTTCATTTTTTCAGCAGTATGCTGCTTCACCAAGACCAGTAACAAAGGAAATTAATAGGGCATAATTTTAATCAAAATCCATTTTAGCACTGCTGAGAAAGCCAGCCGCAGCAATTTGTAGTTATCCCATGATTTCCGTGGCACAATGTGGCTAATAGAATTGGAGTATGCTGGCACTGTTCAGGTTCTGCAATGAAAGGACAACACTTTCACCAAGGAATGAACGCGCTCTTACTGAGTCCCATCTGTTGGGGGGTTTGGGGGGGTGGGGTGGGGTGGGGGGGGGCTGGGTGGGGGAGAGGGGCTTTAGGGGGTTGAGGGGGCAGGGAAGCACAGTACAGACAAAATATGTAGTAGGTCATGACCAAGTGTCAGATTGTACTGATCAGTAATATGACTGACTCATGCAGCATATAAAGGCTTCTAAAAGGGTTATCAGTGAGGGACATAATGATAGATTTAGGATAGAAGAAGGGAAGGGATGTGCAAAAAAATCTTGTTGTTAAAAGATATTTTCCTTCCCCCTGCTCATACATCCATAACAATCTGTTTGATATATGTACAGGATGGCAACATCTACTAAATCAATACTTAATGTAGTTTGTGAGTGTGTGTAAAGGGGGCATTAAGCAATGAGTCCTTTAATATACAATTGGTTATAGCATAAGCTGTTTGCTTGTTTGTAGTTGTAGTTGTAGGTTATAGTTTTGAATGTAGTGCACCCCTTAATTATGTGGGAAGAATTATGTGGGACTGAATGTCTCAGTACAGGGAAAGACGGAATGTGTGGCATAGGTTGACCATTGGACCATTTTAAGTGAAACATTGATCTGACAGGGAGAAAGACTGCATTTGAAACAATGCATTTTATATATATAGTTGGCTAAGATAATAATAAACAACCTGATCTTATATATCAGGCTGTCAGATGCAACATTAGAAAATGTGAATGACATGAGGGAGTCCTGAGCCAAAAGCTGGTGTTACTGCAGTGTGGGAGTGTCAAAGTGCAATGTGGCGTCAATAGCCTCCCAGTCGATTCCTCTCCCCTCCTTGGTGAAACATAGCCCTCTCTGACGCTAACCTGACAGAAGAGAGGGGCGTCTATCACCTACCCCACTGAAATGACTGCATGTCCCGAGGTGAGATGTCCTCAGTGGGCGCGCTCCGTGTAACCATGTGTCTGGAGGCTAGATCCTCTGCCGGTCCCAATAAAGCAATGAATCCCCCTATCTGAGCAGGAGGATATACCTGTGAAGAGAGAGGGATGGTAACAGATGGTAGAAAAATGCTGTGTTCAGTATGAATCATGTCTGCAGTGCTGCTGTCGGTGTTAAGCCTGCAAAGTGTGAATAACGGAACTAGAAGCTCAGAGGCCCCACCGGGGCACAGGTGTCCTATGGTGGGAGGGTGGCCTACTTGAGACCCTGGCACTTGGTCCTGAAAGAGGGCCACGTGGAGCACTTTGAGGTTGGTTCAATGAGCTTTCCGGCTCTGTTTGAAGCACCTCAATCTGCTGAGATGAAGCTCTCTGAAATTTCTGCCAGGTTTTTCCAGCGCCTCTGCTCCTGTTACTTACTTTGCCCACTTTCCCCAAGCACGTTCTGTCATTGTGTGTTTGGGTGTGCGGTTGCAGAGGGGGGGGGGGTGGACAAGGCCACCTTCCTACTGATAATGAGAGGCAGGATTAGATGTCTGACTTTTTGTGTCTTTAGTCTAACTCCCTCGACCATCTCACATGGGAACTTTGAAAAAAAAACTGTTAAAACTTTGTACTTAATTAACTGTGGAAACAGACACTGATGCAGAAAGGCATCAGTGCACATGAGAAGGACTGAATTCATTTTGCAATTAGTGGATTCATTTCACTGAATACTGCTCTTTCTCGGGGTGATTTACCCATTAGACATTGACAGCTGTGCACTTTGAATCTGTGGGAAGCTGTCATCTGGAAACTAACTCTTCCACAGGTGTGAAACAGAGGTGTGCTAGCAGGAAAAAGTTGATTTTTTTCCCTCCCCAGTGTCTTCCTGAAGTATCACAGACTCACAGTCCATAGCAAAACTGACAAGGAATCCTATTCTCACAATATGCGGTGCAGTTAAAACAGCAGTCTTTTCTTATGATCAAAGGATTCCTGTGGTAGTGTTTAATACTAATACTCATGCAGTTCCTTGGATGACCCTCTCTAAGTAAGCCATGTCATTATTAAAACTGCAATTTAAGTTTTTTGTTTTTTTCATTTGAAAAGTGACAACTCAGTATGTGCTGTCTGTATAATCTATAATTGACCCAGATTCTTTGGAAAAAAGAAACTTCCATAATCGTAGACAGTTTCCTTAAAAATAGGCATGCCACTTCCTTAACTTTTGTGCTCCTCCTTTCCACCCAATGTGGAATTTCCGGTTGCATGTGAGGCTTGCACACCCTCAGTGCTTGCTGTGTAAGGGGAATGCAATCTTCCGATACGCTCGGACTCAGCCAGCGGCTATTTTTCACACTACAAGTCCCACAGTGCACCACAGCGAGGCGCACGCTGATTGGAAGATGGGCAGATCCTCAGTTATGTCACTGAGGGACTGCAGGTGCCTCACAAGCCATTAGAAGGCACTGTAGTGGAGAGACTCCGCTGACATACCCACCCCGACCCCGGTACAACGAAGCCAATTTGTTCTGCTGCTGTGGGCTCCCTGCCATTGTCAACTGATGACACGGCAAGGAGTGAATATGGGCCGGTGGACCCAGACTATGCTCAGAACATGCGCTTTACTTGACTGAGAGCCACTTGGGAGCTTTCGTGAGCCACTTGATTTTTTTCCCCTCTTTTTCCTAAGATGAGGAGACTTAAGTTCTTCACACTTTATGTGAACGCTATCGTAGAGGCATATCTGATATCAGAAGCAAGGATTGTGTTGATGGCTATGTTCAGTTGACTGAAGGTACTTCTAGGACATCTGGTTCTTGCTGAGACTTGCGAGTCAAAGAGAAGATGTCAGGGAGTATGTACAAAAATATATAAATATATAAATAAAAGTATAGATTTTTATAGAAGGCTTCCTGTGAAAACTAGCACTGTAGAAACAAAACACCTGTTAGGACTGCTTTTCAAAAGGAATGGAAAATGTAAAAGTTATGTTTAAAAGTTATTTTAAAAGGTGACTGAGTGCATGGTTCTGCTCCCCCTACCACTTTCATAACCCCTCCAGTCATAGCTGATATGTACCGTTTACCATTCACTAATTGACCAATCAGAGCTGAAGCCTGCCTGACATGTTCTCTCAGACACAGTGAGTGTGGCACTGATACTGGTGGGAGAAATTGCTCTGCCTTGTTTGATTAACTAAATGTGAATCCCTGGTGCGTACCTGAGCAGATGTATGATGGCCCTGGTGAGCCCTCCCCTGCATCAGCATCGGATATAAGCACATCTGTGGATCTGTCTCCCCATTCCCTCACCAGGGCTCCACATCATCTGCTACCCGGCAGCCTTTCATCTTGGCAACGAGTCTGTAACCAGCGGCAGCCTGGAGTGCAGCTGTGTGATCCGTGTGTTTTCACCAGAGAGACGTGCCATCGCAGACTTTGATGCGCGTTTACCTAAATAAACCAGAGGAATTCTGGAGCCTTGGGGGGGGGGGGTGCAGCAGGAGCCCCGCAACCCCCCGGTCCCCCTCTCTCCATCTGCCCCTGAGTCAACAGGCATGGTTTGCCGTCTGGCCGCTCTGGCTGTTTGAACGCAGCGGCCCCCTGGGGTTGTTCTGCACTTTGCGTAACCCCTCCCCACCACTGCCTGTCTTTGCCGTGCGTGCTGGAGGTAGATGTCTCAGCATGCCTGCCACACAGTCGAATGTACCTTTCAGTTGTCTCCCTCCACAGACTAGACTGGGCTCCAGTTTTTGGTGCATAACATTGATGTGTGTGTGTCCTGCTGGCAAGGCAAGCACTGAGTGTAGGGTCTGCTGGAAGCAGCAGAGAATGATGTGGCTACTGTAGGGCTCAGAAAGCTACAGCCACATGTGACACCTGTGTATTTCATTGTTTTGTCTTTCTCTACTATGTAACATTTTTAATATGTTTTGAAATCAACTATTTGTGCACTGTGCAATAATATGCTTAAAGCATGGGCAAGGCTGAGTGTGTTTTTTTTTTCATTTGACAGTTGACAGGATAACTTGTGGGCTAAATCTGCTAATGTTCGTGTGTGTGAGAGCGAGAGAGAGAGAGAGAGGAAGAGACTCACTGTGAGTGATGTGTTTGCATTTATGCCTGCATGAGTGTGTGTATGTCCCTGTGTGTGTGTGTGTGTGTGTGTGTGTGTGTGCGTGTGAGTGAGACTGATAGTGAGTGATGTGTCTGTGTTTATGCCTGTGTGTGTGTGTGTGTGTGTGTGTGTGTGTGTGTGTGTGTGTGTGTGTGTGTGTGTTTGTGCATGCGTGAGAGAGACTCGTTATGAGTGATGTGTCTGTGTTTATGCCTGTGTGAGTGTGTGCATGTGTGAGACTGATATTGAGAGATGTGTGTGTGTGTGTGTGTGTGTGTGTGTGTGTGTGTGTGTGTGTGTGTGTGTGTGTGTGCTCGAGAGAGAGGGAGAGACTCATTGTGAGTGATGTGTCTGTGCTTATGCCTGTGTGAGTGTGAGTGTGTGTGTGTGTGTGTGTATGTGTGTGTGCGCGCGTGTGTGTAATAATGATCAGCAGGATTTAACAGAAAGTGTCCTGTGCAGGTGTGAGCTGGCCATGCTGTGCATTTTCTCTGACTCCTGCCTGTTTCTCCATCTCTTTCCTGGGCGCTGCCGTCAAACCCTAACATCCATCAGATCACTCATGCCCTCACAGACTGGAGTCTGTGTCTACTAGCAAGTTTAATATTCTGTTTGTGTAAAGGAGAATCCACAGAAGGACAACATCAAAAGGGCTATTTATTCCCCGGGATTAAACATGGAACACTATCGCCTCAGTTCTTTCCCCCTGTACTCGCTGATCTGCTCTGAAGGAATTAGTAAAGGAAACAGAGAGGAGTGCTTGCATGATAAAAGCCTGTCATTTCTCCCTGTTTGCACTGTTCTCAAGTTCTTTTTTTTCTGCAATTTCCCTTCCATTCCTGACGCGTGGCAGTTAGACAATGTCACGGACTGTGTGTATGTGTGTGAATGTGTGTGTGGGGGTTGGGGGAGCGTAGTTACCGTTTTTGGTTTATGTTATGCAGGGTGGAAGTTGAAAACAGCAGTTTGCTGTCAGGGAGGTTGCTGGATGGGGGGTTTGGGGGAGAGGTGAGCTGGATGTGGGTCTTTTGTGGTAAACAACAGACAGGTAAATTTAACTATATCCAATCTCTCTCTCTCTCTATCTATCTACCTATCTATAATATGTGACATAAATACTATACATTAGATTTCTACAGATGGATATAGAGAGAGAGGAATATAAAAGACTATAAATAACTATAAAAGATTATAAATCACTGCTCATGTCTCCTGCTCAACGCTGCTGTCCCTGTCTTTAACACTATTGCAAACTGCCACCGTATCAACCATCACACCCTGAAAACCAGGTCTGCGGGATTTGCTCAGCAGGGGTTCTTACAGCAGAGATGCAAAAACAGCACCTCGAAATGGAGAAGAAGCAGTTTATTCTTTGATCCTTGGAGAGTCGGTGTGACTGCGTGGCTCACGGGGGAACAGAGCTGTCACCGTAAGCCATTCAACGCCTGCAGACCTCTTCTGAGCTGGGATCATGTCACGGTGACATCGTGACACGGCGACGGCGAGCGCACCGATTTGCCTCATTCATCCATCACTTGCATTTCTATACCTCTGCTTTATTTTGCCTCTTTTACACAGCTTCAATGCCGCCTTAATCTAATCACTGATTTCAGCTTTTCCAGTGCTCTGGCTCTCTCTCTCCCCCTCTCTCAAACATCCTTTATTTCCGTGCCACCATGCATCAGACTCCCTTCACCTGCGCCGCACTGACATTCAAAACAGCCTCCCTGCGCACGACTTAATTAGAAGTGCAGAAAGGTTAGCGGAGCATGAAGGTCAATTACTGAAAGGGTTCTGTTGACCGTGGACTGAATTGCACCTCGGCTGTCACTGACGACGTTACCGTGCACACAGTAATGCGATTATTGTCAATGCTGTGATCAAGATAATAGTTTAGTTAAAGCCATTTACAGGTCTCTGCAAAAAAAGAGGTGTTTCGCAAATACCATTTACATGTAAATAAAGAATAATCCGATTAAACAGTGGAAACAGAAAGGGCCAGAGGCTTTTGCCTGAGTAAACTTGCAAACTTAGCTTGACTTCTTCAGTGGCTCTGACGAATCCTCCTTCTCTAAATTTACCTCTTAAAAATTTCGCCATGAACATGCTTACACACATCTGAACATCTCATAATGTTCATGTCCTTCCAGCATGAAATCTGCGTCTTGTTTGTTCCAAAAATATTAGCTTTTGCCATTCACCTTCTTTCTGGTTGACATAGCTCAGCAGCATCATCATCGTTAACAAACAAAATGTCATTTTTACTCTTGTCTAGGATAAGCACAGTTTTAATACAAACCAAGTAGTGCGATTCAGGTGTTCACACGTTCCAATGGTAATACAATAATGTGAATTCGACTTGGAGCTTATTTGCATTAAAATAATGTAAGTAAGGTGTTTGCATGACTTTTCCCTCTCTCTGAGTATTGTCTTAATCATGCTAAAGTTGAATTGTTAACATGCATGTAAAGGTGGCCACTAATTGAAGAGGAGCTGATCAGCTGAAATGACTGTTATAGCAGTCGCCTTTTAAACACTGGAACTGAGCATTTGTGTGGATGCTCTCTTTCTGTGTCTGAATGCAGGCCCTCCAGAATCGCTGTAGGAGTTTTAGGCTGATAAGGCCCCAGGAGACTTCCTGCTGAGGCCCCTTTTTCATTATGCTCAAAGATGAGACAAGAAAACTTAATTATCAGTTTTAAAATTTAGTACTCTAGGCTTCCCGTGTCCCTCTCACTCTTTCTCTCCCTCTCGCTCTTCCTTTAGCCCGCTTCCTCTTCCTCTCCCTCTTCCTCTTTCTCTCCCTCTGATGGTCTCTGGCTGTCGGAGGAAGTGGGGCATACCGCAGTGTGAGTACTATAGTGTGTTCATGGCGTAAGAAGTGTGGAATGAAAAACATGAACCCTTCCTGTCTTGGGTCATAGAGAGGATAAGAGGAAATGATGCCATTCCCTCCTTACTGCTGAGTGAATCCCACCATGTTGCGCCTGTTAGCGCACTGCGGGGCTGTAAAGAGGCCAGTAGGGGGCATCATTGTGCGCATCAGCGGTATCATTGATGCGGCGGCCTTTCAAGGTGGATTAAATGTCCCCTCAAGTGTGGGCAGGAGGGCGGCAGCTGTCACCGCGCTGGCACGGCCCCCGCGCGGCTGAGCGGATGTGTCAGAACCCTGTCTTTTTGGGGAAGGATTCCTGCCTCGCGTCTGCAGCACGAGGTAACGCTGACACCGCCAGCCCGTTTCCCGAGGCGTGTCCCCTCCCTGTCACCGCGGCGACTTCAGTCAGCCTGACCTGGCTCACGCAGATTGACAGGGGCAGCACTTTGCCTCTTGCTGTCATAGAGAGGTGATGTTTTCTTCTGTTTTTTTTTTTTTTTGAAGACTTTATACATGACAATAACTCATTGTGAGTGAGAGATTCTGAACACGCGCCGTGCCCACGCTAGGTCACCCTTTTATCTTTGTTCATCTCGCTTATCTGACCGGCCGGGCGGGCTACTCTGCATCAGACCGGCACTGATGTATGCTAATGAAGGAGCCGGTCTATCCTTGTCCTTGTGGAGGTCGGACAGGATGGATGTCTGTCCGGACCGTTCTCTGGATCGCCCCTCCGAAGTACAGGCCTGCTGGTCTCCCACCTGCTCGCCACGATGGTCAGTCCGTGCCTTCTCTGCGGAAACTCCCCGCGCCCACCGCCCAGCCCTGACCCAGCCCAGTGCCCCGGCGCGGCGGAGCCACCTGCCACCCGTTCCTTCCAAAAGGAGCGGTCTGCCGTCGCCACGTCCTCCACGCAGGTCCCCGCTTTGCGCCGGGCGGAAAAGCTGCCGTTTTTCTGCACATCAGCCCGGGCTGTCAGAAAATGTCAACGCTCTCCGTAATAAGTGTGAACGCCGAACAGCTTCAGAGCAGACGTGACATGTAGCGAACGTTAAAAAAAAAAATTCTGCTTCGAGCACATTAAAGTTGAGTCAAAATTTCATCCAGCCCTAATGCACATATCATAAATGTTTTATTCCCATTTGGATGTGCTTAAGCACCCTACAGCGGAAGTGGAGTTCTAAAAGAAGCATTATTACTGTCTGAATAAGTAGAAATGGGCTCTCTCTCTCTCTCTCTCTCTCTCTCTCACACACACACACACACACACACGCCCGCACACACACACATATGTCGCTGACACACCTGCACAGGTGAGATTTCTGGCTGGTATGTGGTCTTGGTGTCAGACTGGCTGGTAGATTGGTGGGCTTTGGAGTGGAACTGGGAAGTGGGTGCCGTGGCTGCCCGGACAGCTGGGCACTACTGACCTCTCACTCATTAACCAATAAAAAGGAAGGAGGCAGTCGAAATAAGACCTGAGAGGGAAGCTCCAAGCTATTGCTATCACTCTTTCTGAACACTGGGCGTGAGTGATACGCAGAGACTGAACTCTGCTTTCTGAATGGCTAGCTGCTGAGACAAAGGTGGTTGGATGTGGCGGTGTTCATTATATGTGGACATTCACTTCAGCACTCTAACCAGAAAAGAAAGAGACATCAAAAGGCTGTGTCGTGTATGTGTGTGAGGAAGGTCATAACACATCGTTACATAAAATACATTAGCGTGAGTGTTTAAAAGAAGTCCATGGGTCTCGGTCTTTCGTGTGCCTGTCTTTCGCACTGACGTTTGGACAGTAGCCGAGTAGAACAGTGCATAGAGGTTTTAGCCTTCTGCCCATCAGAATACCAGCCACACTGTCCTAGATAAAGGTAATTACTTTTCAAACAATGCAAAGAACTTTTTTTTCCTCTGTTTTGCTGCCTGTACTATGCCTTATTTTTTCACCACAAGCTGAGGAACACTGCTTCTATGATCATCTCTGCAATTATTTATTCATTCGCCTGACGTCTCTGTGCCTCTGCTGTCTACCGAAGGGGTGTAATTATTTGTGCGCAAATCCACATTTTAATTTTAGCCCCATGACTCATTTACTAATGAGAAAACTTGACTAGCAGGCTTTGGGGTTAGGGGATGGGGTTGTAGTGCCACTGTTTCAATTTCAGCGCTTTTAATACCCTAATGTTTCCCCTGGGGGCTGGGGTGATCTGTCTGTTATTTACCCGCAGCTTAATTCTGGAGCATGACATCTCTGTCTGCCTCCATCACCTCTCTCTGGCCCCTGATCCTGTTTTTTTCTCATTAATTCTTAAAATACTCATCCAATTAGTAAGAGACTTTCCCAGCTCTACCCTCAGACCTAAAAGTCATGGGCCGGGATGCACTTTTTGAACTACGATTTTTTTTCCCAGAATTCACAGGCTTGTGGGTGATGTATGGCAATGAGGAATTGCAGAATGTTTTGTTTTTTGGTGAACAAAAAAAGCTTCAGCTTGTGGTTGCTTCTCAGAGCTGAGCTGTGGAGTATTGGTCCACATGTAGTCCATTCCCATTGGAAGAAAGGGGCAATTAATGTCCCACGTATCCCAATATATCTAGCAAAGGCCATAGAAGGGAAAATGATTTCGTTGGCATAGCAACAGGAGCTGATCACACACACACACCCTGCGCCCGATCTCTTAATATTACCCGCGCATGTCCTCCCCAGATGTGTCTTTGCAGGAACTGACTATAGGTGCCCTGAGCTTGCACCATGACTTATCCAGGTGACGTGAAGGGCAATTGTCTGGGCTCTATGCGCGGCATGCCCAAGTAAGGAAGCCGAGAGCTACACTGAAATGCCACAGCTAACTAACTGAACCCAAACCTGTTTGCCTGGACGGAATCCTTGTCACATCAGTCCGGAGTGACATTATCCTCCGCAGCTTATGAAAATAATGACGTATACAGCCGCCTTAGACAGAAGCCCGTGAGGCAACTTCATCCAAAAGTTATAAAAGTCCCCATCCTTGTCAGTGCAGGTGTCAATCATGCCTTTCGCTAATTCTGTCTGAAAACACAATGAGCTGAAAATACAGGTGTTAAATCTGCGCAGGAAACGGTAAAGCTCTGCCTGGCAATTAGGCTGATTTGTGCAGCGCTGAGCGGGAGTCATCTCCTCATCAAGATCCCATTTGTCACCTTTTTAGTGTCTGAGTCCTCACGGCTCTGACGTTAACCGGCTCCATTAAAAAAACGAACGGGGCACTTTGACTGCGGGGAAAAAACGCGGGCATTGATTGAAGTTCCTCTAAGAAAAGGCGGGGGGGGGGGGGAGATTAAACAGGGCTCTGAGGATGGGGCCTTTGATAATTAAAGTCGTCATCTTATGCGGCGTGTGTCGCGGCAACCTCTTCCTCCCCGCAGATCAGAGGCTGGGATATCTGATGCGCTCCCAGTTTTCTGTTTTGTACAGCTGAGTGTTTTTCCCATCACTGCCCCCCGTGGTGGCGGGTGGGGGATGGGGGGCCGGCTGGAGGATTGTGTGTGTTTGTGGTGGGGGGGTTGGCTATAGTGGAACTAGTGTAACGATTTCAGACAAAAGCCTCTGCCCATCAGTGCTAATCTCACCGTATTCACGCTCCTCTGTAAAAACATTAAAAAAAACACCTTAAAAAACACATTGCAGCAGATCCTCTGCGCTGCCACCCCCTCTCCCGCTCGCCCACAGGTGACTTGAGAGTTTGAGAGAGAGGAGCTGCAGTCTCAGTTACCCCCCACACCTCCACTCACAGGCACACTCTGTGCTGTGATAGAGTTGTGCTGTATTGGACCTCTGGGGCGGTTCTTGGAACCGGCCTCTTGATGAAATCACAGACAGCGGGGTAGTTAGCTCTGGAGGTATGCATACTCAGGGCATTTTTCGGCCTCCTCCTGACACTCTCAATCAGTGAAGTGTTTATTACCTGGGGTCTTTGCTGCAGTCATGCTGCAGGTTCCCATTAGATGCTTACTTTAATTCATCTGTGAAGCCTCAAATTGTCCTTCCCGCTACTAAACTTTTCTCATCCACAGAGCTGAGTGATCCCCAGCTGCAGTTTCCTTCTGTTTCGTATTATGATTCATCTCCTTGCATTGAGATAAATGCGGCGGACAAGTCCATGACAGTTTATTTTTTTAATCCAGATGAATTTAGGATCCACCCTGCTTTCGAGCTCAGACAGGCTGTACAGTGCGATGGGAGATAGAGAGAGATTCATCACAGGCACACTTCCACCTCCACCTGCACACTCCTTCCAATTTATCTCACTTAAGTGTCTCTTGCCCAACTAAGGGCGAGCTGACAGGCTGTACCCGCGATGAGAAATGCAATTTCAGTGCTGATGCATGACTCTGATCCTGTCTGTCACACAGTAATCTGACTGCATTACTTTCACACAACTGAAGTTATTGTGAGCTTCCAGGCTGTTGTGAATCACTCTGAACTTCAGCCTGGCCTGTTGCACAGGAAAGACCTTAGGGCTTTAATTTTTGATGGTAGGGAGGTACACACACACACACACACACATGCACACACACACACACACACACACACACACACGCACATACACATTCAGCATTTTATCAAGTTAGCTGGAGTTCTAACAACCTTTATTCAGACTAACCACAGTGAGCATTGCCTTTAACAATGAATCTGGAATTTAAGCAATGCTCAGTGTTTTGCACAACATGATTTTATTAATCTCATCAGCCTGTAGTCGTATAGTAAGAACAACAAACTCAGTTGGTTAAATTACTGAAATTTAAATCACTGAATTTAAAATGAAGCACAAAGTGCCTTGTCGGTAGATTTGAGCTGGACCAATATCTTCACCATTCTATAAAACCCTTATTTTTATTTTTTAAACAGATGGATAAATTGAATCATTATCTTTTAAAGTTAGGCAAACACATTGTGTTTTTGTTTGCACTGTGTTATATTATTAGTATCCTGTTATTTTGTAGTTAAAAAAATATGGTCTCTGACACATGTGGTTTGTGATATTATTGTCACATCCTTTCCCACATGTCCGTAGATCCATCATGCAGTGCAGAGCACAGAGGGCAATGCATAGTGCACGTGTGCCTTTTCCTTTGACTCAGCTGGGCATGGAACCCACACAGTTCTGGTGTTGCTGCAGACACCCTTGCAGCAAGGCCATTGAGCTGGTTAATGCGGCGTGGACAGAAGTTAATTGTGGTATAAAGAACATTGCTCCAGGGGCCCAGCCCACACGCTGGTTTTCCAAGCTTAATTCATTTGGGATTGATTGGGCTATTAACCGAATTCTGTATTGATTTGGTTTGAGCCTGTCTGCAAGAATATTCATTTGCCTCAGAGTTAAAATGAGTAGCCCCACTGTTTTTCATCGGGCGAGTGGTGGCAGGTTATATGGAAAGGCAGGAAGGAGGTTTTGGCAAAGAGCGGATGCTTATAGATGGACTTCATGCTGGAGGAAGGTCACATACCAGACAGTTTGTAGACATCAAAAGAGGGAGATGCTGAAAATATCCCCGCCGATGCAGCAAATACCTGCAGAAGTTGTTTAGGAAATTGGGCCTCCTACCTTTCATGTCCTGTCTGATTCATCCCTCGACTGTATTCATTCATTTATACCTCTTCATCCTCTTCTTCTAGTACCTCTGAGACCTGTCAGCAGTGACAGTGTTTCTCTGAAGTTATTTTTCTCCCGTTACTGTGATGTTAAACCTGGAGTCCTACGTTTCAATGGCACATTGATTTATTGTGGGATGTAAGCAGGTCTGTTTAGCTGCAGTAATATAGGTGCGCCTAAGATCATGTTGACTGCACACACACTGACACAAACACAAACACACACACAAGTGCATGTGCTCACACACATGCACACAAACACACACACACATACACACAGAAAGGCATGAGCTCACACACACACACACACACACACACACACACACACACACACACACACACACACACACAATGATCCGGCTTTGCTTGTGCGTGCTGTGGAACGAGCCTCTGCAGTAAGCAAGGGTCCTAATGAAGCCCTAGGAAGATGAGCCCTAATGAGGGAAATCAGTGGCTCGTGTCTGATGGTGACATTTCCTCTGAAACAGGGAACATTCCCGGGCAGCTTGTGGGTCTGCTCCAGTGCACTGCCTGCCCACTGAATATCCAGGCAGCCTTTCCTCAGACGCACAGCCAAACTCCTGCTCTGTCCAGATAGAAAGGGAGATGCAAGGATTTGCCTCGATTGAACAGATAGAGCAGCTGGGAGACATCCATCTGTGTTCCTCAGCGTCTGATACGAAATTACAGCAGAAAAAAAGCAGAGTTTCCCTGAAGAGGAAACCAGGGTGTTTCTCTGACTACAAAACAAGGGTGCCTATGCTCTAAGAAGGGGAAGGTCCATTGCAATAATAAACAGAGCAAACAACAGTACAGAGGAAAAGCAGCATATCACAGCCAGAATGCTCTCGTCCTTTTCAGTTCTTGGCAGAGTATCAAGCTCGATTTTAAGCTTTAAAGCTGCAGCAGAAACATAGTAACAGTTATGAACATGCATAGTCAAAAGGTTCTCAAGATGACAGAGAAAAAAAAAAAACTGTTATATTAAGCTTCCTGCACCTGTATCATTTTCCTCTCTTTCCGATATCAGTGACATGCTGACACCCTGGTGATGCTCTGCACCAGGGCTTTCCTCAAAGAGTCCCAGACATCAAATGGACATCTGCAGAGTGTGCTGGTCCTTACTGATCTACCACACTCCCGCTGTTTAACCGATTCCATCGCGTGCAGCCACCAGGAGCCCCAAGGTGTCGATTCCCGTTGCAGATTTAAAGGCTGATTTAAAACCTTCAGGGGTGTCTTTGACTCCTGGACTCCTATTAATAAACTCACACATGAATTGCAGTTGTTGGGATTCTGTGACAGTCCAGGTTATTAGAAGCTGCACCACATTGCTCATGGATGCTCCCATGCCCCTGGCACACAGGACGCAGAGACTAGCAGGCTCCACACTGAAGCTGCTGAGTAGCCCCCTGATCTCTGTCTCTCACCGAATGCTCCTTCTAATACCAAAAACAGTGCATTTGGGAAGGCCCTGTGGATCCTCTGAAGTCTTCACTCACAGCACCTCAGGATCAGACCCTGTTGGTTGCAGAGAACTCCAAGAGCTGTGAATGTATTTCAACTCCAAAAGCTGTTCAGAGAGCTACAGGTTCAGCGAAATATTAGTCTCTTTTGGAGATTGCAGAGACCCACCTGCTGATTTAGCAGTTCCTACTCACAAATCTTGATTCTACAGCCTACTTGCTATGATTACTTATATTGGCTCTGTTTAAGTAAACATTTTAGTAGCTGTTCTGTTAGATGTAAAAGTGGCTCATTTAGGTGATGGCAGATGAGAGGACAGAAAGTATTGATAAACATATGAGCTGTAGAGGTTTACCCCTGACACCCTGATTCAAGTGTAGAGTAGAGAAATTCAGTGATATAAATGCAGTTTGGGGGAAGTAAGTGTAAAATGGTTCAGTTGTAATATGGTGATTTCAGTGTGCCTTGTATTTCTGTTCTTTTCTAACCTTGCCATGTTAGTTTTCAGTATGTTTCTGTGAGTGTTTTTAAGCCCTTTGCTATTAAGTTAGCAGCTGTATAAATCTTGAGGTTGGATCAATTATCCACTGAGCTCAAAATGCCATTGTGTTTACTCTATAGGGTTTACATTAGTGTTTGTGTGTCTATCTCATTGTCAGTGGTTTCTGCATCTGCATATGTGCTTGTTCTCACAATGATAACATGATTGACATGTCTGTTGCAGGTTTCTATGATGACAAGATTATTCTAGTGTACTGTACCAACCTATAGTACAGTCAAATGGTTACACTGTCCTTTCAAATAGATACATACATACATTGGAGACACAAAGAGAGGGAAACAGAGTTCTCTGGAGAGTAAAACTCTTCTCTCAGTCCTTTTATGTTGTACAATTGACTTGCTCTTCCAAGGTTTGCAAAGTTTTGTTTTTTTCTATAGGCAATTCTTAGTTAACTACTGATTCTGAGTATTCATAAAAGCTTTAGACTTTAGACAATGTGATAATGTCTCCCATTCCTTCATGTTGACCATCTTGACCAAGTTTTTGTCTGATTAATGGGGTGTGAATCCATTAAAGGACGTAATTACTTTTTTTTTTTTTTGCTACGGAAGACAATTCCTATTCCCCGACATGCATATTTTGCAATTTTTAGCTGAACCTGCTGCAGTTAAAAGCCAAAAGCTGACATTAAATTCAAGTGATTATGCACCCAGACATTCAGAAGAATGCACCGCACCCCCTGTGTTATTGAGTGGGGAATCTGTTGTTTTTGCAGTAGCGCAAGATGTGTATTGACCCACATGCAAAAATGGGTTTTTATCTACACCTGCAGGACTTTAAAGCCAGGGATGGTGTAGGTAATATTGATTTAATACGCCCTTTCATATATTACATCCTTTTTCCCCCTTATTGAGCGCACAATTGCCCTGGAGTGCTCATTCTCCAGGTAAACTGATTAGGCAACCAGGCGTACAGAGGAATGCTGCTCACGATTCGTCCGAGCCCACATGTGAAAATAGCTGTGTTTGGCTCTGCCTGCAGGAGTGAAAGACCAGCAGCGGCTCATAGGGTATACTGATTTAATAATTTACTGCTGCAACAAAAAAAAGACATGCAAATGTACCAGACATTATGATCCCTCCTTGAAATCACAAACAAGCAACTTTATTACCTTTTTTTATGTTTTTACATTATTTTTGACTGCTTCAGCATGAGTAAAGAAAGCCTGTTTTGTTTTCCATTGATTGAGTGTAGTCTAAAATAATTATAATTATCAATGTTCATTTATAAATGTACATTTTCACGGCTTGTAAGATAGTGAACTCATGTAATATTGCCTAGCTATAACACACAACACTGCTAACATGCCAATAATGTAATGTAATGTAACATACATTTAGGTTAAGTCCATGTATATCAATAGCTGTATATCTGTATTTAAGACATCTGGAATATCTTAAATGGTATGGTAGAAGCAAACTTTTATTTTGGTTGAAAAAGTGTGAATATAAGCTGTCTGTCTTCTCTGTCATCATTTCTGGCAGAATTTTGTATTTCCAGCAGGTGCTTTTTTTAGATACATGCCTTTTTTTGAGTGTGCATCTATCCATATGCATGCTATATGAAGCACACTCTTTCTAGATGCTGTGCACTGCTATTGAAAATATTGTGTGCTGTTTTTTCCAATGTTGTGATTTTGCCTTTAAGGAGTACTGTATCCTTTAGTACAGGAGGATGTTACTTGAGTTCTGAGAAGCTGAATGGAAACCAGATGCGTTGTAACTTTTCTAAGACATGAATTTCTGTGGGTGTGCAGTGACAGTGTGAGGCAGAGTGCTGTCTATGGACAATGGAGAACATTTTGGTGTGTCCTCTCTCACGGGCTCTCTCTCTGCCCCCCAGTTGGCTGTACCTTTGATGATGCCTCTGACCTGGACCGGGACCAGTGCAAACAAGGCAAGGAGGACGACTTTGACTGGCAGCTGATTCGGACCTACAGCTGGCCATACACCACCCCTGACCTACTGCGCGGTAAGTTTCTGCACAGACACCTTGCTCTGGGACTCCCATTTCCCACAATGCACCATACACAGCTACCATGCTGGCTTTGGGTTCTGGTGGACAGGCCATTGCAGGGTCAAGACATGGCCTCTTCCTGAACTGGAGGTGAACAGGATAAAGAGGGAAAAAATTTACTCATGGACTTGAGTGAAATACAGAGCCGTTGCTTCATTTTGCTAAATATTATTCTGCCCCAACTGCTACATGATATCACTGTGATATCAGCACAGGGGGTAGGGGGTGTGATATGACTGATGGAGAATGTCTCTCTGTCTCTCAAAGTGTTGCAGGTGCCATAACTGTGAACAAAGAGTGTTAGTGTTATTAGCATATATTTGCTTAGCTGATGGTTTTTACCCAGGGTGACTTGCAGAGCTTGTGTTTATTTTTTTATTAAGTCATTCATTTAATACAGCTGGATGTTAATTTCAGCAATCTGAGTTTGGTTTCTTGTTCAAAGGGATGAGTGCAGTGCTCTACTTTGTGTCTGTGCCTGTAACCTTCTGGTCTCAGTCTGAATGGCCTAACCACCCTGCCAGTCCACCACTAACGTTCAGATTCAGGTGAGCGGCGATTCACGGAGGACTACGCAGAAATTGACCTCCAGACGTCCCGGCCTGCATAATTCATGCACCGTTATCGCAAAGACGCCCCTTCTGTTTTTGCACTCAGCTCACCAGAGGGATGATAAATTTGTTAAAATAAAACTGGAGGGTCAGTGAAGTGGAGGGCAAGAGGCCTCAGACAGCACTGGCTCCAGATCTGTTGGAGGCAACAAAATCTGCAGTGCTGTGTGCTTCTCACTGCTGGGCTGGTAAACTGTCACATTGTGACAACTCTCCTTGGAGTACTTGCAGTGTATCCTAAACAAATTTGTACAAATTTGTTTAGGATACAAAACAAATTTATATACAAAGACTATATATTATTATATTCAGACTTTATAGCCTTCACAAGAACTCATTGTAGCATTGTGGTGAAGGAGTAGGACTTGTAACCAAAAGGTTGCTGGTTCAATTCCCCACTGGGGCACTGCTGCTGTTCCCTCAGTAAATATCTAGCTGTATAAATGGATAACATGTAAAAAAAACTGTATTCTATGTAAGTTGATCTGGATAAGAGCATATGCTAAATGCCAATAATGTAATGTAAATGTAATCTATAGACCGGTTATAACACTGTTGTAATATGCACTATAACAAAAATGTCCTAACACGCTGTTGTGCAGTAAGGTTCTTCTTAAGGCGAGTGATGAGCGCTTGTTCTGTCAAGGATAGAGGGATGACACTGCAGGCTTAGCCAATGGTGGTCACACTTTGTGCGTCCTCTTTGTGACATGGCTGATGGGGGCTATAATGACGTGGCGAACGTCGCTCGCAGAGTTCAATCAAGATCTCAACAGAAATCACATCTTCCACTCCACTGGGTTTTATGTACCATGAAGCTCAAAGCACATCAGGGCCTTTGATAAGCATTGCTCCACAGCACAAAGAGCAACTGTTAGGAGCAGAATGGCGCTTTGCATTTAAATGACACATTAACAGAGCGAACGACCTACCCCCCTAGAGCCCCCCATACAAGATTTGGAGGCTTATTTGCATCAGGGAGAAGGCAACAGTGTCTTTCAGGTGGAAGTGCTTACATGATTGCTTTTTCACCCAACTCTTGTTGTCTGAGCTTTTACATAAAAAGGGTCTAATGTGTGTTGCTGTTCAAGCAAGTGAGAAACAAAAAAGATGGAGGGGGGGTCTCATTATTGAGAGGGGGAAGCTTTTGACACTATGAGAGGAGCTTCTCAGATTTTTTGCTGAATATTTAGGGGGGATTATTAACTTTCTTCAGTGGATTTCACATCTGAAAACTCAGTAGACCCCAGTAATGCCAGGCCTCTGAAGGTATTTGACATGTTTTTGACATAGTTTTTCCCAAAGATGGACTTTGTGTGCATACCGGTTCTTTGTAATTCCTGAAGCCCGGTGTAATCAATCCCCATCTGAATGATACCTGACCATAAAAGGCTATAAAAATGGTACCCAGCTTTAACAGAGATACATTACATTATTATCATTTAGCAGACACTCTTATCCAGAATGACTTACATAGGTTACAATTTTATCCATTTATACAGCTGGACACTAACTGAGGCAATTCTGGGTTAAGTACCTGTCCCAAGGGTACAACAGCAGTGCCCCAGCGGGGAATCACACCGGCAACCTGTTGGTTATGAGTCCTGCTCCTTACCACTATGCTACACTGCCACCCACTTACCTTATCCCTGCCACTGCTACCCACTACCACATGCATTATGCCCCATGATAGATTGGTGTCCTGTCCTGGGGGTGTTGGTGTACTTTGAGTGGCCTCACGCCACAGGAATCAAGGTAAACACTGACACTTCCAGCCACTCTGCCTTTGGCTCAGCTTATTTACTTATTTTCACCGTATGAGGTACATATAATCCCATTTGTGTGGCCAGGGTGTGTGGAGTCTGGTCCGAACAGTCTGGTCCCAGCAGCAGGGACAGATGGAGAGCCGTCTCTATGGTGTGGTGATGCTGAACGATATGGAAAGGCAGGAGAGGTGGATGACTCCATACCTGTGGAGATGCAGTTCACGTGAAGGCAGACTGAAAAACAGGACTTGACCTGAGACGTTCCTGAATGTCAGCAGAACTTGGATGGAGTTTGATGGATGAACGCCCCAGAGATTCCCTGCAAACAATTTGGAATTACAGTCAGGTGTAGATTTGTATGCTCTCTGACAGCAGAAGAGATTTCAGCTGTTTATGTGCTTTTCTCACAGCCACATGCACTTACTGGTATGGCAGAAGAGCCAAACCATAATAGCAATGTGTGGCTGGAAAAATCTGGTAAAGCATGTTGTTGCTGAATGTAATTAACATCTAAGACAGGAATGACTGACAAGATGTAGCCCTTCCACTGGAGGTGAATATCCCTGATACTACTGCAGGTAGTGGATGTGAAGTGTGCAAACAGACAGAGATGGTTGTATGCAGCTCTTACGATCTCATAATAGACAAATGTTTTTATATCATAATGCCACAACTGACGTAGTATCCAGATGTTTAGATGTAAAGATGGCCTCTGTCTACACCTCTCTCTTCTTCACGCTGCATCATGCAATTTCATGTATAAATTTATGTTTCACATGCTTTATTAACATGGTATTTGAACATATTGCCAAAGTCTTAATGATAACAAGTAAAAATCAACACCACATTGTGAAATACCCACAATAAAATGATTATTACAGTTGACAGGGAAGAAATCAGCATTTTAATGAAATAATAAATAAAATAAATGCCACATGCACTTTTTTACCAGATCAATCCCCAGACTCCCTTCTCTTTACCCCTTTCTCCCTGTCTCTCTGTCTCTCTCCTTCTCCCCCACTCTCCCTCTTCCTCTCTCTCTCGTGCTGCCTGTTTCTGTAGAAGTTGTTTTTTTTTTTTTTTTTTTTTTGATTAAATTCCTCGCAGCGTCTCCGCGGTGACAAAATCAAATGGAACAGCATGGAACAGGATTATTTCTTTAATTTGTGGACAGGAATATGATTGGATTAAGATGTGAGATGTAATGGAGGCGATATCTGCTTGGAGCATTAGTCAACACGGGCATAATGCTGCAGAGAGGGAGAGGGAGTGAGGAGCAGACAGAGATAAGGAGAGAGAGAGGCAGGGAGATTGGCTCTTTATGTTCTGTTTCTGTTTAGAATATTTTTATTACTTGCAATTTACATATTATTTTTGTTCACTTGCGTACCCTTTCCTTCTCTTTATCTTTGTTTCTTCTTTCTTACTTTTTATTATTGTACTAATAATCATATTGGTATCTTCTTTTCACCTCTGTTGCTGTTTTTCCCATTTGCATCCCTGCTATGGCAATAATGGACATTGCAAGGTCATGCCAATAAAGCACTATTTGAATTTGAGGGAGCGGTAGAGAGAAGCAGGGAGAAAAAGCTAGAGGGAGAGAGGGAAAGCGTGGGAAAGAGCTTTCACTTCTAATGAAATACTGTTTTGCTTTTTCATTGAAATACATTCTGTCACATAGTTTACATACATAGAGAGAGGGAGATAGATAGACAGGGAGAAAGGGAGAGAGACAGAGAAGAAAAACAAATGAGTAAATGACAGAGCGAGAGAGAAAGAGTGAGAGTGAGAGAAAGTCAGAGTGAGAGGGAGGGGGTGAGACACAGAGTGAGAGGGGGTGACCTCTCCTCCCCCCCCTCGCTCCCTGCCACACAGGTTGCGATTACCACATCCACCCTGACCGGGTGCACCTCACAGACAGCTAATTGATATGTAGGTGCTGTGGCCCTGGTGGAGGATATTTGCATATAATGGCCTTGACTGATCTGCTGTTGAGTGTGGAAAGTCTGATGTAAGCTGTGCACACCTCAGGAGAGGGATGGCAATTTGAATAACACGCAGTAAGCAGTATGTCCTGTCAGGGTGCATTAGTCAGTCCTGCAGAGCTTCTGCAATACTGCCCCCTGTACCCGCACTGAACCACAGAGGCATACCTCACCCTATCTGCGCACACACACACACACACACAGAGGGCTAGAGACTGTGTCACATTGACAGCCAAACGTTCGATTTGCGCACCACTTGAGTCTCTGGAGTCCCTCAGGGTGATGTTTAGCATCTGTGGAGGAGGTGACTTGAAGTCCCTCCTGCAGTGAGCAGATGTGTTTTCCAGGAGGTAATGCTTATTCCACCAGCATTAGTTACTCACCAGAAGGTTGCAAGTTTGAGTCACACGGGATGCTGTCTTTGTACCCTTGAGCAAAGTGCTTAGCCTTAACTGCCTCCGTAAATATTCTGCTGTATAAATGAATAATATGTTGTAATTAAAGGTTAAGTGCAAATTGTCCTTGAAAAGGCTCTGATAGGAAAATGATAATGCAATGTGAAAAGGCAGCAGGAACACATGAGACAATGTAGGCCTTTTCTGAACATCAATCCCACTGATTATTCAACCATGTTGTTCTAATTATAATAATTGCTTCAACACTACAAAAAAAGTTCTGATTTGCTGTCTCATGAATATTTATGAAGGGGTGTGACCCAAACCCAAAGCATCCATGGTGAACGCACTAATGCAGACACTGTCCAAAGGTCCTTTGGATGGTATTTGCAGAAACTCATGGAGGAAAAATGTTTCCATTTCTCAGGCTGTTTGTAAGGTGGCTCTCACTACTCAGTGTTACTATAACAGATTAAGACCAGGGCATTCATACAATCTGCAGTTACAATACGTGAATATTTTGACTAAATTCACACAGCTCTGTATTGTTTTTGGATTGTTGAATAACCAGGCCAGCTGAGTCATTTTCTTGAATTTCACACGTCAAGGCAAAGGGGCCAAAGTGTGTATATATAACACACAATATTATGAAATGTTTACTTCAAAAGTGTTGAAATACTGAACTAAAGTTAGGTATCTTGGTGAAACATATTTTAATCCACTTGAAGTTATGTTAAACTGGGTGAAAAATTGTCTTCAGCATAGAATGCAAAGAGTCCTGGAGTCCCACAGGGATCAGTGTTAGGACTTCTGCTCTTCACTATTTACTGTTTATTAATGACCTTGACAAGGAAATTAAAACAGAATAGTGAAATTCGCCAATGCCACAAACTTCAGGGTGACACAAGCATAAAAGTTAATAAAGTAATTCAGCATTTGAATAGAGACCAGAACTGGGAAAACACTTGGCAAATTAATCATTGCAAAATTTTAAGTTCTGCTTGTGTGAAATAACAATTTATGACAGCATTATTCAATGGGAGGTTTGGAATAGGAAAAACATTTGGGTGTAATTGTGCACCTAAGTCTGTCTAGATATAGATATTGTACTGAAATAAAGACAGAAATGGGATGGTTGGATATAGAGCAAACAAGTATTGAGTACAAATCAAATAAGGTGAGACCACAGTTATACAATGCCTTTGTCAGATCACATTTAGTAGACAATATAGAGTCTGGTCCTGGAAACCTCACTATAAAAAAGACATAAAACTGCTTGGAGAAGTATAGGTGTCAAACATTTAAGACACTTAATTTCTTTAGTCTCAACAAAAGAGGATTCAAGAGAGATTTGATTGAGGTTTTTGTGTTTTTAAAAGGGATTATTGAAGTGAGTTACAGAATCTATTTCAATAATCATATACTTTATTGATCCCTCATGGGGAAATTCATCCTCTGCATTTGACCCATCCTACACACACAGTGAGCTGTGAGCACACACACACACACCAGCAGTGAGCACACACACACCAGGAGCCAACACAGCCACAGTGCAGCGCCCAACCACCTCCAGTTCTTTTTGCCAGTGCCTAAATTTGAAATTGTCTTTTGATGGAGTTCTATCAACAGAACGAGAACACAGGTAGAAATTTGTTAAATTTAAATTTTACACTGACACCAGGACATTTCTTCACAGAGTTATTAATACATGAAATAGTTTAGCACGATTCATAGTACAAGCAGAGACCTTTCAAGGCTCCCTTCAAGGCTTCAGTGGTAGATACACACTGTAAGAAGAAATTGATAAGCTGAATTATGATCCTAGCTCCGCTTGATAGGCTGTTGCCATCATTAAACCTCATGTTACGTCAATGTTACATCAACTCACTAACTAATAAAAAAGTCACATGTTGACTCCTTTGACTCCTTTGACATGTTGAGAATGCACACTGAGTCCTTGCATTGTTGACTGCTTATCAGCAACACGAGAAGAGAACATATACTGTAATTGGTCCTCATTAAATTCATAACGATTTATCTAGAGTGTACCCCCCCCCCCCCACCTCACATGCTGTACTTCATTAGAACCAGGCCAGAAAAGAAATTCAGAGGGTGTCCAGCAAAACAATAAAATATTCACATTAGGGAAACAGAGAGTGGTGGCAAAACCCCAATATGCAGGTGGCCTGTAATGCTGATCAGTAAGTTTGTGTGCCTGAGTCTCCGGGGTTAGCACACACCCCCCTCATCTCGTGGCACTTCAGAAAAAGAATCATGTATTGCCTTTCTGTCTACTCTTAATTAACAGAGCTTGTCTTATAGCCTTAATAAATAGATCTGGTGGCAAAAGTAATTGAACGGAAACACTGGGTAAATGAATGCCGGCCATCTGTGGGTATCTGCGTGCATGCGGCTATGCGGATGTGCTGAATTAATATTATTCAGCGTGGGCAAAGATGAACCGTCCGTTTGGTTCTTGGACAGGTGTGCATCTCATCAGAATATGCCTGAATCTGAAAAAGTGGATAAGGCTTTATGTGGATAATACTGAGGGCTTTTGAGAACGTATAACAGTTGTAGCAGTTAATATACAGTAAAGAAAGCCATAAAATATATCTTGCAGAACACAGTTGAGTATAGAATATGTTGAAATCTGTCTCATGTTTTCATTGGGTGGGTGGGGTGGGGGTTATTTGAGCCGTGTCCATCAGTCACCTTGTTTTCCTTCACATCCCCACAGTCCCGGTTCCTGCATCTCCTGTTCATTGTGGCCTTTTTTAGTCAGCTTGTCAGAGAGAAAGACGACAGGAGAGGAGATCTATGGAGCGTAGGGTGACGGGGGGGTGGGGCGACGACGGGGGGAATTTTATCGGCAGCGACGCAGGCTGCTGGAATTCAGGCGTCCCCTCCTCTCAGGGCAGGGCAGGAGGGTAATTGGCTTCTTCTTTTTGCCGCCTGCTACCGATTAGACTTCAGAAATCTGTCTGGCGTCTCTATCTCTTTCTTTCATTCTCTGCCTTTTTCCCTTCTTTCTTTTATTCTGCTCCATAATGACATGAAAAGTTTGCTCAATTTAAGTTGGGAGCGTGGAGAGAGGAACGAGGGAGACGAGTCACTGAGAGAGGAAGGGAACGGTGCTGAGGTTGAGCCAAAGGAACACAGAGGGGATAGAAGTTATGAAAAACAGAGACAGGGCGAGGAGGATGTGGAGTTACACATATTCCCAGTTCAAGCTGCTGTAGAACCTGAGGTGGAAAAAAAGGAATCCCATGAAGGGCTGTGAAAATTGAAAACAGCAGCAGAGGTGACATGGGGGAAGGGGGGGGTGGGACTGTGAAAACAAAACATCTGACTGTGTGGCAGCTGTGGCACACAAAACCGTTAACAAGGAACTGTTAAGTGTGGGTCACTGCATGAGACATCAGTGAAAAAAATTGTATCTTTTGTCCTGTGGCATTCTGTTTTTCATCATGGTTTACTTAATGTGTATGTGCAGGAAAAATGGGTAAGATCATGCAACACTAAGCTATCTCTACACAACCTCGATCGTTTTCAGTCAGGTCTGCCCCTGGTAGTTTCCTGTGACACCTGCTGCAATTTCAATGAATTGTGTGTAATTGTAAATACGTGTGTGAATAGTTCCACTCCACATCCACTCCACTATATATTTAGTTTCTCTCCACATTTACAAATGTGATTTCTGCTCAGAAGGTACAGGGGGTCTAAATCAGTTTCCTACCCCCATCCCACCCCCTGACTTCGAACCTGACAGTTGCATCTTTCGTCCCAGTTTAATATTGGGCAGCATCAAGACGAATAAAAATTGAGAGAAACTGCCAGCCTTGTATCTTTTTCCTGCAATGTTTTCATAGCTTCATACACGTTCATGTCTTCTCAGTTATTTGGCTTTAGCTGCATGATTATTTGCATTGAATATGTAGGTGTTGTGAAAAAAGAGATTCCTGGAATCTCTCAGATTCTGCAAAGCTGCTAACCACGTATTGTATGTGGGTATGAGTTGCGCTCAGAGAGGAGACATTTAACGGCCTGAAGGAAGGCTTTGGACTTTATGTTCTGTTCTCATCCACCCCTTCTGATAAAGTCAGACTTTTTAGACATTTTTGGGCAGAGACGCTGGCCTTCTCCATACTCGTGGTGGGCAATCAGCCAGTCAGAACAGAGGGGGCGTAAAATTTATCTGGCGTTTCAGCCTGATCAGATCTTGGGCCCTGGAACCCCTCCTCTGTCTCACAGCCCAGCTGGATGTTGAGAGGAGCTGGCAGTAGCCTTGTCCAGGATTGCATGCACACCCACACTTGCTTGGGCAGATCTGGACTCAGGGACAGTAAACATCTCAACTGTTGGGTGCACCCCCACCAGCGAAGCAAAGAGACTGCTGGCTCTGGGAGCTTGCAGCTGTTCTGCAGGCTGGCGCAGGGGCTGCCAGCTTCAGTCCTGGCTGTGCCATCAACAGGGACCTTGAGGCACACCGCTGGCTCTCGCTATTCCAGCGTCTGCTCTCTGGTGCGACTGCTGGCACCTCCTGGAACTTACTGAGCCTCGTCTCTGAAAGCGGCTGGAACAAACCTAGAACCACAAGTACAGGGAAAATCACTCATGTTATTACAGATGTACAAGTTCTGTCTGAACAAATAAAGGCTGGAGATGACATTAAACCGGGGCGGATGCAAAAGGTCAGGTGAGTGGGAAGCTAAATTCAAAGCTAGATTTTAAAGTAATTTTCAAACTTCCTGCAGGTTAGGTAGTCAGACACGACTGCGGGGTACTTCCAATGGACTTGGCAGTCTCTTCAAATCAGCTCAGTACAGAATTTGGAATTGGTACAGCTGAGGTGATTGGCCCTTGCACCCGTCTCCTTCATTCAGAGTCTAGTGCATGCTTCAATTTAACGTTCTTAGGAACAAAACTATGATCAGAGGTGGAGATAACAGCGATAATACCAAATATACAGATGGTTCATCAGAAAGAAGGGCCCAGGTAAAGCTGTTTTACACTTTTTTACAAGGAGAGGAACTTCAAAGCCAAACCATCAGGGCTTGAAGGAGGTGTGGAAAATTTCTCTCTCTCTCTCTTTCTCCCTCCCCCTCTTCCTCTCTAATATGTCTTCAGAATATTAAATACACTCATATTTATATTTACCAAAGCAAGTCTTTTTAAGTACAGGCAATCCCCCAATTTCATGATGATCTGCATTTGGTACATTCGCAAAAATGCTTTAGAAAATGAAATCTTTATGATGAGAGAGACGTTGGCGAGTGAAAATGAGAAGAAGAAGAAGCCAAAGAAAGTGGCAAATAGGAAAAGAAAATTAAAACTTTTTGTGAAAAATTAGATTTCTGGCGTATGTTCACGAACATAACCCCAACTTATTAACTTGACTCTATGGGAAAATAGGATCCAATTTCTGATGTTCCAGGAACACATTGTGTCATAATAGTGGGGACTAACTGGACTGGTCTTCACTGAAGGGCAGAGCAGCAGTTTTTCTGCCCAGGATCTGAAACTCCTAACTCCCCGTGGCTGAATAACACGTACATTATAGAGAGCTTCCCCTCAAGTGGACAGAAAACAGGATGATCCAAGCACAAAAAATAATCCTTCATTGTTAAAACAATGGGGGCTCTCCAATCTCATGTTCATGTTTTGAAAAATCCTTCCCTTTTCTTTGAACTCTGCCATTTATCTCCCTCTAACAATGAGGACTGCTATTAAGGTGCATTAAAAGTCCCCAAAGAGCTTTCATTTGGATGTTTCCCCGGTCTGTTTTGTAACTGGACTAACATGGGGTAGGGCAAAGGGCAGCAACGGTCTGTTTTCTTTCTCTTGTGCCCTGCTATGGGCGGGGCAAGTTAACAAAGGCTGGGCTAGCTGATGGGGGTGGGGACTGGGTGGCACTGAGCAGCAGTAGTCCCCTTTTTCCACCAGGGGTTGCACCCCCCCCCTTCACTGATGTATAACCAACACACCCCCTGAGCTACAGTTACACTCAAAGTCTGACAGTTGGCAACATGCTCAGTCTTCCAGTTGAAGTCCTTTTGAATGATAATGTGAAATCAACAGCCAAGCTTATTTTTAACTGGAGAGATTGTACTTGAACCTTAAATCCTGCCTTCTTCTTCTTCTTATAATTATTATTATTAATGAATTACGTTATATCATCATAAAATAATTTCAATCTGTAATTATATAAAAATGGAAGTCCTTATGTCTCCTCTGTGTGAAGGAGGTACACACACCCTCTGCCCCAGCCCCCCCCGGTCTCTCTCTGTGACAAGCGGGCACACTTTGGCCGGAGCCCCCAGGGACAGCGGGTGTCACCAGCCACCTCACTTCCAAGCTGCGCCGACCCATTGTCCTCAAACCTGACGCCCTTTGGACAGAAACAGCTGGTAAACAAAGGCCATTCCCAGCTCCCTGTTTGCCACCCCTGCACCCTGCCCCCACACACAGACACACATGCACACACACGCACACACACCCTGTCAGGGCTGTCATGGCAACTATTGTCATCTCACATCATGTCGCCAGGCATGCTGGGAGGCCCAGCGGGTCTCTTACCTCAGGTCTGCGCCCCAGGGTGACGAAGCAAACGCAGGCGAGGTGAGCGTCCCAGAGCGGCGTCTGTGATTAGTTATCATTCTGACCTACACAATCACACGGAGCTCTGATGCACTTACAGTACTCAGCCCCTGTGACTCACGCTCCGGCTTCCCTGGCAACCGCTCATCAGATGTGCATAGAGACAGGCATTGATTTATGTTCGGGGAATTGTTCCTTAAAAGTGCAACATAAGTCCAAACACTTAAAAGTAGACATGCTTTCCCCGCTGAATTGCCCCTTAATTAATTAGTAGAGCCAACAGTTAAATGCAGAAACCCATAAATGGACAGTGGAATGAACCATGGGCACAGTCCTCACCAAACTAAGGGAGGCCTCCCAGTCTCATTGCATGAACGCACTGGTGCATCAGGCTTAAAAAGCCTGGAGGTGTTTTCTTCTTTTTCTCCACATGCACACCATGCTGCTGGTAGCAGACAGACAAGATTGTCAAAATCTCAGCTAAACATACTGTTCTACGTCTTATCCTCCTTCTCCTTGTTGTTGTTCTTCATCTTTATCTTATCGATCGTTTTCTTCTTTTTCTTCTTCTCAATATTATTTTCAACATGAGCTGAACACCAACAGGAGAAATTATCATGTCCCTTCTATCTGCGGTGGTCTGCCAAATGCTTACACATGTTCATTTTCACAAGCTTGACCACCTAAAATGCACACAAAAATTCATTTTCCTATTTGCATGCCTTTACTATTATTTATCATCGCTAACCAGAAAAACAGTCACATCCCTAAGATTTATGTAATGTTTGTGTTAAGGTTTATGTTAGTTTTTGATTGCCTCTTACGAAATGTGGAGCTTCATAACAGCATGCAGATTTGAATGTTCTTGGAAATTATAGGTAAAGAGGGGATTAACTAGTTGACAGCAAAGTTTCTGAGGATGGCTGGCAGATGGATAGACTGATTTACAAGTGGGAAATGTTTCCCTAATAGACAGGATGCACGTTTTAGTGATGATGCATGTAAGTGTCGGACATACCACCAGGGGCTCGTGAGAGTAGCCCATGCTGAGGACTGTTTCCAGTTTGCTGTTTTATCATGCTGATTTATTGCTATTGATTTTAATTCATAGGGATATTTGCCTGCAGCTAAACAATTAAGCAGTTACAGTGCTGGTCATTAAATGAGTTCCAAGAGATTACAGATGTCTTTAAATTATGTGTTGTGTGCCAGTTGGCAGTTGTTGTTTCTTTTTTCTTTTCAAATGGACAATTGTTAGTAAGAGATTAAGACAACAAATGAACAGAGCAACTCATTGGCTTCCTGTTACAGCCACGGTTCTGTGGCAGCCAATCAGAGCTGTGCACAGACTATTTGAAAAACTCAGAGGCACACCAGTTCTCTGTGTGGCATTGTTTGTGTCAGAGCTATGCCGTGTGTGGGTTGTGTCAGGGGCGGGGTGGGGATGGGGGGTTGTGTGGGGAGGGTGACTGGTAGTGGGGGTTAGGGAGGAGGGGGTTAGGGGGAATTTGGACAGGATCAGGCAGGAACTGCACGGTTGTCACTGCCTCAGTCCCTGAGTGCTTTCCACACTAATAAAAAGGGTAAGAACAAGAACATGAGCAGACATGTTTGTCTGCAGTGCTTTCCCCTGACAATCCTGCCACCCGCCTTCCTTTTTTCTCCCTCCAGACAGCTAAAGCTGGGACTGGTGTGAGGGCAGGGGTATAGTGGTATCAGGGTGGTGGGAGACGGGGGGGGGGGGGAGTGGGGCTTGTCTGTCTAGGGGTGACACAGGCCGGACAGACACGCTTATCCCTTACAGCACATCATGCCCATTTCTTTTTTCTCCTTGGCAAAAACACAGCGGTAACGGATCTCGCCTTATCCTGTCGGTGGCGCCGGAATCAATTCTTAAGTGGGGGGAGGCTGGGTGAGTTAAGGGGGGTTGGCAGCGATTGGTGCTCTCAAGGCTGGGCTTGAATGGGGTAATGTTAACTAATGAGTCCTGTAAGTGATCATTATTTCCATCCCACCATCAGCTTTCCTTACATGTGTCCTCGGTATACAATGAATGTAAAAATGCCTCTGTATAATTAAAACTATTTTTAAAAAAAGACTCTTAGACAACCAACAGTAAGCATTTAATATGATAATTTAGTCAGTTTCTTGGTCTGTTTTTTTTTCTGAAATGGATGTTGTCTTTTCCTAGCAAACATTTTAATAGACTAAACATTAGACTGTGAAACTCATTGACAGCAGGCTGCCACTAAAAGCTCCCTATTATATTAATCATGAAAATAAATATGTTTAAAAAATCCTGTTTTAATCCCCAAGATTAAAAAGATACCCCCCACTCTGCTTCCTGTGCCAGTGTATCCTGCCTGTTACAGAGGACTGATTTAAAGCTAAGTGGGACCCTTTCTGAACCCTTACACCCATATGCAAATGCTGCTATGAAACAGTTGGCTTCATATATGTTGCCCTTTTAAGGGTTTGCAGTTGACATATACCCTTATGTACTACAGTGTGTTACGCCGAACAGTAAGTACAGTGTGATGGAGTGTTTTCAGGATAGCAGAGGGCAAAGACTGTCATCTGTCTCAGCTTTCAGCAATGTACGCTGTGCTGTATTGCCTTCTCATATATAAAAAGTGTGTCATCGAAGACCTGACCTTTTATATTTTTGGTAATAAGAGGAGTCATACTGCAGATTTTTGGACTACCTAGTTGTGTGCTCCAGTTTTCCCCTCTGTACATCCATCTACAAGCACCACACACCACAGCCAGTCATCTTACAATCCCTGCTCGTCAGAATGTCCTATACTCTCACTTTCTGTTCTCTCAGCAGACAACCTCACCCATGCATATAATTCCCACCTCAATCAATAATAGCTTTGTCCTCCCGTAGGGTGGGTAGCGCAGTGTCCAGTACAGGGCCCGGGGGGATGCCTTGTCAAAGCGCAGAAGCCTGCAGATGTCCGCGGAGCCGTCAGATTCAATGGGCCGTCCCCCATCTCTCCTCACCTGGTTGCATTACAATTTCTCGCGTTCCGATGACCCGGCCACCCTCGGTTTCGACTGAGCTCTATTTCGGGAGCGCTCCCCGCCTCGCCGTCAATACGAGCTTAGGAGCGCCGGCCGAACGCAGACGCGGGAAGATCGATGGAAGCGAAGAGACGGAGGGTTCTCGGCCAAGGTGGCCACCTTGCGGGGGACGGGGTCAGGACAGGCCCCGGGGCGTTGACCCCCTCCGAAAGAGGCAGCCTGTTAGTGCTCCGCCGTCTTTGAACTTGGTGATTCATTTGTCTACTGACTAGCTTAAAAGGGTCTGGCCGTTGATGGAAAATGAATTGCATCACCTTTATGACCCGCTGGAGGCTGATCTGTGGGTTCTCCATCAGCAGTCTTGTCAATGTAAAATGGCAGAATTTGCTTTGCTTCTTCTGCTTGGATAAACACAAGCAGGATGTCAGAATTCAGACCAATGCCACAGAACTTAAAATGCAGCTTAGAGCCTATAAAACATAGAGCTTTGTGTATGAATTTCTCACCATTTAACCATGCTGAATATCATCTGGGAAGAAGAGTAAATGGGTGCAATGTTAAATACCAGGATGTCCTTCCCAAAATGCTGTGGTCAGCAGGAAGTTTGCAACTCTACAGACTCAATGAGACCCCCCCGACATGCAAGCCGTCTAAATCCACTAACAGACACATCAGGCGGCACAAACTAGTTCTTATAAACTAAGAAATAAAAGCATCTATTGATCCGTATGCACACTGTGTGTGTTTTTTTTTCTTCAAAAAGATGGTATCACTCCCCTAGAAGCTTGAGATGAATGAAACATGATCGATGGAGCTGGATGCAGAGAATGTGCTGGAAAACTTAAGATTAAAGAGACTTTGCCCCTGATCTTTCTCTACCCCTCTCTACTCCCTCCTTCTCCCAGTATTGAGTTATTAATAAAACAGTTTTTTAAGTCAAAAGTTTTGAAAAAAAGATTCTTTCTATCCCCTTCGTCCCTCTGAGAGTTTTGTTTTTTTCAGAAGTGGAAAAAGTCTCTCTCTCTTTCTCTCTCTCTCTTTCTCTCTCTCTCTCTCTCTCTCTCTCTCTCTCTCCTCTCTCTCTCTTTAAGAGCTGTGACAGGGGGTCCTATCTCACAGCTCTCTGACATGAATTAATGCACACAGGGTCAGCCTTAATCTCATAATGAATGTTCCTGCATCCTTGGGAGGGGTCAGCTGGGAATGGATGTTACCTTATCAGCCTGTATGGATTTATACAGAGAATATTTCAGAACAGGCCTATTTCATCTAAGGTCTGTGTGTGTGTGTGTGTGTGTGTGTGTGTGTGTGTGTGTGTGTGTGTGTGTGTGGGTGTATGTATGTATGTGTGTGTGTGTTGAAAGGCAAGCAGAACAAATCTTATCAAGGAATTTCCATTAAGAATGTCTAAATTAATAAGTTAATCAAATCCAATCAGTACCCTTTCAAACATTCCCCAGCTACAGAGATTATGGGGGTGAGAGCAAGTTCGCTGAAATGAATATGATACTGTAATTAAAAATATACACCAGCTACATGTCTGCCTTGGCCAAACTCATAGTCCTGCATCACATCAAATTTAATAGTGAGGATTGTCAGGTCTCAGCTGGTCAGTGGAATGATAGGGTAGTTAGAGATAGGAGATGAGGGGACCGCAGTCTGGGTCCACAGCTGCTGTGCCAGTGTGTTATTTTGTTTTTCTTGCATAGCCTCAATGGGAGGATCTGTGGGGACAGTGCAGGCAGGTGTAACACACTACTTTGTCCCAACAAACTGTCAGTCTGTCAGCTTTCCAGAGGTTGCCTTGGTGTAATGAAGCCTTGTGACCCTGGGGAACATTTCAGACATATAGGAACTTTGACATTCTGTGACAGTTTGGTAAATTTTACGAATTAGTGGATAACCTATCAGGAAGAAAAGTCACTGTTGCATGATGTGAGAAGACACTGTGATTATGTTTACAGATGCCCGCAGAGCCTGGAGATTTTTAGTTAATAAGAAGAGTTTAGCAGATATCCTGACCCACATAAATCCTCCCTTACTGATAATGATGCTAACTGCAATTTTAAGACAGGTTCATTTTAAGGACCCCATGGGCAGATATGCTAGAATCCAGGGCTTTGCTTGTCAGCTTTCATTGGTGAAAACCTATAAGCCTAACTCAGCAGGAATTGCATTTGTAGGGCTAACCAGGATGCTCTGTATGCTTTAAAGTCAGAGAGGTTTTTGACTACATTGCAACTTATTATTTTTTTGTTTTGGGGGTGGGGGGTTAGAAAACTAAACCCTTTGCTACCAGTTCACCACTTTAATTACGTAAAAGTAGGACACACTAATTGTTATTCCTAACAATCTTATGTCCTCTAAGGATAATTATCTGAGAACAATGAAATGAACTCATTATTCTTTTGTAAATCCTTCTGTAACCCCCAGCCCCCCTTCTCCTCCTCAAAGAATAGTAATGTTTTTGTGATATAACATTAATATTGGCCTTGGAGTCATGTGTTATCTGTCTATTTTTGGAGTGGTTGATCAATGTTATGAATATGTATACTGGCTAATCTAACTATCCTATGAGAATTATGCTGTTTCTATTGCTGTTAACCTTGATTGGATTTCAGCAGAAATATAATATGGAACTTCAAGCTTATTTCTGTGAAGGCAGAATAATTCAATGTGATGACTTTATATGACCACTAGAGGGCTTAACAGCAGCTGGCTTTTGTGAATACAATGCATGTGTGCATATTCAGAATGTGTTTCACCCTTAATTCTTGCAGTTTGCTGTGTATTGATGAATGGATTGCTCACGAGCTACGCATCCAAGACAGTAATGTTTCCTGGAACTGTTGCACTTTATTTCCCAGGCCGTTGTTTACAGCTTTTATTGAAGTAACTCTCAGGACTTTGATGAGCATTTAAACTGTAAAAAGCTCTCTGAGGGAGCTGGGGTCACAGGCCACATTATGAGCATGTAATCGCTGGAGGCGTTAAAATGGACAGCGTCCTCTTCAGATAATGGCATGCCTGACCACTTTGGCAGAATCGCGGCACTCTCGGAGCCAGGCCGACTTTCCAGCCCACTCCCATGAGGTGGAGGGCTGATTACTTGAACTAAAGCTCATCACTATGCACGCTTCTGTGTGGTTTGGAGAACAGCATGTATGGAGGCTGCTCCGTCTCGCTGCTCCTACACAGAGTGGTGATGTGGCACAGTGAGGGATTATAGTCTCTTAACCAGAGGGTTGCAGTTTCAGTTCCTGGATGGGGTACTGCTGTCATACCCTTGACCAGTGTACTTAAACAAAACTACTTCAGTTAATATCCAGCAGTGTTGACAGATGATGTACTAAACATGAGCTGTGCAAGTTGCACTGGAAAAAGGTATCTGCTTGAGCAGATAACAATAAAAAAACATGTAATTCAGAACACAAGGTTATTCCTGGCTATGTTACAAAATCAGGTTTTGACTCATAACAGTAGTTTCTGCCTCTATTGTCAGCACGCTGTTTTCACCAATGTCTGTAGTGCGTAAGAGTGACACAGATGGAGGCACTGAAAGGAGGAGTGCACCATCGTGAGGTCACCCACGCTCTCTCGCCGTGTCAGCCCCCGCGACTCCCGGCGAATCTCTCAGAATCTCCCTCCTCAGAGAGCCGTGTCCTCCAGGAAAGCCTCCACATCCTTGGCTTAGTCCCCGGGATATTTATTGTTTAAAGAAGTTCAGGGAGACCACAAAGAGCCCTGACAGCCGAGCTGAACGGTTTCTCTATCAACAGAACACTGTTAAACCCCCCCAAGAGACTCGAGTGAGACTCTTTGCAGCTCATTACAGCATTTACGACGTTACACTAATTCTCTCGAAGCAAAATTGTCTCGCAATTCTAATTTTTTTTTAAATCAGAGAAAGCAAGAATTAAAAGGAAAAAAAGTATCAGGAAAAGAGAAAGAGGCTCCAGTTTCACTCATGGGAATATAGCGCTACAAACCTCAGTTTGATCTCTTTATCAATATTCAGCGCACATCATCCAAACTGCAGAGAAGAGGCAGGCTCTCTCTAAATGCCTCTTACTTTAATTGATATTTGTTTGATCCAAGCCACCCTTTCATCTTGTATATTGATACGGCACTCCGCACTTTTGCTGTCAGCTTAAGTTATTCACTCATCCTTACAATATTTATTTGCTTATCAGATGCCCTTATCCAGGGCGATTTACATTTTACATTAACTTTTTTTTCCATATTATCTGTTTAACAAGATGGAAGTTTACCAAAGTGATTCAGATTCAGACGTCTTGCTCAAGGGTACAATGGTAAGCAATGCAGCACCTATGATTAGAACCTGAAACTTCCTGGTAACAGTTCCTTAATGACCGTGCTACATTGTCACTCTGTGAGGATTAGTAGCTTGCCCATGGATGCATTATGTAGGGCTTGCATGTGCAGTTGAAATGACCTTCCTGGCAGTGACTTCTTCTCATACTGTTACCCTGTTCAGAATGAAACAGGTTCAAAGGTCAGATCTGTCCTTGGGTAGAAGTTTTATCATTTCCCAGAGCAGGCTACATGGGGATGCAGGTGTACGAACAGCAACACTCAGTCTGTAGGACATTTTTGATGGAAGAGGTCATAAATTTCTGTGCTTGTGGTTAGCTGCCTTTTAACACAGATAAAAGCTCTTCAGAGTGGGTACATTTTGTAATGTCCACCTGAAGAAAGGAGAGATAGAGTTATGTTTAATCTCCCACACATCCTTATAATTCTGTTTAAACTGTAATGCTTTGTACCTGCAAAGTGAGCATTTGCTTTTAATCCATGAAATGTTCTATTTAAATGAGGCTTTTAAAAACTTGTTGAGGTTACAAAAGTTACAAAGACTCCATTGGCTGAAAGGTCAGCTGGGACAGGGAACAATGCATATGGGCACTTTACCTATTGCAGGTGAGTTGTGTCACAAGTGCAAAGGTTAGTTAGATGTGGAGTGAGGTTTTATGATTCGTGTGCCCTCTCTTTAATTAATCTCCCGCCCTCTGCCTCACGTCTGTGCTTTAACCATCCTCTTCGCTGCCATTACGGGATAATGACTGTGTCACAGTGATTAATGCTGCACCAAACACTCTCTCTCATTCGCCTATTTACCAGCGTCCTCTCCGGGCCCCGCTGCTGCAAACACAACAGGCTTGTTGTTCTTGGATCAATACTGTGGGGCTGCTTTGTAGGCTCACTGATTCTTTTCCCCAGTGGATTTACCGATTTGGAGGGTTCAGTGAGCGGAATAGCCATCCAGATCATGTAAAGATCTGCGCGGTATCTGAATCTGAATCTGTGCACTGTCAGTGCAGAATTTATCAACAAAAACAAATCCAATATCAACAGTGGCGGCGTCAGACACGGTGCTTCTGCAGAGCACTTTAGTCCCAGAGGCGGCATTGCCAATAGACGGAGAGAAGGATAATTTCCGAAAAAGTAACTTTTAAATACACAGTTAAGTCTCTCAGCTGGCCACTTTGTCCTTTCAGCCTGAGTAACAGGTAAATACTTCCTGTGAGCCTGCTATTACCAGTGCATTCCTCTTGAGGTCACAGACTAAATTGATAGTCATTTCTTTTTTGCATGTTGGCCCCACTTTGAGGCTTCAGACGGCCTCAGCCTCATCACACGCCGGCTGCCATCTTGAGGTGACGTCTGACCTCTCCGTCTCCGGTTCCCTCACCCCAGGGTCCTTCATGATGGTGAACTCCTCCCAGCATGCCGCGGGGCAGCGCGCCCACCTCCTGCTGCGGCCGCTGAGCGAGAACGACACCCACTGCATCCAGTTCAGCTACTTCCTGTACAGCCGGGACGGGCACAGCCCCGGGACGCTGCAGGTGTACGTGCGTGTCAACGGCGGGCCCCTGGGAAGCCCTGTCTGGAACGTCTCCGGGTCCCACGGCCGGCAGTGGCACCAAGTGGAGCTGGCCATCAGCACTTTCTGGCCCAACGACTATCAGGTAAGGCCCCCTCAATCCTCACTCCTAACACCTGATACCTGTAGTATCTGATACTTATTTTACATGTAGTATTGTGATATATTCCGGTTTCTGTGTTCTAGGGACTCTTGTGTGGTAGTATACTTGGCTCCCGTCAGATTGCACAAGTTAGCTTGGTTCGAATAGTGTTATGCTCGCAATCACTGGTCTGGGAGTGCTGTTAGCCTGGTCTGACACTGCTTCTCATTTAAATTGAATCGATACACTTATGTTCTATTGTGCTGGAAGTCGCTCTGGATAAGAGCGTCTGCTAAATGCATGTAATGTAATGTAATATAATGTACTGCCCTGCCTCCCACACCAGCTTAGGATCACCTTACTGATTCACGGTGACTTCCCCTTTTCCCTTCTGCTGCGGCTGCTCTGGTCATGGGTAACTAAACAGAGCGGTGTCCATTATGCCAGTAGAGACAGTGTGAGACCGCACTGTGAGGATTGGAGCAAAGCCTTTCCTCATTAAAAACTTGTAAAGCGGTTTCCTTGCTCCCTTGCTGGCTCCTCAGATCAGTTAAGCAAGTGTGAATGGCTGTAATGGGGACAGAATGTGAAGGAGTTTCACAGTGGGGTCTCCTGTCTGTGAGTCAGACAGGAGGTAGTGAAAATGGAGTCTGTGCAAATCAGAATGAGGACTCTCAACCTTTCTGTTCACAAGACAACAAGGGACGTATGCGATTCACTGGTCTGAATTTTGGTTTTTACAGTTTTTACAGTACCACAACCAAACAATGTTACAGTTACACTGCAATACGGTGTCATGCTGACAGGGCCCAGCTTTCAAACAGTGGAAAACAGAGGCTCCTGGACGGGTTGAAAATGTTCCCCACTGAAAGATTTTGATCATGGAAGGTGTCTAGAGACAGACACTCCTATCTAGAGCAACTTTCAAGGCAGCGATGGAAAGATAGATGTAGTACATACAGTACCAGTCAAAAGTTTGGACACACCTGGATAAGACAATGAGAAACATGCATTCAAAGACATTTTGATCAAAAGACTTAAATGCTTAAATACCTGAAATGTGTTTCTTAGAGAAATATAAATAGGGAAGTTGATGCCTATGTATGAATTTATTTTGAAAATAAATAAATAAATAAATATTTTTGGCTGTTTTGAAAAATTTAAAATTTAAGATGCAATGCAAGCATATGTGTATTTTGCATGCTTAAAGCGATCATGAGTAAAACCTTTTCCTTATCTCATAGCATATAAAGCACCATGTGAATTACCTGCAGGAGCAGCACAACAGAAACCTTAAGAGCTGAATATGAACACCACACTGTCATACACACAGTGCTTAAAATGGATATATAACACATAGGTAAGGTGTCAGAAGCTGAGTGCAGGGAAGCAAAATGCAGTCTGAAAGGGTGTGTTTTGCATCAGTGGTGATAGGTGTGCGTGGCTGTGGCTCTCAGGGCCTGGTGGGCAGGAACAGGGGTTTAACAGGTAGCCATTTTGTGGGCATTTTCTCATTTGCAGAGATTGGTCTCCAGCTGAGACCAGTATTCCGAATGAGATGAAGCCGTGTGATGACAGGGTTTTAACTGGTTGTTTTTCCTCTTTCTCTCCCTGGGTCATGTCTGTCTGCCAGACTTGGGAAACAGAGATGTACCTCTGCAGGATGGGATACAAGGTGCCACAGTGTTATATTTACACAAAAAGTCACGGACGAGACGGGGGACAGGACAGCAACACTGAGCACATGCTTGCAGCTCAAACTCTGCACTGCAGGCATTCCAGTATCTGAGATAATCTAGCTGTCCAGGTGTTCTTTAATGACACCTGCAGAGATGATGATGCCTCTGATGCTTTCACTCAGTTATACGGCAGGTCTGTGAGTTTGTCTGATAGTAAACTTGGGGCAGGTAATGAAGTGTTTAAGCACAGCAGATTAGCGCAGAGTGTAAAATCCTCTTCCTCAAGGGAAACGCCTCCTGGCATGAACAACAGGAGGGGGCAGAGTGCAGTGTTTATCCTGGTGCGAGGAGCTTTGCACTCACAGACCTACACTGCAAAAAACACATTATAACCTTCAGACGTGGAGTGTGAAACGGGAAGTATTGTTTCCGATAGTAGGTAGGAGCAAAGAACAACTTGAGACTGAAGTGCTGATCCTGTTGTAAAAACCAACCAGCTCAGTGATACTGCTCAGCAGAGCGTTTGCTGGGACTGCTTCCAGCGTGTGGCGTTCATGACATGAAAGATGGAGCTGAGACCGGAGGCAGGGTCCTGAATCGATAACGATGGAGGGTTTTTGTCCTTTTCCTGTGGAGGAATCTAGAGGGTGTGTAAGCCTGGAGCTCTCCCGCTCTTGTCCTGATGTCACTAGCTGGTGAGCTTGAGGGCTGAGAGTGTTTGCTGCACTGCAGTCCCAGGCTACTGGACAGACATGCTGCAGGGAGACAGAGCAGAGGTGGAAAACTCATGTATCTTTCACAGACTTCTTATGTACCTCTCATCTACACTCACCCCTCACCTGCATTTCACATGCCTCTCATGTACCTCTTACGTACCTCTCCTACCTCTCACCTACCTCTCACCTACCTCTCACATACATCTCACCTACCTCTCACCTACCTCTCATGTACCTCTAACATATGTCTCCATGCTGGTCCATTGATACCGAACTCATAACAGGCCTCATTGGTAGCAATCTATGCAACCAATAATCTATTCTGACATTTGATAATTTATTACTTGTTATATACCTGCAGCTTCTGGATTCTATACCTGCAGTCTTTTCACAGGAGGGAAACTCATTCTAATGTTCAAAGAAAAAAGGAAAGAGATGAAAACCTGGGTATTAATTTCAGGAGGAAAATAAATAGGACCTCTTCGGCTGTGGCATCAGTGTGCAGAATCAGCCCCATGGAAATAATCAAAGAAATTAGCAAGCAGACAAGCCAACAAACAATGGAAACGAAAAAAAAAATAACAGAGCACCTTAATAAAACAGAGCTGCTTTCCCTGTGGGCCCTTTTTCGTTAAAGAGAGTTTGTATTCTTAAATATTAATTGTCTTTTGTTGCAAGCTCTCCGCCGAAGGCAAAGAAACAGCTCCTGGTTTGTAAGTGATAGCAAACAGGAACTGGCCAGTTGCTAAAGGTGAATCAGAAAAGTGTGCACATTTGCCTCCATTTCAGGCATGTTCAGACTTTGCTGGACTCTACTCCCACATACACCATCAAGACCTTTGTTACGTATTCAGTGAGTAATGACAGTTGCCATTACTATTAGCAAACAGTAGTTGGCGCTGTTGGTTTTTGGCATGACCTGTTGATGTGTGCCATTGCAGCCGTTTATTAAAAATCAGAGGCGTAGAAATAGCTATTGGTGTGTTCGGCTGCGTTTTTGTGTCATTCCAGTTTCTGTGCACATAATAAAAAAATAATATATGAGCAAACATAATAACCTTCGTCTGATATTCTCCTACATATGAATTCCCCACATCCCCACAAAGATGAGAAAAAAATGTAGACTTACTGAACTAGTAAACGTGTACATGACAACAGACTCTGCCAAAGCACCACCTCGAATCAATTTATTCATTAAACCTGATTTTAAATGCAAGGAATCGATAGTGTAGACAGCTCAACAATTTGTTTTGGCAACTGTGTCTGATGGTTGTTACTAATAAATTTAGGTCCTGGTGGATTGGTGAGTGTTGTGTACAAAGTGAAGACTTTGTCAATACCAGATATGCCCAAATAGTGTTTGCAAAGTCATGATGAAAAACAGCTCCAACGTCATTAATCTCACAACTGACTCATTGTCAGCCTCTGTGGGTTAAATCTATGTGCTGCTGTTGTAGCAGAGGAGAGGATTGTTATATAACAGACATTTTTAAGCTCTACAACATCAGTTTTGTTCTGTTGAGTTGTGTGTGTGTGGCAAAGCACAATTCTCTTGCAGAATCCTCTGCACTGTATGCCACAGTGCTTTGAATTCATTCGCACTCATCCTCTTATGCCGTTCTTCATTTCTGAAGACATTTAATTAAATACAGTATATACAGTGTCGAATCTGGATCTTTTCATGTAGCGTTTTCATTTAGTTGTATAGCAGGCAAAAACCTGGGAGATGAAACACCTTTTGATCAAATAAAATTATCTTCAGGTTTTTTAAACCGATACCAGAGCTATGCTCTTTATTTTACTCATGGAGCAACAAGTAATGGAGTACAAATAGGACAGATAACAGCCATCTTTTGGACATTATAAAATCCCATGTTTTGCAATGTGTTTTTGCAGCGAGGGGTAATGGAGTCAGAGATGCTGAAGGTGAACGTTGTAATCAAATATTAAAGATGTTATTGGGCCTGCCGAGACTACCAATGAGAGCCTTATATGAGTTTCCATCACCGTCTCTCTTCATTTCACACTGTCTATTGCACCTGTCCTCTCTTCACCTCTCACTCTTTCTCTCTTTGCCTCGATCCCTCTCTAACTTTTTCCGCCTTTACCTTTCTCATACTATCATTCTCTGCCTCCTCCCCTCCCTCGCTCTCTCTCTCCATCTTACCCTGTTTCTCTCTCAGAGAGTGAGTGAAATAGTGGTGCCTGAGAGGGCCAGGGTGGATGTAAATGGATCAAAGAGGAGGCTTTGTTTGCCTAGGTCTGCTCTCCATGATAGTTTTGCAATACTGTCTGCAGGGCCGGGGGTTGGGGGCTCAAAGGTCATGTCAAAATTGTTTTCTATGCATACATTGCACTCTGGGAAATCAGTTTTTTTCCGCTTCATGGCTGTGCTTGTTCCGCAGGTCCTGTTTGAAGCCATTGTCTCCAAGGAGCGGCGCGGCTACATCAGCTTAGACGACATCCTGCTGCTCAACTATCCCTGCTGTAAGTATCCGTGGCGACCGTGTCCGTGGTGACATTTTGAGGAGATGGGTGAGCGAACAGCAGATGCGCTTCCTGAGTGTCAGCTTGCCTGAGTGCTCTCAGCACAAAGCAGGGGTCTGCGGCCCTGAGCTGAATGAAAATGGCTACATCTGCTCTGCAAAATCTACCTGTCCCCACCCCCCAACCCCAGCCTCCACCACAGGGATCCAGTGGGAGCTCTGTATTCAATGTCTTTTTTTCCTTTCACTCTTAAGTGTGGTTTGAAAAAAAATAACTAGGCAATTTTCTCTTAGAAGAATACAGAACTGTCTCGATCGGGTCTGTGCATGAAACTCTGCAGTATTTAGTTATGCAGCCACTGGGTGCCATTGTCCACCTCTTCAAAAATGAGTGATGCAAGGTGCCACCACACTGTTTTGGGAAAAAAGATCTCCATGTTTCACGCTGTGATGTAAGAGGCAAATCTGTCTGTAAATGACATAAAACTGAAAGCGCTGCCCAGCTCACAATGTGCACAATGTCCCGTGAAGAAGTGTCTCTCGATGCTTTGTGCTCCACCGCCAGGGCGATACTAGCCATTATGTTTAGAGCACAGACAAAATGATCATTGTTTAGTTTATTCACAGTCATTTTCATGATGTGTTACTTCACATAAAAAAAGTCATGTTCATTTGTGCCAGGTAATCAGTTTTTATCCTCCAACTGCTTTAAGCCTAATGTTATCAAGTGTCAGATTTAAAGGTAATTCCATGACAATGTCCTTTTATGGATCGCTTAAATGATGTACAGTGCAGAAACATGGGTATTTCAGTCAGTTTTTCTTTTTTCATATTTTCCTTATGCATTTCTCCTTTTGTCTCCCTTTTTGAACTGCCAAATGTAATACATTAAGCTAACTCCTCTGTACTATCCCTGATACTTGCACAGGAGGGATGAAACAAGACGAGTGCAATCCATAGATGCACTGCTGGCTATTTTTCACATTATAAGTCCCATAGTGCACCATAGCAGAATAAACACTGACTGGAGGATAGGCACAGTGTCACTGATGTCATCTGAGTTCTGACAGGCTCCAGACCATGCCAAATTGGTGAGATGAGGGGAATGAAAGAGTCCAACCCCAGGCAAAAGAAATCAGTTTTGTTCCACTGTGGCAGACTCCTGGTCAGCAAATGGCACAGTGCAGACGTGAACCCACATCTGGGCTGAAGGGCACAGCCAGTGCTTGCAATAACTGCCTTAACCAACTGTGCCACTCAGGAGCCCCATCAATATTTCATCTTTAATAGTAAATTCCAAAGTGGTCAGGAAACCTGCTGGTGTATGTTTTCATACTAGATGATGGTATCTCCATAATTATGTGGTTTATTGTTAAGATAAGCATTTATAAACATGCTCCAAATGCCCTCTTGTTATAAGTCTCTGTTTAGAGAGCTCTGAGTCTGTAGTGGGGAGTGAATCAGAAGCTCCACTGATGGCACTAAATAATAATGGGCTACATGGATTGGACTGAACCAGAACATTTCATGTGGAAAGATTCAAATCAGAACAGATAACTGAATAACAAATCAGAACATGCTGGTGCAGACAGGAGCGAATAAGAACAGGCCTCACAGAAAAGAGTGAACAGGAACAGACCTCAAAGAGTGGAGTGATAGTAACAGGCCCTATGGAGAAGAGCAAAGAGGACCAGGCCATGAGGAGAGCAGTGAATCAGAACATGGAGTACAGAGTGTCCTTAAGGCTTGAGAATTTCTTCCTTTTCAATAACGTTTTACTCTGCCCCTCAACTCATACCAAAGTCCCCCTCAGGCACCTGCTCTATGTCTGCACTTGGCCTTTGTACCCCGGTAGAGGTGTTCTGACACTCCCCTGACTCTGGCTGTCCTGCCCGCATACCTCATCAGCGACTCCTCAGGATTTTCAAGACCTAAAGTCAGGTTAAATCCCACTCCAGGCCAAAGAGTTTCGGTTTATCTTTCCGGGCACGTTGCAGTACTGGTTTTCTGAGCGGTCAGTCCAATTTTCCCACCAGATGGAACTGTGAGAACTCCGGCTGAAATGTCCTGTTCGCTTAGCAGTCTGTAAGACCAACTTCTCAAAGTCACCTCTCTTCCATGAAAACCTATTCTGTGGGAAAAAAAAGTGTTGATTCAGTAAAGTAAGAAACCGAACAGCACACATTTTCAAAAGGAAAACCTTTCTGAAATGAAAGCATTTGAAATGATAGCATGAGTTAAAGCCACAGCTGTTTATGAAATGATAAAGCAGTCACAGACACAGTAAAAACAACATATTTTTGCTTCCCTTTAAAAAGAAAAGCCAGATACTGATTAATTGTTAAATCTTACATCTACGCCTTTTCAGAAAATATAACCATAAATTGTACAACATTGCAATAACTAGGCTGCAGAGTGTTGTGACATATTCAGCAGAGGTTTGCACTTTTCTCAGTCCATGAATATATTCTGCTGCAGATGCCAGATGCAAATCTGTACAAAAGACTTCCTTGTCTAAGTGACTCTGCCCACAGACATGATGTCTATAGGCAGGTCTATAGATGTCTATGTCTGTTATAGGCATCTGCACGCCATGTGGCAAACTGCTTTAAAGACAGCGATGTTAAGACATGGTGCACAGAGACTGTCATAAACTATTAAACTTGACTAACGCAGGTGAAGTACAGTGCTGAGCAATTTCTCTTCCTATGTAATTAAACTCTTTAGCTTCAAAAATTTTTGCTAGTGCTTAGGTTTGGTTCAGGGTTACAGTTGGGGGTAGGCCCAGGGGCTGAGAGGGACATTGCATCCATGGACAAGATTTCTTTGGAAGACACAGCCTTTCTGGACAGACATGTCTGTCACTGTCAGCTGATCATTTCATCCACAGGCTCCCTGCCCTTTCCCGCAGGTCCTCTCAGCCCCCCGTCAGCAGTGCCATTTCAGCCTCGCCTCCTCCACTGAAGCATCATGGGTTTCAGACTGCCGGGGGTTTTCAGTGCATTTACTACCACAGTACTGTGCCAGACTGCAGAGACTAGCACAGGGCCCACAGGAGAAAACAGGAGAGAGAGAGAGTGAAAGTTAGCTGGCTGGCTCCTGCTTTGGATTCCAGTTAAAACACACTTGACATTTCTGTTGTATTCTCCCGGGTCTTTATTCCAAACAAGCATTACAGGCAAATAAAATGTTTATCAGATTAAAAGGGGCCTCTGGATGAGTCAGATGAGAAGTTTCTTGCCAGCAGTATGGCTTTCATTTATTCTCTCTTCTTCCATTTTTTCCCCCTCTGACTGTGTGTGCGTTCATGTGTACATACTGTGTGAGGTATGTATGTTTTAGTGAATGTGTTTCTGGGTGTGTGTGTGTGTGTGTGTGTGTGTGTGTGTGTGTGTGTGTGTGTGTGTGTGTGTGTGTGTGTTTGTGTGTGCTTTTGTAGAACAGTATGAATGAGTTAGACTTGTGCAGAAAGCAAATCATTATCTATGAAAGGCTATTGACATTTAAACAGTCTTTCATTTGTTTATTTCCTGTATCTATTTCCTTTGATTTATTTATGTAATTTATCTATGGACTGTATAGCAAGTACCTGTAAGTAACATACAAAGTAACTTTGCAATTATCACTCCCCACAAGTATAAGGTGTCACAGCTGTATGTAGTGTGACTGTTGTACCATGTGTTACTGCTGTATGAAGTGTGACATGTGACTAGTGGATCCGAGGCACTTCCCTTCGTTCTCCCTCTGTCTCCACAGACAAGGTCCCCCACTTCTCTCGTCTCGGGGAGGTGGAGGTCAACGTCGGGCAGAACGCCACCTTCCAGTGTGTGGCCTCGGGCCGTTCTATTGAGATGGAGGGGTTCATGTTGGAGGTGAGTGTGGGTCTGGGGCTTTGGAGGAACGGCTAAGAACTGTGGACTGACTTGCAACATGTGGCGGGGGTGGGGGTGGGGGTGGGGGTGGGGAGCTGGAGCTGTGGGCTGGGCTGGGACTGGGGGTGGATGCTGAGGAGGGCCGATAGTGGGTGTAGAGTTGGAGCAGCAGTCTGTTGGATGTTGAGCTGCCTTTGCAAGAATAAATAAACCGGTTGCATGTATTCTTATCTGTGGTAGAACTGTGCCAAATACAGAATAAGAATTCTACTTTCCAGCAATGTGCGTGTGTGTGTGTGTGTGTGTGTGTGTGTGTGTGTGAGAGAGAGAGAGAGAGAGCCTACATTCTCTGTTAAAAGCATGGTTAACAGTAGTTCGTTTTGCCATCAGACACAGTCCCAGTATTTTTGTGTACAAAGCTGGAGTGGTGTCTGAGACTTCTACTGTATATGAGGAATACATTAGCAAGAGTTTAAAAAGTCTCTCTGCTGCCCTTGATGTTTTCACATCTTCGTATCTTTGAAATGGCAGAGGCTGGGAAAGGCAGTTTGCAAAGGAGATTGCAGTGCTCGGGATCTTACACCCCTTGCTTTATTCAAGGGGAGTATTTATATCTTTATTGAAGAGGAGTTTTATATCTATTTTGTGCACAGGAGCTTTTTAATGTAAAATTCTACTGCCAGCACAAGTTCAAAAGGCCACTGTGAGCTATATTTTAAACCGTGGTGTGGCAGTTGAAAATAAGTACCGCAAATCTGAAACTAAATGAAAGCGATGGTTGGGTATTGTTATTAGAAAGTTCTCCCTACCCACCAACACGTCCACGGCCCGTCTGCTTCTGTCAGTCTGTGTTTATTATGGGGGCAGTAACGGTGCAAACATGCGCGACATCACTGACAATTTAAAAAAATAATCACAGACAGAATCGTGGAAGCATTAATTTGCACGTCTTTTCGCAATCAAGATTTATTATAGTTGTGATTTGTTAATCATTGAGTTTCTGGCTGTGTAGTTTTCTCTGATCTTGTGAAATGACAAAGAAGTGGAGAATTAGCCCTTCGCACCGACTTCAATAAATGCTTCATTTCATTGGGGTGGGGGGAAGGGTGAGCATTTTGATCCATCTTAGAGTGTGACCTATATTACAGTGTGATGACCTTAGCATTTGACCTATGCTAGCTTGTGACATATGTTAGAGCAAGTGTTGTACATTCTGACTCCTGCTCTGTGTTTGTTTGTTGCCCATAGATAATTTTCTTCATGTTATATCAGCCATCAATTGATTCTGATGATGGTTCAGAAGTGGAGTAAATTATCCTTTCTGTGGTCCTGTCATAATGACTCTAATTAGCCTATTTGCACAAAATGCTTATTTGTTTCCCCTTCTCTTTTGTCTTCCATCACTACTCTATTGTCTGAAACTGATCTGTTTGTTTTCCTGTTTGCTTTTTACTCTAATTACACATGGGAGTAGAACATTACTGATATAAAATGATTGATGATGGTGTTTTTGAAAGTTTTTTTTTTTTTTTTTTTATCAGAAAATAGAGATGGACACAGGACCAAAAGAAGTATTGGGGGTGTTGTTTAGCGTGAGATCAGACTTACTTTTGTCCAACACAGGCTGACTGTGTTCATGTGGTGACTGATGATGGAAACAAACACACACACACACACATATGTGGACACATGCACACACATACCCACACGCATGCCCACGCACACATACCCACACACACCTACACAAACACACACATGCACACACATACCCACATGGATGCCCACACACACAAACACACACACACACACATGTGCATGCACATGTGCACACACATACCTACATTTATACCCGCATACCCATACCCACACACAACTACTCAGAAACACACACACACAAACACACACACACACACACACACACACACGTGCACGCAACATGTGCACACACATACCCACATTTATACCCACATACCCATACCCACACACAACTACACAGAAACACACGCACAGACAAACACACATACACACACACACACACACACACTCACTCACTCATGTACACACACACAGGTGGTCATGCCGCACTGCCTCAGGGCATATTGGGCTGACCGCGTGTTGCTCTGTGATGCAGCGGCACAGTGGGCCCGTGACCCCGGCCTTCTCGGTGAAGCGGCTGAGTCACCGGCGCCTGGTTGCCACCATCCAGCTGGACGCGGTGCAGCGCGGCGGGAAGGACCTGTACCGCTGTGTCAGCCCGTCACCGCGCGGAGCCGCCGTGTCCAACTTCGCCGAGCTCATCGTCAGAGGCAAGAACCCGCGTCTAAACACATACACACACACACGTACATGTGCATATGTACAGTACCAGTCCAAAGTTTGGACATACCTTTCTTTCTTTATTTTTTCTATTTTCCACATTTTCTAATAATAGTAAAGACATTACTATGAAATAATACAAAATGAATTATGCAGTGACCAAAACCTGTTAAATCAAAACTCTTATATTTTAGATTTTTAAATATTAATTTTTTTAATTAAAATTTTTTGGAAAGAAATTCATATATAGGCATCAATTTCACTGTTCATATTTGTCTAAGAAACAAATTTCAAGCATTTAAGCATGAGTCTTTAGATCAAAATGTCTTTGAATTCATGTTTCCCACTATCTTAATCATGTGTCCACACTTTTGACTGGTACTGTACATACGTGCGTACATACACTCCCACATTCTCACACACATGTGCACGTGTACAAGTACATACACAGAAGTGAGGCGCCAGCAGCAGATTCAGATCATTCTTTCAGGCCTTATCTCAGACCAGCCATCCTGCTGTTGCCTGGGCTGCTCACTTGGGGCTGCATATAGACATTCAGGCTCACCCCTCCCTTCCTCTCTAACCATTTATCACCTACTCACTATCACCTAATACAAACAGAGACATGTTAACTTATAGCTCTGGGGTGAGATGCCACCTGACTGGATGCCTCGTCAACTCACCTTGACCTGTGCTTCACTGTAGCGAAGGGCGAGAGCAGTCACCCCACCCGGCCTTGAACCCGGGTCTACGGGGTACCAAACATGCGACTTTGACCGCAACGCCAAAGAGCCAGGCTCGTTGGTATGGCAGTCAAAGCACATACTCAACTGTAGTGACGGCACTCCGTCACACCGCCCTCCCCTTCGGGAAGCGCGCCCATGCGCTTCACAAACCATGGTGTCCCTCACGCATTCCACTGCCATACTTCTCCCATCCCAGGGTGCCCCACTCACTCGTGCTTCACCCATCTCTGGGGTCCCTCACACTGTGCTTCACCCATCTCTGGGGTCCCTCACACCAGGGTCAACCTAACCTGGGGGTCCCTCATACGGCTAACACACCGGGTACGCCTCCGATGGTCTCACAGCCAGCCATCCCACTCTGACACCATTTGTAGCGAAGGGCGAGAGCAGTCACCCCACCCGGCCTTGAACCCGGGTCTACAGGGTACCAAACATGCGACTTTGACCGCGACGCCAAAGAGCCAGGCTCGTTGGTATGGCAGTCAAAGCACATACTCAACTGTAGTGACGGCACTCCGTCACAATCACACTCGGGGAAGCGAAGGAGCACCCGCTAACGCCCGTCTTCACAAACAGAAACAGTGCAAAGCAGAGTGAAATGAGGACAGCCTTCCTCTGGCGGACTCCCCGTTTCAGGAACAGAATCCGTGTTGCGGTGCCGCGGTGACGCCATTGACACATGTCAGCACGGATTACACGGACCTGAGTCGCTGTGCTGACTCGGCCGGCCGATGCGCATTAAAGCTCTGACGGGCCGGGACACAAATGTATCAGCGCAGCACATACTGCTAAGGCTAAAGTCACCTTTGTGCACAGGGATGGATGCTCTGCTGTGATGCAGTGATTGAGGAGCTGGGCTTGTAACCAGAGAGTTGCACAACTGATTCCTGGTGGAGGCAGGGCCATAGTACCCTTGAGCAGGGTGCTTAGCCTGGACTGTCTCAGTAAAAACCCTGCTGTTTTAGTGGATTATATGTGAAACTGTAAGTCACCCTGGATAATGATATCTAATACCGAAATAAATAAAATACGGAAAATGTGTCACATAATGATATAACATTAAACGTATAATGAAAAATGTAGTGGTCCGTTTGAAACATGGATGGTATTCCTCGGTGTTGTTATTCTGAAATGTAGCGATCGCCTGGCTTTGCATCTGTGTAAAAGCACTTTTGCGGTGGGGCTAAGGGGCTGGAAAGCGCTGTGGGTGACAGGTGTCTTGGGTGCAAAGCGAGAGTTTGTTTGGCTTTGAGACGCCGCTCTACAGGAGCGCTCAGATCTCCCTGCCAGCCGTGTTCTTGGCAATGTCTCTGACAGCAGGCGAGCGGCGGAATGTCTGTTCGAAACGCGCCGGCGGGACGTAACCAAATAAAGACGGGAGGAATCGCAAGGGGCGGCGGGCCGAGCGGATAGCGCGGTAGTTTCACATCCGTGCCACAGAGGGGAGCTGTGGCCCCCTGAGGGGCAGGATGGAGTCTGGGATCCAGGCGCAGATACACCAGCATGTCTGTGGGAGGGCTGGATTAACGATGGCTTAGTGATGGATTAGTCATGGGAAAGGCCTCTTGCTTTTTTCTTTTTTCAGCTCTTTGTTCTCTTCCCAACTGTTGAGTATTCTCCGTTTCAAGTGTCTCAGTGTTGTTTGTTTCACAGTTTGAAGATAGGTTGTCTTAGTGTCACAGTCAAGTTTGCTTTGTTTTATTAAAATGGGCTCAGAGGCCTCCCACTTTGTCTAACTCTCTCTTTCATTATATCTGCTTATTCATGCCATATGTGACCCTAATTATCTTTATTAATGTTTCTCCATTAATGCGTGACACTGACTGCTTCCCCACCCGTGTCTTCCTTTCTCCGCCGCAGTTCCCCCTTCCCCCATCGCCCCACCCCAGCTCCTGCGGGCGGGCCCCACCTACCTCATCCTCCAGCTCAACACCAACTCCATCGTGGGAGACGGCCCCGTGATCCGCCGGGAGATCGAGTACCGCGCCAGCCAGTCGCCCTGGTCCGAGGTGCACGGCGTCAACGCGCTCACCTACAAGGTGTGGCACCTGGACCCGGACACCGAGTACCACATCAGCGTGCTGCTGACCCGGCCCGGCGACGGAGGCACCGGCCCTCCCGGACCCCCTCTCGTGAGCAGGACCAAGTGTGCGGGTGAGTGGAGCAGAACCAGAACCAGGACCAAAACCAGAACCAGAAACAAACATAACCATAACCATAACCATAACCATAGCCAGAAACAGAAACAGAACCAGGACCAGAAGCAGAACCAAAACCAAAATCATAACCATAACCATAACCAGAAACAGAACCAAGACCAGTACCAAAACCAGAACCACTGTGTCTGTGATCCCTAGTGCCTTTCTCACAGCATACATACATACAGTACAGCATGAAGGTATTGTTATTCTGAACACTGATGCGGTCCTGGTTCTGGTTTCATATTTTAACACATAGCAAATATGTGTTAAAATATGAAATTTCAGTGTAAGAAGTGGGCTTTTGATATGTCACCAATGTTGATGCAGCGCAGGAGTATCAAAGAGAACAGAAGAAAAAGCCCGCTTGTGTTTGGCTCCTTTTTCGCTGGTGTATGATGCAAGTCTCTTATCGAATATAAAATAAGAGAGCCGCTGGGAGCCCATCACCCGAATGTTCTATCAGTGATCCATCTGGTACAGACGGCCTCCAGCAATGGGTTGTCTGAGGCGGCCGCAGACCGATATTCGCAGGCGGCGGGGGAGAGAATTCACCGTGGCGTCTGATTGATTGATCGCAGTTTGGCCGAGGGAGGCCCGTGGTGCTGCGGACCCCGTGTCTAACTCAGGATTAACCGCAATTAAAGTGTGTATACGGGGGGAGGGATGGGCTGTCGTCTGTCAGTCTCCGAAAAGCCCGGGATGGCTGAAGCTGGGGGTTTTGCTACTCCCCGTTCCCAGTCCCTGGCCATGTTGCCCGCAAGCGGCCCGTTACAGATCTGAGAAGACGTCACAAAAGTGCCACCCGGGTGCGTTTCGGGAAAAAAAAAAGTCACTTTCAGTTAAAGCAAATGTGCCAAGACTTGGAGCAGAAATCTGCAGCTTGAGTCTTGGTAACTCATGACAGCCATGAGTCCTGGAGGAATGCAGCTTACTCGCGGGGCTTCTTTGATCTGTGCAATTTCACTTTTTTTTTTTTTTTTTTCAAAAAGCGATTTCACTCCCACCCTAAGATTCTCAGCCCCTGACTTTTGGAATTGAAAAGTGTTTTGTTATTGCCGCAGTTCATGAAAAGAGGTGGATGTGTGTGTGTGTGTGTGTGTGTGTGTGTGTGTGTGCTGTATTGATTGAATGAAAGAGTTGTAGAATATAAGACCATTTTTCCTCTATGCTTGTCCATTCAGGGCACTATATTGGAGAGGAGTCTGAAAAACATGTTGGTTAGACAGATGGGTGGCAGAGATAGATGTGTATCAGCTTGTACATCCTCATCATAATGTTCTGTTGTGCTACCCCAGTTCTACAGAGTGTTGCCTTTCTGTCCTGAATACCTGTGTGTGCTGGTATTCATTGAAACTGAGCTATTCATTGAATTAGAATTCAACATCTGACAGTTTCCGTCTGTTACCGAAAAGGCTGGTTGTTGAAGGTGTGCTTGTACTAATGGAAAAGTAAAAATAAAGGTGTTTCCTCGTTTTTTTTTTCTTTTTTTTTCCTTAATTGGTGTCGCTTGCACAGACTTGTAATGCTGATTGCCATTTAGCTTAATGAACTCCGAGCCCTGTTTAAACTCTGATATCCGTTCGGATGCTGATTAGCATTTAGCTTAATTAAGCGAGAGATCCGCGTGCGTGAAGAGCGGCGTGTTCACCACTCTTCCCCGGGAAGGGGCCAGACAAGGCCTGTTACAGCCAGCCCCCGGAGAGCTGTGGGTTCGAGCTCCAGCTCGCTACATCCTCTTAATGAAGAGGTTCCTCGGCATCCCAGCATCTTTCACCGACAGCCCCACAGAGGCAGGCAGTAATACTGACAGGAACTGCGCGCCTATCCAGCCGTCTCACAGGAACAATTAAACACTGTCCCACGGATGTTTACACCATAGATGTTAAAACCTACAACAATCAAATATAAGGTGTATATTTGAATTGAGTGTAATATTTGTGTGATATATTAAACACATTACATCTTGACTTTTTCATGTTTTGTATTCATTCTCACAATATTTAATTTAACATACTTTATACTTAAGTGCTCCTGTACAGACATTCTTATCACAGTCAATAATATTTAGCACATATTTTGGCATGAATGTGAGAGCATGCTTTATTTCATGCTCTGTTTCTTTCCCTGCTTTGTTTGACAGGTGGTGAGCTGATTAGAATGTTATAAACCATGACCTGTAGCTTTCACCTGGCAGGGTCATTCTCACTGTCATTCTTGTCACTCTGTTAAAAGACCAAAACATGGAACAGTGCTTGACAAAAATGCATATTGTAGTGGTGTTGTGTGGTTGTCCTTGGTTAAATCTGCACGTTTTATATACCCACAGGGTATCAGATTGGGGATATTTATTTCGGTCAGTATGGGTCACCCATACCTTACATTAATGCACACCAATAGACATGCCTTCCCTGCGCCCTCAGGCTGGAAAGAGTCAACCCTAAGAGAGTGTCCAGAAACAAGTGGACTCTTCTAAAATAAAAAAGCATCCTGTCAGAATGAAGCGATACAGCGAGAGGTGCCAGAAGTCAAACCCCCATCTCTGTCTGAGATGATATTTTTGTCTGGGCTCAGCCTCAGGGCTGGTCAGGAAGCAGCTGGTTGGTGACATGGAGCTCAGAGTTGGGGTGGTGATGCATGGAGGCTGGTGGACCAAGGGTGTGAGGCACACAGGCAGGGGGAGCAAGGGGGTGAGGCACAGAGTAGACCCTGACGGGACTGACAAGGAGCCACAACTTGTCCCCATAATTTCAGTAATTGGCATCATTCTTGCCCTGTGGGTGGTCTGGTGAACAGGGCCGGTTGGCTGCCGATATGGCCACAGCCGCTCAAGCTGGTGCGTTAGCCTCTGTGGTGCCCTCTAGTGGCGGCTGTTGTTTTTCTCATGTCATTCCACCACTGTTGAACAGGGAAGTTCCTTGTTATCACCACCTTTGCTGTAGCTTGTATTTGTGTCTGAGTATTCACTCCAAGTGCAGGGTGAATACATTTACATGTATTCATTTGGCAGACGCTGTTATCCAAGGCCACTTGAAAGTGAGGCAGAGTACAACACTAGCAAAAAGCCATCTAAGGAGTTAAGTGTTATCTTCAGAAGCAAACCAATTAAAAGTGTGACAAAACAGTTCCAATGATATGATGAAATGTTTTCCATCACATCTTCAAAATAACAGTCATCCGCAGGAATCACAGGAATGAAAGTCCTGGAATAAACTGAAACTGTCTACTTTCCATGGAGTCACTGCACTCTTCATTTCAAGAATGTCTTAATTCTCCCTCTGTCTGTCTGTCTCCCCCTGTCAGAGCCAATGAGGGCGCTGCGTGGCCTGACTGCTATAGAGATCCAGTCACGGCAGCTGACTCTGCAGTGGGAGGCACTCGGCTACAACCTGACCCGCTGCCACACCTACACCGTGTCCCTGTGCTACAGCTACTCCACAGCAGGGGGCAGCAGCGGGCACAACACCACTGTTAGGGAGTGCCTGGGCGTGGAGCACAACACCTCTCACTTTACCCTGCTCGATCTGCCGCCCTTCCACGCCATACACGTCCGCCTGGCCCTCGCCAACCCTGAGGGGAGGAAGGAGGGTCGAGAGGTCACCTTCCAAACGGAGGAGGACGGTAAGTGACCCGAGGGCACCTTGACCTCTTGCTTCACCTGTAACTGTGACTGTTTTAGCACCGCCTGCTGGCGGCGCCTCTGCTTACAGTCTCATCACTTAAAAAAATGTAAGGTGGCTTTAGAATTTCAAAACCACCCAAGGCATTCTATGGTCCTCCTCCTCACTGGAGGAATGAATGTACAGTATAGTACAGGCCTGAGTCTCTGCTACTGTGCCAAAAACACAGATGCATTTGAGAAGCAGAACTTAAATGTAGAACATCTTTTGAATGGATGAAAGATGAACTCATTGAACCCAAAAGCAGCAAATTGCAGCCATATGAGCTTATCTCGTTCTCTGCAGAATAACTCCATAATTTTTCCCTGTAGAAACTTCCCATTTTATTTTGCAATGCACAGGGAAGTGATATGCACATTCAATGTGTTGAATATTTCATCAGTGAATGTAAAATTGGCTGTGTAATAGCAGTGCAATATCTGCCTATATTTTTACAACACGCACGGTTCCCTTTTTTACTTCACTAAGCACTCCAATTCATCTCCGTTCAAAATCTCAGCGATTTCACCATGTAGGAACATTTTTTAGCTATGTACCAGAAATGTGGGTCTTACATGGTGCTCAATCAGATGTTCGTAATCAATGTAGAGGACATAATCTCTGCCTATCAATAACTGCAGTGTATTCAGATACACATTTCCCTCACCTCATCTGATCATGCAGATAACAAGACAAAATTTCATGATTACTGAGAGCACTTTTTCTTCTTATCACTAATATAACTGATATATGAACTGGTTTATTATTACATCTATTTGATTGCAATCAAAAATGTAAATAGTTATGTATTCATGTTTTGTATTGATTTTATATCAGTATTATATAAATATTTACTGCTTGCGGTACATTAAAAGTGTTGTCTTTGATGTATTTTTATCTAACTTTCAGTCTTATGAATAAATGTGAAGAGGCACTCAGCTGATACTTTTTCACATTACAAAGCAATGGAATATCCCTGTGACATAGCTTTTATACTGTATACAATTCAGGCAATCAAAGCTGCCAGTCTCTATAGAGATGACTGAGCTGACACATTGGCCTTTGGAGGGGCATTGAAGAATTTTTTTTCAATAAGCAAAATTTATTTGACTTCATATAAAAGAACATATCAAATTCCCCATGTTATGCTCCAGGCTCCTGATTTTCCATTAGACAAAGTAGTTCTGAATGGCATATAATAAATGGCATGTGTGGATAGCTGTCACAGATCCCAAACAATATGCCTGAAACTCAGGGGAGTCTGAAAGCTCAGGAAAACAAAAAAATAGAGAAGGGTTCATATGGTTAATAAGACCTCAATGCCTCACAGCAAGACATATTGCCACAAAAAAAAAAAAAAAAACATAATTTGGACTTTGAATCATTGCCTGTTGAGGACAGCTGTGGGGGTCATGTTTCGATGACAGTGTTGGGAGATTAAGTGAAAAACAACACATGTCAGAAAAATAGAAAAACAGTTTGCGGTGATCCCTCTGTCACATGCCGATGAACTCTGGTCCCCCGTTAACGAGATGCCTCTCCCGTCCGCGTCTCCTCGCTGTAGGTCTCCGCGGCCCGCCTTGCCCTCACACAGGTGAGCTCATTAGCCGACCTGTCGTGCTGTACAGCTCACCGCTCCTCTCTCCCAGAGCTCAGTCCTGCCCTTTCCTCGCGGAGGGAACGGGCACATAAAGAATTCCCCAACACACCCTCTTGTACTCTGTCTCTCTCTTTGTTTCTCTCGTTCTGTGTGTGTGTGTCTCTGTCTCTCCTCTTCTGCCCCGTCTTCCCTCCTGTGTCTCTGCTTCACTATCCCTCCCTCTCTTTCACCTGCCCATCTCTCATTCTCTGTCTGTCTCTGTGCTCTGTGGTATGTACACGCTCTAATAATGCCTGTCACTCGACTGAGAGGCAGTTCCGTCAGCACTCTGAGACGAATGCGCCGCGTGTATGTCAGTGCAGTCTGTGTCCCTCATGCTCATCTCTGTCCAGACACTGCAACATTCTTAAGCTCTGAGGGTGAGGAACAGATGGCCTGACCAGTGGCCCAGCAAGTTTTGTTATTAGGAAGAACCGGCTTGCGGAGCCATTAAGGTTTTTTTTTTTTTTTTTGCTGTGTTTTCTCCACAGTTCCTGGTGTCATTGCTGCTGAGTCACTGACCTTCACTCCTCTGGATGACATGATCTTCCTCAAGTGGGAAGAGCCCCTGGAGCCCAATGGGCTCATCATCCAATATGAGGTGTGTAACCTGACACCACTTCCCCTCCCTGTATCCAAACAGTCCCCCATCCCCTCCTCCTCACAGCCTGCGCCAGGACATGGATCCTTCTGTGATTTGTAGTTTAGGAAAATTCTGTTTGAAAAGCACATCTATAAATTCAGCCCTGTGTTATAAATAAATTATAAATTACAAATAAATGCAGCCCTGAAGACATCCCTCCCATGCTCAAGAGCTAAAGCACTGACCGGCCAGGAACTTTACAGACTGTTCTCTGGACCTTTTGTCTTCTGTCACACTGGCTGGACACAGGCTTGTTTCCCCCCTGACCACTATTTCAGTGTTGTGCTTGTAGCGTTTGGATATGGGTAAAATTCTGTCTTCAAACTTACATAGGTTTTATTTTTGTTTTTATGGTAATGAGGGTGATGTTACTAAATGCAGAGGTGAGAAGAGAGTGTTGAGGGATGGCTCCTGTTCCCATGCTGATCAAATGTGTGACCAAGATGAAATGAGGAAAAGGAAAATAAGAGGAGAGAAAGAGAGGGATAGGAGAGAGAGAGAGATAGAGAGAGAGAGAGAGAGAGAGAGAGGGGAGAAGGAGAACATCATGGGTGTACAATTCAGAACATTACAGGGAAAATGAATTCATTTCATTTTCGAAAACAGCTGTGCGCATATTAAAGGACAGTTTCCCTCCCCTGTCACCCTGCAGATCAGCTACCAGAGTATCGAGTCCTCTGACCCGGCCGTCAACGTGCCGGGCCCCCGTCGCACCGTAGCCAAGCAACGCAACGAGACCTACCACATGTTCTCCAACCTCCAGCCCGGCACCACCTACCTGGTCTCCGTGCGCGCCCGCACCTCCAAGGGCTTTGGCCTGACTGCCCTCACGGAGTTCACCACCAACATCTCCGGTGAGGGTGTGTGCATGCCCAGGGGCATTGGGTGGGGTGGGTTGGAGTGGTTTTGGTGGGGTGGGCGGGTGTGGTTTTGGTGGGGTGGATTGGAGTGGTTTTGGTGGGGTGGGCGGGTGTGGTTCTGGTAGGATGGGTGGGAGTGGTTTTGGTGGAGTGGGTGGGTATGTGATTTGGGTAGGTATGGGTGAGATTTTCATTTGCCAGCCAACCAGAGACTTCAGCAATGGTAGGATGTCAATTACTGCCAGATTTTTCCCAGATTTTTCATTATTTTAATTTTAGCAAAACAAACTGGAATGCGTACTGGGCATAAAACCAAAACCCTTAAATACATCCAACTGCGCAAACAACCTCTTCATATTTTGTATCAACTATTAAGTGAGTGTTAATTAACACATGCTACTGTTTTCCTAGCAGGCAGCTGAGGTTCCAGCTCCAGTCTCTTTTTGTATGGTCACGGTGTGACTCAGCAGCACTGATGTCAAACAGACAGCCCTGCTGCTGCTGCAGACAGACTAGTGTCTCTGCCTGGACTGGGTTCATACTCTGTGAAATTCAGCTACATTCCTCTTCGCTGCTGCCATTCACTTTGATAGGCTTGTCGTTTGTCCTCAGTTGCTGTTGGCTTTTTGGGAGTAGTTGTAGGGAGGTCGGCTCATAGCACCAAGCGCTTGAGCATCGAAAACCTCAGTCAGAAATTTGTCAGGATGTGCTGGACTTGTTGGGTGCTTGCAAGGGCAATAATCAGGAGGTCCTCAACTCCCTTGCATTGATCAACCCAAAGTCTCCTATTGGTTGAGGATCCTTGGCTGTGATGACCAGATTTTACCCTGGTCTTAGGCAAATACTTGGGTTGTGGTATGAGGTACAGCTGTGGCAAAATCATACAGTGTAACTTTGGCTTTACAGAACATTATTACCATCACTACCAATACTTATGAGTCTTCCCCATTTCCCTCAGACCAAACCTCTGTCCCCGGGACCTATAATTAGGCCACAGTCACAGAGCATTCATATCATAGGGTTCCTCCTCAAAGTCCTGGTTGTTTATTGCTCCAGAGTAGCTTCCAGGGCACCAGTTATTCCTGCAGCTCACCCTCATTACAGAGCTAACAAAGCTCTACTGCTAACAAGATGCTGTGACAGACTTTATTAGAACCCCTCCTGTTCCCAGTGTGTGTGAATGAACGAACCCGTGAAGCGTGGAAGGGAGGGAGAAGGCTATGTGTGTGTGCGCGCGTATGTGGTGTGTGTTTCCGTGCGTGCTTGCTCTATGTCCTAATGTGTGTGTAAGTTTGTATATGTGTGTGTGTGTGTGTGTGTGTGTGTGTGTGTGTGTGCATGTGCGTGTGCATGAAGGAAGAAACCTGTAAAGCATGGAAGGAGTGAGAAGAAGGAGTGAGAAGACTGTGTGTGTGTGTGTGTGTGTGTGTGTGTGTGTGTGTGCGTGTATGTGTGTGCATGTATGTGTATGTATGTGCATGTGCGTGCATGTGCGTGCATACGTGCGTGCATGTGTATGTGTGTGTGTGCGCACATGTGCAACCATGCCTGTGTCCTTATGTTAATGCACATGTATGTGTGTGTGTGCCTGTATGTGCATGTATGTGCCCTTATGTTTGTGTCTGTGCATGTGTATGAACGAAGGAACCAATGAAACATGGAAAGATGGAGAGGGCTGTATGTTTGTGTGTGTCTGTGTTTGTCCATATGTTAGTGCACATTTATGTGTGAGTTCCTATGTGTACATGTCTGTGCTTTTGTGTTTGTGTAAGTGTGTGTATGTGTTTGAGCAAAGGAACCTATGAAATGTGGAAGGAGGGAGAAGCCTGTCCTTGTCTCCGAGTGTGTGTGTGTGGGTGTGGGTGTGTGTGTGTATATGTCTGTGTCCATATGTTAGTGCTGTGTGTGCATGTGTGTGTCCTTATGGTTGTGTTAAGTGTGTGTGTGTGTGCATCCATTTATGTGTGTTGGTATTGATAAAGTTGGTTTTATTCCTCTCCTGTCTTTGATAGAAGCCAGGCCAGTCACCTGTAATTCTGGAGCCTGTTTTTTAAAACCTCAGTGCCCGGCTCCCAATGGAATTGTTTGCCTTCTTTCGCTCTCACTAATTGACTGCTGATATCACAGGCGGGGAGCGAGGTACTTTATTGCTCGCAGAGGATTCGTGTCCGGCTCAAATCCTATTAAATGAGAACCGTTTGTGTTTGCTTTGAAGGCTTTTTAATTTTGTTCTGCATGCTGGCCCCTTCTCCTTGGTTGTGGAATTTTGAGAGAGTTTCTGTGCGTGAGGAGAATTTTCGGCCGTTAAAGGGGAGTGGCTGGGGTGTTAAAGGAGAGGTGTGAGAATTTCGGATACCGAGCTCTGTGCCTGACATCTCTTCCCTCTCTTCCCCCTGCAGCTCCCATATTTGACTACGGTGACACGCCTTCAGTGCTGAGCGAATCAGAGAGCACGATCACCGTCCTGCTCCGCCCAGCGCAGGGCAGGGGTGCCCCTGTCAGGTACGGACACCCAGAACATGCTCACGTTTGAGTGGGGATACATGAGTCACGTGATCAAGCCAGCTCTAATTAGCAACATTCCCGCAATGGTCTTGGCTGTCACTCAGAATCAATTTGAATTATCATGGCTGGGAGGGAAACCTGTTGGCTTGTGGAGAGTTGAGTGAGGGGTGTTTTCACATCTGCACCTAGAATTCAAATGCAGCAGTGTTTACTCTTTTCTAATTCTGAGCTGTGGACAGTGGTGTCAATTGAAAAGGTGATTTTTTTCCATTCAGATTCTGGGTTCTACATCCCACACAGGAAGGGGTTACCCTGACAAACACTGGATTTTTCTAGATTCAGTGCCACTAAAGTTTTATGCAGATTGTTTTGAATCCTTAACATCTGGGTGAAGTATCTCCTAGGCACTGTGCCCATTACTGTATATTAGTTGTTATTGTACAGATAAACTCTAGCACATGGCATTGATCCAAAAATATACCATGGTGACACACCTTCTCACAATGTACTCGAGTTACCATGACAACGCCCCTGTGTGTTGGCAAACATGGCAAAGCCCCGCCCTCCTGCTGTCTCTGCAGTGCATACCAGGTGGTGGTGGAGGACGAGGAGGGCTCCGGCAGGATGAGGAGGGAGCTGGACTCGCCCGAATGCTTCCCCGTGTCCGCCTCCCACGGCGAGGCCCAGGCCAAGGGAACCCCGCACTACTACACGGCCGAGCTGCCCCCCAGCAGCCTGCCCGAGGCCGCGCCCTTCACCGTGGGCGACAACCACACCTACAACGGCTACTGGAACACGCCCCTGGACCCCAGCCGCAGCTACGTCATCTACTTCCAGGCCATGAGCAGCTTCAAAGGGGTGAGCGCCCCGGGTGTCCCGGGACGGTGACGGCTCTGAACCCGGGAGCCGGAAAAAGCTTTTAGCCAGCAAATTACCTTTTATCATGGTTAATCACCGAGGCTGGCTCGCGTGTGGCTCAGAATACAAAATTCTCCATGTGTCTGCATGCTGCATTTTTTAGATTATGCACACCACTGTCAGCACAGCGGCGGTCCTGTGTGAATTACCTCCTGCTGGTAAATCTCTGATCAGCCCACCATTACTCACACAGCCAAAGGGAGAAGAACAGGCCAACTCCCTTCTCGCTTCTCCTCTATATTTAACTGTCATTCCAACCCTCTGGTGCTCCATACAGTTTGTTCTTCTGTCTCTCCCTCACCTCCCTCCCTCCCTCCCTCTCACTTTCTCCCTCTCTCTGTCTCTCACTCTCGCTCTTTCTTATGTTCAGAAAAGTCTGAGATGTACAGCAACAAATGAGCACTGGTATTGCGGTTGCAGGCTGCCTACTGCGTTAAGGTTGATGCCACTGCACATCTAACACAGAGTCTGCAGAGGCTCGTGTGGCAGTTTTCACACGAATGTCTGCCAACCGGGAGACAGCCGTCCTGATGCTCCTCTCAGGCAGATTACGTTTCATGCGAGACAGGCAGCACGAAATGGAGATTTGGGTCCCGCAGGTGCACGCCGCTGACACTGTCGGGGGACGCGTAGCGAATGCAGAAAATGGGAAGCTGCAAAACGAGGAACAGGGGTGAGCTCGGAATATTATCTCGGCACGGAGTGCGGCCCAGCAACCCCACAAGGCTTCTCGCCCCTTTACCCACCCCTGGAATGCGACGGCTGCGTCAGGCGGGTGTTTAGTCAGGCCCGCGTGTGGGTAATTGCTCTGAGGCCGTGCTGCGAACAGCAATATCGCTCGGCGTGATTGAAACGAGGTCCGGGCGCGGTGTGATAGATTGCAGTTTAATGTAGTGTAATAAGTGCCGCGTGACAGGGCAGGGTTGGACATTTAAGTGTCATTATGGGAAAAACGCAGGAGCGAGCATCGCAAGATGCCGCAACAGAAAAACTGAAAGGGCTGCCTCTCATATTCTCCGCTCTCAGCGGTACCGGCTGGCTTTATGAGCATCTCGGCAGTCAAATTTTAAGGGATCAACAGCTCTATCACCTCTTGGCTCTCAATCATTAAGAATTAAAAATTGACATTAAGCATGAATGAATAATAGAAAAAATATGAAATATGAAAAATTAATAAAAAAATTAAACAGTAAAGTCATAATAAGAAGAAAAGAAAAATAAAACATTCCCTTACCCAAAAAGGTGTTAAAAACAAATAATTGACATGCTAGTCGTGTAAATTTTTTATTTATTATGGTGTCAGCACACTCCCTTTTTTGAAGCAAGCAGGTATGGATTGGGCTGCCAGCCTCTCTTCTCTTCAACATCAAATGGAGCTTTATTGACATGAGAATAATCAAACTAGTGTTGCCTTCTCTTTTTCTCTTTCTTCTTTCCCTCTCTCTGTCAATTTGTCCTTGCTCTTTCTTGTTTTTTTCTCTCCATCCATACTCCCTCTCTCCTTCCTTTCTTTTTTTATTCTGTCTTTGGTTGCAGAAATGGAAAATTCCTCCCATTTGCCATGGTGGACACTGTACTTGATTCTGTCTTATACAGTGTTTCCAACTCCTCCCAAACGCATCAACCAATCAGAGGATGAGAGCAGGTCAAATGGCCACGCCTCCCAGGCAGCCCCCCAGGGCTCAGCATTGTCACTTATTAGCATGTCCCTAGCAGGGCATGGCTATGCGTCATTGTGCTCTGTTAGTACCATTAAAAAAACATACGACAGGCTTTGCCACATATGATGAATTTAGACCAGTCAGAGCAGAGACATTGAGTATAAAGAGCAGAGAATCACAACCACACTTGGAGAGCGCTTTTCAATAATAGTGTACTGGTGCAAGTGAGCGCATATGTTGCAGCAGCCCTGAAATGTGAGTTTGAGTAAATATGTCATTTCTGCAGGGATAATATTTGGTGTAGGAGAAAGTCTGGTCAGAATTAATTTTCAATCAGGAGGCTGCAATTTTAGAAAAGGGCCCACACTCGTATCTCACTCTGCATGTCAAGTTTTGCATAATTGTCCCATGTTGCCCAGATTATCTGTACAAAATAATTAGATAATTTATCTCCCTGTGAAGGTGTTATCCTAGGATCTCACATCATTAGTCTTGATATAGGTCCTTATTGTGGTGCTTATTCTCATTTGTTAACATTTGAAACAAATGAATTTCTCTGTTTATTCACATAACATTTAGACTGCTAGATTTATGGAGACAGACTGTGATGTTGTAAACTTTTATTAAGTACAGTAGTGTTTCAGCCCTTGACTTAGTGCCTCCCCTTGGCATTGTATCACATTCTTTTTTGCTATTATCTGTTATGCAGCTCGTAATTACCCATAAGCCTTTTCTCCATGATGACCTGCCACTGATCAACTCTTCTGTCTCTTCTTCTTTCAGGAAACGCGAATCAACTGCGTTCGTTTAGCCAGGAAAGGTAATGCAACACAACAAATCTCATTTGATTTACGGATACAATCTGATCTCCTGTACATGATATATCTAAGTAGATGATTTAAAAAGCCAGGCCATGATTCAAAATGCGTTCATTCACTTTCAAAACACTATGTAGATGGCATACTCCATTCACCAAAACACCTCAAATGACTTCGGTGATGAAACCAAACAGCCAGGTAGTCTGTCTGTTTTTAATAGGTTTTCTAATGGGTTGTCAGTTTTGTAAGATGCAGGGGAAATAAGAGGTGACAGCAAGGAGGAGAACCAAGAATAAGGAAAACATAAACCCAAAACTGTGTGCGCGCCTACCAGCACTGATGCCAACTTAACGTCACCGCTGACAAGTTAACAATTTATGTTGTTTTGTTTTGCAGAGCCTTTCGTTGGCTTTTTTTTCTCCCTGTGACTAGAAAACAGATTTAACAGCTTTCAGGATCACTTTGTAAACTCTTCAGACTTCACAGAGTAAAGTGGCTAAGAGGGCTAAGGTGGCTAAAATGCTCTTTCCCCGCATCCACACCATTCATTCATGTTCCTCACTCCGCTGTTTTTTGTGTTAACATACTGACTTCAAAACAGCACTGCAATGCCCCGCCCCTGCTATAGCTCAATCTCTGCCTTGTGGGTGGAGCTATAAGAAGAGTGACAAATTTGCACACAAATGAGATCAGGTCACATTGTAGTGGAGTAATGATATGACATAATCATCTTGTGGTGTATAATTCATGGTGTCAGTCTAGCACCTTCCTGAGCCAAATCAAGGTACCCCCAGTGAGATCTAATAAAATAAGTTGTCAGTTCTGCCCAATAGGCCTGGACTTTGTCTTGATGCCAGAGGGCAGGGCTCAGGTCAGTAAATGCTGACTCACCATTCCTATTGGTCAGTCGGCAGGTAAAAAGGTGTCGGGGTCTGTATATAAACTTTAAGGAGAGCTTGATGAACATTGTTTCAAATGAAAAGTCATGTTTTTCATGTGTTTGGGGGAGATGATGGTTTTCACTGACTGCAAATTTCAGTTGAAGGTCAAATAATGTCATTGTTACATGAAGCAGCATTGACATTGAATGCATTTTTTGAGTGAAAGAGGAGTGAGAGTATTATTGTACAAATTTCACACTTGTAAACCCCCCTGCCCACACATGTGCACACACACACGCACACACACACACACACACACACACACACACACACACAGAGAAAGAGAGAAAGGGAAGAGAGAGAGAGTGCTGCCGACCCCATTCTGGCAGAGAGAGACCCTTCAGATCCAAAAGCAGCAGAAGATAAGACAGACACTTTTACCCTCCTCTCCTCTCCTTTTTTTATGTTTTGTCACAGAACTTTTGAGAACACTTGAAAAGAGGCCCGCAAATTGAATTCCTCCCCTTTTTTCTGTCTTTCGAAATTCCGACGACATCAAAGGTCCCGCTCCACTGTTTGTCTGCTGTAATATCACACCGAGAGGAGCACAAAAGGGTTCTCCGGGTATCTGTAGTACGTTTCATTTGGTGCACAGCAATGACGCTGCCCCTGCAGAGATTGACTCCGCGCTTGTCTCTCCCCCTTGACGGAGTCCTCTCCCTCTCCGAGCGGCAGGCAATGAGGCCGAGGGGCTGAGGGGCTGAAGTGTCCCTCAGAGTCGTGTCCACTCCAGCCTCTCTCAGCACAAGAACGAAAGAACAAAACAAAGGGGGGAAAAAAGAGTAGAAAATAAAAAGGAAAAAGGAATTCAGGAGTGTGAAACTGATGATGCAATTTGGATTCCAGGCAGCTATGAGCAGATGTAGGTATATTGAGCCCTTGCCCTTATAACCAGCCATACTGAGACCCACTTTTTTTTAGTCAGACTTTCATATGTCTGGTGACATCCTATTCACTGAGATAAGCATGCACAGACTGCTCCTAAACGTGGGGAAGAGCCTTGCTTGACATCTGCTTGTCTCTTAATGTATGCAGTGAGAAACCTCTGCTGGCCTCTGACTGCATTGCCCCCTGCTTTGGACTCCTGTGCGCCCTGCCTTGTATACCCCTGCTTGTATTTATTTCCAGTTTATACATACAGTTTATTTATTGTATGACTTTTACCAGTTGTCAGCTCAGTGTGGTCTATGCAGACCATGTAGCCAAGCATTTCTGAACCCCCTTTGGATTGGTAGTCCATGTCCATGTTTTTTTTTTAAACTTACACTGTTTTTTATTTATACTGTTTCAACAGTGACGTTAACTTCACGTCACCACACAGTCTGCCACCACACACCGCTGCTCTGTACTTCAGGAAAGGAGTTTGTGTTTTGAAATTGCACTGGGCACCATGCGCCGTGTCAGTGCACGCTCTTTTTTACACCCGGTAACTGGATGCCGATGCTCGGCTGTGCAGATGTCTGTCTGCAGCCCTCTCGCCTCTGGACCAGTTCAAGGTGAACGCGAGCGCTAGATTGTTTTGGCTCAGACACCAGAGCCGGAGATTTGGTGTCAGCTCAGAGATGACAGTTTGATTAATCCTCCCGCAGCGGTGCCTGGGTAATGATACACTTCCAAGCCTCTTTTTTTTTTTCCAAATGACAATTTTCAATTTTTGGGAAAGCGTCAGGAACACGAATTAATCTGAGAGAAAATTACATGCTCATCTTCAGCTTGATAGAAATTTAGAAGGTAAACGTGGGCAGACTAAGAAATATGAGAGGACCAGCATGGAAAGCTGATAAAGCCCCCTCTGCATAAAAAGGACTTCAAACCCTTTTCTAATCAAACCATTGACTTCCATGATGACTATATTGGTGACTCTCAGTGACTGCATTTCCGTCTGAGCTGACTCCTCTCACTGACAGCGCTGTCACATACACTGATTATGTACGACTCTCCTGCTGTCTCTACTGACTATACTCATCAGGTGCACACCTGTCTAATACTATCCTCACTGACTTCATTGCCATACTCTGGATATATCCTCACTGCTTGCACTACCACACTCTGTTCACACTCACCAACTGTACTGCCTTACTCTGCCTGTACTCAATGCCTGTACTGCTGTCTTTACCCACAGGCTGCCCTGTTTTACGTTCTGTTTTCACTGGCAGTGCTGTCTGGTTTGACATGTTGCATATTCTTGCATCTTCTTTTATCCTTTATTGTGTCTCCATCATGCTTTTAGAATATTTGTGTGGCCTTTTTTAACAGTTATTGGTGTTACACTTTTTTGTACATGAACATAGAATGCACAAAGCATAATGGTAAAATAAGAAAAATCAACACACAGACAAAATCAAAATATGTAAATAAACAGGGGGATTCAATAAATAAATGATTGGGTACTCTTAAAACCTGACCTTGAATCAAAAGGTCTGTTAGTGTAGGAGTGGACATGCTTGACTCATTAGCCCTGTGTCAACTGGCTTAACAGCCTAGCTGCAGGTCTGGAGAAACAGACCGGGCCTTTGACATGAAAGGGCACCATGTTACAGACTGATATCATTGTTCAGAGGAAGGTTTACATGTGCATGATATTTTGAATACCTTTGATATTCAGATTCAGCTGACATTATGAGCAGGCCATGTTCACACACCAAAAAATGTAAATGCTAATCTTCCCATTTACAAGCAAATGCAGGCATTCTGAAAAGCGTGCCTAGGTGCAGGCATTGTGTCATGTCTGTGAACTTTACAGCAGGTTTTCTAAGGATCACATCTGTAAACTTTCCTCTGAGAATGACACTGTCAGCAATATTATCTGCTGTATGGCAGAACGGCCTATTTCAGACCGTGTTGCTAAAATTGATGACAACAGAAAACGACAGCTTGAGGAAATCCCAGCCCTGGGGATAATCATCTGCTCTTCACACTGATGATCCAGCACAGCCATCCCTTCCAGAACTGCAAGCACAGAGGGCTACCGAAACACTCTCCTGGTCGGTCTGAGACAATCAATGAGCTGCGCTTTAGTTTTGTGCCGTGCACTACCACCTGCTGTAAATGTTGTTAACATTTACATTTAGTTATTTAGCTGACGCTCTTAGCCAGGGGGACTTACAAAAGTGCATACGAGAAGGTTAGGCTAAGAGCAGAGGTGATAGTAGAAGTTGTTTTCAATGTTATCGATCTGTTTGAGGGAGTAAGTTGACCTGAATCTTGTGGTCTGTCTCACTGTGTTGCTGTATATGTGTGTCGGTCTGTCTGCCTGTCCCTCTGTCTGTCTGCTCCTCTGTGCATTCCTGTGTCTGTCCCTCTGTCTGTGTTCCTGTCCCTGCATCTGTTAACTCCTCTCTGTGCCTGTCTGTCTGTTTGTCTGTCTGTCCCTCTGTTTGTCTGTCCCTATTGGTCTGCTCCTCTTTGCATTCCTGTGTCTGTCCCTCTGTCTGTCTGTGTTCCTGTGCCTGCATCTGTTAACTCCTCTCTGTGTCCGTCTGTCTGTCTGTCTGTCTGTCCCTCTGCTTGTCTGTCCCTATTGGTCTGCTCCTCTTTGCATTCCTGTGTCTGTCCCTCTGTCTGTCTGTGTTCCTGTGCCTGCATCTGTTAACTCCTCTCTGTGTCCGTCTGTCTGTCTGTCTGTCTGTCCCTCTGCTTGTCTGTCCCTATTGGTCTGCTCCTCTTTGCATTCCTGTGTCTGTCCCTCTGTCTGTCTGTGTTCCTGTGCCTGCATCTGTTAACTCCTCTCTGTGTCCGTCTGTCTGTCTGTCTGTCTGTCTGGTTGTCAGCTGCCTGCAGGGACCACAAGCGTGCCCTGGAGGTGTCCCAGCACTCTGAAGAGGTGGGGCTGATCCTGGGGGCTTGTGCAGGGGGGTTGGTGGTCCTAATATTGCTGCTGGGGGCCATCATAATCGTCGTCAAGAAGGGGTGAGTGTTGGCCTGTCCCAAAGCTTACAGGCACCCATGCGTTCCGTGCATGTCTGGGGAAGGTTTTGTGTCTAGTAGGATGGGATCTTTTCATACAACAATCAATCATTGCAGTGATGCTGTAACTGGTCATGCCAAATACATCTTGTTGTTATTCTGAGCATACACCACCTTTCCTGTGGTCGTCCCTCTTCTGGTCCAAACCTGAAACTCAAATGTTAGATTAGAATCTCACCAGTGAAGAAAATCAGTGACTATATGGTTGGTATTGTTGGTAATTGGTGCAAATCAGTGTGAAATACATTACCACATGGAGTACCAGAGGGACAAGGCAGGGGGCTAGAATCTAACGAGTTTATCTGAGCGTATAATGTTTTATTAGCGGGGGACATAATTGAATTACCCTCTTGGTTCTGTGCAGAGCAGGTGTGTGACCTGCAGATTAGCTGGTAATTGAGTTGGAAAAGGTGTGTTTTTGGAGAAAATCCACCATCCCAAGGCCCCCTCCCTGAGCTGTCCAGAGTTAGCCTAATGAAGGGAACTTGCATTTTGCAGTGAATGCAAAGCATCATACAGTTGTTGATTAAATACAAAAAGGGGAGTATACACAATATAAATTATAAAATCACACTGATATAACTAAAAACAAAACATGTTCTAAATACATAATAATGATAATAACATTATTATTATTATTTGTTAATAATAATAATAATACATCACATTACATATATGAACATCAGTGGTATTTCTCTGTATCTCTGGCTGTTTTGTCTTGTTTGTCTTGCCCAGCTAGTGAGTGCCAGGCTTTTGTTTGTCATGTGCATGGCTGAAGCCACTCACCAGTTTCATCTCTCCTCTTCACTCCATTCTCTTCTCTTCCTCCTGCTCTTCAGAAGGGATTTCCACTCATACTCTTACTACCCGTAAGTGGCTCCCCTTTCTCTCTCTCATCACATCCATCACTGCTTTGTCCATGCTGACACCCCTGGAGGCAAACACCATCCATCTCTCCCTCTTTTCTTCCTCACTTCTTCACTCTCCTCCTTCTTCTACATGCATTCTCTTTCTCTCCCTCTGCCCACTCCTTCTCTCCCCATCTGGCCCACCTACATTTCTTTCTCCTTCTCTCTCTGTCCCACTTTCCTTCTTTCTCCTGCCTTCCCATCCTTAGCTTTCTCTATTTCCTCCTCTTTCTCCTCAACCCTACATACCTCTCTCCACCCCTCTCAGTTTCTCACCACATCTACCAATCGCTCTTTCTGTTTCTCTCCCTCCCCCCACCCGCACTCCATCTTTATGCCTCTTCCTCTCTCTGACTTCCCCCCCTCCCTTTCTCCCCCATCTCTCTCTCTGTCTCACATTATTAGCAGGAAGCCGGTGAATATCAGCAGAAGTCCCATGGCGTACCGCCAGGAGAAGGGTCACGCGGCGGGGCGGGGCCTGACGGATCAGGGCGTGCAGCAGGAGGACGAGCGCATGCCTCGGTCCTTCATGGCCGCCCGCATCGGCGGTGCACACAGTAAGCAGAGCCGGGCTCTGTCGCTAGCGTCTGTCACTTTAAACACATACAGTACCAGTCGAAAGTTGGGACACGACTTTCGTTCTTTATTTTTACTGTTTTCCATGTTTCAGAATAATAATGAAGACGTCAAAACTATGAAATAACACAAATGGAATTATGCGGTTACCAAAAAAGTGTTAAACAAATCAAAACTATCTTATATTTTAGATTCTTCAATGTAGACAAAAATGTAATATCTATAATATTTTTTTCTGTTTGGAAAGAAATTCATACATCAGGCATCAACATCACTATTTATACTTGTCTAAGTCTTTAGATCAAAATGTCTTTGAATGCATGTTTCCCGTTATCTTAATCAGGTGTGTCAGTGTGTATAAATATCTAGCTGTACGCTTGACTAGTCCTTAGGGATAGTGCCCACTAATCCCACCCTCTCACTGCCTGTTTACACACTCCTACGCCTTTCGCCCCCCTAGTTTGCTGTTGGCAATGTATAAAGAAGCACGTAGGGTAGGCAGGTGTGTGCGTGTGTGCAGCAGAATGCAGGCCTACAGGAAGCTGATTACAGACATTCCATCCTACTGCCACTGTATGGACATTATTTTGTTTCATGCACTAGAATGCACAATACATAGTAGCATTGTGTTGTAGCTAGGACTGCACCTGTTTCTCTGTTTGTTTCTGTCCATGTCCTTCTTTCTATGTGCCCCACTGTCTCTGTGTTCCTGTGCTCTTCTGCCACTATGTCCATGTGTCCCTCTGTTATCATGTATCTGTGTTCTTTGTGTCCTTGACTTCCTCTGACTCCTGTGTGTCTCTGTGTGGCCCTGTGTATCCATGTGTTCCTGTGTCTGTCTGTGTCCCTGTGTCTACCTGTGTGTCCCTGTGTCTCTGGGTGTCTCTGTGTGTCTCCGTGTCTCTGTGTGTCCGTGTGTGCCTGTGTCTCTGTGTGTCTCTGTGTTTCTGTGTACCCCTGTGTCTCTGTGTGTGTCTGTGTTTCTCTGCGTCCCTGCATCCCTGTATGTACCTGTGCCTCATGTCTCTGTGTGTCCCCGTGTCTCTGTACGTGACAGATGAGCAGCGCAGCTCCGTGAACGAGTCCAGCAGCCTCCTCGGAGGCTCCCCCCGCCGGCCCTGTGGGCGTAAGGGCTCCCCCTACCACACAGGGCAGCTGCACCCAGCGGTGCGTGTGGCCGACCTCCTCCAGCACATCAACCAGATGAAGACCGCCGAGGGCTACGGGTTCAAGCAGGAGTATGAGGTGAGGAGGGAGGGGGACCTGCAGTGGAGGCATCGCTTTGTATGATACAAGTTCTGTCCTGTCCAAGTGAAAATGGTGTATAGGGACTAGACTGCAGCCTTTGCTTGTGAATATCTGCCCCTGAAACACATGTTGGGTACAATTGTACAACTATTTATTTTCAACCGATGAAGTCCTATATTTGTCTGCAAGGTTGGAAGAAAAACACATACAGTAATTTATCTCATCTATGATATCTATAACAAAATTGAATAGCAGAATCAGTATTCAGTTCATAACAACTTTATGAAAGCCTAATTTAATGCTCAGCCTGAATGAAAATCAGTATATGTAGGTCTCCAGAACTGAGTATGAGAAACACTGCCTTTTTGGTGGCAGAGCAGACCATTTAAAGGCACCTAGATTTTTAAGAAAAGAAAAACCCAGGGAAAGTGTTTGATTGGCTGTACTAGACATTTATAAATCTGCCTTGTCGGGGCCATTGACTTTGTTTGTGCTTGGTCCATGCAATTACACAACCAACCCTGGGGGCTACCTTTCAAATACTTTTTTTGACATTTCTGGAAATTATCACATCAATTTCAATCTTTAATTAGAAAGGCATTTGAAATGATGACTTCCTACAGAGCAGACCTGGGTGCTGTGTGAGTGGTGTGCAGGCAGACGGCCAAGCTCCTTCATCCTTTAAATGTTCCTCCAGGACCGGTGGCGGGACACTGCAAGCGGGACTGTTGAAGAGGGAAAGGTTCATAATGTTTGGAAGTAAAACGAACGGCGCGAAGCCCCGAGAGATTTTTTTTTTTCACGTCTGTGTTAATATCATATTCACTCTCACGGCTCGTTTGGGGTTGCTATGGAAACCATGCACTCTGGCTGACGCTCGACCTTCAAAAAATGTTCTCGTTGATAGAATGCTGCACGCAAAGAGAAGAAATTTCAGATAACTTTTTTCCTTCTTTGTGCAGTTTACTGCAAGAAAGAGGAAAAAAAAGACCCCCCAACACACACACACACACACACACACACACACACACACACACACACACACACACATACACACACACACAGTTTGTTAGCTGGTACATGATTCTCCTGGGAGAACACTGGTGCACTTTTCATCTCATTAAAACCTCTTCCTCAGAGGACCGTAGATTCACCACAAAATCAATACCCGGGTCACTTTTCACTCCCTCCAGTAGGTGGTGAGATGGAGATTTATTTAGCCAATTAGACTAGGAGGTGGCTAGATGGCCAGACTGGGAATCTGGCCAGGACACCCGATATGCTATTCCATCCATCCACCACAGTGATTACAGGAGAGCCACGCTCTGAAAGGGACCTCCTAAATCAGATCCCAGATCAGCCATCATGGTGTCTCTGACCCGGCCCCCGCAGGCTACGCCTTCCCTGTGTGACCTCTCACTCCTCTTTTGCAGAGCTTCTTCGATGGTTGGGATGTTACCAAAAAGAAGGACAAGTCCAAAGGAAGGAATGGTGGATTGCTTGGTTGTAAGTCCGCATGCTTTGTTGAAGTGACAACATCCTTTAAATGACAAATGCACATTGGTACACAGGTTGGTAAATGCACACAAATTAATAGGTCCTTTCAGCTTTTATTTTTCTTTAACATTTCAATTTTTAAGAACATATCTTTCAAAATGCCTGCTTTTCCCTCTGACATGTTTTTATTGTATGCAAATAGCTGGGGCATTTGAATAAATACATATCTGGGCTAATTTTGAAGGCCAGTTTCCAAAAATCCAGGGAGAAATTTCCAATGCAAAATACTACAACTGCTCTCTGATTGGCTCTCTGAAGCCACATGCATATATCAAATCAAATTTATGCAATAGCAATCATTATCCTACAGATAATAGTAATTTTGATGGTCAAATTTAATGAAAACAAAACAATTTCCCCAAAAATAATATCCCCACCACCAAACCACAAATTCTGCATTTCTTTCAGATCTTTTATATGTGTACATTGCTATTGCATGCAACCAAGTAGCCTGTGTTAGTCTAGCTGCCAATCTAAATTGCTAAAGTACACCTGTCTGTATGGACACACAGATAATCAGTGCTCCAACTTCACTCTCTGATGGTGCTCTGATGAAATCCTTGAACTCCGCTTTCTAACTGTGTTCTTTGATGAAATTCTCGACTCTGCTTTCTAACTTTGCTCTTTAATGGAACTCTCTAACTCCACTCTCTGAAGGCGCTTTTTAATAGGATTCTCAAACTCCCTACTCTGAGGGTGCTCTTTAATGGAGCTCTTGAACTCCACACTCTGCTTGAATAGAGTTCTTGAATGGCATTCTTTACTGCGGTTCTGATTTTGCTTTCAAATGTTGCTCTGTAGTGTCTGTCTCTAATGCTGCTTTCTAATACTTCTCTGTCTGTTTCTAATGCTGCTCTCTAATGTCTGTTTCTAATACCTCTCTCTAATGTCTATTTCTAATGCTGCTTTCTAATATTTCTCTCTAATGTTTGTTTCTAGTCCTGCTTTCTAATACTTCTCTTTGTCTGTTTCTAATGCCTTTTTCTAATACTTTTGTCTAATGACTGTTTCTAATGCTGCCTCTATTACCTCCTTCTATTACCTCCTTCTAATGCCACTCTCTCTGGTATTTCGTAGGCGATCGCCACCGGGTCAAGCTGAACTCGCTGCTTGGCAACCCCACCTCCGACCACGTTAGTGCCAACTATATCGACGTGAGTCTCTGCCCTCTCCTATCACGAACACCAGTCGGACATCTGTATGTGCTACAGTTCTCAACAACTGCTCCTTTTTAATGACCTATTGCACCCCGCCTGAGGAGTGTTAGTATTTAAATCTAGAGTGTGGAGTGTGCATGTTTAGTCTTTATTAAAAAAGTTCTAAATCTTAATTGCAAAGGCATAATTGCAACATGAAAATGTATAATCCGCCCCCCACCCCCCCCCCACCACCACTCTTGGTTTCTCCCCCTGGATTCGGGTGAGATGGGGGTGGCGTACACCGGCACAGCGCCTCTCTGAAACGCAGGCCCATCCTGCTAGTTTTCAGTAGAGTCCTGCCTCTCTTAATGGTGTGAGCAGAACTGAGAAGGCAGAAAGGCCTGCATCAAACCAATATGCTATTTTTTTTTAAATTACCTGTTTAAAAAAGACTAGCAATAAGGAGCGGATACAACACAGGTAGCCGTCAGCACCTCTTACTCAGCATTTAATCGGTGTGCGGAGCAGGAGAAGCTCTCAAGCCATTCATTAATGTCACGACAGCATCTGAGCGCGCCGCCCGCTCATACTACGCTTCCTTTGTGGGGGTTTCCATTAACATGATGAGGGGGCGTGCCTGTCATTAAGATTACTCTCTGCATTGTTTCCTGCGTGTAATGTCAGGTCCCTGGCTAGCGGTTGTTGAGAGTGATTAATAGAGTATACAGGGGCATGGGAGAGCCTGTGAAAAGATTAGGCCGGATGCGAAAGCAGCGCGCTGGTTCTAATTTATTTCCTCCGTGTTCCTATTTTTTGTTTTTATTTATTTTTATTTTTTTGTGTGGGGTCTTGCTTGCTGATTTCTCTTTTGTGTCGACTCCTTCTGTGCAGCGCACAGTACCAGCTTCATGGTGACGGCTTGTCTCTATATTGTAATTTGTGTTGGGAACAGTCTGTAAAGAGTTGAAGAGACCCCATCCCTTTTACAGGGGCAGATAATGAGTTAAAGCTGTTTGTACCTGATGAAATGTAAGGACTGGACCAAGCTGTTGCCAGAGTTTGAGCCCTTGTTGATCAGTAAAAACAACCCATTGCTGTAGCCATGTGAGGTGCAAACAATCCCATGATGCTCCTCTACCCAGCATGCACCCAATCCACAATCTGCTCCTGGTATGTCACAGCTGGCAAATGATTCTTCACTTGCAGTTAGAACCTGGCGTAGTAAATCATCACAAAAATAATCTAATAAAACTCCTTGTGTCTCATAGCAACAGCCAAAGCACGTGTGCACACTCATCCGCGCAAAAAGCGCGTGAGTTCAATATCCAATATCCCCAATAGGACACTGGCGTTGCACGTGTGTGCATGGCAGTCCGCCTCTATACAGCCTGTGTGATGTTCACAGCAGATAAGGAACGTGATGTAAAACACTTCTTTCCTTCCAGCAAGCCAACTGCGAAGCCCTCCGCAACCTTAGTCCTTACACTCTTCTGTTCTCGTTGAAGATCTCATTAATTAGCCTCTGTGTCTTTTCTCCTTTCTTACCCCCCCCCCCACCACTCTACTTTTGGACCTTTTAGATTCGGATAAACAGGGAAGTAAGTACACTGCAGCTCTTTCTTCCACCTGTCTTCTGTTCTCCTCTGCCATCGCTGTGTCCTGTCCCTCTCTGTGTGCCTACCGCTGCTCTCTGCACCCCTGCAGCTGAGGCCCTCTGTGGTTTAATTTGGAGTGAGTTTTAATCTGGAATGTAGTTTAATCTCAAATTATTATTGTTTTTTTTTTTTTATCTGGAATGAGGTTTAACCTGGATTGAAATCTGGAATACAGTTTAACCTGGAACAAGTTTTAATGTGGAATGCAGTTTAACCTGGAGTTTTAATTTGGGAAATGGTTCAACAAGGAGTCAGTTTTAATCTGTTATGTGGTTTAATCTGCAATAATTTTTGATCTGGAATGAGGTTTGCCCTGAACCAAATTTAAATGCTAATTTGGTAATGGTAATGGAGTGAGATTTAATATGTAATATGGTTTTTATCTGTGGTAAACTGTTATCTGGAATGTGGTTTAATATGGAGTAAATATTCATGTGAAATGCAAAAGGAGACTAACCTTTGATTTGCATTTAAAAATTATTAGAATAAAATATGCACCTAACTTTGTTCAAAAGGTGGGGCACCACTCCAAAATATTCAACAGAGCAAACATTTAACTGGCTTGTGCTAGCACAGAAGCACGTGATGCTTTTCAGGGTAATGTCTGCTTTGGGCAAACAGAATAAACAGTAATAGTTAGGTGTAAAAGCTGGAAACTTGGCATTAGAGTGATAAAATATCTACATCTTGAAGACAAATATCGAGCGAAAGATCTTAAAGATGCCATATGGAAAAGTATCGGTCCACATTGTGTCACATCTTGCTCATAAGCGTAGAAACGACGTCCCTGCTTGCTCTGCCCACATGCATGTTTATTTTTACATTTTCTCTCCTAATGCTTTGTGGTGTGCTTGCTTATTGTGGGGAAGTATGGTTGCCTTGGAAATAGGCTGGTGGCTGGTATTGGTTATGACCCCCAGAAGTACAGGTCAGGGAGTCATGGGAAGTAGAGTAAGGAACCAACTTATCTCTGGCTCAAAACCAAACAACGATAAATCGCTGTAAAGGGGAATAGCTAGCATAACCTAATTGTGCGTTGAGTGTGGTAAATGGCAAATGGATCAGTTGGAGATGCACACTGATCACATGACCAGTGAGGTCATGGGGTGATTGTGCATTAATCTTTTTTGATTTCTGCTTTGAGAGGCTTGAATTTGAATGGCTGGAAGAAGAGAACAGTGTGAAAGTGAACAATGGCAGTGCTTTCCAGGAAGTTTCTCCTTCAGGTGAAAGTGCGCCTGTTTTGGGCCCCGGGGCTTTCAGCTGTTGTTCTTCAAAGCACAGATTTTCCACACAGCCGTGTCTGAGGAATGGAAGCGTTCCAGGCTGAAGTGGATGACACTCGCCCACACTTCCCTCAGCTCACTGGGAAAACGCACTGAAAAAGCACTCACGAAGCACAGTATATCGGTCAGGCAAAACAGCATGCATTATCACAGCATGTTAATTTTCATAATAGTACTCATTTGGGATGTAATGTAAAAGCTCAGGTTATTACCATGCACTGCTTTTGTCGCAGAGTGACAGTATCGCAGAGAGAGGCATGTATGACTGCAGTTGATAAAATATTAATTTTATTTGTTGATTAAATATAAAGACATGTCAGAACACTACACCCCTCAACATAAGGACACCTTGTGTGGTATATGTCTGTCATACGGTCTTATTGCTCTTAAATCTGCAAGACTTCCATTTTAAGAAGAACAAGCACTTCCCCAGTATCCATTAAAAAATAACAGAGTGGCTCAACTGGCTAAGATTCTCATTTATAGTACAGGCTGAGCCCCACAGCCCAGCTTGGGTTTGAGTCTGAGCTGTGTTATTTTCAGACAGTTACTATTTGCACCACCCTTTACACCCTGCATGCCCATCAGGACCCTATGGGTCGCTCAGACAATGTTGGTGAGATGCATCTATCCTCTGTTCCAGTGTTCACTGTCCTGATGCATTGTGGGACTTGTAGTGTGAAGACAGTCATTGTTGGCAGGCAGACGAATCAGAGGATTGCATTTGCTGTGTCCCAGTGCTGCTCTGTGAGCACAGGGGATCTTGCAGTGAGACAAGCCCAATGCAGGCTTGGCTATTTACACGAGCCAGAGGTGACAAAGCAGAATACTGTAAATGCACAAAGAAAAAAAAGTAATAAAATATAGTAGATTCAATTCAGTGCATTCTCTGTGCAGCCTCAAGCTGAAATGATTTGCTTTGACGTGGACAAAGCAGCATAAGCCTCCTCTGTTTCCAGTGACTGAGAGAAACGAATATATCTGTGTGACAAAACAGAGCTTCACTTTCCCCAGTTCTTTGAATGACATTGAAATATTCAAGAATTTCTTGGGTGCAGAATGAAGCTTTTGTGCAAAATGCCTCACATGACCAAGATGGGGAAAAAAACATTGAATCATATGTGATGGATACATCTGTCCATGTTTCTGTGCTTTGGAGAAACAGACAAAAGCTCACAGCAGCCAGAGTTTTTCCACAACAGGCCTAACTGGACATTTCCCTCCTTCTCTCGTATAGGGCTACCAACGCTCCAATCACTACATTGCTACTCAGGGTGAGTAACTACATCTTGGTTCATATTTGTCCTGTCTTCAAACCTCCTTGTGTACCTACCATGGCACTTAACAGGATATCATAAGATATGTAATGACCCCGACTATCGGATTGTGACAATTATCATTGATTTAGTTTTGTCTCTGCTCTTAGCCTAACCTTGTATGAACTTTTGTATGTTCCTCTGGGTGAGAGTGTTCTGCTAAATGTCTAAATATAAAATAATAGAGTGTGTGTACGTGAGTGTGGGCGGATCTTACAGTGTGTGTTCTCCCAGTGTTGTGTGGGGCAGCAGGGTAGTAGAATGGTAATGAGCATAACTTGTTATCCAACGGTTGGTGGTTCAGTTCCCTGCTAGGGCACTGCTGTTATACCCCTGGGCAAGGTACTTATCCCAGAATTGCCCCAGTAGCTATCCAGCTGTATAAATGGGTAACATGTAAGAAAATTATAACATAGTCCCTCTGGATAAGAGCGTCTGCTAAATGCCAATAATGTAGTGTAATGTATTAAATTATTTGACTTCAGATGCAAACTGATGTGCTTAAGCATGCCTTCCCATCCTCAGTCTTTGAAGTTGTAGCACAATGTACCTGAACGGTGTTCTGTAGCGGTCAGGCCTGCTGATGAAGGTGACTCATTGGTAACCCTGCCTCTCTGTCTTCTTTCTCTTCCTCCTACACATCTTCCTCAGGGCCCAAGCAGGAGATGATCTACGACTTCTGGAGGATGGTCTGGCAGGAGAACTGCTACAGCATCATCATGATAACTAAGTTGGTGGAGGTGGGCAGGGTAGGTACCCCATCTCTCACCTCTGACCTTTTGCCTCTCGCTTCTCAACTCTCTTACGTCTTAATTATCTGTGGGTTTGTACTATTTAGATCTAGTGCACTTAGCAAAGAGGGTGCAGTGTTGAAGGCTAGCACAGTTAGCAGTGAACGTTCACTGTTTAAAGCTAGCATAGTTAGCGGTGCGTGTGCACTGTTTAAAGCTGGTGCACCTGGTGTAGAGGAATGCAAATGATGCCATTACATGGATGTCTGCATGTGCTCAGTGATAGCCCGCCATGAGTGTCCTCTGTCAGAGACGTGCTGCGCTGTTGTTGACCAGGTGAAGTGCTGCAAGTATTGGCCGGACGACAGCGACATGTATGGAGACATTAAGATAACCCTGCTGAAGACAGAGAACCTGGCCGAGTACAGTGTGCGCACCTTCACCATGGAGCGGGTGAGACCACCGCCCCCTTCCCCCTGAAACACCGTTCTCTCTCCGTTTCTGCCCTTCCTCTTCTGACCCTACCTGTTGCTGTGGCAACCAAACTGAACTAACACCTCTCTGCCGTTGTGGCTACAGAGGGGTTACGCTGCCAAGCACGAGGTGCGCCAGTTCCATTTCACGTCCTGGCCGGAGCACGGAGTGCCCAGCCACGCCACGGGGCTCCTGGCCTTCCTCCGGCGGGTCAAACTCTCCACGCCCCCCGACGCCGGCCCTGTGGTGGTCCACTGCAGGTACCACCTCACGCCCACCGCACTCCCATCATTTCCTGTTTGCTAACTCTACAGGTCCCACACTCTCGCACCAACAAACAGGTGCTCTACCTGGAAGTACCCAGTATCCTGTTAATAAACGATGGGTGGTGTAGAGAGCATGTGTGGTCAGTTAGCTCACAGCTCCCCCCTCTCTATAGTGCGGGCGCAGGCAGGACGGGCTGCTACATTGTGCTGGACGTGATGCTGGACATGGCGGAGTGTGAGGGCGTGGTGGACATCTACAACTGCGTCAAGACCCTCTGCTCCTGCCGCATCAACATGATCCAGACCGAGGTGAGCGGGAGAAATAAACAAGCGGTCACACAGCCAAAGACCATGGGCCATGAATACACAGTGACACACTTAAAGCCCATGGTCAGGATTTCAGTGAGGAAGGCTAAACCATCCGACACTAAAGATCAGGGTCCGTATCTCAGTGAGAATGGCTACATGGTTGCATGCTAAAGACAGATGGACCAGTAACACATGGTTGCATACTAAAGACCGTGGTCTGAATCTCAGTGTGAAGGGCGACATGGTCATGCATCAAAGACCATGATCCGTATCTCAGTGAGAAAGGCTCCATGATGACAAAAGACTGTGGTTTAGATCAAGAAGAGAGAGCCACACATGTCCAAACACTGAAGACATGGGTCCAGACATTTGAGTGAAGGAGAGCCACAATCACAGTTTAAGGACCACGGTCCAGGTTAAGACGAGAGCAAGAAACACAGCTACCAATCTGACAACCATGTAAAACAGCAGTCAGAGTCTATGCCTGAGATTTTTGTCTATTTAGACATGTTTCCTCTCCCAGTTGGCAATTGGCAAGTAAAATTTTTGATTTGCTTTCATTTTGTACACAAAGTCTGATATTTTGCCAGGTAGCAGTAGATAAACAACTGCTACCTGGCAAAATATTGGATGTGTTAAGTAATGTTAAGTAGCTAAGCACTGAGAGAGAGTGGCTTATCATTTAATGTAATGTTATGTGCAGTGCAGGCTGAACAGATCATTTTTGCTTACCTTGAGCCATGCAAAGTGGTGCCGAGTGGTTTGATTTAATAATCAGAACTAGCTCTGAAGATGATGAGGTATGATTGGTTTCTCACAACCCTATGTTCTCACTTAATTTGTATACACATTATATATCTGCATAAATGACGCTGATGAAGAGTTATTGCTGAAAGACACTTGGATTTTAAACAGATGTTGGCATGATATTTTACCTAAATAAACAGATGTTGTAGTGCTTGGCTCAAGCTGAGCAACAGTGTTTTAAATTAAATGCACTTAAATAAAAACATTTAATTATGCTTTGTGTTCTTGTTAACAGATCTGCTAATCAAAAAATAACTCTTGTGGGAGAAGTGATATTTTTGAGTTTCTTGACATTAACATGTTGAAAGTTTAAGCACTTTAAGTGAATCTTCATTCTGTCTGTCATTATCACATTTTATCATTCATCTCTCAATATTATTTATAGTGTCTTTCGTAGAGTTGCAAACAGTGGAACGATGAGCTCTCCTGAGGATAGAGTGGCTCCTGTGTCTCTCGCAGGAACAGTATGTGTTTATTCACGATGCCGTGCTGGAGGCGTGCCTGTGTGGAGACACCTCTGTCCCGCTGTCTGAGTTCAACCTCGCGTACAAAGAGATGCTGATGGTGGAGCCGCAGAGCAACACATCCCAGCTGCGGGAGGAGTTTCAGGTCAGAGCGGTGCACACGCATTCGCTTGCACACCACGGACACACGCACACGCACACACACACGCACACACACGCACACACACACGCACACTCGCACGCACACACACACACACATGCACACGCACACACACACGCACACACGCGCGCAAACACCATACACATGCATGCACAGAAACGTACTGACTCTGTACACAGCCACACAGAGGCTCACAAAAGCATCCACACACACACAAATGCACTCTCACATGCTCACATTACACACAAACAAAATCATATTATAACCAGAGGTCACACACAGACAGATACAGAGGGAGAAATCCCATAATCTCTGCCTACATTATTTATGAGTACTGTTATGATAGCTATCCAGGAAGCAACCGTAAACTCTGTACCTATACTTCAAAACAAAGAGATTAGTTCTAATAGATGTACTCTAGAAGTACTAATATCAGAATCAACTGCATATAGTTATCAGAAACACTGGGACAGGATTATTAATACTCATTAATAATGATTAATAATCATTAATCCCTGCACTGTATAAATATTCTGCATGAAAAAAACAGAATATGATACTTTGCAAGAATGTGTAATCACCTACAAACTGACAAAACCTAGAAATGTTTTTTCTTCTTGTTTTAATAGAATGAATCTTGCACCTCACATTAATTATAATACCAGCTAGCACTTTGTAAAATGCTTTGAGGAAAACAATAAGCAGAGATGTTTGTCACAGCAGGATGCCAGAGATGGCGGGAAAAAGGGAGAAACTTTCTGGTGGAAGAGGAGTTCTGCCTTATTGACTCTTAAGATACTTTTCTTCAGACCAGCCGGAACGATGCAGTTGAGAAATTGAGCATTCCAGAGACAGAATCATTATATGAACAAAGGAGACAGAATACAAATGCAAAGCGACACAGGAATGCTATGACTGAGGCAGTCCTTGTCTCACAATAGACAGGTCTGAGAATGTGCTGTAGCATTGAAAGCCCAAGCTCTACCAGCTATCGTGCATACACTCAGAAACAATGAATGTGAGTCAAATGATTATTTTAGGTTTGAAAGAATTTAATGAAGGACATTCGCTGTTCTATGCTATTACACACAGCCAGCAATTCATGGTAACACTGAAAAATAATTAACTTGAGTCATATTATCTTTTACTCAGTTTATTACAGGATTGTAAAAAAAAAAAAAAAAGAAAAATACTGTGCAGTCAAGCACGTCTGTTCCACGTTTGAATAATTTAGCTCCCTCTCTCCCTCTCCCAGACCCTGAACTCAGTGACCCCTCACCCAGACGTAGAGGAATGCAGCATCGCCCTACTGCCCAGGAATCGTGAGAAGAACCGCAGCATGGACGTCCTCCCGCCCGACCGTGCCCTGGCCTTCCTGGTCACCACAGACGGAGAGAGCAACAACTACATCAACGCGGCCCTGGCGGACAGCTACCACCGGCCGGCCGCCTTTGCGGTCACGCCCCACCCACTCCCCACCACCACTGCTGACTTCTGGAGGCTGGTGTTTGACTACGGCTGCACCTCCGTGGTCATGCTCAACCAGCTTAACCAGTCCAACTCCGCCTGGGTGAGTCTGGTTAGCGCTGTCTCTCACGTTTGGGTTTGGGGTCAGAGACTGCTCTTAATTAACTGCTCTTACTCCTTCAGACAAGCGTTGAACGCGTCCTCCTTCCCACTCACGGAGCCGTGAGGGAAGCGACTTCTGGTAAAAAGATGAACACACACCGAAACAGTTTTGGCTTGGCCCTCTGTAGGGAGAATTCTAAACAGGCAGAGCCAGGAGCCCTTAGTCTCAAAGCAGTTGTGTCTGCAGTGTAGTACTGCCATTGAACCACAGTGAAAACCCAAAACATGATGACTTTTTTAAATCAATAACGTCATTATGTTTGTTATACATCTCTATGAGTCACCAAAATATATCTGAACACTGCAGTGCATCAGCTATTTTTCACATACCTTGATAGACTGGCAATTTTCCCTTTTTTCACTCTGTTTTTCCCAAATTTCTTACTGCTGTGGCTGAAGTGAGGAAGGGTTTCTCCAGTACAGCCCAGTGTCTACTAAATGCTGCATGCTTAGGTTGTCAGGATCTCGCCCATAACCTGCCTCCTCATCCTCTGTTGCCACCTCGCTCCTGACAGATCTCTGTTTCTGTGCCTCCCCATCATTAGTGTTTCTGATCACTATGTCCTCTGTCACATGCTCTCTCATCTTCTCTCCCTCTTTCCTCTTCTCTCTGCCTCTCCATCATCAACGCTGATCAGGCTGTCCTCTGTCACATGCTTCATTTTCTTCTGTCCCCTTTTCCCTCTCACACTTCCTACAGTGGTGGATTTAGTCTCTCCCTCTCCCGCTCCCTCTCCCATTTCTCTCAGACTGTGCGTCTGTGCCAGTATTAATATTTATCTTTTCTCTGTGCCCTGGGTCACCTTGGTAATACCCTGTCCATTTCCCTGATGAGCCCTTATCACACTCCTTTCCCTGGTCCTGTTGCCTTTCCTGCTCTCTCTCTCTCTCTCTCTCCTCGCTGAACACAGCTGGCATGCTAATGCTTGTCTGCGAACGTGCTCTCGTTGGATGGGGATAACTGCTGGGGTGGAGTGGGTGGGGAGACTGGGGGCTGTGAGTGGGACTTTAGTATGTATGAGCAATGACAGCTCAGGTTCTGCTGCTGTGACCTCCAGTTCACCACTGAATCCTTAGAAGTCCCAGTTACACACAGCCTTACTGGATTTGCACTCTAATATGTGGATGTACAGTACCAGTCAAAAGTTTGTACACACGTGATTAGGATAATGGGAAACATGCATTCAGAGATCATTATGATCTAAAGACTTACACTTAAATGCTTGAAATTTGTTAGACAAATATAAATAGTGAAGTTGATGCCTGCCTATGTATGAATTTCTTTACAAAAATAAAATTAATTTAAAAAATATTTCTGTTTACTTTATAGAATTGAAATGTGAGATTTGTGTAACACTTCTTTGAACTCTGCATAATTCCATTTGTGTTATTTCATAGATTTGATGTCTTTGCTATTATTCTAAAATAAGGGTAGTGAAAATAAAGAAAAACCCTTCTGTGAGTAGGTGAGTCCAAACTTTTGACTGGTACTGTAAGTCTGGGAAACTCTGGCAAAGGACATGACCCTCACTGTGTAATCTGTGTGATGTCTCTAACAAACCCCCTCTACTTCCCTTCTCTTCCTCCCAAAGCCGTGTCTACAGTACTGGCCAGAACCAGGACTGCAGCAGTACGGGCCCATGCAGGTGGAGTTCCTGTCCAGGTCGGCTGATGATGACGTCATCACCCGCCTGTTTCGGGTCAAGAACCTCACACGAGTAAGCTAAATCCAGAACAGCAGTGCTTGGTGCTTTGTTGAACCGCGCTGTAGGGAATTTTCCCCTTAAATATAGTTCATGGTAAAATTCCGTTGGCTATTACTGTTTAAGACTGCATTTTAATTGCATTTTTCTGTACAAAAAACCCAAGATCGGAGCTTATGTTACATTAGAAGTGCTTGGAAGATGTTGTTATCCAGAAACGCCTACATGGCTGACAGTTTTTGCATATCATCCATTTATATACTCAGATTACTGAGGAAATTCAGGTTAAGTAACTGGAACACCAGTTCACTGCCAGGGAATCAAACTAGCAACCTTTGAGTTGTTCCTCACCACACTGCTGCCTCCAGTGTACAGTCTATAGTGGATGAATAGTGGTAGGGATGATAGGTGTGTCCATTCAGAAAAGAGGTGTGTATGTCTTGTATTTTGCTGAGTTTGTGCCATTTCTTCAAAATGCAGCCATGGTATTCATCTCTGCAGTTGTGAATCACAGTGCACTTCTGCTGTTCCACGTTTAATTCGTCATCGTCTGTGGTAAACTCTCTCTTGACTCATACACATTGTGCTCTTACCTCGGGGGACAGGAGGACAGAGAGCGGGAGACATATGGTCAATGAGGTGGGATGTGCTTGGGGGGGGGATCTGAGGTAGATGTGTGTGTAGTGTCTGACTCTAAAATGGAGTTCAGCTGTTGGCTGGGGAAAAAAATTCAGAGCAGTGCCACCAGCACATCACATGTTAATTCCGAGCTGCCTTTGTAAATAGGACTTAATTCAGGGTAATTCTGCCCCCCAGGCGGCCCCTCTTGTCACTTCAGTGTTACCTAGGGGCAAACAGAGACACAACGTCTGCTTCCGCACCGCTCACTGTGCAGTGAAATCACCTCAAAGGCTTTAAAAACTCCTTCCCCGTGTTACAGAAATGGAAAACATGAACCTGTGTACCGCAAAGATTTGGCTTCCATTTTTGTTCTTTAATTTTTCATGGAGCCTGGCTTCTTTTTTTGCTGCAGGTGTCGTTATTGTGGCTCTGATTGATTTGAATGCAGCATTCTCTGTGTGATTTTCTCTCTGGCGGCTTTCAGAAACGTTTTGCCCTCACGCTTGATGTGCTCAGAAGGCTTGTCACAAAATTTAAATGGAAACGTGCAGAGAATCTGGGAGAACATTTCCAGAATATGTGGCAGAGGGAAAGAAATGACAGCCAGCTTAATGCATGAAAAACACTGGGAGGCCTCAAACTACTCCTTTCTCCATGAATAAAACAAGTGTGAGTGTGTGTGTGTGTATGTGTGTGTGTGTGTGTGTGTGTGTGTGTGTGTGTGTGTGTGTGTGTGTGTGTGTGTGTGTGTGTGTGTGTACACGTGTTGTGTGTGTGTGTGTGTGTGTGTGTGTGTGTGTGTGTGTGTACATCTATTTACATTACATTACATTCATTTACATTGCATTCATATTTATATCATTTCATTCAGCTAGGTGCCATTGATTGAAAATATCCTGACAGGACACCAGTGTTTGGAAAACAAAGAAAGAAAACCTGGCAGGCTTTTCAGGAATGAATAATAAAACAACTGTCAGTTACCTTTACCTTTTCTTAGGTGAAAAAGTAAAAGGAAATACAAAACATTGCTTTTCTTAAACATGTTTTCAAAGCAAGCCTACTTTCATTTTAAAAATTGCTGTGCAACCAGCTATAACTTCCATACGTAACATACATTATTTCTGTTTTCATAATGTACATTAATAAAAGAATAGTTGTACCAACCACTAAACTATCTGTAAATCGCATACTTCAAAACATTAAACTGCAAACCTATGTAATAGTGGAAGTATGAAAAAAGATGCACCAGCAGTCCGACCGAAAGAGAACCTGGTCAACTTCCTATCTGAAGATGACTGCCTTGGATAGTCTAACAAGTCAACCAACTCCATAGGAGTCTGGTACACCAAAACTATAACACTCAGTTACATAGATCTGACATAGACTAGACCTCTTTGCCTCATAATTGCAGTTAGGCAAGATCTAGCCATATTTGCTAGTCTTATTTCTTTCCTTTAAATTGTCACTGGGCATGTGGTAGCATTACCTGCCCAATTTTTAGATGTCTTGGGGTGTTTCTCCTCTATCTTGTGCCTTTTTGAAAAAGTAATATTGAAATTAGCCTCTCCTTACCAGGAGCTATCCTGCTGTCTATCTAATGTTAGTTATTTCATCAGTTCCACCTCAGAACTCAGCGAACAGGAATCCTTTTATCCATGATGTTGAGTGGTGCCCTGGTGTACTCGACCTCTTTTGTGTACCCAATAGCAGGTAGCTGCCTGTATCCTATGTTTCCTATTAAGACTCTGTATATCCACTCCTAGCATCGGTCTGCTATTAATAAAAATAAATTCATGAATATAAGAGGTGGAGTTACCCATGTCTCTGACAGGAGAAATGGTGGGACGTCCTTGGGCGAGATTCTGCTTGGGCCAGACACTGCGCCCTGGGAGCCAGCTTCATGGGTAGTTCTTATTTCTGCGCCGATGACACTCAAGTCTATATTGGGAATCGAAGCTAAAAACACCATGGCTTCCTCACTTTTGATTGATTGTATCATTCTATCATTCGCTTTGGCTCCAAGTCCCTCTGAGTATAAAAAGTGGATGTTTTTTTTTAAGTAGGAAGGGAAAATGTCACAGTAAAAGCATCTTTTACTGTGAGAAACATGGGAATTTGTTTTGATGAAACCCTGTGATTTGAGTCTTGTGTGAAAAATGTTAGAAAGATGTCTTTATTCGGTCTGGAGAGTATTGCTTCGGCTGTATCCCTTCTTCATGCTGCAAAGTTAGTCCATGCTTTCATCATATGCCATTTTACATCCACTTTCCTTATACATGACTGCACCCCTTCAAGCACCTAATAACAACACTTTGCTCTTTAGGTGACAGAGCATGTCACCTAAAGACAAGCTAGGGGCTCAAAGGCTGTGACAATTTTGAATCTTCTTTAAGAATCCACCCTCTTAAGATGGCTTTTGTAGTATTATGTCCTCAGTGCTGCTGTCTCCATTATATTACATTATTGTCATTTAGCAGACACTCTTATCCAGAGCGACTTAAATACAGTAGGTTACAATTTTATCCATTTATACAGCTGGATATTTACTGAAACAAGTGTGTGTTAAGTACCTTGTCCAAGGGTACAACAGCAGTGCCCTAGCAGGGAATTGAACCAGCAACCTTTTAGTTACAAGCCCTGCTCCTTATCACCACACAACACTGCTATCCCAAATTGATGGATAATCCATTTGGGGATCTCACATTCCTTCACCACTGAAATCTCATTATCTGTACAGTATCTTTGCATACTCAAATGATATCATCCATACAAGCTATTGAATATACTACATGTAGAAAGTACCACTTAATTGTAATGGACATAACCTCCTCAAGCTAAGAAAGCATACTGAACCATAAATGCCCTAAGTATAAATATAAGTCTAAATATAGGTCCAATGGAATTTGCTTGCTCATCTGAACAACCAGACAGGTAACTATATTGCTGGAAGTTTCTGGGGGATCAACAACCTCCTTGTCTTTATAGCCAGGTGTGGTCTCCTCAGACTCCAAGTTCAAGCTGAAACGTGTCAAATGCAATTCAGGTGAACACTGTTTAGAAGGCATTTCATTTGTCTGTAAGTCTGTTTCTGCTGATTTATTATGAGTAGTATCGCTGTGATCGTTATGAAGTGTCTTTGGTCTCTCTGTCCCAGCCTCAGGAGGGACAGCTGGCCGTGCGCCAGTTCCAGTTCCTGCGCTGGTCGGCCTACCGCGACGTTCCTGACTCCAGGAAGGCCTTCCTCGGCCTGCTGGCCCACGTGCAGACATGGCAGAGAGAGAGTGGTGAAGGACGCACTGTGGTCCACTGCCTGTGAGTCTGACAGCAGCCATCAACCTGTAACCACCCATGAACCGGTTGGCCCATACCATATTTTGTGTGGTCCGCCTCATTGATCAATAAGTAAACAGTCACAGAAAATGCAGGTTAGGGAGGTTGTGATGTGTGTTGAAATCAAGAAAGCCCAGTCAATGCCCTTTCTCCACTCTCAGCCAATAGTCATTCCCCACATTCAGGCAAACCTTCTTATCAAGTCCCAACAACTCAACCCTCACATCACCAACCAATCCCCACACATTACACTAACATTCTCAGGCAGCCTGAAGCTATGTACTGCAATCATTGTAAATGAGCCTTCAGATTAAAAAATGAAGCCTGTACTAATTGTGTGTGCTGAAGACATACATACAGATATAAAAGCACTAAGTAATAGTATTTGTCTTTCTCTGTGTACTTGTCTTTGTATGTGTGCGTGTGTGTTTGTTTCTGCTGTATACGTGTATGCGTGGGTGTGTGTTTGTGTGTGCCAGTAATGGAGGCGGTCGCAGTGGAACTTTCTGTGCCTGCTTCATGCTGCTGGAGATGATGCGGCACCAGAAAATGGTTGACGTCTTCTACGCCGTGAAGACTCTGCGCAACTCCAAGCCCAACATGGTGGAGTCCCTGGTAGGGGAGGGGCGAGAGGGCGAGGGGTGGGCGAGCTCTCAGGGTTGGGGGGGGGGCATGGTGGGGTGGGGGTTTGGGGGTGCATGCTGTGCTTTGCATGGAGGGTGGTCAGGGTGCAGGAGTGAGGATGGGTTCCCTTTTCAGAGGTAGCTTTTGTTTTCAGACATTAATAGTGAAAACGAATGGTGGAATATCACAAAGCTTTTGGCTATTATGGGTATGGAATCGTAATCTCACGACACGTGTCCTGCCTAAGGCGATTCTACTCTTCGCTGTCTGATCGCTGTGTCTTTCACAGGAGCAGTATCGGTTCTGCTATGACCTGGCCCTGGAGTACCTGGACAGCATTGAGGCGAGATAGCACCAGGCCTATCGACCCACATCGGCTAAGCCAGAACTCTGTGTCCAGTCATTTGGCTTCTCGCTTCTGTGCATTTTCTTTGTCTGGATCAATGGAGTTCCCTGCCATCTAAGGCTGTGAAGAAGAAGAAAACAAAACAAAACAAGGGAATTTTGCAGGGGCAAAATTATGCATACCTTTAAACTTTAATGTGCAACCATTGCTGTATTTTTTGGATCTGTATATGTGTGTGTTTTTTATGACCTTGGCTGTTTTGTGCTAAGTGTTCCTACCCATGCCTGGGGGTGCAAATGGAAAAAAAGACCCCCCCTGAGAGTCCCCTGAGAGGTGTTTTTCTGGACTGCGCTGATGTTCAGTCTGCTACTTACTGCCTCACCGACAGAATGCACTGAGAAGGACACCACACACAGAAACTGCAGCACAGGATGAGGGCTGCCCGTTGGTGTCATTGCTGTACTGAAGCCCGCTGGAACCTAATTTAAGATATTGAACAGAGTGACTCTTGCCATAAATTCACTTTTTTTGCCTTCCCACTGTGGTTCTGCAGATGTGTCTGTCATGAGGGAGAGTTTCTCACCTGCAGCCCCCTGGTTTTGTGCCCGCAGATATGCAGGACCTCCCGTGTGTTTTACCCAAGGTTTCGCCTCTCTGTTGCTTTGTGCTTGCTTCATTTCTGTACATAGGTATTTTGCAGGTGTTCCTAGATGTTGTTGTCTTGAGCTGCCAGCCCGTCTTCTTTTCACATGTGGATTGTGTGTAAAGGGGGAACCTGTCTGTACAGGTGAAGAGTGTAACAACATGGTGAAGCAACAGGGGAAGAAGGTATGCTACCATGAGAACAAGGTCAAATATTTGCAGAGACTCATTTTTTTATATTTGTAATTTATTCATTGTTTTTAAGTGTTCTATTCTGCAGATTGTGGACTCTTATAAAAAGTGATAAATGGGAAAAAATGATAAAACTGTACTCTGTATTTCTGTTCAAATCAGGATTGTATTTTTCAGACAGTGATCTTGTCTTCTAACAGTACTGCTGCCCCCCCCTTCTCCTACCCCCATCACCCCCCCCCATTTTTCAGCTCTCTACCACACACTCACATCCTCACCTCATCACCTGTCCACCACCCCCACGCCATGCTGTACCTTGACTGGAGAGAGGAAACACTGTGTCTTACACATAGGGCCCAACGGGCCCAACATTTTCGGTTGAGCATTTCGGTTTTTCCTTTAAAAAACTGTGTTAACTGAACTGTGAATTGCATGAAAAGTGTGTCAAGTCAAATGCGTCAACTCTAGTTATTGTGTCCACAGGTGGCACAGATGATTGCTTCTTGTAACAGTTACAGAGGTGAGAAAATCTGTTCCACTGCCAAACAAGTAAAATCGAATTATATGTTTTACAATGTCTACCAACAGTAACGTCAAAGCACATTGTTTTAAAAAAAAAGCGAGCCTATATGTGATGAATAATTGTAGTTCCAGTAGACAATCCGTATGCAATTAACCAAACCTAGACAAAACGATCCCGTCAAACCTGCTTCCTTTCCATGTCAGCTGTTCACAGCATCCCTCTTCCACCCCATCTCCCCCTTTCTTTTGCCTATTCATGATGTCCACATGGGGGGGTCAGCAACCTTGGCCCATTTCCAGGCGCACTCCCTTCATTGGACTCCAAACCAAATATAAGACCACTATAACCACATCAAATGCAACCTTCTGGCTTTGATTGTATGGAAATTCATATCTATTGAAATGCATTTATTCCAGCGGCCATTAGGCTGATTCTGCAAAAGCATAACAAAACATGCTGGTCATTTAGTCCACTATTTTTTTAGGTCCCACTGAAGTTTGTTGCTTCAACATAAATTCCAGAAATCCTTTGACATAGAGATTCAGACATAGATGGCACTGGTAGCTACCCTAAATTGGTGCTTAAATTAAAAACATTTGAGTTTAACACACTGGTGCTTGAAGACATGCAGGTGCAAACAGGTGAAAATCCACTCTGAGGGCCCTTAAATTCAGATGAAAATTAGTTTAAATTCCATTTGCTGTTTAGAACACCTGTGAGCTTTTGTGTGAACATTGGTTTAAAAAAAAGAAAATGTTGGGCTGTACTTACACACAACTGAAGAGAGACTACACTGTCTGTAAATGTTTGTGTTATACAGTACTGAAAAGAGGCTACACTGGGAGATATTGTATAATACACTACTGGAGAGAGGCTGCACTGTCAGAGAGATTGTGTTATACAGGTACTATAGAGAGCCTACACTGAGAGTGATTGTGTTACACAGTTACTGGAGAGAGGTTGCACTGTCTGTGAGTGTTTGTGTTATACAGTATTGAAGAGAGGCTATGCTGGGAGTGATTTTCTTATACAGAACTGAAGAGAGGCTTCACTGCCTGACAGTATTTTTTGTTTGTACTGGAGAGAGAGAGAGAGAGAGCACACTGTGTCTAACATGGGGCTGGAGGGATGTCTGTTCTCAAATGCAAAACAAATGAAAATAAAAAATGACTCATCTTGTGGAAAAAGTGTCTGTGCCGTGAGCTGTCTTGAATACCGAGGAATGTTTGAGTTGGTGCAGGTCATCGGGTTATGGTTTAACACCCAGTTTCACTTGCTTTACAGGCAGTAGTATTCATTGCATGAGTAGAGGGATGGTTCACCCATGCTGTGAATTGCTGATGGTTGAAAAAGTACACTTTTACTGCACGTACACTGCTTTAAAGTAGTTAGCATGTGAAATGGACCTACTCTGTATAACACGTTAATGTAAACTCTGAAACATGTGGGTCTTCTTCCACTTGTCTGTATACCTAGCATGGTAAGTTTAACCAATGAGAGAGGAAAGCCATGCACACAGCTGAAAAGGAGTGTCTATGTGTCACCTTTGAGATTGTACTGCTGCATCAGGCTGAACCCCTAATAAGAACAGAACAAAAAAATGTCATGACCCTAATCAAAGTAGAACATAAAAATGTCATTTCAAAGGATTGTTAATCTTGCACCCACAGAAGCCTCTTTTCCTAAATTTTCAGTTTTGTGCAGGTTGAAGCCCCCCTTTGTTAACTCTCACACACCGCAGTGGAGATAAACCCCAAAGAACATGTTGCCATGGCAGCCACATTAACACCTGAGCTATTTACTGCTTACCTCAGACACCTACCTGCTCATTTTGCAGCCATACCAGGAACTCTTTGTTTAATGACTACCTTTGGTGAACTTTTTTTTGACTTCATCAAATTCAGCCTGTGACTGCTCTGATGTTGACCTCTTATATCTGATTCTCTGGATGGCTTTGCGTGATGATCCCTGATGCCATCAACCTGCAGACAGTCCCTGTTCACTCAGTCAGTAAGCGGGGACTAATTATTATTCTCATTGCAGACTCCCCTCCCCTGGGAGACTCGCATTTTTACACTGTGTCCATGTACCCAAGCTGAATATTTACCAAAGCAAATTAGGTTAAGAACCTTGCTTAAGGGTGCAATCGCTGTGGTCCGCCCCAGACTTTAACCCACAACAGCTCCGGCTCCGAGTCCATTTGGTAACTCATTACACTAGTCATTACACAGTGACCTACGGTCAATGGACTGTGACAGACCCCTATTGCTGTCTTGACCCCATTTGCTGTTTTTTTTTCTTCCTCTTTCTGCTCTCATTTGCCCGGGACTGCAGGAACAGAGAGGTGCAATAAGGGAGCAAGTTTCGATAAAAAACAAGTGAAGTCCTGAATCCTTCAAAGACACGGGTGACAGCGCTGAACCGGGCCTCAGCCAGGCCTCTCTTTGAACAAGTTCCCACAGGAGGGATCCATTTTCCAAGGGGGGCTTCTTTTTTATCCCCCTATCTCTCTCTTTCTCTCTCTCTCTCTTTCTCTCGTTCTCTCTCTCCCCTTTTCCCATCACCCTCCACCCCCCTATCCCTTCATTTCTCGTTCTCCTTTTCTCTCTGTCTCTTTCTCCTTGATGTATCTCCTATTGATTAGCATGCTCTTCGGTCTTAGCGCAGTGAAGTCTCAGACATATGTAGCCAGGGGCCGACGCGCTGTCTGATTTTACAGGTCTCCCTGCATACTTCCCTGTAGCAGGGGAACTCTTTGTAAGAGCCACCAGAGACTGTTGTCAGACGTCAGCCCGGATCAGAGGAATAATTCATAGCTGTTTTCATAACTCCGTCCTCTCTGAAATGCGTCTTGCCGCAGTGACGGACTAAGAGAGGGAGGGGGTATTCTCTGCTGAGGCTCTGTAGGGCATGTAGTACAGAGCGCAAAGAACAGAGTTAGTCATATTTGTGTTTCCTTAGTGACTGGTTTGTCGCAAGAAGGCAGTTGGCAGTTTGATCTTTTGGTGTGTTGCCTCCCAGGTTATTGAAAATTTATGTATGTGCATTATCCACAAGGGTGAGGAAAGGATTGCTTCTGTAGCTTGTGTTTCAGTACAGTGGTGTACGTCAGCAATATGAAAGTGCCATCAACTCCCCCATTTATTTCTCTTTCACCTGCTCTCTTCCTTTGCTCCCTCTCCTTTTTCCTCTATTTCTCTTTTTCTTGTATTTTCTCCCTCTCTCCCATATCTAGTTTTCTTGCTCAGTTTCCTTCTCTCTGTTTTTTCCTCCCTTGCCATCTCCCACTCTACTCCTTTCTTTTTCCCTCTCTGCCCTCCTTCTCACTATCCCTGGTTGTCAGTGCAGTTATATGCAGGATGAAAGTGTTACACCCAGTTGCAGGTGACATGTGTTTAAGGTGTTGATGGCGTTCACAGTGGAAGTGTAGGGTTTACTCACCATCACAGGTGAGCGCTAATTCAGATTCACTGCATCGTCTGCACCTGACCTTGCAAAGGCTTTCTCCATTTCAAAAATAATATAGATCTATATAAAAATAATACAGATCAAAGTAATAAAAAACAATAGATAAAAATAATAAAGCATCAAGACCCGACTTGCTCACACTCCACATCTCTCTCACATCTCCCAGATGCCCTCCGGTAACACTCAGCATTAGGTGCAGTATAACAAAGGCCAGAGTCGCCAAAGCCCTGAAAATGTATGATTCAAATGTAAGCAGTAGAGCTTCCTCTCTCTGCTTCTATTCACTCTCATTCCGTTATGGGATGAACACAGTTGAGGCTTTTTCATCTGTTGCTGCTATAGTGAGAGATTGTTTTTACTTTCGTTTCATCACTTCATGCTAATCTGATCTCACCCTTCCAGTGCAGCCCATTAAACTGTACTGATATGCCTCAATAAAACCAGAATAGAATGAAATATCATTAAAAATTGTAGCAAATCAGGCACTAATGATGCTCCCCAGTGGTGAACACAAATTATTTAGTTTTTAAACTCATGCTACAGTATCTAAATTCATGGTTTAATTTCTTTTCCTATTCTCGCTGATTATATCTCTGCAAGTGACGTTTCATGAGCTTGCATGTGACAATTCATGAGAAGGGTGTTCTCATGCATGCTCATATACAGTTATGACATATGAACATATGGTTATTGTACACATCTTATTGTAAGTCATCTCTGATCTTACGGACTATGAGTGTCAAGTTTTGGCCAATGAACAACAGACATAGCTGCATAGGCATGACGTGAGGCTGAACATGTGTGATTTGATCTGACCTCTTAAACATCAATGAGGAAATGACCTGCAGGTATTAAATGGCCAAGTATACATATGGGCATTTTGGCATATAGAGACCCAAGCACCGGGCATGATTAAATAACAATATGTGCTCTTCCATACTCAAAGTAAGCTTATCAAATTCCTGTTCAAAAGCAATTAGGAAAATACAAGATTTCTCAACCATCTGAACAAATGGAGATGCTAATTATTTTATGGTGATATCTGTGCTATGGTGATGCGGTTGACATGTCTGCTCTGCCACTAGGGAGCTGGTTCAGTGCCCCATAGAGTGCTTTAATTATTGTATACCTCACTTGGGGCAGTGGTTTGGAAAGGTGATTTTGAATAATTTGAACATTTCTTTCTTCTGTGAGAAGAAGGGAAAAGAAAACTAAGACACATGGAGTCAAACTAATGTTTCCAGCTTCACTTCCTTCTTTAATTGGCTGGCCACATCCATGAGGAAATATGATCAGTTTTTTTATGTTAATTTTTGTTTTTTTATGCTTATTATGGTAATCTGAAGAAGGACTGGATCAGAATCACATCAGTCTTTCACAAACCAGGGCATTCAAACCAGTTCAAGGACAGCTACCCTGCGGTGAGAATGGAAGAAAACAAGCAGAACAAAGGAAGCAGATCAGCAAAGAAAAGGTTCATAGCAAAATAGGTCCTCTGAAACAAATGGAATTCAGCCCAATTCCCCCATTCCCACATCCTCCATGTTTTCCTCTTAATAATTTACGTGACATGGCTTCAGCCTGATTGTGCCTCACAAAGTGGTCCCCTTCCATTTCGGCACTGAGCGCAATGGAGTCTCTCCGACTTCAAAGACTCCCTCTTCTTTCTCTCTCTTTTCTCTCAGATGTCCTGGCCTAATTCAAGTGCAGTGATTGTAAGGAGTGAGTGGAGCTGTTTCGTCTCACTTCCTGTCTGTTGGAAAGCTCCCTTAACAAGGTTGTAAATTATAGTTCCTCTCTTCTCTTTGCGTCAAGAGTCTCAGAGTATATTGCTTCTCAGCCCATCTTTTTCTCCCCCTCCCCCCATTTTACACCACTGCACTTTGCACTCAAAATAAGCCTTTCATTATCATGCTGAAAGAGTGAGGGTATTTTCCGCCATTGCCCTCCATGCCATATGACACTGAGAGCACACATCGTCAGGATGTTTAAAGCAGCTCATCAGTAGACTTACCATAAATCAAGGCGGGGACAAAGACTTCCCAAGCAAATGGCAGGGACGTACTGTATAGGCATCCTATTTTAAAGGGTATGGACACAAAGGCTTTCCACGTGAAGGGAAATTGAAAAGCTTTCCAGTATAGAGGGCAAAGGAAAGATGAAGTCCAATTAGAGCGGTGGAGAGGGGCAGCTCTTCGAAACAGGAGGTCCGTTGGGCCTCGGTCACAGTCACTCTGCTCTGGAGTTAAATCTCTCACCTCAGCGCTACTTCAGAGGCAGAGTGTGAGATTACTGCATGTGGCGACCCCTCAGCGCTGCCTGGTAATTTAAGCCTGGTACATGAAATGAGCGCCGATTTGATCCTCCTCCTATGGGCCTGTCGTTAAGGGAGACTACAGGTTATCACACTCTTGCCCAGGTATCACAGGTGGAGAGTGCGGTGCTACACATGTTTCTGAGATTGCTCTCTGCAGCAGTCCTCCCCGCCTCTCTCAAAGTTGTCAATCAATCAATCAATCGCGCAATCAGGTTTTTATAATGGTTATTGCAATCTTTTCAATCAGACTGTCACAGAGCACTTTACAGTGCATGATTTCCAGCCAGATTTTTTTAAAAAAGAAAATGCATGGGGAAAAATGAAAATGTATATTAATACTTGATCTTTTGCAAAAGGCAATCAGTCCAAACATGTATGTTACATGTATGTGACATATTATTATAAAGTTCTGCATTTTAATGTAGTTTTCAGTTTTTGAAAGTCAAATGTAGACGTACCTTTAATTAGTACAGGTTCTGATCCATCATGAATCACGACCAATCAAGCAGACTCATTTTTAAAAAATTACTAATTTTTAAGGATGTTGCATTGAGTCAAGTCACATCATGAAGACTCTGACTCATTGTAAGTAAAATATTCCACTTTAAAGTGGGAAGCCTGATATCGGTGTCAATTTTGAGTACTGTAAGATACGGTGCATTTAGTTTGATTTGCCTCCAACATTCTAGCCAAGGTTATTTTTGGTGACTGAATATTGTAGTGCATACATACCAAGATATTTTTCACAGCTATGAGTAAACACACAGTCCATCCAATCAATGCAATGCCACTTCATAATGAACCCATAACAGTGGTTAGAATTTGAATTAGGGAGTCATTGCTGGGAAACTATTATTTGAGAGACTTAATAGACTGAGAACATCCTGAAACTCTCTTCTTGCCCCCTTCACACATTATTACGTGTCAGTCAACTAGCCACAGCTGTACATTAACCAGCCAATCAAGTGTTTCCTCTCAGTGACTGCCTGTGAGAAACAACATCAACTGATGAGACCTGCCTATTAAATCTACCATTTCACTGTCATAAAGACAAGAACCAGTCTGCACTTCAAACTGAGGCATCGGAATTGAACTAAATTTACAAACCCATGTTTTCAGATTTCAGCTTTTTTGTTTTTCTCACTTCCAGTAGACCTGTCTAACCAGCTGTTCCACAAAAATATGTGTAAACCGGTTGACAGGATATCAGAACTCTAAGGTGGCACATTGCTATTCATGACAACGCCATGAAACAGTGACTACCCGTATCTGTAAAAAAAAATCACACAGAAACACATATATGCATGTACAGTACATATAGTCATCCAAAGGTTCTACGTGGATATAATGGGGAAGAATTGGTACCTTGCAAAAAGGTGCTGGGCTTATTTTAGTGCAGAGCTGAATCCAATCTCTGCTTCATTTTCACATGAAAGCACCAGCAATCTGGCCACTGGCAAGTAATCAGGGCCGGTAGCTTGGCGTTCATTTGAGTAACTTATTACAGCAGGGAATGGGTAAAAGAAAGAGAGAAAAGCCCATTCTGCCTTTTCAGAGGAAACTCACAGATTCTGTGCCAGAGCATTATCTCCACTTCTCACCTCCGGAGCATCAGTTATCTCGGTTTTCTTTTCAGCTCATTGAAACCGCACACTCTGAAATTAATCCTTACCTTCTGAAAAGACATGACTGGCTGACTCTCTCTACTCAGGAGAGCGCTTAACATAAACAACATGAACTGGAGAGAACATGGAGCACTGAGCTTATTCAGTTTGGCTTTCATAAAGACTGTCGGAAAACCCTTCTTTCTTTTTCCTTTTTTCTTTCTTTTTCTCTTTCTTTCTTTTCTCTTCCTTCCCTTGTCTCTTCCTTTTGTTCTGTCTTTCTTTCACCCATCTCCAATACACATATGCATCTGAAGACGTATAAGAAATAGACAATTTGCCAAACCAAATTCACGAGAAATGTGCGGGAAATTCTCAACATAAAATAGATTTTATGCCCTGTCAGCTGCTTTCAGTGCTATTCCACTGCAGCTCTTCTTAACTAAAAAAAAAGCATTCAGAAAGTAATGGACTTTCAAGCATTCTAATCTCCAACAGGAAAACACAGAATGGTGTGAAACTTTTTCATATGAAGAAATTAGGTTATTGGAACAAAACTGACTTTATAATTTTCTTTATTAAAAATAAATACATTTGGCACAGCATTTCTTAAAATAGCTGCTGTAAGTTCTCTCAAGTTTCAAAAAACAATACTTTGAAGGAAAAAATAGCCACACACAATAAGGTAGTTTGTGCTGAAAGACAAGGCCACTTCTCCAAGAATAAACCTGAAAAATGACAACAATCCAAAAATACTGTTTTCTACTATTGATCAGCTACTAGACACAGCGCCGATGGCCGGTTGGCTCAGCCGGGCTTTCTCATCAAAATTGGAGAAGTTTGTGTTGTAATTCAAAGACAAGATAACAAATATTAGATCTGAAACAGCAGCACAAATGTTTGTTGACACAAGGACAAGGACAAGTTTCTCTGTTTCCTCGGCCGTTAGCCAGTGTGAATTCTTTTGCTCCTATCAGCGAAAATGCACTCTGCAAGATTGTTCTGCAGACAAAATCATCTATGTGCTATTTTGATCTGTTCTAACTAGACCTTATAGTCTGTCTGAGAGCATTCTGCAGACAGTTAACTGCTCATTAGAGACTGGAATTTTTCCTGATTCCGTGTGACTGCAATATTAAAACCATTGCTTGAGAAAAGAAATCTGGATAGCTCTGTTCTCAGTAATTTTAGACGTATCTCCAATCTTCCATTTTTGAGTAAAAAAAGGAAAAAAGTCACCCTCAAACAATTTAATGATGACCAGAGTGTCATTAACAGTAGCAGTCATTACCTGTAACAGTTTTCTAGAGAAATTTCAATCAGTTTTTTGCTATAATCAAAGTACAGACATTGCATTAGTGAAAGTAGTAAATGACCACAGCCTACACATTGATGCAAACAATATAATTGTTATGCTTTTGGGCTACTTCATCATCTAGAAAACTGGGTTGGTCTCTAAGACACTGCTTAAACTGATTTCAATTATATTTAACAGGGAGACAATTCTTTGTCAGCCTTTGTCAAGTCCTAAAAAAGTCAGACACAGGGATCCATTTTAGCTCCATTTCTCTTCTGCTTGTACATGCTTGCCTTAGGTAAAATCATTTGTGAACACAGTGTCAACTGTTTGGCAGATGATACACAACTATATATTTCTGTTACCCTATATTACTGATACCCTCTAATCACTGATTAGTCATCTAATAAGCATCATCAAATTTAAAGACAGAAATGAGTGGGCAAACTTGACCATTTTTCTCTACAGCGCAAATCTGAACTGATCTTGGTGTAATTTTACGCTCAAAATTGAGCTTTCAAACTCACACCAGTGATATTACCAAAAAAACTCCTTTTTTCCATTTAAGAAATATATGTAAAATCAGTTTTCCATCCGTGAATGATGCAACAAAACTGACCCATGCTTTAGTTTTCAGCCATTTATACTATTGAAATGCACTTATTACTGGGTTGCTGAAGAATTTAATTGACAGCCTCCAATTAATACAAACCACTGCCTATAACTAGGACTAAAAAACAGAATACATTCCTCCTTCTCACTCTGCATTGCACTCTCTTCCTGTATCTTTTAGAATTGATTAAAGTTCGTTTTCTTGGTTTTTAAAGCTCTAGATGTTTTAGCACTAGCATACATTTCTGACTGCCTATCCAAATATGTCTCCAGTTGAGTCCTTAGATCTTCTGGTGCCGGGCTGTTGCATGTTCCAAAAGTGAGGCACAAGAGGAGTGGGAGCCAAGGTAAAAACATACCTTTTTACCTTGGCTTTATTTGACCGTTTTCAGTTGACCGTTTTTATATGTTTTCCTCTTTTATTGTTTTTGTCATCCTTTTATGTTGCCCCTGTGCTATGTATTTTATAGTTCTTTATATGCTGCTGTGTCATTTATGTTTGTTTTATTTTATTTTATAGTTTTTCTCTTTGTTATGTATCTCAGAGCTGCATTCTATAAATAAAAAGCGCTATATAAATAAATACAATTATCATATTATTATTCTAAAAGCATCCTGCAGTTCTCAACTATGTCAAAGCATATCAACATTTTCACATCACTCAAAGACAACACCCTCTCACAGAGTGTTGTAGAATCTTTGTCCTGTGAGCATGAACGCTTCCTTCCACCAACACACCCTTCTGTCACTGTGTGCTGATTCTCATTCTAAAGCTGTGTGCGACCCTGCGCGATCACTGTGTCTGAAGCTAACGGGATGCGCAATCAGGACAAACCACTCGAGGAGCAAATGAGAAACCTCTTCATTTGCTACCATTGTGACCACGACTATGATTACAGCCAATTAAGCCACGGGGAGGAGGGATTGGGCTCAGTTGTGCAGAACGTGCGCCGCACTCAAACCAAAAGCGAGTCACCGTGGAGGGGATGGAGGCATCCTTTGTCCGCCACTCTCTTTGTAGTGCTTGGTCATTTTGTAAAGCACCAGAAGCTCTTCCTGGGTATTTTGTAAATGAGGTATCATTTAGAGCCTATTTTTCTTGGGGTAAGGGGGCTTAGTGGCATGTTTTGCTTCATTGCCAGCAAGAGGTGGCAGGAACCCAAAAAAAAAAAACCAGAATTCTGCACTCAGGGGCATGGAGTCCGACACTGTTTAGCGTTTATATCAACAAGTTTGCAAACAGTGGTAAAAATGTCTGCTGCCTCTGGCCTCACTCTACATGACAAAGAATTTAAATTCCTGTCGCGTGCGGATGACCTGGTTCTGTTATCACCGACAGAACAGGGGCTGCAACAGAACCCGGACACAACAGAGAGCCGCGCCGCCGTGGAAACATCTGAGGATGAGCCAGCCAAGGAGCTGCACCAACCCGCCATCCTCCCAAGGCTAATTCACAACTGAAACCACGAGCAGCCATCCAGAGTGTCCGACCCCTGCGGCCCCGGGCGGCCGTTTCCCTGCTCCCAGCCCCACATTAGCAGTGAAGCGTGTCAGCAGCAGCCTCTGCAGACCCAGCAGACCCCGCAGAGGGGAACGGCCCCATCACCGTGTCAGCAGACCGGCTGCTACGGAAGAAAAACCCGAAAATGCTATCACAGCAGCGGGGGGAGAAGACATCAAAGGCTACCTGCTGCAGGTCGAGTGTGTGCTAAAGATATGGCCATGGGGTGGCATGGATGCAGGCAAGCCTAAGGACTTGCCCCTTTGCTGAAAGGGGAGGGCTTCAGAGGCCTCCTTGGGCATGGAATAAGAGAAACATCCAGCATCTACTGTCTAGTGGTCAAGTTTGACACTTCACCTCAAAACTGTTGCCAATGGTTTCAGGCCAGCAGTGACACCACCTAAAGACACTGTGAAGGAAGAGCCTTCACCTGTGCTAAACAGCGCCAACCCTGAAATTCAATGATTTAAAGTTAAATTGGTTATGATTTTGTATTTAAACTTTTATATAAGTATGTAAACTGATTGTGTGAATGTGTGTTTAAGGATCCTTGTCTACCAGTGTCCAACCTTGTAGATAACCATTTTCAGTCAGTTGAATTGCAAGCAGGATAATTGTGACTGTACGATTGTGAGTGATAGGGACCATTGGTTAATTAGCCACACCTGTTGAATTTTTAGGCATATTAAATACAAGCGTGGCATTTTTGAGCATTTGTATGAGCTGTATGGCCGTGGCTATTCACAGGCTTCTTTCCTTTGTTGTGTTGAAATTATTATATATAAATTATATAAATATATAAATTATTACATTTTTTGATAATTTTGCTTCCTATACTAGTTTTGTGCAGTACATTGACCAGCACCTTTCACAGATGGCCACTGAGACTTATCACTACCTCAGAGGACTGCATCACTAATGGATTTGACCAGAATGACACACTGAGGAGGAAAGAGGCGCAGCCATCATCTTAGAACGGCTGCTTCAAGTCCTCCTTTACAATGCCAGGACCTGGGTCTTACTTCCACAGCCGGCTGAGGGGACCCTCAGTGACCCCACACTTCCACACCTTTAGCAGGCAGAAACAGTAAGGACGGCAGGAGAACTGGAGGCAATTCTGGGCTCGCTGAATAAGAAGAGTTAGGTGAGCATGGCAGACGCTGAACCCTGATGACATCTGCCAGGAAAGAGGTCACAGAAAGCATCTATTACTGTATGCATCTATTTTTACATTTGTTTTGTTCATTTTATTACATATTACATATTACATGTGCTTTTGTTGGGCTTTGGTGCCCATAAACAGTTTTTGCAAATAAATACCATTTTGAAAATATTCTATTACAATGTGCAATTTGCATTTGCCTTTATAGTCCACACTCAACAGCAAGGTACAGCACCGAAACTCCAAGAACAACCCTACCAGAGTAATTTGGAAAAAAAGTATGGTTTTCCAAGAAAAAAAGGCCAGACCTCGGGGAGACAGGTAATGCATCACATTATCCGCTGTTTCATTTTTAAATTCAATGCAAGGATATCAAAAGTCAGTGTGTAAATTGTGAGTAATAGAGTGGAGAGATGTTCTGATCTGAGTCGGGGTTGCAGGCCGTGGATTTGTGTGCCAAATGTCTCTTTGCCTTGAAATCTACAAAGAGAAAAAGTGCTCAGTGACTCCTTCCCATGCAAATTGCATCTGGGTGCACTGAGACGCAATTTGCATGGGTACACTGTTTCTGTTTGTTGATGGATGGTTACGTTTTTGCAGATGATTGTAAAATTTCTCTAAGTGCACTGAAAATTGTCCATATACAGCCCATGGTACAGGGCCATGGGGAGACCTGAAATGAATAAACCTTTCAGTAATAAAACGGATGGATTGATGAAGGTGAATGCATATACCAAAATTACAATAAATACATAATAAAACTAAATAAACTTGGCGCTGTGTAAAAGGCAGAGGTGGCACAGAATATACTTTTGAACTGGTACTGGCCCTGAACCTGTTTTAGTGATTAATAAGCCTGGCCATTTTAATTTCACTGATCAGCAGCTGATTGCAGTTGTGTGTAATGTGGTAACATGACAGTACCCGCCACATGAAATGATTTTAATTAGAACAGAGACATGAGGATCCATTGTGATATTTTTATCATAAATGAGATCTGAGATCAGGTTTAAACAAGTAACAGCCTTTTTTATTTTTCGTTAATTAAAAGTATTTCATGTAAAGTTCAGAAAGGTACATTGCATTAACACATCAGATGCAGCTGAATGGAAATAATTCAGCTGTTGATTGTGATCCGTCTTAAAATTGCCACGGTTGCTAACCATGCAGAACAGTTTTCTGCCTGCCCGCCTGCCTGCCTGCCTTGTCGTTCACCAACTACAACTGAAATAGTTTTCTCATCCCTCTTTCCAGAGGTGATTGAACTACATACTGTGCACTTGTTTTCATGTTTCTCAGTCAGAGGCAGAGCAGGGTTACAAGTTCCAAATTAATCCTCTGTCTAATCTGTGCTTTAATCATGGGGATCAAAACCACAGAACTCTCCTCTAATGAAAAACACGGCCAATGAGATCTCATCAACCAGACGAGTTCAATTTAATGGGTGGACGAAGCGAGGGCAGAATTTCCCTCATTATTATTATTTTTTTCATTCTGGCAGCCAGTGTTCTCTCTCACAGTAGGCAGATATTTTATATATGGGGTTTACCTTTACCAAGGGAGAGTGATGCTTCCAGAACTCCAAACTATCACATATTGCAAGGGACTAAATGGCTTGCATAAATCACACTGTTTTGATTTTGGGAGAGCTGCCATTTGATTGGATCACAAAGGTTAGTCATTAAAAGCACACAGTAGCTCCACCCATCACGAGGTTCATGAAGCTTTGTGACTACACTACATTTACATTATTGGCATTTAGCAGACACTCTCATCCAACTTACATAGGTTATAATTTTTTTAACATGTCTCCCATTTATACAGCTGAATATTTACTGAGGCAATTCTGGGTTAAGTACTTTGCCCAAGGGTACAACAGCAGCACCCCAGTGGGGGACTGAACCAGAATCCTTTTGGTTACAAGTCCTGCTCCTCACCACTATGCTTCACTGCTGCCCCTATTCTTCTCCATTTCTCCACAGTCAGACTTGAATGTAGACAGTCAGGGAGAGCAGGGACAAACCTTATTGTAGGGTATGTTGTATTGCACTTGTGTATAACACTTGTGTTTCTACTGAGGCATTTATGTAGTGGTTAACAGAGCACTACGTAAGGGGCTGACACATGTTCAGATGTAATCAGTTGTGTCATATATGTATCCATGTAAGTGTATGTCTTTTATCAAGCTCAATTAGATGCACTTTGTACAGTTGTGCTCTTTGCAAGTTGCTCTGGAGAGGAGTATCTGCCAAATGACAAAAATATAATGCGCATGCAAACAAGTGTGCTGTGGCCGCAGGATAAAGGATAGACTACAGCTACAGCATGTCACTTTTGCTCAACATTTGGATACAAAAGTTAGCACACAATCACAGATTTCATGTTCAAATCGACAAGCAGAGTATTTTCTAATATTAGTATGTATTCTTGACTATTCTGAAGACCCTTTTCACGTTATTCGGAAATCTGCCCCCCCCCGTAAATTGGCTGAATCCCAACTACAGTAGTTTCAGGGAATCTTCTTCTCTATTTTTAGAGGATCTTCTGAAAATAACTCTACTTATATACAGTGCAGACATGAATTCTGTAGTCTTAGAATGCTAGTCTCAGAATTCTAAAGTTAAAGACTGACACATCAGAATCATACTATTTGCGTGCAGTTACAATTTGCAGTTATTTTCTAAACAACTGCCATTTCCCATGTTGTGCATCTAACCCCACAACAATGCGCACAGACATACACACAAACTAGTTGCATTTTTAATGAATTGCCATGACTGGAAATTCTTTTCTTGGTATGTTGTACTCAGTAGCAGCAGGGTTTTGTTCAGTTCCCAGACCCCCCTGTAGAGCTGGGCAAATCAGATGCTGCGCTGAACTGCAATGTTTATATGTATATATGAATGTGTCACACTTACTTATTTAACACCATCAGCTTAAGAACCAATGGAATGGGGCTGTCATCCACGTCTGTAATTTCCACACCTTCTTTATTTTTCTTTCCTTATTGCATCGCTCTCAGAGAGATGGGCAACTGTTTTCAGGGGCCAGAGCACAAAGCCAGGGGCAGGCATTGTGATGAGCGCAAATAAAAATCATGTAACAAAAAAAAAAAAAAAAATCATAGCAGGCCTAATCAACATGTCGACACAGTGTCCCAACGTCTAAACCTCTAAACCTCTAAACACAATATATACAACCAATCCTTGCCTTGGAGAAGAACTTCAGTATCTCAGCATCTATTTGTCACGTCCAGTTGTGGTGTGCTGTCTCCCTTCCAGGTGGTAGACAAATGCACACCTCGACAATAACCACTCAATATGAAATACATCACTAGTAATTACCTCATTATTATTGTATTTTTGGCCCTTTCCAAATGAGTCTTTTTGTTTTCCTAGCCAGTGAAATTATCCAGAGAAACCTGGTCTAAGTTTCATGCATAAATCTATTTATGCCAATGGATATTTATTGAATAATTGAGGTTAATAACCAAATACCCTCTGGGTACAATTTCAGTGCCTTAATCAGTATGTCACACTACTGCCCCTAAATTGTGCTGAATTGTCATGCTTCGTTGCTATTCAAATAGGGTTTACCTCTGTCTTGCACATGTTTTTGAAGTTAATAATATTAATTTGGAAGGCTTCAATTTTACTGCCAAGCATAATAGAATAATCAGCCTCTAATCCTAATGAAATAGCGAATTTCTTTTCAAAACAGAAAGTATTAACGCCACATAGCAAAACCACGCTAATGTCTTTGAGTGATTTACTGAGAAAATACCACATCCATTTATTCAATTAGCGTAGAAATAAAGCGAAAGTCGAGGTCATCCATCATCTAGATCCGAAAAGCAATTTACTGTTTGTGATAAATACATAAAAATCCTTTGGGGAGACAGAATGCGGGACAAAAAGAGAATGTTTCGTAACCGATGCGTGCAGTCACTATGGTGACGGCCTCAAGTTTCCCTGGTGCAAAGGACGACGAGGTGATGGAGTAATCCAATCCCGGCAGTCCCAGGGAAGAGGAAATGTGATATTCATAGATTTCATCCGTCCAGACGAGATTGATATGACCACTCTGCTTATTGATGAAGCTGAACCCAGTCATGGTGGATCAGTGTGGAGGGGAGCAGTACACTACAGCCTTCATTTTTATCCTAAGAGCAGCGGCCATCTAAGTTAACATCTGAAGGCAGTACAGAACATGACCTGACAAGATGGCTGGTGATGTTACATGGACCAGACTACATTCAACTATCGTATGTGGTCCCAGCTGATTTGGTACCCTCATGTCTGACAAATGAAAAAAATTCCATTCTTCCATTCTTACTATTGCTACACTTTAACGTTTGTGATACCATATCTCAAAATAAATTCACTGAACACTCGGCGCATGTGGTATTGCAGAAATAATTCTGAGGTTGTTTGCTGACAGACCCCAGACCAGGCTTCATGACAAAAACATTATTGCCACAGAAATTAGTCTTGCTGTGGATCACGAACACAGCAAACTAGGCTGTAATCCGCCGAAAGATGCAGCTACACTCAGAGACCTGACGTGCCACTACTCCCTTCAGTCACGGACCAAAGGGATCATCTGCTTCCCTTTCAAATCACCGCGAGCGTCTCCCACCTTTTAAAACATAAATCAGCGAGAGAATGTTACTCGTCTATGCGCATCAGCAGAGGATTTGTCTCGCTGTTTTTTTTTTTTCCACCAATTCACCCGTACCGCTAACAGTCTCAGTTTCTGTGAAACTGTAAAATTTGGCTCCCATGACCAGACATGGATTTACGGTACACTTGTCTCTCGGCAAATCGAGTGCATCCAGAAGCCTGTTGGTGCGGAAAGCCTCTGTGATACTTCGGCTAATCAGCTGTCTCAACCCGCGGCCCCCTTGCTAGAAAACGAAGAGCCAGAACGGTGACACAGTGGGAGCTAACATCGTCCGCTCTCAGCTAGGATTGCCCCCTGCCCCCACCTCTGCCGAGTCAATATCAGGGGCCCTCGGCATCATCAATACTGAGGAAAACAGAGACACAGTGGTGTGCTGCATCGCACAACAGATCAATGAGAAACAATACAACTTTCTGAGGAGAAACTGTCTTTATTGAGCAAGTGGTGGATTTTTTTTTTTTTTTTTTTTTTAAAAGGAACACTGTTGGGTGGGGTGGGGTGGAGAGTGCGTGTGCTGGGGTTCACACCCTTGGGAACATTTCTAGAGGGAGGAGGGAGAATAATCTGGAATTTTACAGTGTAATTACACCAGAAGAAAGGCAGCCCCCCCGAGTAGCACAACACAATTAACCCAGTTAACAAAACTAACTTGAAACAGACAAACTGAGGGGCAGCTTAAAAAGAAAAACTCCACATAAGAAAAAGAGTGGTCAGAGCCCAAAGCTGTGTATGACAAACAGGAGAAATCTTCCAATTTCAATGCTGTATTTGACTAATATTAAGGTTACAGACAGTTCACAATCTAATTATTAATGCAAGCTATAAAGGCATACCTTAATCCTACACACCATCAAGAACGTTGCTCCATCTGTCACAGTCTCCTGAAATACCAAACACAATACAGTGGATAAACCTGCTAACTCACATGACTGTGATAGCATGCAGCCAACCCTACCACCAGTGTAGATCTATGAATGCCAGCTCACAATACATACACACCATGTTCCACCACATACGCTAAGTGGAGAAGGCAATAAGGTAGCTAGTCACCTGTTATCAGTGACATGATGTTTAATGTCGCCAGATGTAAGATCATACCACATGTAAGATCTCCCACACTTATATGGCCACATAAAGGCAGGGCAAAAGTCACAAACAAAAAATGAAGGGCAATGAGTCTGTAACAGGACTGAAAAACCACCAGGTTTGAAAATGTTGCCAACTGTCTGTAACTAAGACAGATGAGCCCAGTATTTACACAATGCTCACTGCTTGGCATGGACCAAGGCCAAAGTCACACATGGGTTACTTCACCTTCTTGCAAACTGAAACTGGACAAACAGCACACCCTGCAGAGGATTCACTTGCATAGATGGCAAAAAAATAAAACAAAAAAAAATATTAATTAAAACAAAACAAAAAAAACACAGCAGCTGGGAAAACCACTAAAAATAAAACCCACAGCAGAGCAAAAGCTCTCCCTCTAATTAGGCTGAGCCTCTGCCTTGCAAAGTGATTTCATCCAGAAGCGCCTAATGCTGTTACCTGTCCATCCACAGCAGAAAATTCAGCTCCTGTGCAGCCAAAAGGAAATTTCAACCTGATACCACCAAGTGGCATAGGTATGTTACATGGTGTGACATGGCATAACTATGGTAACCTTGGTATGTTAAAATGCCAAATACAAGCACATCACAGTAACACACGTTGATGACTGGCAGCTCTGCCTTGATACCAAGTTTGGCCTTAAGTTCTTAAGAGCAACTATGTGATGTTAGCAGGCCTTTTGCACACTACAGTAATGCAAAAGGAAGGTTTGTTCCTGATGCATGAGGCCTGCTGGGAAAATACAGACTCACTGTACAGAGAAGTGTATGCATAAGGGAAGAGAAAATGTTATCTGTGTGGAAGGAATGGACTGGGGTGACAATCAGCAGCAGTGATATCACAGAAGCAACGTGCTGCAATCCCTGTTGAAGGTGCAACAGAGAGAGGATGAATTGTGCAGTCCATACCACATCTCGGCAAACACAAGCCATCCTTTTAAAAATGAAACCAAATTATGTCATTTGACTTGTGGCTGACCTGTGAATTATGCTTTTTTCCAGGTCTTTGGGTTAAATGGACCAGAAGCGATGCTTATTAATGACTTCTGAATGGATGGATGCATTGTGCTGTTCGTGAGATTCAGTGTTCAGTTTTCTATTTAAAAATGCACTGTTTGGCGTCCTTTTGTTCTCTGGGACAGAAAAGATTGTGTTTGCTTCAGCGAGGGCTGTGTAAATATTGCCAGCAACAAGACTACTTTTTGCTAATTGTGTTTGTGTTTGCGTGTGCTGGGAGCATTGCTGGCGATACCATGTGATGTTGCAGGGTTGTTTACTTTCTATTTTGTTTGTCCTCCGCTACAGGAGAGGAATATCAATCGTGTTTTCACTGACAGTATTGTGCTACACAAGCTGCAAATGTAAGTCATTGTAATCATCAAATTGAAACAAATCACTCACATGCTTTTTTTTAGTTTCCTAATTTATAACAATAATTTATGAAAGTGAGCACGATGCTGTCAGTGTCTGCTTGTGCTTGAATTTATGTGACAAAGTGTGAAACGCTAATCCTTAGATGTGACTGGTGAAACATTATGAAGAATTCTTAAAAAAAAAAAAAAAAAAAGATTTTTGCAAGTGAGGATGGTTGGTAATAAAGGAGAAAAAAATCTTTACATCTTCATTATATTGTGGCTTTCCTGCTTTTTAGTAGCAATATAATCTTTCATTGTCATTTCCTCCACCCCTCCTCAAACCGGAAAAATAAATAAAAAAGTCCTGATGCCAAGGAAGACACCTTGTCATTTAAAATCTGTTTGAAGCTTGTGGAATGATCTCTTCAAAGGCAACAGAAATGGGGACAATCAGAAATAGGGACACAACCCCCCCCCCCCACCCGCCTACAATGCCTGAATCCAGCACTGTCACCTCATATCTCTGCTGTAGGCAAAACACATTAAAATAAACTCCTTTCCTGTCACATTCAATACCATTTTCATCTGACTGGTTTGATAAGCCCTCGGAAGCCCCCCCACTGTGTCTGCCCAGACCACTTGGTGTGGGTTTGCCTCTCTAGACTCTGGGACACGTTTTACCGCCTCCATTTGTCTGCTTTCATTCTACTGGAACATACGATGGCATCTCGTAATGACAGAGGAATCTGCTGCAGACAGACAGCAGGTAATGACCACAAGAGGACAGACAGAGGCCCGGGTGTCTCTGCTCGTTCTTCTGATTGGCTACAAATTCCTGTAGTGTCACTCAGTGGGGGAGGGGTCTAAACTGGTCTTAAGATTTGGACACACTTTATATAAAGTATATCATCGTAATAACCTTCACCAAACACAACATCATCTTCATAAGCATGGTATGACCTCTTTACATAGCAGCTATAACGATTGTGCGATGGTTGACAGATATAGCTGATTTTTTTATATGCATGGTTTCACACAACATACACTGTCACTCCATATCAACCATCAAGCAGCACCACAGTTATTCATAAATGGGTTATAATGATGTAACAGGATGCTCATGAAGGTGTAACGTATGCTTTATTAAAGCTAAACGAAAGACTCATGAAATGTACTGCATGCCTGCCTCTATGCCTGTGTTAAAATTGGTCCAGATTTAGGGGTTGCTTTTATTAGCTTACGATGGAGTACATAATCCTCTTGCTCCCGCTTGTTTTATTTTGCGCCACCGAAAGCTTGCAGTAGATGATGCTGAGGCACTGATCCAGTGCACAGCTCAGGAGGTAAAATGCTGGTCTATTTTCTAATATGAAATAATGATGACACGTGAACCAGACCATGCTAAATAAGTAGGAGAAAGAGAGCTTCTGGCTCTGATATTTTAGGCACTATAAACATATCCGCTTCAGCTTGTGTCTTCTATACAAAAGCTGGAACTGATCAGCATTCTGTACACTTGTAACCTTTGCGCACCTCACATGGTGAATGTAATTTAATTATATTTACATATATCACATTCAGTTATATAAATTTATGTTATATATGCAATCATCTTTGCTGTAATTACAATTATTTTATGCATGCATGCGTGTACACACGAAAACACACTCACTCACTCTTTCACCAAAATGTAAATGAGATGTTTGTATGTTTTAGCCCCCAGGGGCTGTTTCTCCCTCATTTTTTCTGCCTTTCTTGACTGAAATAGAGATACATTCTCCATGTGTGAGCTCTCTACTTGACATTCAAAAGTGATTTTTAAGAAAATAAGAGGTATCAGTGCCACGATCTTTCTCTTGTTCTCTCTCCTTCTCCCCGTCTCTCTTTCTCAAATTCAAATTCAACTTCAAACGATGCTTCAAAATGTGGAGTATGACATTCATGATCCCCATCAGATAATGCAGGGCAAAATTATTTTAAAGAACAGAGAAAACAATGGGCATCATTTGGTTGGAACAGTGCTTCTTTAGAGTGTGTAATACGGGCAAGTGTTATTTGTAAGTTGGAATCATATTGATGTCAATACTTTCAGCGGCAGAACTTTTTTTGCAAATATTTATGAACTATGCATTGAGAATATATAATTTGCGCCTGTGAAGAATTTGGAGTTTTAGCATGCTGAAAGTGACTTTGTTATAGATGTCGAAACTTTGAGTGAAAGACATATTTTTGCTTCAGTGTGTGTACTGTATGTACTGATGTTTGATTACTTTAACTACTGAAAAGATTTTTGTCATAGATAAAGTACTAACACAATCAAACTTTATCCCAGTGTATTTATAGCCAACACATTTACAAGCCCAGTAATTATTGTATTTACAATAGAGAATACCCAAAATACAGTACATTGTCAGGACTACTGCCATCATGAGTTCATTGGAGGTCAGCTTCATTGTTCTGTAGCTTTGTGAGCTGAGTGGCTAATTGTTGAATGAGAAATGGGCTAATAAGATTCTTATTCTCAACATCTCAAGATGTTGAACTATTGGTCTGGACATAAGGTCTACAGTGTCACATATTCAAATTGGTGTCGCTCTAGCTACCATATAGCCAAGAGTATATATTAGCCTAGGTGATTAAAACTAGGTCTGGTGTTGAATGAAACCTTCACAAAGTGCTACTTGTATTGTTGCCATGGACTTTTCTTGTTTCACTTCTGATAAAACCAAGAAATTATCCAACAACGACTATAGCTTACTAGTGACATGAATTTCAATTTCAGCGCCCTAACAATCCAAAAATGTACATGTATTATATAGTTATATACATAAATATATAAGTATATATATATAAGTACAATCCTATGCAATCTGAACAAAATCACAGGTGAGAAACTGAAGCAATTGCATTCCAAACACAAATGAGCGTGTTTCACGTTAAAAACAAACACAAAGGTCTTATCCTTCAAATCTTCTTCATTGTCAAAATATTCAAGGCTACGGTGCATATCCATTCATGAGGCAACTTTTGACCTTTTTATCAACGCAAGCCACATTTAAATCTTGCCCAAAAGAACACATTTTTCTTTCCCTCTAAAAATGTTAGCAAGAGAGAAAGGTATTCTCAAATGCTCTTTTCTTGGCAATGTCAGTGTGGTGACTTCACTCCTCTTGTTCCAGATCTTTGTGACCAAGGACACAGTGCTTGTGTGGCATGGTCAATGACAACCATTTCTTAACAGCAAAAGTTTAAAAGAGTTGCAGAAGGAGGACGGTTAGTGATAAGAAAATTGACAATAGGCACTAACACATTAGCCAGTTGAAAATACATTTTCAGTGAAAAATACCTTTGTGAAGATGGGGGCCTCAACTTTATCAAAACGGTATTTAAGTAATTAAACACCTCTGTTTTCACAGGGGGAAGAAATTCTCCAATTACTGCAATAAGTGAGTGGAAAGGCACAGAATTTCAAACTATAAAGCAAGTCTGCCAGATTGGCTCTGAGTCCAACACGTCAAGGGCTGCAGCACCTTAGCACAGCCCTATGACAGTGCTAGAGGCCCCCTGTGGACCTTCTGGAGCACAAGGGGCAAACTCTGGCTGTAGAGCAAGGACAGACGGGCCAGGCACAAACTTTGATGCAGCTGGGGAGGAGGGTCATCAGAGTTAGGCAAAAGACCCCAGGACAGAGAGAGATTGAGAGAGAGACGGGACAGAGAACTGCAGGTAGGAGGAGAGGAGCAAAGCTTCACGCAGCAGACTGAGAAGGGAGAGGCAGAAGATGCCTCAGAAAAAAAAAGGTAAACAGAGAGAAAAACCGAGAAAGACAGAGAAGCAAAAGAAACACAGGATTGCTCCTGATCTCTTACAGGGCTGGCACTATACCAAGCCATGTCTCCTCTCTGAACCTGCCACCTCCAAATGTCTGTATGAAAGGTGGTACAGGGTCACTTTCTGGATATTCACAGTGGGACACTGACTGTAAATAAACATGAGCATACATAACTGATACATACTGAAGAAAAAAACACACCCTCCTGTCGCATTGTGCATGATTGGCCATTGTTCAGAGCATGAACCACAGTTTTGCCCGAGGAACAATTATTCCCTACAGTGAACCAGGGTGTCCCAAACCTAACCCTGGAGTACTTCTGTGTCCTAGTGTTTGTTACAGGTTCTTAATTAATTAGCTTTATTTGGGCTTCTAATGCTGGTCTGTATTTGACATTTCTTGGCACTTATCTGATTTCAGTCCTAGAGGAAAGGAAATGTGTCATTGGAAGTGTATGCGCTAATTAAAAGATAAAACTTCAGGCCTTTCTCCAGCTTATGTTTGTTCATGTGTGGCCAGTAAACAAATTAGTAATACAAATTAGTTGTGAACGTATTTAATTGGGACAGGGCATACAACAATTAATTAATTGAACGACTAATTAGTGTCACATTTGGCATAGCACTAAAAGACAAGGCCCTGGTGAGACTTGACGGTCTTTAACTGTCGGCTCTCCTCCTAAACAAGGTTCATTCTATCAACCACTGGTCCTGCTTTAAGCCATTACTTTTCCCTTCCCTGCTGAAACAGGAGAAATAACTTCTCTCTGTTTCCAGGAAAGAATTCAAGGAGAGAGAATCAGGATGTGAGTGGGTTTATCACAGAAGGCATCAGGGATGTGAGTGGTTTTATGACAGAGAGCATGTGGGATGTGAGTGGGTTAATGACCAAGAGCATCTGGGATGTGAGTAGGTTTATGACAGAGAGCATACAAGGTTGTGCGTGGGTTTATTCCAGCTGTCAGTGGCATGGCTCTGGCTCTGATCATCTACAGGTATAGCCTGTTTAACACTTCCCAATTTGGGTGCTGATTCATTAGAACACTGTTTTACCCTGGTGATAAAAACGTTGCCATTTTTAAAATGAGGAAAATCTATTATGAGAATCAAAAGGTGTCACTCTAATCACTTATTAATTGCTGGCTACTACTACCTTTGATCTACACATTCAGAAGAATAGGTAAAATAATGTAACTTTTTTTTTTGCTTTTGTTCAGTGATTTGGCACTTCCTCCATGCAACAGAATGTAAAACATAACAATACGGAACTCATAGCACATCACATAGACACTATTGTAACTGTTAGCCTTAGCAGAAAAACTTTTTTCTGGTTCTGTGATGACAGAATGCAAGTTTAGAGGCATCTGTAGACTAGTGAGTCACACACGGGTGGATATAAGTCAATCGTTACATTTGGCAATGTCTGTAATCTTGGAAAACTGAGAAAATTGCCAGCAAGATTAAATCATCAGCCGAGACCACCGCAGCATTGACTGCTACGAAGCTAACACGTCCAAAGAGCAGTTTAGTGGGGAGAATGGAGATGTGCTAATGCTATGGCTGAGGGCCAAAGGCAACATTGTGCTCCTGTGGGCCAGCTCATCAGTATGGAGAAGCAGAGAGCATCTTTATTCACCTGCAGGAGGGTGAGGAAGAGGCATCTCCAGAAGAACATTTGCGGTCAGTCCGGGGCGGTTTGATCAATTTAAGCACCGCACACATCTGCATATCATTCACACCGGTAGCGAGGGAGTTTGTGTTAACAAACGAGCAACCTGTGATTTTGCAGCTACGTTAAAGGAAAAAAAAAAGGAATCGTGGCATCTGTCCTCCTCAGCTTGTTTTCAGTGTCAATGAAACTGGCCTTTTCTGGAAGCAACTGCCATCATACCAAGAGTGATAAGGGGGTTTTCCAAAGAGTGTCTGCCAGTGATTTGGATGACGAGTAAGATGGTCTGGGTGACAACTTACATATTCAGTCAGGGGTTTCTTTCATTTATATTTTCCCAGCAGTCAAATCTGAGTAGAATGTCTATGAAGCCAGAGCCTTAGTGCCTATGTTCATTTTTATTTTCATTAAATGTTCATTAATGATGAATGAAAGTTTATTATGCCTCACTCTGTTGTTTTGATTGACAAACAATAATTTATTCTGTACAGTGATCACTTATAATTTGTTGATTAACAAAACAACAGTTTTTTTTAATGAGGAGCACATCTTAATTAGTTCAGCGTTTAAGTGACCCACCATATCCTCTTTTAAATTTAACACTCTGTTCTGCTTGCAGTATCGGCAATACTAAACGTAGTATACCTGTAATTTGGGTCTCGAGGAAACGGACCAGAGGCAGACTGACAAATACTTAGGGAACATTTATGCCCAATTTAACCCAATTGGGTTTTTACGTGCTGTGAAAGTAAACAATAAAACTAAATCCAGCTAGAACTGCCAAGCTGACTCAGGTTGGATTGTAATGTCAGACAGATATGAGGTCAGGGAGATGTAGGTGTTTCCTTGTCTTCCAGGAGGTGTTAACTGCTGCCAGCAGTATTATATTCCTAAATCACTTGGCATCCTGGCTATTCAGGTCATGTACAAAAAACTGAGATGTGAAAAGGGGACTGGCAGTAGTCCATTGGACTGGCACCAGCACAGCCAGCTTTGAAAGAGCTAAACTGTGATGAAGACTTGGAAATGGGCCCCACTTTAGTTCTTTTTAAAGTTAAAGTAACAGCACCCCCCCAGACCCCCCCCCCTTCACTCCCCACCTGCTGTTAATGGGGGGAGTCAACATTATCGGACACAGAGGGAAAGATGAGCTTTTCTGTCTCAGACATGGCCCCCCAAGTGACAAGCCGAAAACACAACATCACGAAAGTGAGGAGTTGTGCGACGTTCCAAGGCATCCAATTTGCCATGAACGTCCAAGGGGAACAAATAAAACACTCCTCTGTTCCTGTTCACTGGGAGGATATCACATTTTAACCTTTCAGCATTTTCAACACAGCATGAAATGTCCACTGTGATGGTTTTCAGAGAAGGGAATAGTGTGGGATCATACTGAGACCTCAAAAATTGTGAGTGATAAAACCAACTGTTAAATCAGACAGCAAGGGGGGCAAAAGCACTCACTTCATTTCAGAAATGATGTTGTTTCTCTCATTGGATGTCCTTAAACCTTCGATTTGGATCTGTAAGGCTGTGTGCACACAACTGTTTTGTTTTGACCTCTGCTCTTTAGTTTTATTATTTTCACTTTTTTATTTTTCTGCAAAAGCTGAATCACAACTGGAGATTGATTTGTGCCCTACATTCAGGAAGTATTTGACTGTTCTCTTTAGGTCAAAGACACTAAAGAAGTATGGCAGTGGTCCATATATCTGAACACTGGTAAACCACATTTTAAAACATTTCTGATTGTCTCCAAGGTGTTACAGTGGCTAAAGCAACACCACAGTGAGCTAAACTGTCCACCTGTTGAAGTCATTTATTCCTGATGATTAAAAGGAAAAAAAAAAAGTCATATCTTAAAAAAATGTAACAAAATACTATGTAGACATCCGGATATAAGGGGGAAACCTGGGGGTGCACTGAGGTCCATCTGGGGGTGCATTGCAGAAGTCCTTAGTGGAAGTAGCCTATTGAGTCACAGTAATAGTGATTTTCAAATTGAGTCTCAGCACCAAGAGAGACTCAATGTGTAGAGCAATCCATAGGGGCCAGTCCGTAGGGGCTGGTCCATGAAGCTAATGATGGATTTAAATCCTATTAAGCTTGAGAACAGGAAGTGATGTAACATACATGAAACCAAACATATTGCAGTTGAAAGCTGTGTGATGACAGCAAGAGCACAATAGATTGACCATAACAGAATATCACTCAATTTTCAAAATAAAGCGTTAAACAAGCGTTACTGCTGTGGTGGACACCCTGTAAGGAACAATATATCTGGTGTGGAAATGCCACACTGTAGGATCCAGCTGTATTGTCTGTTTTCAGTTGAAGAAACAGCTGGTCAGACATAATACAAAAGATTCCTTCCTTAAACCCGTAGTCACAGGGATCATTTCTGCCTGTGTCTCTTGGTCCACCCAACCTGGTGAGTCCAGTGTGTGTGCATCCACCTGCAGGGGATGAACGGCCGAGATGAGCCTTCAGAGATGAGCTGAGATGGGGTGCTGAAAACAAACCTGACGAGTATGTGTGGTCTCCCTGTTCACGGAGCTTAGCAATCAGTGAATTACAGAATGGGTAACTCCAGCAGTCTGCTTTTATCAGCTTATTCTTTTTTAACAATCTCCTGCTTGTCTTTATTCTCGACCCCCATGTTACTTCCTCACTCCCCAGGTACTCTCCCCCCGTCTCTGTCGCGCCTCTCTCTCTATCCCTCACACTGTCTGCCTCCTCTCTCTTCCTCTCTCACACCCTCGTCTTTTCCCTTCCGTCTCTCTCTCTGCACCTCTCCTTCTTCTCTGTTGCACCCTCTCACTCATACCTGTCCTCCGTCATTCCTTTGTTCCTGTGATGTTGTTGTTTATTGGAAATGCACACCCCCTTTGCGTGCAGGTACAGTAGAATGCTGCCACCAGCCTGCACACCCCCAGCTGTTCTCAGCATCTCTCCACACTGTAGAGCTTTCATCTACTTTTCAAACAGTAGCAAAAACAGATGAGCCACCATTTATTACCAAGTCACATTTTCGTGACCAAAATAAAGCATAGATAAATGAGTCTGTCTCCAAATAAGTGATCCCACCTACACACACACAAACACACACACACACACACACACACACGCCACCATGGTACCATAAGCCTGTTACCGTAAAGCTCACGGTTTTTTTTCTGGGGTTGTATTTTTCCCAGAATTATAATGCAGGCTGTCTTTGAAGGAGAAGCAGTGGAGTTGGGACGATTCCCATGTTCATTCAGAGCCCCCCTCCACACGCACGCACACACACACACACACCCGGCCGCTTTCCGTGGCTCAGTCACTGCAGGGCCTGTGTGAGGATCATACCGGGGGTGGGTGAGGGGTAATCAGGAATTTAAAATGACTTGTTATTGTCAGTATTTCAGACTTCTGAGCAGCACGCTGTGGAACAGAATCAATAGCCCGGAGAGCCTAATATCACAAAAGCACCAATTAATTTATTTCCTGTTTTTTCCCTCCAAGGGGGAAAAAAATAAAGAGACAGAAAGGGAGCGAAGATGCATTTTTATGGCTTGTGGAACATAGCTCTTCTACTGGTGGCTCATTAGGCGAACAGCATGATGTTCCTGCTCCAATTTACTCCATTGCTTCATTTCTTTTTCAACACATGGCACATTTAAACCCCACGAGACACCCAACATCCAGGGTCAGAAGAGTTCAATGACTGATAATATGTAGATACAACTGAAAAAATGTTCATTATTAAGAAGGAATGTCAATTATTAATAATTCTGACAAGAATATATAGTTATAAATTTACTGTATGTGAATGTATTTTGTCAAGAAAAATGACAGGAAGAAAAATAATTCCTGGGTAAATTCCTCCACAGTATGAATTGAGTAGGCAAGCCTGACCAAACTGATTTATGAGTGCCTGCTCTGTCTGGTAAAATAGTTTTCTCTCAAGCTGATTTTTTTAGCAATTCTAGCTGTACTTTAAGTTTTTTCCAAGTTTTTTTTATTTTTATTTTTAATCTTCTTTTGAACAGAAAAAAATGAAATCTTGAGCTTTTCTAGAGGGCAATTCACCTTGTTGTGAAGTCGTCCCAAGGTTCCGATTGAAGCAGAAGGTTCTGTCACACAATCAAACCAAACTGCTTTGACGGGGCTGTCTCCTTTCACCAAACCTCCTCCGTGATTACCCATGGACAGTCTCAAAGGAGTTTTCCCAGAAGACACAATTCACCGAAAATCAATCAACAATAGAATAACGTCAAAACAATTGTCAGCTGTGCACATAATTTTTGGTTCATAAATCAAGAAGTCAAACTTTACAAAGTAGTGTGATAATCACTTTAGAGATTTGCAGTGTAGCGTAGAGGTAACGAGCAACACTTGTAAACTGAAGTTTGCTTGTTCAATTCCCAGGTTCACCACACCTGTTTTTTCCTTTGGAAAGTACAATTAACCTGAATTTCTTCAGTATTTGTCCACCTGTAAAAGACCTGCTGAGCACTACACACTTTAATGTAAGAGTGTTGCTCAGAAAGGGTTAAATTCATTGGGGCTGATGTTTCCTTGGGTGTGGCTTTCTCTGACCAATGAAGGACTTCACTTATGGAGGACCAGGTACAGAATTGAGACAGAATTTTCACCAAGTTAATTAAGACACTGAATGGATTTCCATGCAAACCATACCTCACACAAAAATGTGTGACAGACATGACTGTTAGCATGTAAATGTAGTGCTGGAGCGCAGGAGTGCTGTAGTATCAAACACAAGCACTATGCAACTTATGTAGAGCCTCATACTGTTTATAGATGGAGCTATATTTGCATTCACCTCTTCGACACTTCTCTAACAAAGCAGCTTGATTATACAGTACAGTGTTTCAGCTCTATTCAGAAAACGTGATTTTACTTTTCCACAAAGCTTCTTGTCTGACTTAGCATTACAGGCTACACGTGTGGGAATCCAGCACCTCTCCTAATTAACAGTTGCACATTGATTGTCAGACCACAGTATCATAGCATCGATCGATTTAAGTTTCCCAACCTGTCATCGTTGAGACGAGCTGCCAATAAGACTTGTGTGCTTTGGAAGCCAGGAAACACCGTCTGGGAATTTAAGACAGGGGCAGATAGAGGAAGCTCAATCCATACGTAATGAAGCACTGCTGGTCATTAAACCTGCAGCACAGAGGGGCCAGAGGTCAAGATGGAGCCATGTGGGTAATTTGTGAAATTCAACAATATGTGATATTATTCATCCAGAATCCCTGAAACCAGTGGCGACTGGTGAGTTACAAACGGGGATAGCAGAGAATTGCAGTCCTACAACATCTCGCAGTACCAGGCGTGATGACGTGAAATGGGATCAACTGCTGACAGGTGAGGCATATTCAAACTGTCATGCTTGTTAATCACAAAAGAGGATCACAAAAACAGGTTCAGGACAGTTACAATGCCACTTTAAAAGTAGGTTCTCTGTCTCCCACATTTCTGCCAGTCATTAGAAGTTGGGGGAATGCCAGATCACTGCAAGTAAATTGCAGCTCCTTTTCAGTCAGCCAGCTCCATAGAGTAGCTCTGGCTGTAGAGTACTAAACGCCCTCAACGTCCAATGCATTAACATATGTATATATATTTGTGTGTGTGTGTGTGTGTACACACACACAAATATATAAATAATAAAATAATAAAATAAATAGTTTATATAATGCATATAAAGTATGTATAACATATTTATTTACATAATTATTATATTTATATTATATTATTTATATTTATATGTGTGAATTTAATGAAGTGTTTGCAGGGCCTTCAAACGGGATGTGAATGCCTCTTCTTTGAGAACTGAAAGAGCTGTTATCAGTACCAAACAGCTGCATGTTCTCATTCTCTCCATTTGTTTTTTTTTTATTCTTATTTCTTTTCTTTTTCCAATATGAGCAAACAAAAGCAAGAGTGGGCAAATATTATGCTGGTTTCGATCAAAACTGTGGAAACTTTTGCCTGATAGACCTCACACATATCTTGTGTGTGTGTGTGATTGTGCACATGCATGTGCGGTGTGTGTTCATCTGTCTGTCTGTGTGCATGTTTTTCAGGCACCAAAGAAACAGAAATTATGGCAAATTTATTTGTCAAACTAATCTATTTGAAATAGAGTGATCACACATCCTGTGCACTAAAGAACTATTGTTTCATTTTGATTGGCCAGGTTAATTAAAGCAGAAGGGGAATTTTTGAAGTTCTCAGAAAACCTTGAGCAATGAAGTAGTCTTAGTAAAATAACTACAAAAGACTGCTTTGTGAATTTAGCACACTTTAAATTGTATCTAAAGTTCCTGCAGGCTGAGGTTTTTTCTTTCACTACAGTTGACCTTCCGTTAAGAAGTAGTTGAAAGAAACAGAATGAATAAACCTCACATAATAAAGGGTCACAACAAAAGAATATTCCTGCACAGCATGTATTTAGGGGTATTTATGTAGAGAAACAGTCAAAAACTGTGAAGTCCATGTGCCCAGGGGAGCACCTGTGTGTGGATGAGGGTGCCGATGTTCATACCGGAGGGGATACTGGTAGTGTCACCAACATACTGGGACCCCCCCAAAAAATGACAGACCTATCCTCAGAATTTGGTAAAGTTGAGGAGGGCTTTGGCATGCCTTTGGAAAAATCTGAACAAGTTATTATGAGACCTCGGTATGATACAAACAGGCAATCGTGGTGGCTGGCAGGTTTCTGAGCTTGTAGATGTAGTGAGCTAACTGCATCAAAGGGTCTGCTGGTAATTTAGTATGAAATAATAAATTAAAGAGCCTTTACCAGTTTCATCTTGCTTTATTTGGTGGTAAACCAGGTTATTTTGTGATTGATGTGGAGGGACTGAAGGTGTCAGTGATGGAATCTGAAGAACATGTGGAGGAATATAGTTTCTAAGTTCTAGACGGTGAGTCCGGTAGCCAGAGTTTGAGAGTTTGCCTGATTGAGGGCTCTGATGAGAAGTGATATATGGATGATTGATGGCTTCAGATTTTTTCAGAGGAGTAATTTATGCATTAATTCACACACTGATACACACCTTAATTGAGGATGACCTGATTCTGAGATTGAGATGCGCTTATGAAAGGAAGGATTGGATTGTGATTAAGTCAAATGATGCACAGGGCATGTGGAAAGAAGGGTGGAATTTCTGCAGCTGAACCACGCTGACCTATTGTGTTGCAAAGGGAAAGGGATGACCTGTGCAGAACACTGTGTGAACACTTTGTGACTTGCAGGAGATAATGGGACACCCAGTCAGTTGAGAGAAAAAAACAGGCAAGAGGATTGATAAACCAGGTGTGGGAGGGGGGAATCTACAGTAAAAAATCATCTAGATGAGAAAAAGGGATGAAGATGTTGAAGGAAAGATTTAAAATGCTTTAGATGACCATTTAGCGTTGGGAACGGCTTGCTTGATTGATAAAATTGTCTGATTGGTTAGAAGAGCATTGCACAAAGGCTGCTACAAACAGAAAAAAGATACAAATGCCAGCCAATAAGGGCACTTTACGCAGCTGACACCACTGTCCCAGAACAGTCAGAAAGTGTCTCGGACTACTTAACTACCTGGTTAGTTAGTGATGCCAATCACCAAACAGCCCACTAGTTTGTGATCTGCAACAGAGGATGTTCCACCTTTCTTTCCAAGGCAAATGAGTTTCCGGATATCCTGTGAGTATGCAATATGATCTCTGAAGCCGCTTGTCTAATGAGATACAGTCCCTTTTCTTGCACCAAGGCTCTCAGTTTAAAATGATGCAGGAGGTTTCTTTAGGGAGTACTGTAAGTACATTCTTACATGTCTTGTTCAGGCGGCTAAATGTTTTATCAGCTCCCAATCATCCTAAATCCTATAGTGAGACAGGTTTCTAAAAATCAGTTTGAAAAGAAGGTCTGCCATTTCACAGCGAGAATAAAAGATAAGTGTGCAGCAACACCTTGCATTACTCAGCAGAGCGGGAAATAATTTAGACTGGATCACAACAGCTCATTAACACATTGCTAAAATCAAATGTCCTGATGGCCCTTATAGATTACAAAGTTGTGTACTTGCACTGTATATGGATTATTGTCAGTCATAAGCATATGTGAATTCTATAATAAGTAATGCTGCTTTCACGATCATTTTAAAGGACTGTATTACTTGCCCCTGTATATGTATGAACTTGTTTTTGTTGTTCTTATAAAATGCACCTTGTTTAATGTATATTGCTTTGATGGCCTTGTAGGTTGCTTTGGAGAAGATATTCTGCCAACTAACTAACTAACAAAGTAAAGAAATATGTTAGTAAGGTTGTGCTATAGCAGCATACTAGATGGGAGGGGGACGAGTCTGCACTGCCATGAGCCGTTGGGAGTCATCAGTCATCACAGTCAACATTTTCATTTGGCTTGTGCAGAACATTTCCTAATTATATTCAGGTCAATAAATGACTTAAAGCCCTTGCATATTTAAACACGTGACACACAGTTTCACTTCGGGCTGACAGAGAGCGTCATTTACGTCATTATCTTTTAATTACAAGCTGAGCATCAAAAGGAAATAATCAGTCTATTTATTCATGCATGCTTTCCAAAAAATAAAGTATGTCGATTTTGATCATTGATTAAATGTTTTTCCAGTTAGCTTCATTAATTGATCATTCATGATTGACCATTCTAGTTGTAAACAGGTGATTTTTTTTTTTAAAGAAAGATAAATAGAGAAAGGAACCAATATATGGATAGCTGAACTAAATCAGTGCAGTATCACTTGCTGACTGAAGTATTCACAGCCAGCAGTTTTTACCCAAGACAATATGCTAATACAGAATCCATGTCATAAATATTTAGCTATTTTAAAATCTAAAATAATCTGATATTCATGACTCTCTGAATGTTAATTCTGTTCTCCTGAGCCACCAGCATTACAGCCACCATTATCAGAGTGACTTAAGTCACCATCATTCAGAGCAAAGAACCATTTCTCTGTTTCAAGCAGTCCTGGGGGGAAGACCTCAGGAAGCAGGATTAATTAAGTCAGGAAGAGTGCAAGTTGTCTTGCTCCAGAGAGCCAGATTTGAATGGCTAACTTCATTTCACAGTAGCTGTTTAGGATTAATCAGGAATGGAAATGAGAGTTTTTTTTTGGTATTAGACGGCCAGGCTAGTGGAATGATTTTTTTTTAAATAGATCACACTCTGTTGTTTTCCCCTCACTGTCCTCGCCAGTCAAGTAAAAATGAAAATCGGAGCTCTGTCAAGGTAACTCAGATTTAATTGGTTGGGACAACATAAATTTAAAATTTAAACACACAAAGTCAGAGTAACCCTGAGTTTCCTTGCTCTAAATAACCCTGAATGTGTTTCCATTGCAAGTAGCCTAGCTAAATTGTAAATTGGTTTTCGTGAAACCAAAAAGCCAGACTTTTCCAAAATGTTTAGCTGTAGAGCTCTTAACTCAGAATAGACTGAGCCCTGTGGCTCAGGCCCAAATCTGGCCATGTAATCTGCAGACAATGATGGGAGCTCACGGGAGGGATTTGCATGGGTAGCTGGATGAGTAGGTCGTGCCAGGCCCCTCTCATCACACCGCTTCCTACACATTGCAACTCATCAGGTCCCATGACATCAGGGAGATGCACCTATCCCCTGTTCAGCAGCTGCCTCCTGGTGCACTGTGGGACTCGTAGTATGAAGAATGTGTGTAGGACTGCATTCGCTACAACCAGTGCTCTTGTGTGAGCACAGAGGTTGTCACAGTAAAATGAGCTTAATGTACAATTGGCAATCATAGAAAGCTCAGTGAAAATGACCTTTGTAAAGCCATTATAACATCACATTTTTTTTTACATTTTTTTGTTAGGCAGATGCTCTTATTTACAGTGACTTGCAAACCAGAGGTACAGAAGTTCATATAATAAGGCCACACGAGCAATAGTGCATACAGAAAGGTCGGACCACATCTGAGCATATGTCAATACATCACACAGTGGCCAGCTGAGAATACATGCTGAGTGCTTAACTCGAGTATGCAAATATATTGGGTTTCAAAACCAAATATTTGTTTCCAGTATATCCGCTAATCCATCAAGCAAAAAGGAAAACATGCAAATACACAATCCAGAATGCTCACTGCATGGTCCTTTTTGGTCACCACAGGGACTCATAGAGGCTAAATACATCTTTTCTATATTTCCCTTCTTAAACAATTCCGAATACCCGTAGCTCCTTGTTATACCAACGGACAGTGGGTGACTCAGGGGGTTTGATTATTTGATTTTTTTCCCAGGGAGAAAAAAGGAGAGTGGGAGAGAGAGGAGTTCAGTTTAATTGGAGCATTCCACTCATGTCATGAATAGCTACAATATAAGTTACAACTATGTGAATTCTACAAGCCCAAAATGCATCTGTCACTGGTGAACACAGATTGGTTTTCGGGGTTCTCATTTCGCATGGCCTCTGGCACAAACTGAAAATGTACAGAAACATTTTTAGTCAACCCCCATCCCTGTATCACATCGTCCTGTGTTACCAGGTGATTTGAAGGTCATGGACACTCAAACGCAAGTGCCAGCCCCGTTTTTTTTTCTTCTACTTGCCTCAGGCAACATCGATCTGCTCCAACTCAATCAATCACGGCAAACAGCACAGAGATTGGAAAATGACAGAGGAGTCACTGCAGCAGAGTGGAATCTGGTAATTGCAACAAATTAAATTGGAAAAAAAAATCTATCACTTCGATAGATTCATTAGATGTGATATGGCAGATTGGCCTGTGTCAAGTTTTAAGTTTCAGGTTTCAAGTTAACAGTTATTAGAGTGTTGCTGTACACCCCGAGTGATGTAACCTTCCTTTTTTTTCCCCCGCATGTACTGTAAAAGGCAGCTGTATTTCAAAGAAATGCTGGAGCACTGTGCACAAAGGTGTACTGGAGCATCAAACTAATGCAGCTTAACCACAATGGACTGGAAAAACAAACTGTAACTGTAAGATACCTATTCCTTTAATCCATACATTTACAGTATATCCCTTCATTCACTGAGGCTGCTTTTGCCTGAGGGTGTTGCTTAAAAGATGTTGGTTTATATTTTAAATATCCAGAATTAAAGTAAACCCTAAATCTGAGACTACTCTGATATGTTACTCATCAATTAAATCCAAAGAGTGCTCCCCAGAAAGTAGCAATTTAATTTAATTTCATTCAAGTGACATGTGCCCGATTAGTACATGGTTCTTGAATGAGCTGAATGATCTTAATGTAGACATGTAATATAATTCATTAGCGAAAACCTACTTTTACATTCAAGTTTAATGTTGGGAAAAGCCACAAAAGATGGGAAATTCATGAAATTGCCTCTGCACTGAACTCGACCTTTTCAGCACACTGATTTAATTGAAACTCATTGAAACTTTAACTACATTGGGTTACTTCACACAAGATGTACTCACTACTGAGCAAATTGCTGAAGACTCAAACTTTATTAGAAAAATATGTAGCTCTCCAACAGTGATTGGAAGGACTGACAGTGACACACTCACTGGACATTGCTAAACTGCTAAATGTTTGGCTTCTCTTCCTGCTGTGTAATGTGACTGTTCCAAACAGAGAATATATGCCTTATGTTTAGGCGCAAATGTAGAGCAGTGAGTGACACATTATAATCAAGTAAGAGGTTTTACATGCTCAAAATGGTGTTTTTCCTGGGCAATTGGACTAATGTGATTTAGGTAGTCAGCTTAGCTAGACTACCTTATCTAACTGATTAGCTGAGCCTAGGATTTGTGTTAGCCATTGTAATGTGTGAATCTTCTTTACACTTAAATATTTATGATTCAAGACTGCTTACTTTGTGTTAGCTAAATAATTATTTACATTTACATTTATTCATTTAGCAGATGCTTTTATCCAAAGGGAATTACAAGTGAGGCAGAGTACAACACAAGCAAAAGCCACACAAGGAGTCACAATAATAGATGTGCTGAAAACAGAGTTTAGGACATAAGAAATTGCTTTAGATGGTAGAGATTGAAGTGATCAGGTGAGCGTGGAAGAACCCTGTCTTTAGATGTTTCTAAAAACAGTGAGGGACTCGGCAGAACGGATGAAGCATGGAAGGTCATTCCACCATTGGGGGAGAATGGCAGAGAAAGTGGATAGTGAAGAAATTAAATTGGAGGGTATCCATCGGGTCCACGGGGGTGACCAGGTGGCCCATGCCACATTGCCTGGATACACAGCAGAATCCAGTCTTATCCAGAGTAACTTACATAGGTTACAGTTTTTACATGTTATCCATTTATACTGCTGAATGTTTATTGAGGCAATGTTGGGTTAAGTACCTTGTCCAACAGCAGCAGTGTCCCAGCGGGGAATCAAACCAGTAATGTTCCAGCGATGAGCCCTGCTCTTTACCACTGAACTACACTGCTGCCATCATGTCACGTCATGTCAAGACACATGACAAAAGACACATGTATTGTGTTGTTACATGTATTGTATTGTTATATTTGTTGTGAATAAAATCAGGTGGAAAATACCGATGTTAATGTATTAGTTTAATAGAAAACACCATCAGTTTCTGCATTATAGTCAACATGAAAAGGACGAGTTCTGATGCACTAGTTGCCATATTGGCTGCTTCAAGTCCTGCAGCTTCCTTTCAGTTGTGTTGTAAGTTGGCTATATCTGGCCATTTGGTTGAAACTATGGGGCCTCAGACTGAAAAATGTCACCATGTTGCTATACGAAAGCCATTAAATCCAATGAGGGAGTGAAGTCAACATTTCAGTCATTTTAATAAAATCTACAGCCCCTGCCATTATTCAGTTAGGAAAAGGCACTACTACTATTCACAGGACAAATAATTTGACATTTTAAGAGTAAATTGTTCACTAAATTGCTTGGTATTTGAGAGCGAAGTCTGCACTGATAAAAATGCTAACATTCTTTTTGTCTTACCCACAAAAACTGTTGCACAGATTTTTGCAACCATGGTCACAATTTGTTGCTTGTCATGGACAGAGTTTATGTGTGAAATCTCAGCAGAAATTATGGCGAAATGGATAAAATATTTGATGTGGAATTTCACCAGTTTGCATTGAAACTACCATTGCATGATAATATAGAGGACTAAAAACTGCATTTCTGACATGGTTGTGGGGTAATAGCAATCACCATTTTAACCACCATGACTGATATGCAGCTTCTTGGATGATTGATTAGATATGAGTTTCACCAATCTGAGAATCTTGGTGCAACAATCATCTACAGGAAAGACCATAGTGTATTATGGTTTATATTAATACATATAATTTAATTCAATTTTATAGTTTAGATTGTATGTTTTTATTTTTTTCAGTTCTATAGTTTAAATATTATATTATATTACATATTTAACCATAAGGTACTATTTTAGAGAGGCTCTCAGTCCTTTGGATTTTAGCTGCCATTACTTGAATTGTTTATATGAAATGCAATCTGTGAAGCCCTCTGGGAGTGCTACATCAAATAAAATTTCCGCTGATGTGGGCATCCTCTGGATAATGCTTTCCTTATTGGAGAAAAAAACAATGCTAAGCGCCACCCTTTGAGCCTGAAAGACAGTTGCTGTTCCTTGACAAATTCACTGTGAGCATGAAAAAGGTCACGCTGATAAAACTTGAAACATGGTGATACGCAAAGTGTGAAATGAAAAATCCCAGAGTAGATTATACTCCACAATCACCTTTTCACCAGATAATTCTACTAAAAACTGACAGAGAAAACCCCCTTGCAGGAGAAAGATAATATAATAGAAATGAGAGGCAGGAAAGGTCCCTGAGCAGTATTACACTGCTGAACAGAGAACTTAATCTCCTACGTTATCCTTGACAGGGCAAATCCTCTTGTGTTACACCCAAGGCATGGAAGAACTCTTCCGCTAATGTCTCAGAGTCAGATAAAAAGAAAAAGAAAAAAAAAAAACAATATGGTTACAGTCTTCTTCCACACTGGTTTTTCAGTATAATCTCACCTGGGATTACATGTCTCAGACACAAACAAGGTTTACAAACCATTTCCTGGCTAAATAGCAAAGAAGCACAGAGGGCAGCAGTATGGTGTGGTGGTAAGGATTGGCATGGATAGCATGTGAAAACTGTGAGATATTGAAGACAGCATCAGCTAAGCAAGACAAATGCAAATATAAGTGTTGTTTAGACAATCTCCAACAAAGGAGCCATGGGCGATTACCTCTCAGTACCTCTCTTTAAATACTAAGTGCCAAGCAGAGAGGTAGCAGGTTTGATTTTTGCAGTCTTTGGTGTGTCTCAGTTAGGGGAACGACTCCAAAAACCAGGAAACTGATTTGGAAGCGGAGCGTGAGACAGGGGTGAAGCTCACAATCTTCATTGAACAATATCCCCACACATCACCATTATTATAATAATAATTATTATTATTATTATTATTATTATTATTATTAAGAATAAGAAGAAGAAAAAGAAGAAGAAGAAGATTTGTTAGTAGATGTTATTCAGAGCAAGTTACGGCCATCATGGCAGATATAGCTGAATATAGATACGACAAATTTTGAATGATGAGACGTACAGAAGCCTTTGTATTATAGTATATGTAATGCAGCCAGAACTGCTATTGGCTCCAAGGCCTGCTGCCTTAGTCCTCCACACTAATACTTATGGTACCTTATGAACTGAAGATCTGGGTCCCTGGTTCAGGAAGCCAGTCACACTCTTCTCCTGACTCTAGGTGAATGATGATACCACCTGTAGTGGAGTCACGTGTACTTCACAGCTACACCATACATACACTCTATGTGTCAGTTAAATATCTGATTCTTAAAAGTGAATTTTTAGCTCTTTTAATCTACGCAGATTATAGACCATGGACATGCTGAACATTTTAATTTTTCCCAAAAAGGTGGTGTGTCTGCGTCCAATCACCATTGGCCACATTTTCAGAACATACTAAATATATCACACACACTCCGGCATTGCAGAAGTGGGACCGAATCCTTAGTGTCCTCAGGGCATTATTTTCATTGAACGTACATTTATCATTCTAAAGGGCTGGTCTCAAAAGCACATAGATTTCAATAACGTAACTGATGTGCTGTATCTACTGCAACCCGGCTGTGTAATGGCAGGGAATGATGTATTTAACGACTTCAACATCCCATCAGAACCTATTCCTCAGGCCACAGCATAGTGCACATGTCTCAAGCTTGAACATTTTCTTGGAACTCTTTCTGGAGTGGCACCATGTGTTCCTCTGGTTTGCAGGGATGAGGCTGGTCAAAGCATCCCTACAGACAAAGACCCCCCCCACACATACTCTCGGAGGTAATGACATTCTCAGCACATTGACTGAAATAAAATATGAAATATCAATATCAGCCCAGTCATCAGAAATGAACAGTTTGTATCCTACAAGGATAAAATAGGAATAAAGTATTATCTCTAAGCAATATTTCTGGATACATAAACACACACACACACATCACACATCCAAAATCAAAAATGCAAAAATGCAAAGGTTCAGGGTATCCACTGAGTGAATAAACGAACAGATTACATCATACGCTTTCCTGTGAAATTTCACAGTGTATCTGTCATCACAGGGAGAGTGTAGTGCAGAAGTCAGGGGTCATGACCCTGGAAGGAGCTAGCTTTGACCCCTCCCTTTAGCAGGTGGATGACAGAGCGGAGTGGAGACCTCATCCCACTCTGGTCCAAGGCTAAGAGGGGGTGGGGTTTTTGGGTAGGGGGTGTGGGCGGTACGTCAGTGGGAGCTGAGCCTGATGCCTCTGTCAACATCACTCAGAGTGAGGAGGCCGTTGGATATCGGAAATTGCATTTCCGAGTCGATGGTAAAGCGATTGAGCGCAAAACACTTTTGCAGGCGACTTGGGTTATTAGCCTATCCATCTTGCTGTCTGCACCCTCCCTTTTTTTAGTATGGGAAGATAAAGGGTTCGATCGCTCTTTGAATTTGTCATACATGCATTTCTCAATGTGCAACCCTAACGCTGTGATGGCATTGACTAACAAACACTTTCATATGACAACAGAGCAAAGCCACACAGTGTGAGGCATTCTTTTCACTGGTATTAATGATCGTAGTAGCGTGTGCAGCTGTATATTTTTAAACTTGTGTTTAAAAAGTTTAGATTTCAGTACAAACAAAAGGATACACAGACAACACAGTATATACTTTTATTAAAAACATTCTATATAAGTGTAGTTATATGGTATTTAAAAGTATATTCGGTTCACCTACATACAGTCTGAATCCAATGCACCATATGAATATGTAATACTGATAAATAGGTGCTTCATCATAACAGTCATTAGAGTAAAAAATTAAGTGCAAGATGACAGCTTAAACTGCTTAAAAAGTCATTCATTATACTTTCATGAGTGTCTCACTTGAGGATTTATATTCGTGCGATTTAAAAACACTTAAGGGACAGTTTTAGGTGGCAATGCATCACTCACAAGAACAGAAAAGCTTTTTAAATGCTTACCATCTGATTGTTGAACTAACTGCTCTACAGTCATTCTTCAATGGCTGGGATTTGAACAGCAGTGAAACTTGGCAATTAAACATGACTGCAAGTCCAGTCAACTGGGCTGAAAGGATAGACCCTGAAGCAGCTGCTGATGTAAGCCTCCTCCCCCCTCTCTCTATCTCTTACTCTGTCTCTCTTCCTCTCTCCATCTCTCTGTACGACTTCATCTGTCTCTTTCTTGCCTGATATCTATCAGGCATGATGTTGTTGTGTGAAGCTGAGAGTAAATATATTAGGTTACCACAGTTTATATTAAAACGGGCAGCAATGGGTTATTAATTGAAAACTCGGGCATAATTCATTCCTTCCACTTTGCCTTGAGGCTTTAACTTTGTGTTACAAATTTAAAGACAATCGGTAAAAGTTAAATATTGATCAAGGGTCAGTGCTTGAGGGTAGGATCTATCTCTTGTACGCTGAAGTAAAAGTATTGATCGTAATGATGTACAATTTGGACATTTTTCTCAACAGATCCATCATCCAGCACTCGGACTCTGCCTGTGACTGTCCAATCAGGCAACCTGGAAAAGGCTCACGTTTTGCAAAGCAAGCATCAATGCCTCGTGCCCAAACTTGGAATATTTTCTGCAATGCTGAAATTCAGTTGTTTACAATTTACAATTTTCAATTTGGTATTTAGCCGACACTTTTAAACCAAAGCGACTTACAATTAGTGCATCAATCAGGTTTGGCTAACTACCTCGTAAGCAAAAGATCACAGTAGGAATGCAAATTAAGTATTTACAGTACCATGCTCCTGTATATCCTGCAACAATAGAACAGAAATCTGCAAGCATAACCTGGAACATACAGACAAGGTTAGTACAGAAGATGTTTTTTTAAAATACCATAACAGAAATGTTTCCTGTATAACCCTCTCATAACCTTATAGTTCAATCATTTTCAAAATCAGCCAGGCTCTCCTCATATCATTAATGTTATATTCCTTTTTCGCAAAAACACAGTTATATAAATATAAGCCAATATCGAATCACTTAAATCTTTTTCAAAAGGAGACATTAGTGACATCTTACATTAAAGGTAATTGAAACTCCTTTGGCACAAGCCAAGCTTATTGCCACAGTATAATTTCTGCTGTGGGATCCCTGCTGTTGGATGTTTTCTTTTCAGGGATAAATCAAATGGCAAAGTATGCCCTGGGTACTCCAGGCTAATACATCAGACACTACTCTAGAAGCACGTCTCCATGATGGTGATTTTATCAGCACATTTTATGTATTTCAGGTGGCTTTATAGTGTAGGTGAAACCTTACCTGTCATTAAATCCTGCTCTTTGTCAGTTGGAACACAGAGTAACCATCATGATTTGGTACAGATGATGGGATGGTACAAACCAGTTGTTGATGTTACATGTATTCAAATGTGGTAGTCCAACTGACCTAGGCACCCTCCTACACCAAAGCTCTCATGAAGAGCTATCCTGATCTTGGTATGGAATTATAGAAGTAGAAATCCCTCAGCATCTGAGGTCAGTGAGGAGGAAAAGCTTTTGTTGATGGTACTGGCAATACCCAGTACACCTAGGTTCAGTCCCACCGATGGTCCTTTTCAGTCCTACCTGCAGTTAACAAGACTATAACTAAAGCACAATAGGAATACCATTATAATATATCCATTTTTCTGCATCATTGTTGTGCTATTGTGCTACCTCAATGAAGCATTATTCGCCACTGATAATGAGAAAAGGTTGAAATCATGTCCATAGAGGATAAAAACACTGAGCCCTATTTACAGAATCACAAAAAGTGCGACTTTGAGCCAACTTGCATCAGAATTCCCAGAGTGCACTGCTGTGTTTGAAACATGGCGGTGAATAGGAGCAGGCTGTAGGCTATGCTTTCGAATTCTAAAAAAAAAAATTACACAAAAAAACCTTTGCAAAATTAAAAGAGGAACCCAATTAGAGATCTGCATAATATTATATTTTGAATATTTTAAGAGCCCACTTTAAAAACAGTGGAGGATGCCTTTAAGCAAGATGAATGCTATATCCAAGATCCTGGCATGCCTCTTAAACACTATGCATATAAACAAGGAGGTGTAATCTGACCTGCAGCCCATTTTATTATAGACACGACTGCTTGTTAAATAATGAAAAACATTACATGGGAGCAACACATCTTCCTGGCAAAGATTTTTCACTGACAAATATATTTCTGCATTTCTGATGTGTGTCTGTTTGCAGGAGGAGGGGAAGCTGAACATTAGCGCTGCTGGCGATGAGTATTCTGTGTTTCAGGATGAAATTATTTTTGACCCAAATGGCATTCCTAACACACATATTCCCATTCTCTGCGATCAATACTAACTGTAAAATGCAATATCTAACCAATTATCATAAATCCTGTTTCTGTGATGAATACGAACTAGCAGGCATAACTTCTGACCAGAATTATGATGAATCAATTGTGAAACATATCCAGATAGACAGATGGATAGATGGATAGACAGACAGATAGATAAGATATGATAAGAGAAGATATGTAGACAAATAGATAGTCCTTAAATGTTTCTACCACACATTTTCCATCTTTGAATGAGTGTGACTTCTCTCATGATTTTCTCTGCGGCATTTCAAGGCTTCGACAAACAAGGTAAAACATTGCAGTTATAAGTGTCTTTTCCCCCTGCAGTGATTCTCTCCGAGAAAATGAGGGCAGAATATCATTTTATGAAACGTCACCGACTGTACCTGGCCCACTGAAACACAATCATCGCCAGTCAGGATTTCTTCAAAAAGAAGTTGAGGAAACATTTGCAAACAGAATATGGTGGCATTTTGCTTAACAAACTAGACCAGATGGCTGGACGGTCAGATCTCCAAAGGTCAGAAATGGCTCATTCACAGAAAGGCAAATAGTTGAAAGTCTTGTGCGTTCCTCCGCTTTTGATTACAATGGATAACATACCCTTTTGAACTGGCAATCTCTGAGAAACTTGAGAAATTTCTCTTAATTTTTGACTGCCTAGGTGTGTTGTCTTCCTCTGAAATGGAGATTATGGTGAGCATCAAAATGTACCATAATGTTTGTGACACACACGATCTGTCTCATATATTCATGGAACTTGCAAAACTGATATATTTTATAATATATCACACAAACTTCAACACCTTTTTTAGATTGCTTAGTGACAGTGTTCATTTTTACATGAGGACTTTTCCATAATCTGTATAATACACTCTTTGTGCATTTTTTGTTTTTAAGCCTAACAGAAAGAGAGAGGCTTTATTTAGCTGAGCCTCTTTTGTGGCATTTATTTCTTTCAAATGCAGGAAAGGAGTGAACAGGGGAACGAGAGCAATGAAAGATTCGGGTGGGTTGTGTTGATCGAGCCCCAGACAAAATCTCCTCCCTCGCAGTTTGTGCTAACAGAGAGAGAAAGGAACCAGCAAAGCTATGCATCTGCCTCTTTGCACACGAGTCTCTGACATTAACGTACAAAAAAACGGACCATGAAAGGTTGAGCTGCTGTCACTGGAGTCTGCTTTAAAATAGAATCAAACAAAAACACGAAAGTCTGATATTGTTATGTACTTTTTTTATGCACTTTTTTTTTCTTTGAGCTGCAGCGGTTGTTCCTGTACTGAGAATAACTCTACAGCGCTGCATCTCTAAGGGCTCGTGTGGAGCGTTTTTGATTTCGCATTGTAACGAACCCGGCTTCTGATTTCCATCCATGCAGCAAAGCTAGAGAGGGCTGCACAGTTCAGTGGGTTTCCCTTGGGCTGCAGGTGTAAAATTCAGCAGTGGTCTCAATGACTTGGGGGGGATTGTTGGGTGAGGTGGAGGAGAGAGAGTTAGGGGGAGAAAATTAGAAGTTTGGGAGGAAATGTACAGAGGAGAGTATATGGGGGGGAGGGGCTGGTCCTATTGTCCACCTCCACAGTTTCATGACTGCCCTTACATGGTCTGTAATGAGCTGGGCGGAGCAGTTGTGCCAGGGGGACAGAGGAGGACTCTTCATTGTGTAAAGATAATAATCACAAAGGTATCTCTGCATTCACTGTCTTTTCTCTTTTTTTTTGTTTTTGCATACTGTTTGTACCTCATTATTTTTAATAGGGCTGTGATGCATTCTTTGCTCTTGTCATTGTGTCATTTCTTACCTTTCCTATTATTTAATGTCATATCGCTCATAATTTATAGCATTGTTTCTCTGTAATGCCTCTGTAATGCAGTTCCATGTCCTTTATTAAGAGTGCTATATTGAGGCAAATTTCATTGTACCACAGGGAATAGAGAAGGTTCCTGTGGTATAAGCATAGGTAAAGCAAGGTATCATATCCGGATATTTTAAATGAGACAAAATATCCGGATATTTTAAATGAGACAAAATATATAGAGTTTATATCTGATGCTATCACAGCAGATGCTGCAGAGCAGATAGAGAGGAGTTGCTGCATATAGGGTTTTCTAGGAGGTAGAGGAGGCGATGCAGAGCAGAGAGGAGGTTGTGCAGAAGAGAAGGGAGGTGCTGCAGGGTAGAGGGGAGGCCCTGCAGAGGAGACAAGGTTTTCCAGGAGGAGAGGAGGTGGTGCAGAGGATATAGGGTTTTCCAGGAGGTAGAGGAGGTGATGCAGAGGAGAGACAAGGTTCTACAGGAGAGAAGGGAGGTACTGCAGGCTAGAGAGGAGGCCCTGCAGAGGAGACAAGGTTTTCCAGGAGCGAGAGGAGGTGGTGCAGAGGAGAGACAAGGTTCTGCAGGAGAGAAGGGAGGTGCTACAGGGTAGAGAGGAGGTGCTGCGGAGGAGACAAGGTTTTCCAGGAGCGAGAGGAGGTGGGGGAGGGTGCTGCTGCAGAGGACAGACAAGAGGGGCAAGGGGAGGTACTGCAGGGCAGAGAGGAGGTGCTGGGGAGGGGGAGGTGGTGCAGAACAGAGACAACGTTCTTAAGGAGGGAGGGGATGTACTGTAGGGCAAACAGGAGGTTCTGCAGGAGAGAGGGGAAGTGCTGCCAAGGAGAGATGTGTGCATCTGTATTCATCTGATCTAGTCAACATCAGTATTTAATACTATAATCAGTTAAGTACACATTCTCTGTGTTTGTTTAACGTGTTGAAGCACTTATGCTTCTGGCGGTAATACTAAAGTGATTTTAGTGTGCCATTTGGCAATATTTGTTTCATTTTCCTCACCTGCATTTCCCAATATGTTTTGAGGCAATGTCAGTTTTTCTGAAACCTGTGTTAATTATGCAAGCCCTGCTCCACTAAGGGCAGTTTTGAGTGGAACTCTCACCTAGCCTGGCCTTGTTGTACGAACACTCAATTGTACAAAGACAAGGCTGCCTATCTGCAGGGAGTCCATTGTCAAAGAACAGGGAGAAGGGCCACAGTACTCTTGACAGCCGTATAACCTTGACAAAGGTTTTAAAATCATAAAGTAGGCAGTATAACAGTGACAGGAGCATAAAACCAAAATGGTGACAATATGAAATTTACATGGCATAGCTCCCCATCAATTCGGCATATGTGCCTTTCCACCTTTCCAATGCCTTGCTCTCACTGAAACCTACATGTAACCAAACTACACATCCATGCTGGCTGCTCTTTCTGCTGCATACTCCTTCTGCAACAGACCCTGACCTTTCTGGAGGAGCAGTGGAGCATCTCCAAGTCATGGCCATACTCAGTCCTATCCCTTTCTCATCTCAGCTTTTGAGTATGATGCTGTGATAATCACTAATCCCTACAAATTGCACACAGCAGAGTCTAACTGAAAGTGATTTATTCCGAATTATAAACACAGGCGATTCACAGTTTTAGTTGAATGTTAAATCCACAGCCTTCCCAAGTCAGAAGACAAAACAGCTTTTTATTTTTTGTTTAGAACTGGCCAAAACATGGCGCCATATCTTTTTGCCAAAATACATAAAAGTTATCTCTGGTTTGTTCTTTCAACATTGGCTGGGTTGAATCAAAACAAGGACATGCGTTATTTACCTCTTGCTAACTGTGTGATCGTTTGATTTATGTTTAATTATCTGTCAGAATTCAATTCTCAGGAGAAACGGGAAACCACTTAAAAACTCAGTGCTGTGGCAATTATACTGCTGTGATGTAATATTAAACACTCTAAAGAGCATTCCTTAAGAGGCAGACATGAAAAACATGAATAATTTAAATCTGATATTATTCATGCCATTCAGTCATCCTACTGTAACTGTTCCATCTAAATTTTAAAAACTTAAACTAAAAAAATAACTTTTGATAAATGAAAGTAGGCCCTAGTTGTTCTGTGTATGAAATGGGAACAACTTTAACATGACCCTTTCAGATTTTTGAGAATTCTCTCACATATGGAGATTCAAACACAGGCAACAGAGCAAGTTTCAAAGCTGACAGGAATTAATATCTAGCAATCTAGTTAGGGGTGTTAGCTAGGTATGTTTTCAAACTTTCATTTGAATAAGTTCAAAAACCTACCTAGCAAACATCGTTGACTTGATTCCTTTCATTTCATTTTCAGATATTAATTCATATCAGTTTCATTATTTGCCAGCTGAATACCTAATAGTGGTGCTCCAACTAGCAAACTAGGTTCCTACATTATGTGCCATCCCGCTAGATCAATTGAATTATTTGATGGAATGAGGCTAAACTTTTTTATTGGGTTGCATTTTCTCCTATTATGGTTTGATTATTTTCATTGAGTCCTATCCTAAGGGTGTTAGGTAGACACTGCTGACCCATAAAATCCAGCTTTTGAAGACATCAGAGCTTTTGTCACAGTAGAATATGATGAAAACGGTAGGTGGTCTATGTGTTACAATTTTCCTAAAGACATCAGAGGTAAACCTAAGTTCCTTCCATTCAGCTAGCTCAGCTCAATAATTCTCATGTCTAATAAATGAGGATTTTCACATACTGGGAGCCAAGTCTTGGGAAATGCACACCTTTAACATCAACAGATAGATCTTAGCATGTGAGACATGAGTGATACTACACACATATTGTGCATTAGGCCTGCAACATGAGTTCTCAGCAAAAAGAGTTTTTGTCCTGTTGGCAGCCATTATTCTTTTTTGTAAATATGGGTATGATCTAACCTCCAGACACCCCCAACCCCCCACATCATAATATGATCAACACCTCTATACTCAGAAAGAGGCCCCACTCCATGTTATGCAATGGTCTGTGTCCACAAAAATCAAAGACAGAATGTTTTCAGTATTCATAACCAGGGTTTGAATAATAAATGTGTAAGTTGTCAACAAACCTAAAAAGCTACAAATTTATCACTGCATGCTTAGATTTACTGTAACATGACACCAATACCCTGACTGCATATTTTGTGGATTCAAAATGAAAATATCTTATCTGGCACAAAAATGGCATGCTGTGTGAGCTGAAATAAGGCAGAGTTTTTTCCCAAAAGGATACCTTTACAAAAATGCAACTCAGCCTGTATTCAGACAAATCAAAAATTCTGACACTAATGCTAATTATCAAAATGGTGCAATCAATTGGCACTAGTATACACAGAGCGAAGCAGACATGCCTTTTTACATTTTTTTTTCTGTCTCACCTTAACTTTGGAATCTCTAACAGAGCATTGGCAAACTCACGAAAGGAAACCCCTGAGGTGTGGCAAGTGTCGATATGCATCATCCAATACACTTGTCCATAGCCAACAGCTATATTGCACATTGCACACCCCCAGTTCAGTAAAGAACAGCAACACTGATTGGAGGATTTTGCACTTTTCAACTCTCCAGGGTGTGTGTAAGTACATGCTCCTTCTCTGCTAAAAACAGAAAGCTCAGGGTAGGGCTTTCAAACTCAAACACTTTTTTTCTGTACCAGCATATTGTTCAGATTTTTATTTATACCACTCCAATGTTCGCACCCGAGCTGCCTTGAGCAGAGATATTGTGTGCATCCGTTTCGTGATACTCAGTACTATTTTTTTTTTTTTACTGGGTGCCTTTTTAAGTAATGCTACAGATAAGCATTCTGAAATGAGTCAATTAACAGATAAGAGACTGCTTTGGCTCGTGTGTGTTCCTCATTTAATTCTGAAGAAGTTGCATTTGTAATCATGTGGTAAGGCATGGGATAGCTTGTCATCACTGTGTTTAGCGCTTAGCATTTAGCGCTTAGGTTTCAGAGCATCGTTTTACAAGCTTCCAGCACTTCAGTCGTTCTTTCAACATCTTCGTGCTCCCTTCTGCATCATGAATAAAACATGGACGAGTTAATGTATCGACCCCAACGTCTTCAAAATAAAAAAACGCACACAATCAAAAACAGCATGCAAAATAGATGGGGTGAAACATTTTGTTCCAGCATATCTGTTCATGTTAATTAAAGTATTGAGCATATCTGGGAGAATTTTCAATTAATCAAATTGGTGTACAAAGTTAAATGTAGTATAAACTATCAAAGCTTTTAAAAATCAAATACAATTTGGCTTTATTTCCCTGATTACCCCCTATAAAGATGATAAACAAATGCTGTAGTGAGCTTCCAGGAGATTTACTATACAGTGTGCTTCATATTTATGAAAATTGGGCTTGTATCAATAATGCTGGTTCACTGGATTCAATTTGCAAAGGCTAATAAACCTGGGACATATGGCTGTGGCACAGAGGACTGTGTTGCAGAAGCCAGAGCTGTCACATCTGAAACCGAAGCAGCAGTCGATACAGCTACAGCAAGAACAGTGCTCAGGTCATTTGACACCTCAGCACAGGCAAAAGTGGCCAAATAAGCCATTATGAGGGTAGCATATATTTTGATGGTAATGATTAAAAAACAAATATTTGTGATAGATCAAAACCGGGAAGCATTGTTGTTACACCATAGTATCATGTAAAACATAATTTTATCGCTATCATATTGCAAATTTGACTGTACATTGCTGACAAAGTTCAAAAATATGTTTCAAAATCATCAGTTATATACAATGTGTTATGGGACATATGCTTTAGTTCTACTGACCCATCAAAAAGGTGTGACACAGAGCAAAACACAGGCGTGTTAAGTAACCAGCGCGACCGTTCGGTTAGCGTAGCTTGTGACCAATTTTGTGTCGTAAATTCTTTCATAGCAGCGGAGAGGGTGAAAAGACACCCTGGCAGAGCTGGCTTTGTCTGACTAAGCCACTTCCTCAAGTCTGCCCTGAGGCATCTGTCACTTAGCCAGAGACTACACTACCCACGCTGCCGTGCTGCGGCCAGGGTGGCCCCTCTGAGCAGGGCCCTCGGCAGCCGTCGTTCCTAGTCCCAGATAACCTCATTATCAGTGTCATTACAGCCTGCTTTGTATCATAATGAAGCGGATGTCCCGTTAGCACCAGCCAGACGTTTCCTCTTCATCCTGACTGGGGGACCAGCTCGGATGTGCCGATGCTGTTGTTAATTTGGTTCTGTCCCTGGGGTGTTTGCAGGGATTAGATGCGAGTTGATTGATAGCGGTTTTATCTCATTTATTTCTAATGTTTTATTCTGCTCAACCGTCTCAAGGCTCATTATTAAAACAGTGTTATTACAACGGAGTGGGTGGGAGTGAGGAGGGGGGGGCTTATTATCAGTTTGGGTCTTGTTTTCTAATATTGTTTGGTTCCAGCTAATTAATCCAATGAATCTTGCAATAAGTTTACACTGCTGATGATGCAAGGCATTCCGCTTCTCTGATTGGCTCGAGATCTCTGACTAGCAGAAGGAGAGAGAGATACTCTGCACCTGAATTCCTGAGTCAAAGAGGAATGCCTTCAGCACCTAAACACAGTCTCTGTCATCTCCTCCATGTCACCGCCATCGTATGACCGAATCAACACAGAGGGGTGTTAGAATCTTGGGAAGAGGAATGCATTCAGCACAGGCTTTGAAACAATGGAAAGGCAACCCTTCCAAGGAAGGAATTTCAGGGCCTACTGTGCAAGAATTTAGTAGTAATCTCTGTTGTCTTCTGACAGATCGCACAGTAGATTACACTGATCTGTCTCTTGAGTTTGCAAAGCACACACAGGAAGGAGTAGTTCGGACTAAATATGCTGTCTCCTGAAGGTTAATTGTTATTATTGCTTTTGCTGTGGTCACTGTACTCCCCCTTTACATTGTAAATAGCAATTTCTTCTTTTTTGTCAGCAACCACTAAAAAGGTGACATGCTATACTGCACGTTTAAACCGACTTGCTTTGTATGAGGTAGTGTGATCCTTACGCCTCACATTCATCCAGAAATACTCAGAGTTAAGAAACTATTTCTGAGTGGAAGTAGAAAAACATATGATTTTAAATATGAGATTCTCTAACTCTCAGACTGGTGTACACAGCCATTCTACATGGAAGGTTGAGCAGCGATCACTGCTGATGCCACCAATCACAAGAGTCCTCAAACCTGCGGGTGGGGGAACGTGGAGGGTGAAGAGTGGAGAGGATGAACAGGGAGTGGGGAGTGGGGGTTGTGTTTATACAGATGGCTGAATCAAAATTACCTTGATTCTGCAGATTCTGAATATATTCTCTTACAGTAAATCTCTGTCCTTCCACCAGTAAATAAGGTGGAGAGAAGATGTGCCAATTTTTCAACAGCAGAAGATGAAATACGCTACAATATTGCCGCAGCAAAAATAACACTGGGACACTGAAAAAAGTAACAAATCATTGATCATTCCACGCGCATAAAGTGAACTTAAACAATCTTTGCTGGTTGTCAAACAGTGCTCCATCACTCTCCTGTGTATCCAGTCAGTTTGTGCAAATCATTGATTGATTCCATTTGCATTATAAGATGAACTTAAACAATCTTTGCTGGTTGTCAAACAGTGCTCCATCACTCTTGAAAATCCAGTCAGGCTGGATGGATGGATATTAAAATATCATATATAAACAGAGAACTAGCATATAAAATAACAGGTTTTCATTATACCAGATGAGACACTCACACTCTCAGAGATGCTTGTCTGGAAAATTCAAATTTTACAATCTGAAAAAAGGGAAGGCTGGCTGGATGGATGGATATTTTGAATATCCTGGATGAAAAAAACACAAAAAGTATAACCTTTAGAATTTTAACATAATGGGGTCTTCAAATTATAGAAACACTATAGTAAGAACTCACAGTGAGTAACTGCCATCATCCACAAAACTGGAGTGGTTTCTTGGTTTGTTTAAACATAAAAAAATAATAAATTTCAGCAATTCCTAGCTGGGGTTGGGTTTGAGGTTATGCATCAAAACAGTTTGGCAGATTCTGAAAGATTTAGTTTCAGAAGTATATGTTCACTGAAAGTAAAAATTTTTTTGTCTTATACAAATCTGCATAATATCGCAAATAGTTTCACAATGATGTCCCAGATGTGCCACTTTTATCTAATAAATGTATCTAGAATTAGATACTCTTTATTTTTTAAGGATACTGAGAAAGTCATCTGTCTGTTCATCCCTGCAGACTTGACCACTGCAATGCTCTAACAACAGACCAAAACAAATGAACAAACACAGAAAATGGAAAAAGCTAACTTGTGAGCTGAAGCGTGGTAATACATGAGGATAAATATTTGTGCAGATAATAGGTAATTCTGATGCTGAGATGCAGAGATGTGCTGCCAAGACTATACTTTGAAAAGGAAAGTTTATCTTCTTTCATAGTGTGATGAGTGCCTTAGCCGGTGGAGGGACCAAAGCTGAATGTTGTTTCCACTATGATGCAACATAATATTTTACCAATTGTCATGGATCTCTCAGAATTTGTCTGGATCCTTATCATGTCTGCATCTCATGTATTCTGTCCTCTTTTTCATTTCAATTTCCTTTCCATTTTTAAATTCAGATTATGCACTATGAAAAGTTTTCTGTTTATTTCAGTATTGCATGAGGTTATGAACAGTTGATTACAACAATATAAATTGGAGTGAATACGGGCAAAGGAAGCCCAGTTTGAGGAGAAACATATAGTCAGATAATGTGTACATATATGTACAATAGCACTATAATTTGTAGTTCCGTAACTATAACACTTCAGGATGTAACCATACAGTTATGTTAAAATTATGCTTAATTTCTAGTCTGATCAGTTTTGTAAGAAGAGCTGCATTGAAAAGTTTCATCTCCACAATGTGGAGGTGGAAAGAGAGAAAGAGTGTGAAAATTTCCCTTTCCAAGACAGGGCTTCACAGGGCCAGAGGTTCTGGACAAAGGACAATATGATCCTGCTCTCCTGTAGAGTATCACCCATCCGGTTCTGAGTCTACAAGAGCAGCACCCATCCCCACTAGTGGATCTGTAGGGGGGAACATGACTGGAAGAGCAGAATGCTTTGGTGCTATTTCTTATTACTTTAATTGATACTCATGATTCATAATAGGGTGCATGTTGTACAGATCATATCCACAGATGGATCAAAAAACATCAGCAGTAATGAAAGATGAAAGTAAATTCATGAATTCCATTTCACAGCATTTAATGAACCATACTCTCGCGTTTCATGTGAGGTCTTGTCATCTCTAATTGCACATTGTTAGCAACGGGCGACAAACACATCATATCCACACCAACTTTGAACTTGACAGAAAAGCTGTCATGATGCTGTTTGGATTGGGAGAGCAATAGACAGCATTTGGTTTTGGGGTTTACAACAATTTTGGTCATTTTCTTCACACTGTTTTTGCTGGGATGCCGGTAAACAACGTTTGTATTGGGCTTACAATGACTGTGAGCACCGAATTCCTGCTCATTTTCACTGGGACTCGCACAAGAGCATTTTGGACTGTTGCCTCTCTGGCATTGTTTTTAAATAAAAATAAACTAAACTAAATGGAACCACCTACCACTGTGGCTCCGGTGGCCATGGCAGCTTAGACGATACAGCTCTGGCCCCAGAAGAGATCCCAAGAGTTGGTGAGTTCACTTCTGCTTCATCGGGTTGGGAGGGCTGCTTCATGCCACTTTTGATTTTGTTTTTTTTTTTGTACACTCACACAGCACGCAATTAGGTTACGCTCGCTACCTCCCTTTACAGCCATTTATCACCATTTGTTTTTTGAGCCAAGGGTCGCTAGGTCGTAACGAAAATTGCATGCTACAAAAATTGCTTGCTACATCATGGTAATAATCACAGTGTAAGCTTATGTGCATGCCAGAGACCTTCTGGCTCTGCCCACATTCAGTGGAAGTGCAGTCACTGCTGTGTCTGTGATTAGTAGCCATGAAATGCTATTGATTTAATCTTCTGGCCAAGCTTGTGGATGGCGGGAGGGTGGGTGATGGTGGTGATGGGCTCCACTGGTAAGCATATAATGCAATTAGTGATATTGTGAAATGAGGCAGTGACATAATATGTGTCTTTGTATGCCTTGTTATATTTAATATCAGTAGTCTCTGAAACAGTATTACGGTTGAATTGCATTTAAGTTAATTATGATTATTACCTGGGGTGTGGAGAAGGAGTTGCAAGGACTGCCAACTGACCAACCAGCAATTCAGATTAATTTCATGGGCAGCAGTATAGTATAGTGGTGGAAACAAGGGCTTTTAACCCAAAGGTTGCCGATTTGATGCAACTGCGGTGTGCAACGGCAGGGTATACTTGGGCCAGGTTGTGATCTACATAATGTGCAGGTTCCATAAACCTCAGCTAGGCCCTATGCACATTCTGAGGTTATTCTCTTGGCCATACCCAAAGACACGTCCATGTAAATCCAAGAAATATCATAACAGGGTATGACATGAAATGGACAGAGAATGAAGAGAAGTGTTTGTTGCATCTATGGGCTGAAAGGCTACAAACTAAGGAAATGTACATTTATACTTTTTCAAAACGACTTATGTCGTTAGTAAAGAAGAAAGGAATACATGAGTATGTGTTTTTGCCACATTTTAGTCCTCTTTTTAAAATTCATCTTAGTTTGAACCAAGCTTAAAATTTTTCAAAATACACCTAGTTGTTTCCATTTGTAGTCTCCATACTATGTAATAGATTTTTCCCATTTGCTAACAAAGCCTGCTCAGGTGTCCCTGATGTGCAATTGCATCTTATTAAGATTGTTTTAAGATGTTAATATTTGAAATACTTTTTTTCCTTGTGTAGGTAGTGTGATATATATTTTCTGTCCTTGTATGCAATAAAGATTACCTTGTAGGGCTTAACAGAATAAAATGTAGCTCTGGGGCTGCAATACTATAGGGTACTTCTGTATAGATGCAAGAAAAATTATATACAAAAGTAAAAGGAGTCAAATATCTGCAAAACACACTCAAGGGCCACTGGGATAAAGCTGACAGGGTTATGTATAGGAACAAATGGAATGTCTTCTAGTTAGCAATTACTTAAAGGGAGCACTTCATTTAGAGATGGTAATTAGTATTTATTATGTTTATATTTCTCTCTTTGTCCCTCTCTCTGTCTCTCGCTCTGTTTGAATCTTTAATCCCCTATCCTCGGCTTTCTGGGCCCAGCAGCAATCGCTGGCTCAGCCCCTGTGATTTGCCTCCGCTGTTTAATTAAAGACGCCACATATTGAAATAAAAAGTGAAGTAGGAGAGTCAAGAGGCTTAACATCAGCATGCGCTGTCGATCGTGGGAATGTGCTTCGGCATTTTTTTTTTTTTTTTTGACATAACAGAAGGGCATTTGGCCAAGCACATAGAACCCCTCTGATCTCTTCAGTTTTAATGATGAGTGTAACTGGGTACATTTTTAGTTCTCGGCTCAGTGGTTTAAAAGCATACTGACCCTGCTCCAATTAATCACAAACTTTTAACTTCATGGGAGGAGAAGTGCCTGATGCAGTAAGTGAGGTTAAAGGTGAGCTCTTACTTGATTATCTGAACTAAATAAAACTTTTTTTCATAATGGCTTATTTACAACCAGTCAACAAATAATGAAAAATTGCTATTTTACTTTATTATTATTATTATTATTAGTAGTAGTAGTAGTAGTAGCATGGCTAGATAATTAGTTGGGCAGATGAGAGAGGTATGTTAGGACAGGGCTCATGACAGTGGGGTTAACACCCCTACTCTTTCCTCACAGTCAGTTATGTCCCATCAAAAAGATGGCATTCCCTACAACAAAGAGTCCCTAATACTTCACCAAACCATCAGATTTACTTGAACCAGACAGAAGACTGTCCCCATCTGACCCAGCACTAATGCCAACACCACTTCCAGCAACACACTGGCCATACTAAACATCCGTACATGGCCTCAGCTGTTTGGCACAAGAAGATAATAGATTAGAGGAGTTAAGAGCAGTTGGACCATTGTATAACCTACCATAGCTGGCTGAGTCATGCCATCTGTAGAAATGACTTTTCAGTAATTTACACACAAATGTAAAAAGACATCAACAGGCAGCTGAAAACAACTCTAAAATTGCGACAGCATTGGAGTGGTACTGCTACCCTACGTAAGTCAATGCAGCATGTGAAATTAATGTATCAAAGCAACACAAAAAAAAATCAATGCTCATTCTTTTAACATGACATTTACAGTGTGACTGTGGGAAGACAAATGCATTATTTTTAGGTTTTTGAAGGGTAAAATTAAGCTGCTCTTTCTTAAAAGAATGGGGGTGTGTTTTCCAACATTACTGCATCTGGAAAGCCTCAAAAATACCAATAAATGCCAATATAAATCACCAGTTTCAAATGAAAACCAGTTTGAATTGATTCTTCTACAGCAGCTGAGAAAGATTTGTACAGAGTAAATGCTATGCAATTAATCTCTGAATAATCTCAGTTAAAATTCTGCCATATTTGTTCATATCATTTCCTAATGAATTGTATTTTAAGGCCCTTCAGTGTGTTTAAAAATAGAATGATCTCTTGTTTCATTGCAGTGAAAAAGCTGTCAGTATCCCTCACAGATTTTTTAATGAGATCAGCTCTTATGATAAAATTGCTGAAAAGCCTCCACAACTTCATTGCACAATGAAAACTGCCCTCTACTGAAAGCTGCAGATCCTTTGATCCACCTGTAAGACACAGCAGAATTTCAATGAAAGATCAAAAATGCCACGGGAAGAGTTCAGGGCAGCAACAACGGAGGATGAAACACAATAAACATGACAGCGAATGGAAATTCTCCAGTCCCGGTAGGGACTCCAGAGCTCCAAATAGAAGAGTCTAAGAACTTACCTTTAAACTGCTGATAGTCCTGGACCTTGATTGATCTGCGTGATTAAACAGCGTTTCAAATTAAATAAGGATCACTCATCAGCAGCTGATTTCCTTTTCTCTTGATTGTATCTAATGTGGTACCATTACCTTTATGCGCCTCGCATTAAATCATTCTAATTATAACAAAGAGGCTGAGGTACATTAAATAATTAGAATGAAATATTATGGGAAAGGGAACTTTACACCAATCTTTTTAGGATAATTAAAATGTTCTTGTGAAGTGCACAGGGGTTACAAAGGTAATGCCATCACATTGATCTGTTTAAGTAAGATGAAAGCTGCTCATGATAGGAGATCCTTATTTAAATTGCCATAACTGTTAATCACACAAAATGCTGAAAGACAGGTTCAGTACGATAATCAGTTTAAAGTTTTAGCCCCCCCATATCTCCATAACTCAGGCTGAACAGTGGAGGCAACTGAAACATATGTTTTTTGACAGAACCCATCATTGTGAAACATTAAGAGCTGCAATTAATTTAGGGTGAGTTCAGTCCCGGAGCAGAGCCATTTGGCCAAATATTAAAAACTCAGTGTAACGCAGCATTTCATCTGTTGTTGTTCATGCCTTTCTAATCAAACTTGTTTAATTAAACAGAAGGCATCAGCCAAAGTAACATATGCAAATTAACATATATGACATGTCGATCATATCGACAAGACAAATTTACAGGTGCTTCCATCCCTCACCTAGACTGTTCTTAATCCCAATGCAGCTCTGCAAATAGTAGAAATTCAGACAGATTTGTGGTATTTATGAATAATAGACTCATTATATGTCTTTTCTGCCTGCTTGTCATTACATTCATAATGCAGGTCTGATTGGAAAATCTCTGATCGTTTTTTTTCCATATTGCATGCATCCAATTAGCCAAGACAGATGGGCGTATATAATGAAAAATAGCTGATCTAGCAGCAGTCCATCTTCCTGATCAGGCTGCAAAATCAGAGAGCAGTACTGGTCATGGGAAAGGCAGGGAGATCGACCCAAGTTTAAAAACATTCTTGTGGCCTTTAAAAAGGATTTCTGAGTGAATGTGACATATAATAATGGTTGGTTTGTATTAGCTTTCTGCAAAAATATTAGCTCCAACCTGCTTATCTACACAATAGGCCATTTATTCTCATGCGTTCCTAAAGCTCAGTCTGTCACAACCCTTTACCCCAAACTCACCTGCCCCCACCCCCCACCACACACACACACAAACACACACGAACACACACACAAACAAAATCGCATGCACACATGTATGCATACCCCTATCACACACACCCACAAAATCACACACATGCATGCACACCCACAATCACACACACGCACATAAATAGGCACACATACACTCACACACCCACATCCATACACACTTACAATATTGCATAGTAAAGACCCCGCTACCATGTATACCTGACTATAAAGGTGTATTATATCTGCTCTCTAAGCCCTAAAATCTGAACACATTGCATGATTGGATGAACACGACTGGGTGGGGGGTAGGGGGCCAATTACCTGCAATCATTGTACAGCATGGAATTGGAGGGATAGCATCAGGACACAAAGTGCCAATTATGTGCACTCATTGGCATGGGAGACTTTTTTTGTTTAAAGAGGTCTGCTATCTCAAAAGTGCTCCTATGGTTTTTTATTAATAGGCCTATTGCATCAACCAGGATAATGTCTAGCTGTTTGATAAATGTGTATCATTTTTGAAGTTTTTTTTACCCCAATGTTTAAAATAATACAAATTATCCAGCCACTTAGTATCAGATTTTCAGATCATAACTGTTGATGATGACCATCTTGATACACTATAGTGAGTTGTTGGTTGGCACTATGCAGGAAACTTGCACATTATCTCAAATGTGTCTCAAATATTTAGTATCTCACATACTCATTATCCCAAATGTATTTTCATTTATAGTTTCTTCAAATATCAGATATATTAAATCTTCTTCCAGATTAATATTTAGGCTGGATCCACAACAAATTGATTTAGGTTTTAAAAACTATAGAAATGATCAAAGACTGTTTTGGATATACCATGACAATGGACATTCATAATTTAAATGTAATTTAAATAAATATGAATTTTCTATTTTTTTGAACAGTGTATTTACTGATTGTTTCTAAAAGTCATCTGTGTTACTCATCATTTTTCTTACTGAGAAAAAAGATCAAAATGTTCATGATTAATTATTCACTTTCCTTTTAATTTATTGCAATCACCACTGTTTCACTGAGCTACACTGAATTACACATATCTTGTGTTTCAAGGTTACTTCAAAGCAATATTACTGTGGAAACATTGATATTCATGACTTATTTTTGCATTGCCAAGCTAACTGTAGTCTTTAAAAAAGATGAGCAAACAGAATATTGCAAAGCCAAAGAGGAATGCTTAAAGACCTGCCTAGAGGGACTGGTTTCAGCTCATAAAAGACAGATGGGATCCAGTCTGAGTTTTTGATTATGAAAAAAGAGGTTTGACAGGCTAAACTGGGCAAATATTGTGTAAACAAGGCCTGCAGCTATAGTATTGTCTTCATACGTGTTGCAGTGAGACCACAGTTCACCAAGGCTAAAATAACAGCAGACTGCCTCAGCAATCAGGGGACCCCAGACACCAATCATTTCTGGCCTTAACATCTAGTACATCATAACATATTATACCCTCTGATTTGGATTAGCCTCTACATTACTCTCTATATCCCCACTGTTGCCTTTGTGTTGTAACCACCACTGCAATTAACAATCAATCAACTGCCATCTCCCTCCAACTCCAAATTAGATGGAAAACAAACTCCCAGTAAAAAAGGAATAGTAAGTGGGGTTGATATATTCTAGCTTGGGAAATCATTGGAGAAAAAAAAAATTCAGAGACAGACATTGAGAGGAGGATATACAGGGATGCTAGATACAGCTGACAGAGCAGATTGCAGGTATGTGGCATTTTTTAAAACCTGTAAAACCCTCCAAAATGTTTGTTAAAAATGTCAAGTAATTCATAAGAAAAACAGCACAGTTTTTTCACACTCAGTTAACTCATTAAGGACTACTTGCTCTGAAGTGCTGGACAGCAGTCTGACTCTGTCAGGACACTGCTGTTGTACCCTGTATCAAGATACTACAACATATAACACATCATTTTGAGTCTATCAATGTCATCATGAATGTAGACATGTGTCAAGCAAAATGAGTGTGGTTTTATGGCCTCTTTATACTGGAATTAAATTGGTAATAAATATGTTATTACTAGACCTATTATAAAAATAGGAAGGATATTCTATAGCTTGTAAATAGTTAGTAGGTGCTGAAGCACATCAGTTGTATAATTTCCAATGAGTTCTTTTTTATGGTCCAGGTGAGGGAGAGAGTTAATACAGTATCTCCCAATATTAATGTGAACCATTAACATGAATTCAAAACAACCAATATGGATGTTAAAATAAGTTTCAAATGATCTCTAATAACTTGCACATGGTGCAAACCAATTACATTATTTTATATGTTATCAAAACAATATTTATTTTAACCGTTTTAAGTAGGCCCTTAGGATAATGTGTGAGAGAGGGGTGCAAGGGTAACAGTGACCTCTGTGTTCCCTTTGGAGAGAAAGAGCTGGAAAAATCCATTTTAACCTCCCACACGGAAAGAGTACAGCATCAGTCTGATAAACACATGACCTTTCAAAACAATAGCTTGTTTTTTTTTTTAATACAATCTATTTGTGAGATGCTGGTCCAGTATAATGAGGTCTCCCAACAAAGTTTAAAACTGTTTTTTTCAAATAGCAGATCATATGTGGGTGACCCAAAAGCACTCAAAGGGCATCATGGCTGAATCTCACTAATGCTTTCATTATACAAGATATATATATTATAATATATAATGATAAAATGGAAATGTGCATTTTGAGTACAGTTTCCATGACAGACTCAGAATTTACAGTGGAGTTAAACAGACAGACTCTATCAGCATTCACGATATATATTGAACCTTAGTGGTCTGTGACTATTCATGTAGTTTTACAGGAATATAAATATTTTCATATGGGGCAACAGAATATGAATACGCACTGAAACTTTAACTGTCACACTCTATCCTAACTCTGTGAACCAGCTTTAAAGTGGGACAGGTCAGGTAAAACTCCTTGCTCCTTGTGACTGCAGTTCACAATGTACTAGCCACCACTTTAGTGGACTCTCTTAGTCTAGTGTTCATTTTATCAGATGGCCTTGTATGGCCAGGCCAGTATCCATTTAATCCACTTATCACCAAAGCTGAGATGGGGGTTTACACAAATAGATCCTTCCACCTATGTAGGTAAGATCTTGGCAGCGTGGAGAAACTTAGGCCCTGTCCACATGTACACGGGTATTTTTAAAAACGTAGCTTTTTCTATGCGTTTTGGCCTTTCGTCCACACGCAAACGGTCTTTAGGTCACTGAAAACAGATCTTTTGCAAAACGCCTTCCAGGGTGAAGATTTCCAGAAACTCCGTTTTCAGTGTTCACGTGTAGACAGGGAAAACGGAGTTTTTGGCTTGTGACGCCAGAGTGTAACTTTTTTTTTCAGGCTTCTGATTGGCCAACGTGGCTTTATGGTTAGGGTTGTATCGTCGCCTGTTGGTTTAGCATGCTCTCGACATCGTGTGTTTGTGTTTTCGTGTGGACGGGGATTTTTTTAAGAACGAAGGAGGGAAAAACCCCCGTTTTCAAAAATACCCGTGTACGTGTGGACATGGCCTTAGTGAAGTGATAGTGAAGTTTGTGGCTTTTGTTAGCAGAGATTAGCAATAACACTGCAATGTTGTTAGGCAGGAAGAACAGGTCAAAATGGTTTTAATGCTTGACCCAAAGCATGAGATGTGTTTAGGTCTTCCTCAGGCAGCACTGAGGTGCAGCAGTATGGTATCATTTGTAGAGACACTGGGTGGCAAAATATCATTAGTCCCATATTACAGGCTGGTTATACGGGAACAGAGTGTAAGACATAAAGATGATCCCACTCCTGTCGTGACTCCACTGGGTGATGACATTTTCTGTAGCAGAATAACATACTGAGCTCTACAGCAGAAGCTGGCTGCAGAACCATCTGACCCCCTAAAACTGCTGGCTGAGGGTTGATAGTGTGAAGGTAACAGTGTGCATCATTAGTTTGTACGGAGGGAAAGGAGCACACGTAAAGACGACTATAAATATCTGCGATTTGGTGAGTAAAGACATCAGAGCTCTTTTCACCTTCCTACAGAAGCGGAACCTTAACGGGCTCGCAGTATTCCTCCATCCCACACACAGCCCTCTGACAAAACCAACAACCCAGGGAAGCGAAGTGAGGTTTCCTCACAGCATGAATCATTTTTTTCTCAAGAGCAGGTAATGCATTAATGATTATGTGTTTAGGCAGTGGTGCTGCAGACAGTATGTGTGCACTCACAGAGCAGCAGTTACAGAGGTCCCCTTTAGGGAAAGTTAGAGCAAACCCCTACCCGGAGATCAGTGAGTTATGTACACTCTGGTATGTACACAGTTGTAATTGTGACATCTGTATCCTCATGTAGGTCCACAGAAGCATGAGTGGTTTGCATGGGAAACATGCCACGACTACTGTACTTGTGGATTGTCTTGAGGATTTTTATTTATTTATTTATTTTTACAATTCTTGGTAAAAAACCAAAAATACAACAAAAACTTGTGCTGGTAGATAATCACCTTGGCAGCTTAGTAGTTTCACAGGCAGGCTAGTCTTGGCAAAACAGAACAATCACCCCAAAAACAAAAAAATGTTTGTCTCAGATCTTTTAAATGTCACACAGACATTCTAACTTGTCTCGAGCAGAGAACCTGAGCATTTACAAGCTCCTCTTTGAAAACCATCCAACGACTGAGAACGGAAATGAATCTGAATGGCCCAATTAATCCAGTAATTGCTCTAATGACGAGCTAAAGTATCGTGTAAAAAACATCCCATTAGCCTCAGAAACTCACGCACGTGCATGGACAGTTTTGTTATTCTTCTGAGAGGGAATAATCTGCAACCAGTCCATGTGCCTGGATATGTGACGTGTGCAGGTTTAACCCCAGTGTGGGCTCTAACAATGAGTCCAGCTTTTGTTCTCCATCCTCAGCCAATAATGTTCCCATCTGAATACAGAAACAAAACAGAGATTTATCTTTTAAGGTACTGCCTGCTAGGAGGTCGTAAAAGAGAGTAATATAAATACATTTTGTGTCTATATTATAATTTCAATTGCTCTATTTTCCCCCTTTCTTCTGAATTCTCAAGGCTAGCGTTAGAAATATTGTAGAGAGAATAGCACACACTCAAGACTTTTGAAAAGGAAAACAAAAAATTAACTGTGCATGGAAAGAAAACTGCAAGTTCCTTTTGGTATTTGAGAAGAGATTCCTACATTTTCAGTATGTTATGAATAACTGTTAATTTAAATGTTCACTTTAAATAAAGGTGCTGGAGAATCAACAGTCATCCTCGATGCTGTTGATTTTTTAACCCTTTTAAATATGAAATGTATGAAACTAAAATAACAGTTGTTGCATAATAAACTTGGGGTTGAGGCCTGGTAATTATAATATGTAAATAAATAAATAAATTTTATTTCTTGAGCTCTTTTCAAGGCACATTATGACATCAAACAGAAATTCAATTAAAACAAGACAAGAATAAATATCCGTGAAATGGAAATGCTATAAGGAGATAAGAGGAAAAAACATGAGGTTTAAAACATAGGTTAGCATACCATAAAAGACTGATCAAATACAGAATTGGAGGGGTGGTTAATGTAGCTCCTTGAAGGCTAAAATTGAACTAAATCTATCTGTCTGTCTGTCTGTCTGTGTCCATCTTGCCCATCTATCATCTATCTGTCTATGTAAGCTTGACACTTCACATTGACACAAAGTTCTCCTGAATTCCATTATAAAATCTTTCAAAGAGTGGCAAGACCAAACAACATGCATGCTTCCAATAACCTGCAAAAAAGGCATGGATCATGGACAGTTGTCAATCTCCCTTTCAGGGAGAAGAACATGAGTGTTGCATCTGTTATTGCATTTGTCCCACCTTTTGCAGTTTGTGTTGAGAGAACAGGTCCTTGGAATTTTCCCATGTTATTAAAGCCAATGCCACCTCTCATGGTAAAAGTGCAAATAAAAATCTCATACATAATTCTCAGAACAATAACACAGGTGATGGAATCTTCTGTAAGCTCATAGTTTAATGTTACAACATCCCCTGCATTTTTTCCTAATTTAAATACATTGTTTCTTATTTACTAGGATTCCACAGAACATTGTAGCCTTCATGTATCTGAATCTGCATTAATGGAGAACAAATAAAACATTTACATAAAAAAAATTAATATTTCCAAGATATCACAGCACTCAGAATCCTTTCAGCGGGTTAGTTATAAAGCCCTTGCTTTTCCAAGCATTCATTCCTGTTTTTAAAAATCAGACCCAAGGAGTGTTTGTCAATAAGTACACAGGTTTACCTTACTTCAGAGGTCAACCTGTAATTGCCTTGTCAAAAAAATGTTTTTTGTTCAACATCTTTTCTGCAGCAGATCAAAGGTAGAGTCACCGTCACTTCTTACTTAACTACTGAGTCTAATTCAAGAATGACTTTTCCAAAAAGTTATACAAATGCCATGAACTTTCAGTGCAGAAAGCTTCTCAGTTTATTTGGGCAAGTGCAGATTTCAGCATGGCCAGTGTTACTTTGAGAGAGAACAATTCTGCTTCTTGTCCTCAGCATGAGTGTGTAGGTGAGGGTTACAGGTGAAGCTTCTCCCTGGGAGAAAGAACCGCACTACTCTCTCTCCATCCTGCTGTCCTGAAACACTGTCAGGGCCTGACCCACGAGATGAACTCTCTTCTCTTTTATCAAGTGACCCCTCTGCGACCTCAGTGCTGCTGTTTTTTTTTTTTTTTTTTTTTTTTTGTATGTGTATGCACAGCATGTCTTTAAGTGCCCTTATGTGTGTATGTACTTGTGTGTGTGTGTGTGTGTGTGTGTGTGTGTCTGTATGTGATTGTAACACACCACAATTTCATACCTTCGGCAACAGCATATATAAAAATACATGCTGCAGGGGTCAAACAAGCATCAAATAGTTGAGCCATGAATGCATAAAAACAGTGACCTGTTCCAACATATTGCTTTATCAGGGTCGTATGAAGTGGTGGTGGCAGCAGGGAAGGAATGTCAGGGTCATATCCAGTGATTCATATCCAATGACACAGTGGTCAGATGACGCACGATGAATAGGTGAATGTGTGTCTTGGCAAGTTGCTAGATCTAGCTGGCACAATATTTAGGACATATGTCTCACTAGAAAGCTAGTACTAGGTAGGTATTATGATAGTGAGATATGAAGATCTTGTAGTTGTTAAACAATTACTATATTAATCACTTTAAATGATTAATATAGTAATGTTGTGGAAGGGTAGGTAAGTGACTGTAAAATTTGTTGCATTTTTAAACCCCAATGTGTTCTGCAAAAAGGCGTGTCCACCAGGAGGCACATGTGAGACTAAATGTAGTATAGGCAACTGATCCACAGATGTGCTGAGCTATGACATAGATGAAATGTGTGATGTGGCATGTATTTTTGAGAATATAAATGCAGATTCATCCAGATACTCTGTAGATGTCAAAGGGATCTAAGGTTAGTTCTTAGCACTACAGTTTTCTACAGCAACAAGCTACCCTCCATCCCAACACCCAAAATTACCTGAGGACACACTAAATGGTTCCATTTTTAATCTGGATTTGACAATTCAGGCTGCTCCAAATCAGATCACCTCTGTGTGAAAGGGCTCTATGTTGCATTGAGTTCTGTTTTTCTCTCACCTCTTGGAACAGCCAAATTACCAGCTTCATGTGCGTGAAACAATCTAAGGAGGATTGTATGGGATTTGTAGATCTTGTAAATAACACTGAAGCCCATGTAAAGACAATAGGTTAGGAATCTTAGGTTTGAAACCCATTCTTCATATTATTGGTAGCCTCTCAAACAACACTAAGGCTAGGATGATGTAGTCTTTTTTTGTTTGGGCTGCAGCAGTTGCAGTGTTGAATATCCCTTTCTTCATCTTTTAGAGACAGGAAAGACATTTCTGAGGTGAAGATATGCCAGTCTGGAGGTATTTCTTGTGTGAGGTTCAAAAGAGAGATGTGGGCCAGTTGTAACCCCTAGATCATTTATAAGTACTGTAGGTTTGAAGTCGGCGAGTAACTGCCTAGGCTGAGTGCTAGGTTTGGGAAAGATTTGAAAGCCCAGGATTTCAAGGGCTTTTAGGGCCTGGGCTATCATTTTTTATAATACCAAGCTACTGACAGCCCAAAGAATTATTAAGTTTGTTGATGTCCTTAAAGGGAATGAGTGGTATGACTGGTAAGGCATTTCCACCAGTATTGGGGATCCTACACAGAGACATTTATAGACATATATGGACGCTTTCAATCTAATTCAACTTTGTTTAGAGTTTAGCACCAGTCATTCAAAGTTAAAATCACATCTAGATGGTCCATCTGCATTTGAAGGGAGTGTTGAATAAAACTTCAGATGGTACAAGTAAACAAGGATATCTGTCCCATTACTACTGCATTTACTAGCCTAGACTTTGTCAAATGAACTAATACTATGCCATATTTTTTCTTTTTTGTGTTATCACAGGGCATTTCACTCCATGGTCTAGGATTGCTGGTATTGGTATAAATGGGGTTGTCAAATCAAAAGTTGCTGTTGAACCTTTTTTCATTGCTGCCCTTTCTTTGCTTTATTTTGCATTACATTTTAGGAGCCATATGGAATATTTGAGATGTCTGTAATTTCCTGGCTGGCTTCATTTGAAAATATCCCATCACACAATTTCAGCATAACAAGCCTCTGCAAGATGCAGCATGCTAAAGACCAGTGTTTCCCTATCCTGATGTTGGGGACCCAGCACGTTTGCTGATTTTTATTTCAAATGAGCTCTCAATTAATAATGTTTGACTCGGCTTTTAATTGAATATTGATCTATTTTTAATGTTGCCTGACATGATGAATTGTGCACATATTTTACTGTGAAAGTACACTGCTTGTGGTGCATCTGTAGAAATAAAAAATTTCCCAACTTTGTGTAACTTTGTTAAAAACAACTTTAATAGCTCACATTAATTTTTAATGCCTCCTTCTTAAATTCATGACAGCTGTTTCAATTAATCATGCCTAATAGGTTGTTTTATTTTAGGACCTACAGCAGTGAACAAATTGAACAACTAATTCATCTTAATTACCTTAATAATCTGTATTCCTTCATTAAAAAGCTGGAATGAAGAAACTAAGTTGAGGGATACTTGGGAAACACTCTTGCTGACATAACGATGGCACTCGCATTGTAAGTTGCATTGCGTACCATTAAAAAAAGGGCAAAGCAGCACAACTTCAGTCTGTCCGAATTTGATGCATTAATTACAGAAGCAGGGAGGCAACAGTATGAACTTGTCACTGTATTACCATGTATTATCATATATTACCATCTATTAACATTTTATTACCATGTATTACCACAGTAGCAGCCCCCTTGTGTCAGAGGAGGAGAGCAGGCACTCCACGGTGCAGAAGTCAAGTGTGGCTGACACAATCTGAAGTGAAATCTCTCAGGGGTAGATCCACAAAAGGATTGCATGTCAGTTGTCAGTGAGAATTGTTTTACGAGAACAGCGACAGCGTGCACCTTTTGGCGTTGATGCATATGCAATTTTTTTGACATACATATGCATGTCTGAGATGTATGCACTAAAACAAGGAGGACATTTTGTAAATGAGATCAATGAAGCATGCCACCTGATTCACTAAGCCATGCACTCACAGTAGCACAAGTCACAGATGATGCAAAGACTTTGCAGAATTCCAAAAAAGCAGGTGTCAAATGGCTGAGGAGTTACAATGCACAGGAGTGTTCTTTCTGAACTGGCAGCTGTAAGAAGAAGCCAGAAAAAATGTCAGATACAACAACAGAGAAATGTTCAAGACAAGTCAATCTTCTGAATAGTTATATTGGCTCATTAGCAGCACGGACAACTTATGCAAGTTGAATTGACTGTCCAATAAAATGCTATGTCCAAATCTTTGTCGTCCATTTCCACAGTCTGCTTTGAGAAAAAGAATTGTGGCAAAACTAAAAACATGTCACAAATCCTATAAAACAGAGTAAAATAAACAAATTATTGATTACACTATCCCATCGTCTATTTTTGTTTTGGGGGTGGGCTGGGGGTTGTATTTTGAGACGCGTGGCCTCGGTTAAAACTCACTAGTTTTTATGGATTGCTGTCTAATCCTTTTGGCAGGCTGTTAAGATACCTGCTTTGCAACTCAATTTAATTTAACCTGAACAAATTTAAATCTAACTTTGCTGACAAATTTTGTGCACTGGTCATGAAGTTGGGAAGCGGACAGGAAATATCTATATCCATAATCAACAGAGAGATAATCAGCAGCTGGAAAATGATTCTTAGTGGATCTACCCTTCAAGAGTGGCGTCTGACAAACCTCACTTCTACTTAATTACTTGCTGTCCTCGGGCAGGAGACAGGCATTTGTCACTGTGACACCTGTATCTCCACAAGACAGATCATATCTATGCTTTATTAATCCTCTCTGCTCCTCCTACACGGCCCAGCCTGCCTTGAGAGAGAATGGCTATGAGCCTCTGTCATTTCAAAGTAATTTTTTCAGTTGCTCCCTAAGGTGTAACATAACTAAACAGATAGTATCTGAGCTCTGCTGGGCAGGGCTAAATGGAGCTATGCCAAGATCAGCTGAGCTGGGCTGAGTTGGGCTGAACTGAGCTGCATTAAGCAGGTCTGAGCTGTTGTGTTCATAATGGGCATGCACTTGTTTGCAATGCTGTTCCTCCTAGGAAGCTGGGATTCATACCCCAAGTAGCATTTCGCAGTTAACATGTGTCACCTAAATCTGTGCTTCCCTGCCTCCGAAGAAAAGAAAAATGATTTTGTGCTTTCGACAAGCCCACTTAGTTCTGTATGGTCCTGCCTCTGTCTTAAACACAGCGGTCTGTCTTTGGATGTGCGGATTTAGTGCTATCACTCACATCACCCAGCACTTCACAAACAACACATCCATTCGGGAACGTCATTACTTTCTTCATGTTAACCAAGGATTGTCGTTCTCCAACGCAGCACTGGGAACAACGGAATACGCCGGCATGCCATTCCAGGCATTGAGAGCCTTTTGAAGGGACAGCTATTGTTGATCACAGCGGGGGATAAACTACAAATAAACAAACCCTGCGGGAGTCGACTGTTCCAGCTGCCCCCGTGACACACAGCGCTCAGTGCAAAGGATGCTCTGAGCGTGTGCGCAAACATGAATCAGTCACCTCCGACCTCCCGGCAGAGCACTGCGGAGCCGCAGACACGCGCTGAAGGCTTCGATATCTCAGCCTCGCCGCTCCTAATGTGTCTTTTGTTTCCGGGGACAGAAAGATAATTAAGCAAAGAAAGAGAAGTGTTTTGTTACAGTTCATTAGCCTGATCACCTGCTTTTCCCCCCGCTCTGACCGTCCATCATGTCGGAAGCGGCACATTAAGGTGCTTAAACGAGCGTTAAGCGCCGCCGAGGCAGGCCCCGGCGCAAGGCAAAGCTCGCCGGCCTCTGGAGGAGAGTTCGCCCGTCTGCCACACGCACGGGAGAGGAGAGGGACAACCATAAGCGCTTGGTTAATGAGCTGGTGATGATGGCGATGATGATGACGATTATGCCACTCTCTTTCTTTCATTTTTTTTTTCTCAGCCAGATACTATAAGCACCATACAATTGTACCATGTGCAGGAACAGTCTCTGCTCATTTGGACTCTCTCGTCAGCACTCCCCACCCTACCATTTACACTCACAGACAAACACACACACACACACACACGCACGCACACATGCATACACACACACACAATTTAGAAACAATTGTTTATATGAGAAAATGAGCTCTTTAAACTTATTCACTGTCAAGGCGATACTGCAAAGCAAATCAGTACAATGTACAAACACCCTTTGTTTGGCCATTTAAAATTCTTGCAATCAAGGTAGCCAATCTATGACTAATGAACACACCTGGATTCCTATGGCTGCTCTGAACCCTACTGGTACTGCAAGCATCGTTATTATGAGTTATTATGAGTTATTATGCGTTATTATCTCATGCCCCTCAGGGGCCTTTAATGCAACCAGACCAGACAAACTTCATTAAACCTCTGAAGGGTTAAAATTCTATGGAAAAGGACAGATGCCTTGGGTCCTTTACATAAAGAGAATATTCCATCTGACATTTAGTCATAAGCTTAGGAATCTCTTTTCAATATCCAGGATAAACCTGCCATTTTCTTTGATAGAAGTCAGTTAACCTTTTCTTACTGCAGGCAGGCAGGAAGGCAGGTTATTTTATGACAAACTTTATATTAAAATGCAGGTCTCTCTCAGTTCCCCCTGAAACTTTTCTCACAGCTTTCAGTGTTTCCAGAACACAGACAAAAGCTCTGATCACTATCAGGATTTTAGGGCTTTTATGCATAAGAGAAACAGTCCTTATTGATTGCTCATTCTTTTTCATTCATGTACTGGAATGCCAGAACCAGAAATGTTCTTTTGTTCCGCCAGATACCTTATTCATTTATTCTTTCCCCATCTAATGCAACAATTTAAGAGAATGAGTAGCAATCTTTTTTTACACAAAATATAAAAGTCTGACTTGGGTTGCCTGGTGTTGTGTTCTGTAATTCTAATCAACTGGGTTGAACTTTTTAATATACGCTGTATTTTAATATGAAATCTAAAAGCATGCGATAAAACAAAACAGACTTTTCAATTATGCCGATTAAGCGGTGCATCCACGAAAGAAGGGAGTGTTCTTAGACAAGAACTGCCTAAAATTCCTCTTTAGATACTAGTTGTGGTTTCTCTTCACCCGAACTCTGTCAGATTGTGTTCCGAGTTCACGGGAGGGATTTGTGTTTCATGAGCTCCCCCTGCTGATGGGCAGGTGAAAAAACGCCTAAAATCCAATATGCTGCAGCGGTGCTTTACCATTTAACAATTATTAATACAGAAACTGGCAGGGCAGGGAAGCTAAGCACACAGCTCCAAAACAGTACAAAAACCAACAGAAAATGTGTTAATAGTACATAATCATGATCTCTAGTCTAGTCTAGTCTCATGTCACACTGACTGTTTACAAGTTTCCATATATAGCTTGCCTTCACATATGACTGTTTTCGAGTGTACTCTGTTATTCCTTGAATTCTGAGTGGAAGTCTTTGAAGCATTACTCTGTCCAATAGGTGAGTGATTAAAATTGTCAGAAGAGTCATGACATTACAAGCACCCAGCATTAGATTTAATCATGTCTATTTTCTTGCCAGTAACTCTGGATCTGACGTTGAAGATGGAGAAAATGTTCTGACATCACAATGACATATGAAATTAAATATAGAGTATAATTATAAAAATACATAGCACTGAAAGCTATGACCAAATCTGAAGCAGGTCAGCTCACGGTTACATTTCTCTGATTGCAACACTTCTGCGATGACATTCAGCCAAAAATGCACCTGCTGAGTTAATTAAGATGAAGGCGGTGTGATGGCTGGGGTTTGTTTTTGTGGAATTCATCTTTAAAATGGCAGACTCACTCCATTCTGCAATGCAGAGCACATCTGTTCATTTCACTCACCGCCGACAATTACAAATGGCTCTTTGGCCGGAGTTGATTTCTTACTCTAATGACAACAAAGGTAGGAGGAAAAAAATTACATTTATTGAAGTAACTCCATATTATGTTTCAGCACACAAATAGAAGTGAAAATGGAAAACTACACCTGATCCAATTATATTTACATATTTATTGTTGCAAGAGGACAGATCTGCTTAAGTCTAACCACAGTGTTTATTTCTTGCTAAATAAGCGACTGGGTTATTTCTTTGTAGGGCAAGCTTGTCATGCATGCATAATGAAAGTCTCTTGTATACAGTCAAACATCAGAAGGCAAAATACAGCACTGTCTACATTATGGTCCCCTGAAGTAACCACGGGTCACAAGTGTACTGACATCATTACCCATGTCAGTACCGTAAGTGACCAAAATTATCCCACCTTCTGTTTCGTATCCCGTCAGTGGTAAACATCTACATGATTTCAGAGCACCTTTGAACTTTGACCCTACTGCTGGAGGGCAATGGGTGTGCCCATATTCCCATGTTCAACCCTAACCACCCAAGATATTGAGCTAACATGAAATACTCCCATAGGCAAGTATTACTCTTGTAACACTTATACTGTGGTATAAGTATTACATGCCTTCTAATCGATTTACATTATTTGAATGTTTACATTCTCAGGGAGGCATGATATCAACGTTTTCCTGGTAACATTGTTAACCAGGTGAGTTACCAGGAAAAACCTCCCTTCCTAAACTCAGGAACATCAATCCCCACTGTTTCTTATTATTCATCAGATAGGGGCGATTGTGTTATCTGTCAGTTGAAAATGTCCAGGTCTCTTAGTTATCCTGCTCACTGCTGGGAGTTGACTTGGTCATTCATTACCTTACATTACATTTACATTACATGCATTTAGCAGACACTCTTATCCAGCGGGACTTCCAGCATAATAGAACATAAGTGTATCCGTTCAGTTTAAATGAGAAACAGTGTGAGACCGGGCTATCAACACTCCCATTCCCCTAAGCTGTCGTCTCAGCATGCTCGGCACCAGAAGAAAATACAGAGGGGTGCACTTGCGATCTACGGGGAGGCACAAAACATCATATCTTTAAAAAAAAAACATAATAAATACTATGTAGGGATTGGGATATAAGGAGACAACTGGGGGTGCACCGAGGTCCTTCTGGGGGTGCAGTGCACCCCTAAGCACCCCATTGGGACCGGCCCTGCTTCTTAGCGGAGCTGCTTGAGTGTTTGGAGTTTAGAGCCATGTCATCCTGTGTCTGTGAGTGCTTTCTCCCTTCACAGATATGATATCAAGAGGGAAGGGCCAAACCCTCTTATAAAATGAATTGGTAGGAGTAGCTTTAGCTGACAGAACCATGGTCATATCCATCACTGTCAAATTAAATTCCCTGGCTCATGACCCTGGATGTTGGTGATTTCCTCATCTGAAAATCAGTTCTTGTCTATATATTTATTGCTGGTGATCTAGCAGTTCTCCTTACCTTAAGCTAAGATGGTTTTAGAAATTGATGGCTTAGTATAGTCTTGGCTAACTTCTATAGTACGTAACGCTTTTTGAAAGGAAAAACACCTGCAAAAAGGTAGTCTGTGTTTTAAAAGTGAATTATATGTAGCTAGGAAAGAAAGCTATTGAACTACAAAATAAAAGAATTGAACATTCTTTTAAAAAGACATGGAAAAAACACATTCACACAATCACAACATTGTTATTTATAAGGAACATGTCAAACTTCGATCCACAGCTTTATTGCTGCTTTGTTGCTTTATTGCTGATGTTCTTTATTGCTGTTGAATATAGTATTACTGCTGCTGATAGCCCTACATGTTGCCTTGGCGAGGGGCATATTATCATATTATGAATTTATCACACCTCGGTGGGCTCTCTTTTTCTTCTGTTTTGGTCTTCCACGGGTCCCCACTTGCCTGACCCCACTACCCTTCATTATCTACTTTCTTTCTACAGCCCCTGATCAGCACAGAGGTCTTGTTTTACCATGGAGCTTTTGACTGCTCTCCTCTCCTCCTTCAGCTCTTGACCGATAATACTGTGAATGGAGAGCATCTGTTACAGTCTAATTTCTTTTACTACCTACCCAAAGAGAGGAAATGGATTTGCCCTTAAAGTTTCTCCTTGGTTGCCATTAGAGGCACTAATTTATGAGATCTTTGTTTTTGTTGCTTTTATGGCCCCTTGAGAGCAAAACCTACTTAGCAATACCTTCCTGTAAGTAACTGCAAGTTGTTCCAGGAAGACATCTGTTGGTACAGTAACCCTGCAAGTCATATTTGCTTCAATGAAATTCGCTCGGTGAATTGACAAATCCTATAGCAAATCAAATACATTTGATTGATTGAAGAAGCTGGTCGATGCATCTCACATAACAAAAAAGGTTTCTTTAAAAACATGGACATGAAGATAGCGAAAGTGATGAATTTATTATGAATAAATGTAACTTTAAAACTGGAAAAAGTAAAAGTGATAAAACAAGGCGTAAAATAAGGAGTAAAAGCCTATAAACTAAATTCCCCACATACAGAGCCTGGTATTTTTAAGTAGTAGGCCAATCAATTCATAAATTAACCAATGCCTGAGCAGCTACACTTGCTCACTTTCATCCACGCAAACTGACTGAGGTAAAACTAGAAGAAAAAGTTTAGTTATGTTGTTATGGCAAGATTAGGAAAATGGTGAAATACAGGGCCCTCGACATAATTACATGTACATTAACTATCTGTCTGTGTTTGTCAACAAAGTATTTATACAGTTTTATGCAGTGTCCACCATATTGTATAAAATCATATATATATGCAAGTAGCTAGACATGTGAGTGATGTATGAGAGCACATTCTCATTGAAAAAACTCATGAGATTGAATTTTTTGGTCTGAACCTGCAGCTAATGAAAATGCTGAGATATCATTACCTTGGGTTTTAAAAAGCCACACATTTGCTGAACCATAAGATAAATGAAATTTAAAGTGAGTGCAGAAAATCGCTATATTTATACCGCTTTCATTATCAAAGACCTCCATCTGTCTGCTTTAAACCCATTACCTTCAGGGGCTAAAAATACTGGTATTAGAACATAAGAACATAAGAAGTTTAATGATGAGAATAGGCCATTCGGCTCAGCTAGGCACATAATTCTGCAAATAGTCCCGAGTGTATCGAGGACCATGTCAAGTCTGTTCTTCAACACCCTAAGGGTCTCTGCTTCCACTACAAATCCTGGTAAGCTGTTCCATAATAACTTTCTGAGTGGGGAAAAAAATACTTCCTAATGTCAGTGTGAAATTTACCTTTAACTGATCTCCACCAATGTCCTCTTGTTCTGCTGACAGAACTGATCTTAAAATAGCTACTCACTCCTGTTGTTCTGAGCCTGTCACCCAGGCCCTTTAAAATGATATACTGTACCTTCAGTTACAAAAAGCACACCCATTATCCATCACACCCCAGGACTGCCACAAGCCTAGTTTCCAACTGTCATTCCTCCTCTTCCTCCTCCTTCTGTCTGTCTTCCCTCTGGATCAAGCATAACACCAGCAATCTGATGCTGACATTCGCTTCAACAGTAATTTCATTAGCTACAGCTGCCCCCTTCAGCTGAAAACCTAAAAGACCAAAATCACATTTTCGCCTCTCCATTTTCTTTTTTTTCCATATCCACAGTCAGAATGTTCCTCTGACTCTACAGCTGGACTGTTACCATGGTTCGGGGAGAATGCTTTGAGAGGCGTTTCACTTGGCTGCGCTGAAAGAAGTCTGGCCTTGAGACTGCCTGCTCCTGTGGTTGCCGGCCTCCTGCCTGCTCATCTGTTATACAAAGAGAGAAGAGTGGTATCCCAAGGTTGGCTTTTGATACACACAGCTAAGTTTTTTTTTTCTGAACAGGCTGCTGCAGCCAATGGCACAGTCTGAGCCCACATTCATACAGGAACAGCTTTGTTCTGACAGTGATGCATCCTTAAGAGTCACAGACATATTCAAGGGAAGCAACGTCTGTGTTTGTCCTAGAACACTCCGTTGTTCAGGTCGAGACTCATTCTGCTCCTCAAAAGAAAAACCCAGTCAGACATGGTCAGTTACTGTAAAAAAACACCGCATTTTACCCAGATGTGGCTCTTTTCTCCCTGCTTTTCTGTAAACGTCAGGCTGAGAGAGCAACAGAAAGATACACAGCCCAAAGGCCACGGCTTCCACAGGTGAGCTGAACTGCTGTGGGTTTACAGTGTGTGTGTGTGTGTGTGTGTGTGTGTGTGTGTGACTGCTGTGTGAAAATAGAACCAGAAAATAGAAGATAATATATGGGAAACAGGGTTTTAATAATACAGACAATTTGTGTGTGGGTGTGTGTGCTCACATGTGTACTACTTTATAATGTCCTCTCCACACAGGTGTTCTTAATAAAGCAAATTTGTATGTGTACATATGTATGTCCTATGCATCCATTTCACTTCATCATAGTGATGTTCAGAGGGGCTCAGTTATGTAAAGAATCATTAATATAAATATAATACTTGAGGGAAACAATTTCCTGGCATTAACAATACATGACAGGGTGTTCCTTCTTTATTAAATCTAAACAGCTCTTTCTCATCTTAAAAGCAGCCCATCAGCAAAATGAATTTGACCCCACAAATGGTTTATTGCTCTTAATGGATGTCAAAGCAACGGCAGCTCATGATGTCCACTGATCGGACTCTAAACCTTGGGGTTGTGGGGTTGAATCCCCCTTGAGACACTGCTGTTGGACTCCTGAGACAGGCGCTTTACCTCAGCTGATCCTGTAAACAAATTTCAGCGATTATAAATGGCTTCTGGGATATGTAAGATAGAAAACTATAATTCACCCGGGTAAACGGGTTTCTGCTGAGCAGGTAAATGAATTGAATTGAGTTCCAGACGCCCGTCTCCACCTGGAGGGCCTGAGTGAAAATGACAGCACCGGATCAGCTAACAAATCCCTGTAGGTTGCCATCCTTTCTGTGGCTCAGGGTGATGTGTCTATTGGTGTATGCATTAAAATGAGCAATGGATTAGTAGAAATTTCAGCGTTTCCTTCAATCTTAGCCGTGAAAACGGCACCGACAGCATTGATCAGTCCTCAATCCAGCAGTCACTGAGGGGGCCGTCTGACATTTTCCGTCATGAATTACTCTTTGTAAAACTCTCTTTCTATCACTTTTCGCCACGGGTAAACCAAAACACCAGCTGTTATCACGGATAAGGCAGTAAAACACAGTTGAGGCTCGTAGCGAATTCAACAAATGTCCTGCCACAAAGTAGCACTCTGCCCCCCAGGACCAGCGCAGAACACAAGCAGGCACACTGACAGCAATCATTGCAAAAAGGCGAATAAAACTTACCCCTGATTGCGGAGTTCTCCATTTTATTGTCAGAAACAAAACAAGAATGGGCAGGAAATGGGGACCGTGCAAGTGAGTATAAAAGAAAGAGGCGTAAACAAATATTTTTAGCCCGTTGCAAAATAAATAAATAAATAAATAAATAAAGTCCCTCGTGTTCTGCAAAACATTATTTTTTGGCTGTGAGATAAACTGAAGGTAATTAAGAATTCAGTATAAATTCCTCAGTTGCATTGTCAGCAAGCCTTTCTCTTCCCCCTCTATCCATGCTTATCGGCATACAACAGTTCTGTTGCTAAATATTTACTACAAGACCATCAGAGGCAGAGTGAGGCAGTGAGAGACATTAGGGAGAGAGAGCAGAGCACACTGTTCAATAGGGGCTAAATTAAATGTGCAACAGTTTCATTCGGGGTTGATAAACCTCAATTTATTCCTGATCCCACATAGTATCTGGGCTGTAATATGCTATTCCATTTCGAGGATCCTCATGAAGTGATTTGATTTGTACCTACTTTGCAGTTTAATGAAATATAAGGAAGTCCAACTCCATAACCATTCTACCATACAGTAGCTTGTTTATTTTTGAGTCCAGGAACCGGTTCAAATGTGCTAGGCTGAGATGGTCATGTCTGTTCATAGGGGTGACTGGGAGAAGGGTTCTTTTCACCTCTAACCACAAAAAATAATTACTACAATCTAAATGAAGCCTTTGCTTGCACATGATTATAGCTCTGGTAAAAGGCCCAGGATTTGAACATAAGTAGCAGAATCAGGACAAAATGTCCAAGAAAAAGGCCCAGCCTCTTTTCTGTCCGCTGTGGTGAGGAGCGATGGGCGGGCATCGTCCTGCAGTTCAGCAAATGACTACAATTGATTTAAGCTTCAAGGAATATGCTTAATCAGAAATATCGACTGAACTGGTTTTCAGAACTTCAAACAGCATCACTGCTGTGTTTTGTTTTAGAGGAGAACTGGTGCAGCAACATTGATCACATAAGCATGGGAGAAGCAGCAGCATGTACTTTCTGATTCTCCTTCTCCTTTCTAAGACTAAATTAGCAGGGGGACTAAGACAGCTGGCTAACTCATTATTTTAGCCAAACAACTCCACTCAGGTTCATTTCAGCTGAACTGTGATTGCCAACCAGGTTTCCTTACATTCGTCCATTTTTGATTCGATAAAGATGAAGAAACTTAGCTTGAAGGCTCACGGCCTTACTTGGTACTTCATTCGGAACTGTCGTAATTAGCTAGCTAATGTGTGAACTAATTTGAGCAGCTGAAACCACAACAACCATAACAACCATATCTAAGGAGCTAATCATGTAGTTTCCATAGATAATTTTTCAGTGTTTGTGACAGTGAACCCATGACTACAAAACTCAGGATTCATATAGCGGAGGATAACAATAAAGAGGCCATCTTACCTTCTACCCAACAGGGACCACAAGCTCCACATTCATGAGACAGATTTTCATAATACACATAGTCATGGGATGCGAGTCCAATGATGCTTAATTTGCTTTTCAAATGCATAAGCTATTAGGAGAACACCGTAGTGATTTTGCAACAATAGAAAGATTTTTATTAAGATAGAAGATAATTTCATTGTATGTGTACAATGCTAAACTTGCTTCTAGAGTCCCATCAGAATTATTTAGATCTCACTCAGATGTGCTAACAAGGGTTAATTTCTTTTGCATCCACAAAGGCAGACTCAGGTAGATTTGACTGAGGTTAAAAGGAATCATAACTTGCATTACAGAAGCTATTTCAAGCTGAACACTGTCAGCAGAACAAAAAAGCATAAGTGGAAATTATTTTAAGGAAAATTAACACTGAAGAAGTTTTTCCCCACACATAAGCATTGTTAATGCATGGATAATCTTACCAGAATTTGCAGTGAAAACAGACATCCCATGAGTGTTGAGGACTGGGCTTGAACTCTTGACCACCAGCAAAACGAATGAACATCATTAAACTATCCTGATGTATGCATACATGCATATGATTGATATTTTATATCTCATTTAATGCATGTCCTTTGGAAAAATCCATCTTTTGACGAAATACCCTGCCCTTAACTACTCCTTCTTTTTTATAAATAATTAAGAATCACCCTGTTTTTTAAGTAGACATTCCTTTTTTCTTTTGTTTTATTCAAGACAGGATATGCTACACTGCACAGCTGGAGGCAGTCCCCATTTGGTGGGAATAAAAGCAATGACAAAACTGTCATGGCAGGAGGCTAATGGCAGCATTCAGTTTAAATGTGAAAAACACAACACTGGCATCTGTATGCAGTTTGTAACAAAGAACCCTTTTGTTCGGCTCTTTTTGGAAGTATTTTGGTGGCAATCTGCAGGATATGACATATGTCTTTGCTTTGTCTTTTTCACCATGCTGGTTTTGGTGTGTCTCATTTGGGAGCTCAATCGTATGTTTGGTTGACACAGAAAACCGAGTAATTAATGTTGTTGTTGGCATTCACGTGGAGAGTCAGGGGCATTGTAAAGGCATGCTCTGTATTTGCAAGTGCATTACAGTTGTTGAACTGTTTCTGTTCGTTTTTGTTTTGATTGACATAGAATTAAAACACAAAATTTTGCAAGCAAAGAAGGGGAAGATGTGTTTCCATTTCCCCTTGAGTATTGTCAAGGCAGAGAATACACTGAAGAGACTAGATGCAAATATCTTTTTTGTTCTCTTCTGTGCTCAGGGAAACTGTCTCCAAGCTGAGGTACCTTGTTTGGTTTTGTTTTGTTTCATCGACAAACACATGCATGGTTGCAACATCACTCTATCCTAAAATAGCTGTGTCAGGCCTTGGTTTGAGGGGAGTGGGGTGTGGAGCTGGTACATTTGTCAGCAACTGTGGGACAGGAGAAACAGCTGGCGGGTTCAGGTGGGCAGAGCTGGTAAGGTACTCACCTTGATGTGCAGCACCTGTAGCTGGTTAGGCAGTGGAGAGCGGGGGGGACAGGGAAAAATCCATTACTTAAACAGACCTGAAAGGGGGGGGATGCAGAGAAGCAGGCCAGTTAGTTTTGGCCGGCTCACTGCAGCTGCAAGACGACTCATTTAATTTTCTGATTGCGCATGTTTAGCATAGTGGTGTTTGTGTCTTGGGCAAGTCTGTGCATTTGTGTGGAAATGAGCAGAGGAGACATGCTGCCAGGAGAACGGCAGAGTCGTGACTAGTGTGGGGGAAACCCAAAAGCTATCGGGTCCGGGCAGACCACCTCATTTGCGGCAGCAAACCACACATTTATGGGCTTGACACCCATCCAGCTAAGGAGAGTGAGCTAACCCTGTGCTTGTGGTGTGGGTGTGACAGTTGGGGTGCTGGCGAGGAGCTGAATTTACTCACCTTCGGACAGGGCTATTGTATGATGGCGGCAAAGAAGCGGTGTGGAGTTTTTAGGGAGAGAGGGGGAGAGAGAAGACAGACTGGCATGACAAGGGGCTGCGGGAACTGATGACGGTGACTGTAAGAATTTTTTTTTTTATCTTGATGATGCGTTCATCCTTGGTTGATGGTTTCTCAGGATGAGCCATCATCCCTCTATTAGTTTTTTGTGTCATTGTGCGCATATTGGAGCTCCGTTATTTTGGTCAAGTGGCTAGGAGGAAAGGGGGCTTCCTAGGGGGGCAAGGAAATAATAGGAAGCCACTAATTTTTCCTGGTTATCAGCTGTGGTGCACACGTGTGCTGAACCTGCCTGCAGGAGTGATGTATATATAGGTTTCTGTGTGCTGTGCAGTGGTGAGATTAGCCATAGGCTTACACCTATGCATGTACTGAGTGACAGGTAGTGTGCTTACCTGTGTCTCTGGGTGCTGGCAGGACAGACGGGGGGCTGAAAAAGGAAGAACAACAACTATGAGCTCAAATGCAGTCTTGTTACAGTTAGCAGTGAATTTCACTTTAATAAAGATTGTACATTTGCTCATCTGGGATTGAACAAGAGCCAGCACAGTCCTTAAAAAGGTATTGCTGAAGAGGCTCCATTGCATTTCAATCAAAAAATCCAGGAACTGTATAACTAGGGAATTGATACATAAACCATGAGTAAATGCAGCAGATACTTTGGGAAGATACTTTAGAGCTCACTGGTTTAACTCATACAGTAACTCATAGAGTAAAACGCACCATAAGTAAAAGCATCTACTCAGCAAATAGTCAGCAAATACATAATCATGACACATCCCAGTGGGGTCTAACAGCAGCAAGGGGATACCATTACCACCCTCCCCGAGCAGCCCACCATCACTTAGTGCACTGACACAATGTTTGTCATTTCACCTGTTCCATTTTTCCACCACAAACACTCCATATCACACGTTCCTTTCTCCAACACTCTTCTGTTACGATTTTGTCAAGATAAAGTGAACACACAATGCCTTTCATTTCAAAAGCGAGACTGTTAATGGGTATGTTTTTCATAGCCTTTAGCAAGAGACAGCATGAGAGATGGGAAAAGTCGTTGTGTGTAAATTGGAAACTAGAGAGGTAAATGGAGGGGAAGCATGGCTGGTAATGAAGACTGCATGCCTCTCCTTGTGATGCAATGCAATTTTCCTCTGAATCATTTACAAGTTGAGCAATCATGTCCCCAGGTGCCACAATTGTACTGTCTAAAACAAGGGTTCTCAAATTTTTCCCAACACGATCCCTTCTCACAGAAAACGATAATCAGTGACCCCCATAGATTAAGAGTGCATAATTGTAACTTAGAAATAGTTTTCATTCATGCAACCATTTACCAGTATTCCCTCTTAAGCATGCCTCATTACTGAAAATTGCATATTAACATACATTCTTCATAACAGCAAAACAATTAAGGTACTTAGAGGAAGGGCTTTGCTTGTGCTGATGAACATAATTTCTTAGTGCTGGCTGAGTGGCAATGTGGTGATGTCTACCAACCATGATTTAAATGAATTAGTGATCAGATTGGGTATATTTAGGAAATAACCATAGTAACAGACTCTGTCAGTGAGAAAATATAGCTGATGCATGAGCCTGTATGTTTATTCGCATATACACTGTTGGCCCTCATGAATCAGTCTACTTCTTTCCCCTCATCCAGTTTTGCATAAATAGGCACCTCTGATGAGACAATGTGGTTTCTTCATATCATTGATGGACATCCTGTCATTAGTCACTGCAAAGGTTTTAAAAGAGTGGTCTAAATATGCTCTTTCATATTTGTCTTCTCACAATGCTATTGTGCTATTGCTACAGACATTGCAGCAAAGTCAATAAACAACCTGGAACGGTTATGAGTTTCCATCTAAAAGTAACCGTTTTTCCCGCTGGGTAATTGGGCACCTCAATCACAGACACAATAAGCTATTTGAAACTGTCTTAGCAGGGGTTTAGGCCTCAAATTTAGACCACTTGATGACTGAACTCCTTAATAACTGAAATCGCTGTTCATAACCTTGTGGAATAGGTAGAGCCATTTAAACCACTGCTAAGGTTGTTGCCAAACTTTTATCAAGTAACATTATGCTTTTCACATTTACAGATACTGTTGACATGTAGGCCAAATAATCAGTTTTAATCAATATCATGTCAATTACTTCATGAAGTTTTGGGGGGTGCTGAGAGACATCAATATTCTGGTAAAATACGCAGTGTAGCAGTCAGGCATAGAGGTAATCCTTGAAATCAGTCTGAAGAGTCCGTTAATTAAACAAAGCTCACTTTTTACAGTTCAGACTCTCTTTTTCCAGGACCAATAACCATAATGCAAAGAGATACAAGAATACAAGAAGTAAAACAGAAAAGAACAGACAATCACACAGAGCAAAGAGGAGCATGACATACGCGTGGGCTGTTTATACCAAAGGTTGAACAAGGGCACACAGCTACCGGAGTGAAAACATCATTATTAAATAAGCGTACATCTTACACTGAACCTTGAACTCACGCTGAGAACTTTTTTTATTATATTCATTCCATAACTCAAATCCCTGACCTCTCTATCTTCTAGCTTGTTCAATTACCAACAGTGCTTGCCAGGCCAGCGTGGTTTCACCTTCAGCTCAGTCTCTGGCAGAACTCCAATTACATCCCAGCACCTCATTGATTGACCACCCAGACCCACACACCCCCCAGCCCCCACCACTAAGTCCTGTTTTAAGATGACCAAACAGCGGTTATGAACACTATCGCCTCTGACAACTGCTATCCGCGAGACCTACAAGAGGCATGTGGAAGACACTCCTGGGTCTGGAGGTGACTGGGATGACAATCACAGCTGCACTCTCTCACTGCGTGGGATAAATTAGAGCAATTATTCGAGGTGTAATTACTATTAATTCCGTGTTGATTGGGAAACTGTCTGGAATGGTTACTTGCTCATTTCATGTGAAGAGTCTGCCTTGCTGGACAGAAACCGGCAAGCCAGATGCCTGTGTTTTATTTTTGTAAATTTTGTTGTTCCAAACAGAAAAGAAAGAGGACCAGGGTGTTGTACTTGAAGGACTTCCAGATTCCTCATCCTTTTCAACGTAAACAATTATTGACTACAAACTACTACTGAGCTGAAAAGCATAGCGTTGATGAGAGTAGAGTGCGTTTAAGGCTGTCGATTCTGGATGTTTCCGCCAAGGGAACTGCATGGATAAACAGTGCCACGGTAGCATAGATGCGAAACCCCAGAACGCACTGCTTCAGGCATGTACACTGTCCATGGCACGGCATGAACAGAGCGTCCTTCCCTCCTCTCCATTCTGCGCCGCGCTGATAAGCCTCTGAATGGAGAACGGAGAAGGGGCAGCCATCTGTTCCACCTGACATGACCAGCTTTCAAAGTGAATATTGATTTACCGCTCAGCCTCACAGGAGAGGCTGCAACACTGCCGCCCGATGCAGCGACAACACGGCTGTCCCCGCAAGGCGTTTCGGCATTATCGCTCCCTACAGACATCACTCACGGAGGCACGCGGGCCTTTTGTGACGGCTCTGTGACTGCAGCTTGAGGTGAAGAAGACATCGCCGCTCCGCGATCCGGCACGCCACGAGTTACAAGCTTCCTAACCTGCTCTTCATGAATCCACCTTTTCTCTGAAATACGTCTCTCGCTTACACTGCTAATTCTTGCATCTCAAGGGTTCTGGAACCCTCTAGAGCAGCGTTTCCCAACCCTCTCCTGGAGGACCCCTTGTCCTGCATGTTTTAGATCTCTCCCTGCTCCAACACAGCCGATTCATATGATCAACTCGTTATGAACTCCTGAAGCTGCTTAATAACAAACTGATCATAAATCAGCTGTGTTGGAGCAGGGAGAGATCTAAAACAAGCAGGACAAGGGGTCTTCCAGGATAGGGTTGGGAAACGCTGCTCTAGAGGGTGGAGCAGGAACCTGACCCTCCTCCAGGGCAGCGGTTGTGTCACCACCCCAGCAGTACAAGTCTCGGAATGGTTGACCTCATTGGTCATTGGCCTTTCTCCACCCTGCAGAGCTGCCTTGGTATAGCACTGTGACCCATACACCACCACCCTGCATGCAACCCATACTGATGTGACTGCATTGTGAAATCATTCACAAGAAAAACCCGCCCTCTAACCAGCTAAGGAATAAATATACACACATATTATGCATACAATATTGCATAAAAGATCAAATTCTCAAACCTATCCTTTTGATGTGTCAATATGCACCTAGTGTCAAACATTGCAAGATATCCATTACGGTAATAAGCTAAATATAGACATTGTCTATTAAGTGGGTGCAAAAGCAAAAAAAGTATCTTTAAAGACAAGGGATGGCATGCCACTTTCCCAAACTTAAGCTGAGAATTCCATCAGGAGTGCTCACCATTTTACTTCACTCTCTCTCAAATCAACCATCCATGACCAGCACAAAAGCATACACAGAAAGTTCGAGACAAGAAAAAGGATTTTCTCTTTAACAATGCTGCCACCTAATGGTAGTTTGATGTTAATACATTACTGAGGTGATTTCAGCCCAGAACCTTTGCTGCTCCGACTTGCTTCTAGAGTGAACTGTGAATTGTGTGAATGATATGACAAATCATGGCCTTTGTGCAATAGACCAATAGTGTTTAGCAGGACTACAATATGTGTGTGTATTGACATCATTACATATGTATCATGGTGTAATCTGACTCTTTCAAGCGCTAAATAGGGCTGTCATCAACAGATCCATTGTAAAAAATATTTGAAAAAGCAACAGTGGCTACCCCTAGTTGAAAGGCACAACGGAAAATCTATACTAACAGCACCAAAATGTATACTTTTCAGAAGGCAGTTGAGAATCAAATTATTAGCCATCTAATTATTATAGTGAGGATTTAATATGAGGTGAGGACACTGCCCCTGTTTTGTACACCAACTGTGCAGCTTGGCAACATACCCTGTATGAACATCATACCCTGTCAGTGGTTAGATTTTATCTGCAAAGTGGACTGCAAGCTTTCCCATTGCAGTGAACCCTAACAGCCCAACCCAAAAAGCAAACTAATCTGATACTCTGGGCCTGATTTTTAGAGGTGTAAAAAAGCTGCACAGTCCTGAAATATGCTCTGCACTGTTGTTTTTCAGTTGTTGTGTCTGCAGAAATGCAAGAAATGCAGACTTTGCAATTTTCATCCAGATTGTGTTAGGGCTTTGCCCGGAGTAGGCAGGTGATGGGTGATGGTTAAAAAAATTTAAGGCTGTGTTTGTGAATACTTAGGGCTCAGTGGTATTTTGGGAACAACACGGTAGGCATTTTTGTGCTGTTGTTATCCTCACCTTTGGTGGGACTCTGATGTTATTCTGAAGGTTAGAAAAGACCACCCTTTCAGGTTTTCTTTTCCACTGCCCTTATGTGGAAAATGAGGCAAAATGGCAACAATAAGTGTTTTTAATGCTTTTTACACTGGAGCTCAAACTAACTGTTATATGCAAAGTGGATCACTTCGTCATGTCTTTATCTGACTTTCTCTGATTAGGTATGAAGATGATTCTTATATTTATTGTGTCTCTGTTAGAATATTTCCAAAAAGCCGCATTTTCATTGTTAACGGCAATATTTTTGTAGTGAAACACATCCCCAGGTGATCACAGGAGGGGAGAAAAACTATGTTACTAAACTATATTATAGGCTATACACATACATATATAGATATACAAGTATTGTACACACACACACACACAAATGCAAACACCTGTGATGTTAGTATTTCTGTGCTTGTACTCAATGTTTATCCTCTGGGGAGTCTATAAGCTTTTATCAGCATGTTTATTTTATCTAAAACATCTATTCTGAAAAACATCCTTGATTTCTGGGACGATGGACTGCCACTCCGGCGTCATCTCGCGCGCATTTTAAATGGAGCGCGCTCGTGTCCCCGTTTACACGGCGATTTCTGTACAACAAAATTCGTTAATGACATCTTTCTTTTTTCCAAACTCTGTACAATTTGTTTCATTGTCGATCTGGTTCAAACCTTAATTTCATTCACTACTTTCTATCTACCGTTTTGTATTGTCTGCTCAATTTTGCTTACGCCCCGCTTATTCGCATAAGCCGTTTGCGTATGTGGGCGGATTGGTGCACATATCCTTGCATATCACAACACATCTGCGTCTGTATTTGCTAAGCACCGCGTTTTTATCATGCCTTGCTGTTGTTTCTGCCAGCAGTCGCAGTACTGGTCATTGTTTAATCCATTCTACTTACGCTTCCATTTTCTTCCCACGTGACTGCGTGCCTGCCTGCACGGGAAGCGCGCGCATAACCGAGCGCGCACATCAAGCACCAGGAGTGGATCATGCCTTGTGAACGGAGGGGTTATGCTGCATAATTATTCGTTATTTTTCTTCAGTGTTATTTTTTCTTAGTGACAAATTTAAGATCTCTGTTCAGTTGAATTTATATCATTTTGGTTTATGTTCGGTTATGCAAAACCATTGTGCAAGACCGTTTGCATTTCTTTATTTGTTGTAAATGATGCATGTAATATTTTACACTGTGCTCTGTCAGTGGTACCTTCCTTTTCCCTCTAGACCCTGACTGAAGGGTATTTAAGTCAATCATCCGCAGGCTCTGGTGGGGACGGACCGAGGAGCATATTCTTCTTGAGCTGTTTGAGGTCTTGCTTGTTTAGAGTGTACCAATTTGACACAGTGCCATAGTGCCAATATGGTAAATGTTTCTTTTGTGTTGTTCGGAGCTTGTCTCCTGCACATACCTACCACCTCCCTTGACCTCACAGGAGAGGTTTTCCCTCAGTTTTGCCAGCATTTTGGAGTTGTTCCTTTGTTATATGCCTGTATTACAGTGGTCTGAAAGTCACAAGTTTTCCAGGCATGTTCTCACTGGTAGGATGAATTGGTTGTTTTGAAAGAATATGATTTTTTACATTCCCTCTGTTGTTATACTATTGTTAACTCGTTTTCACATGTAGTATTTGTCTTCCTCACTCTTTCGTCAGGAATTTTATACCATTCCAGCTACAGAGTATTTAACTTTTGACTTACTAAGTTTTTATAATGTATTTCAAAAGAGGATTGATATCCTATTCTTAAATGGACTTCTCATTAAATTGCTTCTAATTTGCAGGTCGTTATGAAATTTGGATTGAGGTAAGACAAATTGCCTTGACACATTTTCACAGTCTGTTCCCTTCTCATTAAAACATTGATTGTATCTGAATAATCGTTCCTGCACAGCTCTTAAAGGTTTCATATATTTTGTTTCTCTTTTCAGAACAGCAATTAATGCTTTAGGGTTTTATTTCAGAAATCCTTCTACAGATTTCCATACTGTTATTAATGGTACAATTAATGTTTTTACAAAGTGTACCTTCATTTTCTGTGAAGGGTAAATTATTTAATAACTTTATAGTCCAGGATAGTATTTACCATTTTCATCCATCCACAGTATATGAGTATAGGCCTGTCTGAGACTGCATAGTAATATTTAATGAAGTTTGGGAGGCTCACTCGCTTTGGGCCTTATTAGTGCTTGATGTTTCACCTTAGACTTTTTCTCAGCAGACACATTTAGCCAGCAGTTCATGCCACTCTTTAAATGTTTTCACTGTAGCGGGAATGTGGACTGGTAGGGTTTGGAGAGAGACAGCTTCTATTAGACAGTATCTATTAAGCTCTCGTTTCAACTCAATTTCTAGTGTTCTGAGATCATATTTATGTTTATCTCTATGTTGTAAGCCCATTGGCAACACTAGTTATACTCAGACAAATAAATATATTGTCACATACACCATATGTGGTGGCTCAGTAGCGATCAAATGGGAAATCAGAAGAGACTTTTAGCAAACTCAGCAGACTGACATATTTTTGGAAATAAGGGAAGACCCCTCTTTTAACAGCTAAATCAAAAAAATAGAATCTTTGGTAATTCATTGTGTTTTCTGCAAGAAATGCATAAAAATGAAAATAACAAAGTTCCACGGTGAGTCAAATATGAGTGGCATCTTTACAGTCGTTTGCTCACTCCACTCATGGTTGCCATGATACCCTTGGTAACAGGACTTATGACATCAGAAAATGACCTCATACTTACCTTAACTAATGAATATTTACAGACACCAGGGATTCTGATATCATAGTCCTGAAGATTAATGTTTTAAGCCAGAAGCATTTTAATAGGTTTTTGACCTATGATGAGTTTATGTCCAAATATGCAGAAATACATACCACCAACTTTTTTCTTCACTGATTAATACAATTCTTATTATTAGTATTGATTGACAGTCATATATGGAGATGCATATGAAAATACAAACAATATATGAAGAAGAACCATATTCATAGGTAGTTTGGGCTCTGGTTGAGGCTGCCTTAAATTTCTGGCCCGATCAAATCACCTACCTGTTTCAATGTGTTTAACAGTTGCTTACTTCAAAAACAGCTATGTTGTGTTTATTATTCAAATAAAGCTTTTTGAAGAGAGCCAAAGCAATGTGGACCTGCTGAAATATTTTGTAAAGTGGAAGGTTATAAATGATTTAAGATTGAAACGAGCCCATTTTAAATGTAACCATTTTTAACATTTTAACATTTATATCCTTAGCTAAGCAGTTGTGTGGTGTGATGCATTCTTAATGTGAGCACTTGTTCTGTAATTTCACTTTGGTAATGTGGTCTTCTGCCTACATTTGTTAATCTTATCTATAATTTTGTGTGCTTACATAAAGTAATGCTGGAAAATATTTTTTACTGTATCTGCATGTGTGATAACAAAGAGGCAAATGACAGCTTTGGGCATGACAGATGTATCTGTTGAAAGTGCTGTCTCATTCTTTTCTATGGGGGCAATCTAAAGGGTGCAACAGTCAGCCTTGGTTTTTGAACCTACAATCTACATAAACCCAGTTCCTCAAATATACCACTGCCTCCCATCTTTAATGAACTGGTCTGACATTAAAGTAAAAAGTAACATTAAAGTAAAAAGTAAAGACAAAAAAGAACACACCATTTTTGGACTCCCATCCACAAAGTGCATCTTTGTTTTCTCTTGGCCCCACAAGAAGATAATGGAGTTCACCTGCTTAAGTGATATCATAAAACTTTACTTTTTACCTCTGCACTTTGAGGACATTCACAAGCCTTTTTCTGTGTTTCACAGTATGATCATAATGGTATTTAATAATCACCGAGGATGAGACTTAATATGAAATATTCAGGTGCAAAATGAAATAGAAGGCCCAAAATGAGAGAGACAGGGAGACAGAGAGAACTGAACCAGAGACACAGCAACAAAGACAGACAAAGACAGATGAGTTCACAAGATGCTCTGGCATTGCTGTCACTTCCTGTTCTCCTCCTGTTTAACAGTACCGATCTCACTGTAAGAGGTCAGCCTGCGAGAACACTGCCAAACAAATTATCTTTAATTCATCCAATAAGAGCTAACGTTGATGGAAATCAGCGAAGCAGCACAAAGAAAAAAGAGATTCTGAAAAACCAGTAGGCATACCTAGGATTTCTCTAATCCCAGTCTTTTTCAATAGATTGAAAACACACAACATTTCACAAAAACAAATGAGGTTTTATTAGCATTTTTTAGTACACAGTTCAAGCCAACTAAGTTATCCACCATGTTGTAATCAAGTGTATTGCTGTCGCTTTCAGTGTGTTGTCCCTGTCATTCCATCCACAGGTTGGCTGTCCTGGTGAGTCCTTGGGTACATCATGTGCTTTAAATATGAACCCCCCCCAACTTCAGCGTGCAGACCCACAAAGCACACACAAAAAGGAATGCTCACAGCGAAACCAGCAAGATAGAATTTACAACATTTATCACGATATAGCTGCAACATACCCGCGATTACGGCTAAAAAAATGGGTCGAAATACACAACCATGTGCTACTTTATGCAGCTCTAATACCTTAATTTCCAACTTGCACTGTATAATATCTAGAGTTAAGGATCAATGCATAGGGACATGCTGTCTCACAGGAAAAAAAAACACTGCTCATTTCAAAAATGATCAAAAGCTGCAAATAGGAAAATTGATGCAACGCGACAAGAAAAAGCCACATGAAAACCTATCGTGGGTACACTTGGAGCTGGGGTAAACAAGAGGAACTTACTTTATCTTCTCTTCTGTCCAAGGTCAGCAGTGAACAAAACCAAACACTGAAATACTGGCCATGACATGGAGAGAAAAATCCTCTTTGGAAATGGATTTTTTTAAAAAACAAAACAAAAAAAAAACTCTTCTACCCCAGTTCAGTTTTCTTCTCCCTCCTTATTTTCTTTATTCTTTCGCACCTCTTCGAGTTTCTTGTCCTGAAATGTACCAACACCAGTGTCAGGGTTTAACGTACCTCTGAAGTGCACTCTCAAAGCTACACCGCTGAGAGCTGGAAGTTGTCAGTGCACAGATAAACAACACATGGGATGAAAGGAAGGAAAACAAAAGCACCCCCTACCTTCTCCTTGAATTTCTCGTTCATGGCTGCCATGCGCGCAGTGCGATTCTCTTTGTTGGCCTCCATTTTCTGGTTGAGCTTCTCCTCCGCCATCTTGCTGAAGTTGCTGCTCTCCTCCATGGCCTTCTGCTGCACCTCCTTCTCGTGCTCTCTCTTCTCAGCCAAGTGCTTCAGGACCTCGGCCTCATGGGACTGCGAGGACACAACAAAAGAATTTACAAGGCCCTCACAAAGTGTGTGTGGTTACATTTCTAAGAGTGCATGTGACTGGTCTGTTGGATATAGCAGTCCTGATACATACAGCTGCAAGCGGTGGTTATGGAGACCAAGCATGAAAATACATTTCTAAAACATCACAGAATAATAAATCCAACCATAAAAAATACACTGCTTCACAAGCATTTAGTGAACTGATCCTGGATCAGTTATGTTATACCTTGCGCCTCTCCTCCGCAGCCTCCAGCTTCCTCTGGATCTCCTCCAGGGAGACGTCCTTCTTCTTCGGGGGGGACAGGGGGAAGTCACCCTTGGCATCCTGGGTGGAAGGGTTTAGGATCACCTCAAAGGCCTGACCAGAGGCCCGTTTGTCCAGCTCCTTCACCTGGATATCTGTGGGACAAAAGATACCTGACCATTAATATCTAATCAAAAAGTGGAGGCAGTGATACATATGAAACCACGTTGGTGTATAAGCACACTTTACTGTGTTAGTTTGAATACTTTTCAGACTAAATACTGAGCAATACACAATGTGGCTACTGGCATAAACTGTCTTCTTTTGGCAGTGCTGTTTAATTTTGTTAGAGTAGCACAGCAATGCTTACTTAAAGTCTGTTTACTGATTCCAGTGAGTATCTGATTACTTTCTGAACAGCTGTTCTTCATTCCTGGACTGCATGTTTGCATTGCCCCAATGAGCACTGTTTTCTTTTGCTTCCTGTTTCTCCAGCAGTTAACATCCCTCATCTCACTGGTAGTCCAGAACCAACACTGACATTTAAACAGTCCTCACCTCAAGGGGGCTGGCAAAGAACATATATGTCCCAAAATTCCATGCTTTGATACTGTGTGTGCTACTACTATATCTACTTTTTGTTGACTCTACATACAAGTAAGCTTATTTGATTCCATTGCTTGGCTCAAATGCCATCTCTAATATAATAGTAAAACCTAACCTGTGTGTCTCCAAAAAAATGGAAGAAATGATGATAGCTTCTTTTAATTGTACAGTAAGCTTGGTAAAAAATTGAGCTGATAATTTGTGTCATTGTCAAATCAGGAATATTTCACTGAAGAAAACAAGCACTGTCCGATCAGCTATACCTTATTATGTATATGATACATTATTGGTATATTTATTATTATCTTGCATATATTATTAAATATGTTTTATTAATTCCTTAAAGTACCAACAGAGTACCTTAAGTGCATGTATATTTAATCATAGTTCAATCAAGTCCAATATTTTATGGCTAAGTAACTTGCTATTGTTGAGATTTCCTGGAGAGTTCAGGGTGCCAGCTAGCTAAATGCATTGCCAGGCTTGTCTTGCCACTTCCTTCTGTAGATTTTTGAGTCAGAACCAGTCATCGTATGGTCATGCCACCAGGGTAACCCTACTGTGTAATGGGGCAAAAAATTCACTGAAATTTGCTTACCATTCGGGGTGGCCATTTTTGACTTAAGACTGAAGGTCAAAGTACCTAAAAAAAAGAAAGTTGAGACACCTGTAAACGCCGAAAGACATCAGAAAAAGCCAATAACATTGACTCTCCTACAGTGCAATCTATTCTCAAGGCTGGGCAGCAATTCGAAAGCGTTTTATTAGCGTTTCAGCAAGTGCACGAGGCACCCCGTTAAAAGTACCATCAGTGCCCTCTTGTGGAATGTTTTTGAATTTTTCAGGACACAGCCTCCTCATCCATCTATCTGGCTAACACTCGAGATAATCTAGCTGGCTGGCTAGCAACAAACTCGTCTGACAAAACAGCGCCACATATTTCAGCATGCTACGGCGACACCTTTTGGCAAATTAAACTACGCGCAGCGTGACACAGCCCTAGTTCGTGCATCTCGTATTAATCAGCATTTGCTAAATACCAAATCCTGAACTCGCCTGTTACACAGACCGTGTGTTGTACTATAATGCCTAGCAACGCACAAGTATGAACAGGAACACAACTACAAGGTTATTGTTTGTAAATGTGTGACCAACGCGGAAAACAAAACCAACCAAATCTAATATGTGCTACACTAAGAACAGTCTGTACTGAGCTTCAGTGGTTCAACACTACACACCTGCGCGCAAGTATATGGACAAAATAAGGGTAAGAACATAAAAAGCAACCGTGCAGATCAATAACTACAGTTGTAAAAAGTCGGGCAAAGGCGCGCGCAGGTGTGCAAAGAAGAAGCGCCCAAAAAGCAATGGGGGTACTGTCTGCAAGATGCAATGAACAGACTGGCTCGCCAGCTGATCTAGGTAACCTTGTTTGTTTCGTCACTAGCCATCTCCTTTCTGCCCAGGTCTCATGGGTAGAAAACCCAGCCAGCTGGCTAGCCAGTTTCAAAGCAAGAAAATGAATCAAAGCTTTCGGATCCGACGAACCAAAAATCCACAAGGCATTTGCTTATCCCTCTGCTCCGACTGGGGAGACGGTCATGGACGAGCTAACGGTACTGAGCTGTTGATCTGACAGCTATCTAACACTACAAAGCCAAGATGCAAGAAAGCTATGAAGGCGCTCCCCGTATCACCGCATCTTAATGTGTGAACCAAGCGTGCCTACTGAGCAAAAGATAACTGTGTGAGAATTAGATTATCCAAAATAATATATGCGTGTCTGTCTTAAATGATCTGAAATAAATGATCTAGCTATCGGTATATAGAAAGAATAACCTCATACAAAATAGCAGGTCGGATTTGTACATCAGAAGAGTCTTTGTGTAATGAGCAGGCTAATAAGAAAGCAGACGCAGACAAAGAGCTGTCTGGGCGCGACCCTAGCTCCACCTGCAATCGAAGCAGCTAGCTAGCTAGCAAATATCCGTTTAGATAACCCTAACTGGCTGTCATCAAATTACATGAAAGCAATTTAACCGTTGTCCGTTAAATGGTTTTATGGTATATATAGTATGTACAGGGCACCTGGCGTTGAGATGGTTTCAAGGCAACGAAATATTCGTAGCCTCCATTACGTTCATAGACAGTACTACACCTAACTAGCTACCGTGGCTACTCGCATTGTTTGACGCTAGCCAGCCATCAAAAAATCATCTCATGTCGAAAGCTGTATAAATGAATTTCTGAGAATTTCACAAATTCGTATTATTAGCTGTCAGCCTAGCCAGCTAATTGACATATAACGGTTTCAAATTACGTGATCACACCCAAACATGGACTAGACATTCATGTATTCGTATGCCCAGCCCAGAGAAATTTGCGAACACATGATACACTCGCGGATAAAGACAATCCCTGTAAAATTCTCTAATTTTTGTCCCAATCAGTCTGCCAGCAAATCTGATCACCCGCCTTTTTTACAACTGAGCAAAATCGTTAAGGCTACCTAGTAGCCAATGCATGTGTGGATATGATGCTCTGAGGCGTTAAAAAAAACTATTATTAAATTCCTATCAAGGTAACGTTACCAATCTAGCTCTGACTTCTGTGCCAGTTAGCTAAATTACATCAAGCTCAGCATTTGTTTAATTGATTTAACTGAATAACAGGTTAACAATCTTTCGCCACAGGTTCCCAATTAATTTTTGAAGACGATGGGGAATCAGCGCGCCGGTCACCCAACTAGATAAATTACTAAGGTAATAGTATTATTAACAGTGCTTTAGCGAATGTTACTGGGTAATATTTTCCATCCTTAAAGTCAGCACTAAGCCTTCTTACGTCGGGATAGCTAGCGTTACTTGACAACAAAAAAGTCACACCCACCTCGATAGGCGATGCTCCGCTCCTCCTTGGCAAACCTGCTTACAGCGCCGAACTCTGCCTCCCTCCGTCTGCAGTTCGCGCAAAAAAGGACCAAAAACAACATCGTCACGGCTCGCTCTGGATCCTCATTGGCTACTGTGGCTAAATAGCAGCCCCTCTCTGTTTCCCTGACATGTTGGGATTTGTAGTTTTTACGTTTAAGCCGTCAAAACAAAACCACGAGGAATAAGCATTAGCTATATCAAAATTGCGATTTTTACTTTTTATATGTCGCTATCAGTTCTAGTTAGACACATGTCTCTTTACTTAAAAAAATATATTTTGTTCGATGAATGACCGTGGGATTAGAGAAAACTGCCAACAGCACGATGTAATTGTCGTCTGCAATAAGGAACCACACGACTCAGTGACAGGTGCCAGTCCTGTATGGTTGTATTTCCACAGAAATTCGTAGTATTTGTCGGTTTATTTATCGGTGAAGAAGTGCCGGTGACGGTAGTCACAGGTCGTGTCACAGGTTTAAAGGTTTGGGTAGAGTAATACATTTAACAGTGCTTGTTTTATGAAGCAGATGAACGAAGGCTACCGACGTTGGGTCGTTTCTGAAAATGTTCATCCGTTTTCAGTGTGTCAGTCGCAGTTTAATATTCATAACCTTACATGACTTGTTTGGTTGAATCACTTCTCATATTTGCTTGCCTTTCCTGCATCGTCCCATTGTGTCCTTCAAGCCAGGTGGTCGCTTCCAGATGGTCAACGGGTCTTCTCCCTTCCCCCCTTGTACACTACATTTATGTTCGTCATGCCACTGATACAAATCTTTTACCAAACAATGACTGTCCTTTTGTGGTTAGGGCTGGAAATGTCCCACTGTATGGTGGACACAGCGGCAAAGACATAAGCAAATCTGTAACATTTTAAAACAAAGACAAATTAAATTCATTAAATTAAATTCATTCTCTTTTGTATAACTCAAAATTAAAACACTCAAACTAGATCTAAGTGAAGCCTTTGATTGCTCACAGCTGCACTTGAGGTTAAGCTGAATTAAGGAGTTGAATAAAGTCATTAAGTGATGAACAGCTAGTATTTATTTATTTAATATTTAGAAGCTTGTACCCAGTGTTACATAAAAGCCCATTTTAAAAATATTACATGTAATAAATAATGCTAAATATAAAAATGAATAATAAAAATAATCAAAAACAAACATACAGTGTAGCTGCTCAGTGTTTGTTTAACATGACAGCAGCACTGTTTCTTTAGAGAATATTTACATCTTTAATGATGTTGTGAGAATGACTGTAATTAATGTCTGTGGTGTGCACGGTAATTGCAAGTAAGCATGTGTGAGCAATACATTTCTCACATCCAAGCAAGGCTGTTGATATAATGTGACTTCACTGCTAGCCTCCTGTGAGAGGAAGGAGGATATTCTAAAACTGCTGCTGTAGATCTTACAAAACCCTGCACAGGGTTTTGATTGTTTGTTTTATTCACTTTGATTCGATTATTTAAAATGTTAAATATCCAAATAAGAATGGAATTAGTCACTGAGTTAAGTCAATTCTGCTGTGCTAAAATGCTCATGTTTGTGTCTTCAGTATCTGTATATTTCCTTTTATATTCCATTACTGGTAAAATAGGATGAATAAGATAAATGTATATAAGCATATGATGCGATGTACACAACCTGAGGAGGGTTTTATTATGACTTTGTTTCTTTGGTCAGAGGGTAAACCCAAAGGATTGCTATAAATATATATTACAATTACTATTCTGTGTCAACAATAGCATGCAGTGGCAGAAGGCAGTGAAATTGTACCCGCTACTCCATCTATTTTATCACACTCTCCAGGGATGCTAACATACACCTTATGCTACTGCAGCAAAAAAAAAAAACAGCAGCCACATCAGTCATATCTTCCTCCAGTGTCGGCTTCTAAAGGCACCAGTGTACAAGACTTCCCTTTAAAATGGCACTGAACTGCAGCTCCACACACAGGGGTGCCCTACTTTTGTTGGCGGGCGCTCTGAGACTCTGCACTAAAGAGGCCCCTTCAGGCCTCAATTACAGCAGTCTCTCAGTCTCTAGCCATGGTCGAGCAATGATTAGTATTATTAAAAGTATTATTTTATCTCTGTCAGGCACTTGGACATCCACTTCCCACTTCCCGGGAGGAGCAGCCCAAATCTGCACTTTGGCCAACTACAACTGGACAGTGAGGGTCACATGTCATGCTAAGGATGTGTGAGGTATTTTTTTAATCAAACCCAAGATCAAAGTGTACCTGTAACACCATACACAGCTTTTTTTGCTGTACAGTTCCTCAACCACTACCATAATTATGTTGTCATTTAAATGTGTGATGTCATTGGTAGTATTCCATTCATTTTTACAGTAGCTTTGATGCCTACAGATATCTGGCTCTTGTCTGCTGAAATCATTAACCTGAATTTTAAAACCCGACACAGGAGGACTGTGGTTTGAAGAGCATTGAAAAGCATTTCAGAAATGGCCGGTGATTTAATGTGCGGCAAATCCTGTCAGCTGCATATCACATTTGAGGCACACAGTATTAATTCTAACAATATAGATTACTGTCATTGTAATAAGATGAGGAGAATAGTGAATGACAGATGGCGCGTTAGGGTGAGACGGATCCAGCAGGTGGTGCCATAGCACCTGCCCAGGCTACACCACAGCCCCACAATAACACACCTGGGGGTGCAGGGGTGCAGGGGTGTGGGGGTACAGGGGTGTGGGGGGAGGAGGTGGGGTTCTAGCCTAACAAAAGTTAAGATAGACTAGATTTTATTACTTCAGTGACTTCGTCACCAATCCAGTACACAACCAGTGAGCCCATTGGTTCCTCCACCATATCACCATGTTTGTGTGTTGTCCTTCCTCCAGTCCTGTGTTGGTATGGTAATTTAATAAATCGAAACTGAGTTGCGAGTATATCTGTGCCATAGCTACTTTCTGTATATGTAACTTAATACACAGCATATTCTAAAATGTGTTGTGTAGTATGAATTCTTCCCATATGTACTACTATTTATATTCCACATTCATTCAGCTACATTGTATGTTTGTGATGTGTGACGCACATTTGAATATGTTCTTATGTTCATTTCACATCTTACAATACGTAACATCCATATAAGGTATCACAATGTTATGTAACGCTCAGCTGCTCCGTGTTTGACCCTCTGGGCTCAAAATGTATGTTGTCTCCTCGCTTCCAATAACATTTGCTCACATGGTGCAAATACACACACACACATATACAGATGAGTACAGTCACATACAGTTCATAAAATGCAAACACATGCGCACACACGTGCACTATAGGATGCACACATACTGTATATTCAAACACACAAACTCACCTCACCCCAATACACACACATACATCCACAAACGTGTAATCCAATGCAAACCCTTAAAACCCTTATAAAAACCCTAAGCTGTGTTCTGTAACAGAGTGTAATAAATTATAGTGTCTGGTCCATTTTTATATTAAATATAACAATATTGCATGTATTCCCCTTGACCTGTTCTCTCTTTGAGGCTGTGTTCACGGCATGGGCATCACAAATTTTTTTTGCTGGAACCTTTAAAAAACCCCACCCTGTCCCCTCCCCATGCGCCATCAGTCATCTGCATCTTTTTTGAAGGCTTTGTCAGTGATTCCTCTCTGTCCCTCAGGGTGTGGCAATCAGCAGTGTCCCAAGGTGACCCTGTGGCAGAGCTACGTACCTCCCCTGTGCCGTGGTTTGAGCCAAGCCTAAACAAGCAGGCCGCGATCTGTCCGACCAGTGCCTCTCATGCTCCAACCCCATTAGCATAACCTTTACTGACCGCTACCCCCTCCCCAACACCACTCACCCTCCCTCTTTCAAAAGCCTAAACCAAAGAACTAGCAGAGTCTGAAAGCACGATGCTCTTAAAGGACTCATAATGCAACAGCTCTTTACCATACAAGACACACTTGCCATTAGTGGTATGTTCATCTGTGGGTATAATTGTGCAGACACAAATAAATATTCACAAACAAGCCATGGCTAAAAGGAACATAATTCACTATGTTCTATTCTATTAACAAAACGTGTGCACAACAAATATGACATTCTTTATTATTTTTTGGCATTTGATCACAATCTGAAGAATTTATATTAATTTAGGGAAAAACAGGATTTTCAAAGGTAATAACACCAGTCTCCATCCTGGCTCAAATCAAGCTCTTAAACAACGAAATGGATTTATTTATTTTAAATTTGCCTCGCAAATTAAGCAAAAACCGTGAGAAGTGCCCATTACTGGTCTAATTTAAGTGAAAAGTACAAACTTGATACTCAGGATGGGAATTATTATGAGGAAACGATCGTTGACACGGTGCTAGACTGTTGTGCTGGCAGCTGTTTTCCTCAAACAATAGATAATCACAGAATTGGCTGCCAAGGCTCTTTTCCGTTAAAACTGCCGCTTGCAACAAAACAGGCATTTACAGCCACAACAAAGGGCGAGGGGAGAATCCGTTTGGGTGAGTGGCACAGCTAGCCCTGTCTTCATGGGCTCAGAAGCTTTCTTTTATGTGTCTTTGCTTCAGATCAGTCGTCTGTACTTGCCTGTTTTTCCAAAGGGTGCTCTGACCAACGATCTACGTGTGGAGAAAAAGCTCATATGAAGGTGGCAGTTAAATTCAGTTAATCCAGTGTGTCAGAAACTGAACTCAATAGTTTTTTTCTCTCTTCATCGTAGTCAAAATGAAATGAGTTTAAAATCCTGTCACATTTTTAAAGCTATTTGTTCATTCATGGTTTATTCTGATCAAAGCTGTCCCCCCCATCACACCACCAGTGATGGTAAATCCTTTAAGCACTGACACATTCACTGCTCTCCCACACCAAGGCAAGGCCCAGGCTCTGCTAAAATCAGCCTCAGCCACAGGCGACTGGGGCCCGGGTGACAGAGTGAAAGGGGCGGAGACACTGAGGTGGTGAAGGGGAGGGGCTAAGTAACAGTTGCTGAATCAGGACTTGTTACCATCACAGCACCCCACGGGGAGAATGATGTCATGGCTGAGCCAAAGCAAGGAGAAGAAGCAAACAAAGAGGGCGGCAAGAGGTGGAAACCATGGCGATGCACTTAGAGGGAGTAACAATAGAAGATCATCTGAATGACAAGAAAAGGCCAAGTAGTACATAATGACAAGCCTTCAGTATGTGGCCATGCACATTCATTGAACATAAGAAAAAAGTAAAATACTAGTAACAGATTAAAACAATAAAATATGACATATATCCTAAAATGCAACTCCGTAAATACTTAGAATAATGAAAATAGATTTTTGGGATTTTTTTATCCACACAAACAGTAAAAAGTAGAGACAACCTTTTGTCTGAAATTATTACTGTGTCCAGTTTAGATTGGAAGGAATATCCCCTGGAGTTTTCAGGAGGTGTGCAGTCATGCACAAACAAATGCAGAGGCTTGGAAGACCTCCTCAAATAATAATCTTATCTCTCCCTCCACAATTTTCTTTTTGCCATTATCTGTGGCAGATAATGCTAGCCTGTGAGTGCCAGCTTTACAAAATGTATAACAACATAATCTGTCTAAGATAATTCCTTGTTCTTGGAGCACCTCCTCAAATAATTGTCTTATCTCTCCCTCCAAAATTCACTTTTTGCTGTTATCTTTGGCATATAACATCCGCCTGTGAGTTAGCAGAAAACTTTGTTCTTCTAATCTTCATTTATGCAGTTTTATACTTTAACAGTTACAGACTTTGATCTTCTGGGGAGGATCAAGAGAGACATCTCTCCAGAGAATGGGCATGGCCTGTACATTTCCACAGTTTTCAGAAAGAACAGAGTAAAAATCAATATGATGTACCGATGAAATGCACTTGGAAAAAAAAATATTCCAGTTCAAATCACCAGCTTCCTTTCTTTCCAGATCCACTCTCACCTGAGGCTGCACGATGCCCTGACATGGCATAGGGAGACATCAGCAACAGGGCAGAGTGCACTGGAAGAGACGGCACCTGATGATGAAGAGGAAGTGGCCAGGTAACTGAACTGTTGACCAGAGGGCTACGGGTTCAAGTCCAAGGCAGCACACCACATGTTTTATCCCTGAATAGGGACTTTCAAACTGAACTGCTTCCACGAATGTCAATCTGTATAGATCAGCTCTGTGTGAAGCCCAGTAGCAGTAATATCTAGGTCATTTGATTTTCTCCCATCTTGCACAGGGAAATTCTCACTTCCACTCTCTCTCTCTCTCACGCTGAGCTCTGCTGCTCCTGTTTTTTTTTTTTTTTTTTAATCAGAAATCGCTGAGCAATGCCAGTCCCACAGAATCCGAGTGGAAAACAAAACACTTGTTTGTCAGAGAATGTCTCACCCCCAGCTTGTCCTCAGCTGAGCTGGCCTGGAGCCACTTTTCTAATATGATACTAATAACAGTAGAGTAATTGTAAAATTACATATATTTTAAAATGCATTCCAAAATTATCTATATAATTAAATGCATGGATGGTTCAATACTGTGCATTTTCAATAGGTATATTCAGTATATGGCTTAAATGTTGATGAATACCTGAAATATATGTACTATATATTGATAGGTATTCATTATACATTTTTATATTTTAACAGTTAAGGACCTTGTATTGTCGTCTAGGGGGATCAAGAAAGACATCCCTCCAAAGAATGGGCGTGGCCTGCACATTTCCATAGTTTTCAGAAATGACAGTGTAAAAATCAATATGATGTATAGATGAAATGCAGTGTCACCTCCTCTGATGATCTGAGAGGGAACATACCAGTGAGAAGCCTGTTTATCTCTAATGAAAGATGGATGGCACTCTGGAGCAGTCAGACAGGGAGGCCTTTTGAGAAAAAGGGAACAGAGACAGACATTGAGATGCGCTGTACTGGTCATGTGACTCCAGGCATGTGATTCCTGGGCCTTGTCAGCAAAACGATGATGTCACCCAGTCTGTGTGGAGTCCGTAGATTCGGGATTTTGTGTTTGTTGTACTGTAATTTGAGACAGTGAGGCGAGAATGAGGTCACCAGAAAAATGGTTAATATTTCATTAGCAAGTGCCTAAGTGTATAAAGTCCACCCCACCCCACCCCCTCACAGAATATCTGGAGTGTGCCGCTTCTGGGTAGGGGGCGGTAAACTGTGTTTATTTATTTATTTGAAATGTCTTTTCATTGGTTAACTGAGTTACTGATTGACAAGACACCATAGCTGCACATTCATTTTGGTTTTTTGTGAAGTCTCATTTTTTAAAGGTGATTTAACATGTTTTGGTCTTCCATTTTCCTTAAATAATTTCTATGCGTGTCATTGTCCTGTCAGTCACCAACACCAACAGGAAAGGGTGGAAAAAGGCAGAAACACCAAGAAATGTGGTCATTGTGACTGGGCAGTACCTCATAAAGGTTATTGCATCATGACTAAACACCGCCCCAAGCCTATAACATGAATATCTCATGACCCAATAGGTCAAAGCAAAATAGGGCAACCCTTTCCAGACTGAGAGGCAGATATCCTATACTACATACCAGTCTGATGAGCCTATGATTAAAATTAAATGTTTGTGGCCATTTTCACCTGGAAATGAAAATCAAGACATTTTGTTACATTTTGTTTTGACCTTGACCTTGAGACTGGCTGAACACTATACAATATAAATGAAACTCATGGATTACCATTTGAAAAGTGACAGTCATTCAGCATGACACATACATGAATGTTTCACCAACAGCTTCTAGGTTCTTTTTTTGTCACAAAGCTGCACCTCTGTCATTGTATAGTAACAATTTAATGGTGATATTTAGGGGAATGTCTCCATCTAGTGTTAAATATGGGACATTGCTAAATCTAATAGTAGCAGTCTGTGATTCCTGTTTTGGATGATGGGATTTATGGACTTGTAAATCCTATGAAGTACAGTGATCACCGTTGCATACTGTTCTAACTACTATAGTAGTAATGCTGAAAAGTCAGACTTTTATACTTGCACAATACAAATCATTGAAAAGAGTTGTTCGACATTTGGTTAGATACAGATGTCTAAATGTCAGCTGAGAAAAACAGAAAGAACCACAATATTGTGTGAATGTTGTGTGAGATTTATTATGGTAGCTACAACATATCACATAACAGAATCTACATATTCATACACATATGAAATCTGCATACCAGTAAAAAAATAGTGTTCATCTATTTCACTTGCTGTTGTAATTTACCTTTTGTTTTTACATAGAAAACTGTGATGTCCTTAATACATTATGGTAATGAGTTCTAGCTTGTTTTCCTCTCAGGGTGGATCAGCTCTGTACATGATGAAAACTGTAGTACTTTTGTTCTTCTTTGGTTGCCATTAGAGGGCAGAGGGGAAGTATTTCTGCCTATTTCCTCACAAAACTTTGTGTGTGTGTGTGTGTGTGTGTGTGTGTGTGTGTGTGTGTGTGTGTGTGTGTGTGTGTGTGTGTGTGTGTGTGCGCCTTCATCCTGTGAAAAACTAATTGTTTGTATAATATCCTGTTATAGGTCACTGTATGATGCTTCATAGCATCTCTTTTTACTTTGGGCTATATTCACTTTTGTTTGTATGGATCACATGAAATGCAGTCGGAAAGAGTTGCTTAAGAGAAAGAATTTCCAAGAGCACTGGATCATATCAAACTTGATTGAATTGATGAAGTGTACATTTTAGATACTATAAAATGCTGCCGCACTATTCACAATACAGCAGAGTTCATTTGTTCACTTCTACATATGCTGAAGGAAAACACCATACACAAACCTGTATGTTGTATACTATTAATATAAAACACATACATTTAAGTTGATGTGTGTGAGTTAACATTAGACACAGGTGCCAGAGCAGTATAAAATTCAGGGTCAATTGTGAATTGTCACTCTGCAACACAACAGGCCTTTTTCATTGATTGTCAGACAGGTTATGTGCACAGAGTGAACTCATCCTTAGTGATGTTCCATTTCCTACAGAATTTTGAACAAAATTTCCGTTATTTAAAAATGTAGAAACTGTAACATTGAGGACACTTTACTTTAGGCCAAGAAGGATCCTTCCTTATAAAAAACATATTTTTACATTGGTCCCTCAATACAGAATCAAACCTGCCTTATTCATGAACCATTACTTTGCAACATTTCCCGATCTGTTTATGTACACAAGCAGATGTCAGTCACACAACTCTACAGAACAAGGTGCCTGTTGATGAGGGTCACAAAAAACACCAGTTTCAGCTGTACTGTGTTTTCTATATATTTTAAGGAATTAAATGAATCAATGCACATTGTTGATGCACCAAATATTTGCATTGAAGACATTGATCGAAATAACGATATGTGATACACCATATATTCACTGCACCTTCATTTTGTAAATGTAATCAAAGGTGAAAACAATGAAATCAACTTGTGCAAAGATACATTTCCTGCTTTACAGCAAAAGACCATAGATCACACAACTGCACAGCTGCAGTTCATGATTCCTAAAATCCATCATCAGGCAACTTTAAATTGGGCTCAACATAGTTTCTTAGGAAAGTTTCAAAAGACTGGCAGTTATGGTCTCTTTTTGGTCAGTAAATGTTTTTGAATTCCACAAAGGTTTTGAGATTTGATACATTGTCCTGTATGTTTTCCACTCTGAATGAGTCTGCTGATCATATCCTCTAAAAACATTATTAACTCCAATAAATCATTCTCTAGATCACAGAAAACTCACAGACTCTCCCTCAAATGCATGCAGGCACCTTATTCCCATACTGAGAACAAAGACATGCTTATCCTCATTTTCAGAAAATGAATAGTACAGAGATCAGCCATGTTATTCTTTAAAGGGCAAGTAAGCTTTTCTTTTTTACCCATTGGATCTCGGCAGCTGCTGTTTTGATTATGTTCATATCATTATAAAAGGGACAAATCTACCTGTCTGCCTTAGGCCTGAGGTTTGAAGACAAATCTTTATCATGTGACATCTCCAGGGTTTACCAGATGCCCGGTCCCCTAGACAGCTCTCTCATACTGTTCATCTCAAAGTTCAGTCCAGACTGTAGCGGCTGCCGGTACTTCTCTCCCAGTGATTTCACTGACCTGAGAACAGCTTCTTTACTCTCAGTAGTCCATTACTCCATTTGATTCTCACAGAGAGCTGGAGGCCTCCGCCCTCACCCTCCCCTTAGAGTTTGCCCCCCCCCAGTCCTTTATGAACCGTCATCCTTCCCCTGTGGGGTCTCTACGGAGGCAGGGGGCTCCTCTTTGGTGGGTGACTGAGCGCCCCCAGGCCCATCTGAGAGCAAGAGAGAGAGAGAAAAAAAACATATTCTCTGCATTTGCACACGTCTCTCACTTCTATTAGCCCTGCTCTTGAGAGGGGGCAATTTACTGCTTCACGCTGTACTGGTTTTCTGTGGGATGATCACTGATTTGGAGAGTGTACATTGAAGGGGGTAGATAAAGGGTGCAGATCAATCTGGAGTCAGTGGGGGGTGGATTTGAGGGTGGAGATTTGGGGACTGTGAAGGTGGCAGAGGGAGTGTAGATTGATTCGGTGTCAGTGTGGTTGGAATGGGGGTGCAAAGGGGATAAAGAGCACACACCCACCTGTCAGGGAGAGCTCGCCCAGTTTGAGCGGCAGGTCGGACGGGCTGACCCCTGCCGGGGAGCCCAGGACATCCGGCAGGGCATTTCTACGGCCCGAACGGCCAGAGGAGGCAAAGTCCAGCACAGGCTCCACCTCTGTCATCTCACAGCCCTTTATCAGAGAGAGAGCGACAGCAAAAAGGTGCAGGTAAAAGTGACAGAGAGGAGGGATGAGGGGACAACACAGGACTGTCATTATTATATAAGGTGAGTCAGTCTTTGTTAAGGCTGGTCAGTCTTAATATATATGGCCACATTGATGCTGCCACACTAATAAATGGAGCCTTATTTGTTCACACTGCATTCAAAGATGAAAATAGACTGTGTTGTCACTATTTCCCGCTAGAGGGAGCTATAGGATCAATATCCGTCATGCTCGGTGCTGCTGGGAAAGACATCCTCAAGCTGTTTTCAGTTTGACAGTGCATTTTGCTGTATGTCTTTACATATTCAAAGACACAGGGAGGTTAACATGCTCTCACAGCTGTCTATCCCAGCCTTGCCTATGACTGACAGCGGAAGAGGCTTTTAGAAGGGGGATATGGATGTTTTTCCCCCTCATACAGGAATTCGAATTTTAGCTCTGCTTTCAGCTGGAGCCCGGCAAAAAGCCTTCGGTCTTTTCAGTCCTTGCAGCGGCTCATAGGGACTTTGAGTTCAGCAAGCATCAGCACCATTCGGAGGGTAACTTAATGACAGTTTGTGTACCCAGCCCTTTTACAAACACACACACACGTTCACACACCCACACCCACACACATACACACACACAGTGAGCTGTGGTTCCTATGGCAACGGATGAAATAGCACCTCTGCCATAGCAGTGTGTGAATGCATGTCTTTTTTTCTTTGGGGGGGGTGGTGGTGGTTGGGGAGTGTTCTTTAAATAAACTGTGTACTGTGTGCACCCCCCGCTCTGTGGCTGAAGAGACCAGCAAATGTCACAATGCACCTCTGCCCATCTGTTCACAAACAGCAGCCCTCCCCACTTTACCCACAACAGACAAAGACATCTCAGATAAATCCCCTGTCCCCACTATGGGTATATTACACATTTATATACACACAAACATGCATACATATGCACACACACACAAATACTACTCATATAAGTATGCATTGGACTGGTCTTATAACTGGGTCCAAAAAAGCAGACCCCTGTGACAGAGTGCACTACGTCTACAGGGTTATTCTGAAGTGTGTTTGGCCACATTGTCTGAAAAGTCTTATGTAAATTTTATGGATTAAAACTGAATTCAATTGTCAGAGCCATGTAAAAAAGTATCACTAAGAAGGCCTTTTTTTCATCTAAGAAACATACTCAGAGTTAGGTCATGTCTCACAGAGGCTGATACAGAGGTTAGTTCATGCTTTTTTTTATGCAGTCTTCATGAGTCTCTGGTCTGCCTAAAAAAGCCATGTAACTGGTACAGACCACTGCACCTAGAATACTAACCACAACTAATAGGATATCCCACATCACCCCCATAATTTCCTCTACTGCACTCACTGCCTGTGAGATTTAGAATTGATTTTAAGGTCCTTGGTTGTCAAAGCCCAGAATAGTTAAGAATGGCAACACGTAACACATCTGCTAACTGACTTCCAACCCAATTGCAATCCTTTCCCTTGCTAAGGTAGTACCAGTAAATGTGTCTCTCAAGATTGGACTGGCTTTACTGGATCCAGGCTAGTGACTGGTGATTGGTTCATGATAGATGGGTCAGAGGCTGGCCTTTAGCCCGGGCTGTCCCTCTGAAGAACCTCTGAAGATAAGCGGCATGACCCAGTGAGGGAGGAGGCGCATGAATATTTCAGCAGGACTCCTCGGCACCCCCTGTGATGTCGGGTAGACGGCGTGAAGGTCGAGGGCCGCAGCAGGCGGCTGATCCGTCAGATCGGCGTGCTCAGACTGAGCCTACCCAGACAGGGGGGCAATTAGACACCACCTCTCTATCACCACCCCCTGATCTTAACTCCATTCTCTCCTGCCTTTATTCTCTCTCTTTCCCTCTCTTCGTTTGTCCTTCTCTGTCCTCTCTCCACCTTTCTGTGTTGAACTGCCGCTGTGCCAACAGCCAGACCTGCCGTTTCCAGCCTTCTCTAATGCAACAGAAGTTTTTCACAGACAGAGCTGTGGCCTACTTGCTGCTGAGATCACAAACAATCCACAGGCAAACTGTGATATTTGCTACTGACTTTGCAAGCAAAATACAAAAACTCCTCTCCCCTTCTTAAGGACTTGATGGTTGTTACATTATATTATTGTCATTTAGCAGATGCCCTTAACCAGAACGACTTACATAGGTTTCGGTTTTTACATGTTATCCATTTATACAGCTGAATAGTTACTGAGACAATTCTGGGTTGAGTACCTTGCCCAAGGGTACAGCAGCAGTTCCTCAGTGGGGAATCAAACCACCTACGAGCCCTGCTCCTTACCACTGTGTTACATTGCCACCCCAGAGACCCCTAGGGGTAGATGAAGGGTTGTAGTTGAGAGACCCCTTGAGGAAAAGCAGAGCACCAGTTCAGACTTCAGGACAGCTATGAGCAGGTAGACATCTGTCTCAGCCTGGTGGCACTATGGCCGGTGGATTGCCCAGAAAGCTGCCCCATGCCTGTGGTCTGTGTAACTGCTCGGCCCCCGTGCAGGGCAGGGCACCGGCACGGGTTCTATTTCCAGCCGGATGAAAGCGTGAGGCAGGCAGGAAGCTCCCACTGTTCCCCCACTCGGGGCTCTGAATGTCAGGCTCCTCTCTTGCTTCCTCCATCCAGGCCACAGACAGGCTGCAATTAGCACCCACCAGTCCTGCAGCAGGTGCACACACCAGGGTGCAGAGAGCAGACTGACGGAGGATTAGCAGAGCAGGTCCCCGACACACAGACTCTGACAGACAGGGAGTGAGGGTATCAGTCTGCGAGACGAGAAGAGGGAGCTTCGGTCTCAGGAAGTGAAAGTTTCCTTCTGACAAAGAGCGAGCAGGTATTAGTCTCACAGACAGGAAGTGGGAGTTTTAGTCTGACAGAAAGGAAGTGGAGAGTATCAGTCTGTGAGAGAAGAAGTAGAAGTTTCAGTCTCACAGACAGGAAGTGAAAGTTTCCCTCTGCCAGAAAGCAAGTGGGTATTAGTCTCCCAGACAGGAAGTAGGTGTATCAGTCTGATTTAAAGGAAGTAGGAGGTTCAGCGTCAGAGACAGAAAGTGGGAGTTTCCATCTGACAGAAAGGGAGTGGGTATCAGTCCCAAAGACAGATAGTGAAAGCACCAGTCTGACTGAAACAAAGTGAAAGCATCAGTCTCACAGACAGGAAGTGGGGTATGAGTCTTACAAACAGGAAATTAGCATCAGTCTCACCAACAGGAAGAAGGAATATCAGGCTTACAGACAGCATCAGAAAGTATCAGTGTCATACATAGCATATGGAAATCTCCATGTTTGTTTTTTTGGATCAATATTGAACATATTTTGCACAAATTCACTGACCTTTATGGTATGTGGATTGGCAAATATAATGGGTTCAGTAAACAGGATTTATTCAGTAAACAGGAGTTTATCAGACAATTTATAGGTCAGGCAATCTGTGCAACATCTGTGCAGCATTGATAAATAAAAAAACAAGCGCTTAGTCTCAAAGACAGGAAGTCTGACACACAGATGCAAGCTTGACCCTATTGCAGAAAAAACAGAATGTATTATGGCTCAGATGTATACTTAGGGAGAGTCAATGATAATGCAAACCACCATTCTGAGAGGCCTCGACAGCACAAACCACCCAAACCTAAATGCGTCCCGTGTGCTGGCTAAAGAGCCTGTCACTGCATCCCCACCTGTCCCTCATACCTCCAACCCAACAAAGGTGGGAAAGAAACATCACCTGAGGATCCCACTTCAGAGGCAGGTGTCGGACAGTGCTAACGAGATCGCTCCTGCTAACAAGATCAATCTTGCTAACAAGCGCGCTCTCTGCTCTACAGAGGTGTGGAGGCAAGTGTATTTTCAGCCTGCCAAGCCCACTTACTTAGAGAAAGAGCCACTTTTACACTTTCTTTCCCTTTCTATCTCTGTAATTCTTTCAGTTTGCATCCTTGTAAGAGCACGGTTTCTGTGATACCATCACTGGCATGTGTACCGCCAGACCCCCTCTCGCTATTCTTTAATAGAGGCCGCAGGCTGCACATTTGTGAGAAGCACATCACTGGTTGGTCTGTTGGCAGGTCTCTCTGACAGTCTGTCTTTAAGGTATTTTGAATGGGCTGTGTGCAGGTTTCTCTGGTGGTCTGCGTGTAGGTTTCTCTGGTGGTTTGTGTATAGTTTTCTGTGGCGGTTTGTGTGCAGGTTTTTCCGTTGGTCTGTGTGCAGGATTCTCTGGTTGTTCCATGTGCAGGTTGCTTTGCAGCAGTCCGTGTGCAGATTTATCTGAACTGGCTGTGTAAGGGTTGCTTTAAATGGGTTGTGAGCGACTCACAATGCCGCACCTTGTCCACACACACAGCCCTCATGCTGTGCACCAGGCAATGTGGTGACCTTCACAGTGGGCAAAGTCGTAAGTTTCTTATATCGAGGAAACCTGCTGTCTTAGTTAATTGACAAAGCACAGGGTTGGCTAGACTATGGTCATAAAGAATAAAAAACACCTTTTGCATGATGTCTCTCCCAGCTTTTGTTGGGTACAAAGTCTGTATATTGCTCTTCTCTGTTCTCCTTTATCTCCTTGTATATGTCACAGATTAAAATAGTGCTGTTTCCATAGAAACCGGCAACACTGCTTACAAACAGCTTTGTGACAACAAAGAGAGAAGGTGTGTTGGAAATTACTCCCTGAGTGCAGAGAATAATCTTAGAATGTATTCACCTTTTCAACGGCGCCCTTTTGTTCAGTGTTGTTTTGTACAGTCCACACCATGCACAGGTGTCCAGGGCACCGTGCAGTCCCATTCCTTGTATAACTGCATGCCCTTTGTGTATGTTTAGTTAACCACCCTGTGTCAATATCCTGTTTCCCTGCTAAGACTGTCTCCTGCCATTAAAATGACAAAAAATTGTCTCACTATTGCAACATCCAAGAACATGGTCACCACTCCATCTCCACTATTGTCATTGCTTTGTCAACAGTCCTTGTTGCAGCTCTGTGTAGCTTGTCCATTGCACAGTAATAGCATTTTGAGAATTTAACGCAATCCAGTTTTAGCCTTTTTGCCATGGCAGGGCCATTCACATACTGTAGCTGGCATAACTGTTCCCAGTCCTCTAGAGGCTCTCTGACACCCAACCAGTGCATGAGGGGTATGTGCCGCAGTTTGCTGATCTCAGATCAGACCCACAACTCATCATAAGCCCATGTCTTTGAGGGTTACTGAGTGTAACATTCTGTCCCGATCCCCATGGGGCCACCTGAGAGACTGGACTCAGATCCCGTCCGGTTCAACCCGCACACACAGCTCATTCAAAACAACAGCACATATGGTGAATAGCGCCGATGGATAAGCCAGAGGTACAGAGCACTGACTCACTCTGACAGCAGCACTTTTACTACAGAATGAGAAATCCCCTCTGCTGTGGCGATGATTCAGGTCAGAGAGGAAACCCCTTCATCTGCCCAGCACCCAGGCCTCATTCCTGTCACAATCCAGCAAAGCTTTTGAGGAATTAGTCATTACTCTCACACTGCAGGCAACTTTAGGAAATAGTCATTTGTCTTGGAAACCTCCACACGGCTCAGTCAAATTATACTGTACCCTGAATGCAGCAATCATTGTCATTGTCAGAATCCTTACAGCCTCAGTCACTCCTGTTACACAGCCAAAAAACCCAGGGCTCAGGAAAAATGAACTCTGGATGGCTAAGCAACTCTGAATTTCATAAAACAGTAATTTGAAAATCAAAATCAACTGTCAATCCAATACGTTGATTCTAGTGTCTTACAACATAGGTGTAACTAAGAAGCTCAGTACAGCATTACTAACAAAACTAAAATAAAACTCTAAAGATATAACACATAGGCACTCATTCCCTTCTGCCTCTCCTCTTCCCACTGTCTGAATGCAGTCCACTTCTAAGACTGACCCACTGAACCACATATCTGACACAAGGCTCCCAACATGAGGAGATGGTAGCTGACAGCAGATCCTCGAACCCGTGTACCGAGACAGCGTGTGAGCCCCGAGGCTCCGGACTCAGCTGTGCATCTTCTATTGATCAGTCTGCAGGCTTCAGTATGAGTGACGAGCACCGCAGATGAAAGGGTGGGTTTGATTAGGCTGGTTGCATTGGCTGTGACACGTATCCTGCTGTGCTCCGGCTGCTCTGCAGGAGTTTCGCTCATCAGCATGCCCCTTTCATGCCTCGGCGAAAGAGCTCACAGAGAAACATCACTCCCGACTTTCACGTTTCTCAGCCTCAAAAAGGGAACCTGCCACTTTCCCTCCACTCGGGAGTATCTGCTCCTCAGCCAAAAAAATAGGACTGCTTCCTGAACTTTAATCACATCCATACTGGAGATCTGTCAGTGTGGGGTGCCTCATCCGCCCCCCGCCACCCAACCCCCCCGCCTGCCAAAGTTTCCACTGCGCTTTGCCCCTGGGTGCCGGTTTGCCTGCTGTGCCCCCTGCCTCTCCCCTCTCCGCTGGAAGTACCGTTCCGCCTGCCTGACGCTCAGCACCCAGCACCTCACTAATCACCGAACCCTTCAGGCTCTTCCTCACACGTCTAACAGCAAACCAAGAGCTGGGGAAAAAACATCCAGACTTACAAGAGGAATAGAAGCAGCATCATTAAAATAAGCACACCAGATTGTGATAAACAAGCGTGCGGGTGCAAAGAACTCTCTGCCTTCCCCCACCTCCCCCCCAACTGCTGGCAAAATATGAGATTATTCACCAGTCATTACTGAAGGTTAATTGCTGATTCAGAGAAATGCCCTCTGTTAGCATGAGGATGAAATCAAGCCGACGTCGGCTGCCGCTGCATTCAAAAACTGATTTACTTTTGCATGACTGTGCACCCAGCCCCCGCACACACCTGCCCTCCTAGGGGGTGTAATCAACCTCAAGATCACCAAGATCAAGTTACCACAATTACCATGTGAAATCATGAAGGGTGACAGGCATTATCAATCAATCCCAGCTGTAAATATTCTGTCTATTTTAGCTACCTGTCACAAGGGTACCTGCAGGCAGCCTCATATGCACACATTGCTGAATTACAACAAATTGTTGGGCAAAAGGGTCCCGTTTAAATGCTGATGCAAAAACATCTATGTGATAATTAAAAAACATTGAATATATTTTCTGTCCTATCAAAACAGATTAATAAGAGAATAACAATCTTTTCTTTGTTGAAATGCAGACAACAAAGCAAAAATATCATGTCTCACTGAAAAATTGCTTAAATTTTTTGATTGTTCCGAATGAAAATGTTGTTTCAAGAAAACGTGGAAGAATCTCTCTGAATGCACTAGTACTGCCTGTCACAGACTACCGAGAGAGCACTACACAGATCTGATTAGCTGACAAGGAACACAGGCAATGCATCCATTTATTACATATTAGCTCATTTTCGAAGCCCCCGCTCTAAACTAAAACCCATAAAGAGGTTAAATATTTCAATGCACCAGCACACAATCATTTAAGAAGAACTGGAAAAGACTGAATTTACACTCTCACAGGGGGGAAGGAAAACTAATGACAACAAGGCTATTGAACTATTAAAAATCCACAACAGGTATGTCTCAAGTCAGCGGAAGCTGGGGTGGCAAGGATTTCAGTGAGTCAGACAGCCACTCCCCATGCCACCCCGTGGCCACACCCCCCAAAGCCCTGTCCCTGGTTTGAGGCAACAGATCCAGGCTCAGCTCCCTAATGGGAAGATGGGGAGCGGGACCTTTTCATTCGTCCTCTCACACAGCACAGACAAAGGGAAAAAGAAAGGGAAGAAAAAGAGACAGAGAAGAAGATAAAGAGAAAGAAAAATGAGGGGCAGAGAAAAGAGAGACGGCAAGATGAGTAGAAGAGACACACAGAGAGAGGCAGACAGATGGAGAGACATGACCTGTGAGTGTGTGTGAAGGAGGGATGCAAGAGAGGGATACGCGAAGCCCTGTAAAATCTGAGACACCCAGCCCCCGCCCCACCCCCACCCCCACCATTACCAATATCACCACAACCACTGCCATACACACCCACAACCACAACCACACACACACACACACACACACACACACACACACACACACACACACACACACACACACTGTGTTAACACAGCGTCACCCCCTGTCTCTAGCGTGATGCATTAAAACTGGGACCACAATCTGTGCCATTAACTATCAATATTTCAGTACCCAAATTCTTACAGAATTGGCTGTACGGCTCTCTGCCCCTAGACATCTTGCATCTGAACACACCAGCCATGGGTCCATTTTGCCTACATGTGCTTCACTTTGTGCTGGCCAGTGTCTGCATGGCCTTTTCTACTCACGACAACCCTCGCAGCAAGTTACAGCACGCAGATGTCAGAACATGACCTCTGTGCGCTCCCTCAGTTTGGTGCTTTTAACTGTACCCTGACCTGGATATCCGAAAAGTCTCTGCTATTACTCTATTTTCAGCAAAACGGAAAAAGCTTCTCTTATTACTCTCTGTTTTCAGCTCTCAAATGAATTGCGGGGAACCAAAGCAAGAAAGGCAAAAGGTACGGGGAATTAATGCTATTGTTTCCTTCAAGGTCAACCATGAATCAGCCAAGGATGAGGCATTATTTTGCACAGCAGTTGCATTCAGTAATTATTCTCCTAAAAGGACTTGCTCAGGAGCAGCATGCCTTGTGCTAAATGCCAAAGCAATGTGCTCTTTAGTTGTTTTATTTTCCATTCATCTGATTTGCTGAGAGTCGGTACAATTCTGAGGTCATTCTGAGGTGAAATCCAGGCATTCGACTTATTCTTGACAGGTGCCAGCATTCGGTTTGATGTCATGTGCCACAGCTCTGGTTTTGGGTAAAGGCACAAACTGAACCTGGTGATCAGAGGTCGTTTTGCCCAGCTACGGTATTGGCATCTGACTCCTTCTCTATGCCCTAAAAAGCACACCATTCCACAGTAAGGCTGAAATCCTCCAGTTTATAGCACTCCTATTTTGACATGTCTGTTGTTTGTCAACATCTATCACCCAGCAGCAAATTATTACCAAAGGTCACCTGCAAAATATCACCCAAGAGCAGTTAGTCAAAAATTTTAACTAATATTTGTAGCACCTGAGGGACATCACTGGTCATATCAAAGTATCAGGGTGTAGCAGGAGAACATAGAGAAAGGTCAAGGATGTTGCTCAGTACACTAGCCTCACTTACCAGCTGTGTATGAGGCCTCAGGTGATAAAGTCATGAAGGCTGGGCAATCAAAAGTAGCAGGTGATTTACCTGTTTGATCTGCACTTGGAAGGAGCCTATTGTCACAAGAGGAACCAGTGAGCAACAAGAAACACCAATCCGTGCAGCTATGGGCAGCATGCACACGCTTTTCTCAGTTAGGGGTGCGGCTGTCACCAGATGTCCGTTTGACTGGCTGAACAAGGCAGGCTTGACGCATAGCCAGCAGGAAAGGTTACCATGACACTGGGCTGGGTGCTAAAAAGGTCACTTGTGTTGTGATGCATTGCATTCAGTTTCACATATCATTATGCCTGGTTCTAGCAGACACATGTTTGATGATAAATGTTAAAAAACCTTGGCAACATGTTGACATAAATGAGGAGATAATGTCTTGGTGAGTGCAGTTGTGTCAGCGGTAACCTGTATCAGATGACGGACATCTGGTTTGCTGTGATGAGGCCTTTGTTGCGAAAGCAGGAAACATCATGTGATAAGCGCATAAAGGACATAAACCAATCACCTTTAGCAAACTCTTGGTTGATTTTTTTAGTTGATTTTTCTTGTTTATTTTAGCAAACATAAACGTGAAAGTGAAAATTCCAAGAGGTTAATCTGAATGGGAATTTAAGAAACCTGTGCAAATAAACTGGTTTTGGTATGATGTGAGAAATTACACTGTTAATGTAACAGAAAACAGAGAGAAATTTACAGATGAGACGGGCACATCAAAGTGCATGTAAAACATATCTTTGAGTGTGCTTACATACAATACATAACATGACAGTGAACATGGAATTTAGAATTGTGGACTGTGATGCTTTGAAGGCTGTTGGCTGAGACCCTATGCATGGAATCACTGCTGTTTTACAGGTTAAATGGTTATTCAGACTCCCTTAGTGAGGTTGAGCTATGAAGGGGGCCACAACATTGAACTCCATTTTGTGCATTTGTAACATATCATTTCATCTGTGTGCATCCAACCAAGAAACTGTAAATTAACCTGGATAGCGGGATCTGCTACAGAGATTAAATCATACAAAAAAAAATAACAAAGCCAAAGCTCTTTGATCAAATGCTCAGCAAACCCTTGCAGTGCACATCAAGCTTAGCTCTGGTATCACAAAGCCCAGCCCGGGGACAAACATGCCACCATCTGTGGGACAAGGGAGGCAGATGCGCCATCACTGACAGGTCCTGTTCAGTTACGTAACAGCTGAAGGGTGAGGCTGTCACAAGCCATCGGTCACGGCAGTCAACTGACGTTATAGCAACAGACGGTGGCAGCACAGCAACAAAGATTTTCAACATATATATATATATATATGTTGCTATCAGTGCTATCAGTGCGATGTACACCATGCTATATATATATATATATATATATATATATATAGCACATGCTATATATATATATATATATATATAGCAGTATATAAGACAGTCAGCTTGGTGTACATCACACTCATAGCTCTGGCCCTGCCATTCTTGAAGGGGTGTGGTCTAAAAAAGAACATCCATACTCATGACAGGAATGCAGTCAGCACCAGAAGCTCTTGGACAAAGGGAAAGCAGGAGCTCAGCATCTGGTCAGAATGGAATACCTGTGGAGGACCTGAGTTTCCCCATTTCTGAGCTGTGCAATGAGGTCAGTTCCAGAAATGGCTTTCCTGATGGTGACATTACATTCAGGTTCACCAGAGGAGCCATAGGCAGGGCTTGATACCTCCTTTTTTCCCAGCTCTGTCAGCTTTAACCAAAGTAGAAAAATATTTGCTGATGCCCTTGAATTTAATTGTCCTACATTTTTAAATCGCACACTTTATTAGTCATTCATAATCACTTGCAAGTGCCTTAATCCAAAACAAATTATTGCGCAGAGCTCACTTTTGGTAACAGTTTAGGTTTCTGACCTTTACACACCTGAAAGCACAGGTACGTACTATAAAACAATCCAAGATATGGGGTTAGACTTTCAACTTTAAAACTTGATATCTTGATATCCTATACACTCACTGCAGAAACTATACTCTCACCTTGTTCATGGGCAAAACAGTAGTGCCCACAGAATTTCAAACTACAACATTGTGGTTAAAAGCCTATACATCCCTATTGTCTGCTATTATTCCTGTCTCTGTCTCCCCTGAAAGGCTCAGTATTGAATTTGCAACAATGAACTACCTTCAGTCTTTATGCAGTTCTATCACAGCTCACGAAAGCCATTTTGTTTGAGATGTTTCATGTGAAAATCAGTGGGGGGAACTCTCCCCTCTTGTTCTTGTCTTGACCTTTGTGTCCATGAGGTAAACAAACGAAGTCTGTGAGTGGGGTCTAATAATTTTGGGGCACACAAACCACTGCTTGCGGCGCCACGGGGACTACAATGTCAGGGTATTTTACCTTCTGACAGTCTCCGGCTATTTTGGATACCCCCACCCTCCTCTGTGCCCCAAACTAAACCCTGTTTCTTAGACCAGTCGATGTCTGGGTGATAGCAACATAAGCGTTAAGCCTGATTTCTTCCCCGTGCTGAACTACAAAGATGCGCGGTTCTGCATCAGTGCATACTAAGCCGCTATTTGGGACTGGCATGGTTTTCACGCTCCACTACCTGTAACTAAAAAGGCAAAGTTAGACGCTTACAAATATTGTTATGATAGAGTCCCTGCTGATCTCATCTCGTTTCACCCTTAAGAGATAAGAATAGATAGCACTTTATTGATCCCCAGGCGGGGAAATTTCAGATAACTGTTCATAAACCCATAAAAAAGATGTCTGAACAATTGTACATTTAAACGATTCCCCAGTCAATTAAAAAGATCTACCCTATATTAAATTGCCTAGTCGTTGACATAAACGCAGGGTGTTAATATCAGATAATAGAGCACATGGCTCAATAAAAGTGAAAACCTGATCCCAGCGATCCATCAATGTCCGCAAAAGTACATTCGTTCATAAACTATTTAATGTTTTCGTAATTATAATTTGCCAGGGTTAGTGATATATCACAATAATGCCGTGGTTTATTTTAATATGTATCTCATGTCATCACATTTAAGTTACAACGTTTAAGCCCTGATAATTTCAATTAAACCGATAGTGTGAAACACCGAATACCCACGGCGCTTTAGATTTGAGAGTAGTGTGTAGCTCCATGCATGTGCGTCGTTGTGTATGGTCGTATAGAAGTATATCCATAATGCTAAATACGTGTCTCAACACTAGCTTATGATAACTTATTGATTAATGGAGTGTTGATACACTAAACTATCACTTCACTATGTTATTCACTGTCACCACAAACACACGGCAATGCATCCTCGCAATTACGTTCCACTCAACCGCGGCAAAATAAGGGGGAAACTTACCAGCAATGAAATCACGAGGCAAGTAATCCAGTTTTTACTTTATACTCTTATCATGTCCTTTCCAAATATCTGATTTCCCTTTTTTCTTTTAAGTTGAGCCAACATACGTACTTCTCCCATACGCTATCCGCAGCATCTTTTTCCTAGGCGGCTGTGATTACTTTTCGCAGTGCGCTGAAAGATAAAGGTACCAGCGACAAGACGATACCAAAGTCAGCACAAGTGGGGGAGTACGACAGAGAGAGCAGACCGTAACATTTCGAAAACTGAGAAAGGTTTTATAACGAGAACCCCATGCATTCAAAATATGTGTTTTTATTTACGAACAACGTGGATTTGAAGCTTCATACACGAACACTTTAACAATGGTATATCAATAGGACATTCAACACACACACACATTTAGTTGTACTGACCCTTGATAAATGGTACTGACTTCGTTTTAGTCTGTCCAGCCAGGTAAGGGGAGACGTGTTGAAGTGCGCGAGCATGTTTTCCCTGTCCCTTTGGTAATCAACAGGTCTGGAAAATCATATAAACCTGAAGTAGGTCCATTATACCGGGCAAAAATCAATATGAAATAACGTATGGTGCATTGTATCTCACACATTGCTTTCCTAGTGATTGAACAACATGCTGGGACCACAGATTTTTCAAGTGCAAACAAGTCCATCTGGGACAAAAAGAGCATGTTTTATTCATACCATTTAATCTGACCACGTTTCAGTTCTACTGGCATTTAAATAATTAAAGAACTATAAAGCTATTTTGGCTGCAAAGCAGCAACCCTTGAAACGGTAATATCGGCTCAACGACTCATTAACTGCCTGACACAGTAAATGAACGGCTCCTGCAGGAATGGTATTACGCCGCTAGAGGGCGACAAAGGACAGAAATGTAGGTCCATTCAATTGAATGGTAGCGGTCCAGTTTTAATTTGACCAGAGGTCCAAGACCAGAGGTATTTCATGAGGCACATCTGCGTTTATTTGAAAGGGATCCACCTGTGTTGGTGCTATAAAAATATACACAGTCCCTAAAACTATGGCGGAGATGCAACAGCCGTGACAGTGGGAACAGGAGGAGGGCGGAGGGAGAGTGGGAGAGAGGAAGGCAGCGGGGTCAGAGAGAGACACGCCATCTGTGTGATGTGCAGCGGGGAAAGGCAGAGCATCAGGCCGGACTGCCTGTCCCAGCGCATTACTGCGCTGAGTGATGCATTTGCAGGCAATGAGCAACGGCAGCGGTCACCACTGAGACCTCAGCAACCGTGTGTGTGTTTGCGTGTGCTCATGCACATGTCCACACAAGTGACCATGTGTGCGTATCTATGATTCATACTTGTGTTTGTGTGTATACCTGTGTTCCCCAACCTCAATACCACCGCCAAGACAATTTGTGTGGGGACAGTATCGCCGGCTTTATTTATGTAGCCTAAATATTTACAACCACTTAAACGTATTTTATCGTGATTTTTTTTCCTTTTTTCTGTGTCAAGTCTTTTCTAATGTAAGCCTAAGGTGAAGAAGGTTTCTTCCATTGCAAAACCCAATAGCTCCATAAATAGCCGAAGTTTTTTTTTTTTTTTTTTTTTACACTGTCTTATCCTTTTCATCTTACGCGTCTTGGTCTTTTTTTCCAACTCAAGCTCAGCGCAGTCGATCCTGATTTGCCAGAACGCGCAACGACTTACACTATGCTTAACTCACGCCGAGTTTCGTTGCATGGAAAATGCGGATCCTTAGGAGAGGTGTGGTTACTGGAAACACGGAAGAAACTCAATCACTTTCCGTGTTTACTTTTTCCCAGCGATATTTTTCTGAAAATTACTTTTAAAACGAGAAAATGGGGGCTTGTATGGCACTGTGTTCCTTGGCCAGCTGTGTGAGTATAACATTAACTATATTTTTGATAAATGATGAGGATATTCCTTCTCTTTTTTGAAAAACGAAAAGTGAACTAAAACTAGGCATGTAAATCAAGGTAACTGCCGAGGTATAAAGGATTGCCAGTAAAGAAATCTTGAATGTGCATTTGTGATCTGTTTAGTTCCTCTAATTTTAGCATAAAAGACATTTGCCCAGGTTGGTCGTGTTAACAACCATTTTTCTCTGGTTGCTCAATACTAAGTTTACGGTAGAGGATATCCACACGAGATTCCAGATCTACGCAAAAGACGTCATCCCTTCGAACTCATGATCACGGAGTGCTGTATTGTGGGTGCTCAAGCCAACTTCTAAACAACTTTTAATGTTGTGAAAATGTGCTGTTGAAATTTTACATAATTAAAAATCATACATAAGGATGCATTGCTGTAAAAATACATGTTTATAGGGATATCTCTACAACTGTCTGGTCTGTTATATACACGGTCAAACATAATATCGTCTTTTTATGTTTATGCTTTGTTTTATATCGAGCCAATAAAATAATTTTGCGAATAATATGGCTGGTACACTGTCTCCTGTAGCGGGAAAAGGGAGATTTATGTCTCAGTGATCCCGGTATCTTGGGCAAGGTGCGCCACACCTGTTTTACCTGTACTAGAAAACTCCCTGCTTTGTCACAGTCGTAGTCGCCGTCGACAGTTTTAATTCGTTCTTGTCTCGTTACAGAAATGAGTGAACAAAGAGGTAATCTTTGTGTTTGTTTTCATATGTTGCGTTTATTAAGTGATTCACTGTGCAAATATTGAAGCATTTTTAAAGTTTCCCTCCAAAAGGCACTCGTCACAAATACATTTCATTACGTTACGTCATTTAGCAGACGCTCTTACTCAGAGCGACTTCCAAATAAGTGCATCAGTTTGGTAAGAGTAGTTATCGAGAAGTATTACAGGAGGTCAGTAAGATACTGAGTTAATTGCTAAACTCGTGTAGGGTCGATGAAATAATAAACCTGTTTTTGAGCAGTGTCTTTCAAATTATAAATTATTATTATTATTATTATTATTATTATTATTATTATTATTATTATTAATATTATTGTCGTCATCATCATTTAAGTAAATTAAGAGCGAAACACATGAAAATAGAAATGCAGACATGCATGCCGGAGATTTAACACAGCTCTCACTGAAATGAGACTGAACAGTAGCTGCAAGAGGAGAAAAAGTCTTTGGTAATTAAGGAAGATAAAAGAACCTTAGGTTGTTATGGAGCAAACTCGGACTGGTTTGCAATGATCTAAAAAGGAACTCAGTGTCCTGTTACATCAAATATTTGTGTCCTCACTGAGAAAGAGATTTAAGGTGGACGCACCTGAACCCCCTCCCCCCACTACTGTATTTGGATCCGGTCCAGGTGAGACGCTCTGACGGAGTGTCTTTAAGGGAAGAAGCACAATTTGACTGTGCAGTGGCCTGAATAGTAAACTTGTCTGTGTATTTGGCCAACTCTCTTTGACTCCCATCCCCTGAAACATGACTTGAACACAGGATTGTCTTATTTCTCTTCTCTCGCTCTCTCTTTTCATCACTCCTCTTCCCTATTTGCCTCTCCCCCCTCCCGTTTTCATTCTCAACCTCTCCGCCCTCAATGTCTCTTTCCCCCTTTCTTTACTTCTCCACCTCCCCCTGTTGCTTTTTCTCCATCTCGCTCACTGCCCCTCTCGATCTCTCTCTCTCTCCCCCTCTAGGCCTCGTGTCTGTGTGGCTCCGCCCCCTGTCTCCTCTCGGGTTGCTGTCCCTCCACCAACAACTCCACGGTGACCCGGCTGGTCTTCTCCTTCTTCCTGCTCATGGGCACCGTGGTGTCTGTCATCATGATCCTGCCAGGCATGGAGACGCAGCTCAAGAAGGTATACAATGTGCCACCAGCCTCTAGGGGGACCAGAGTTAACCCCAGTTTACACATAACTTCAGCATATCTCCCCTCTTCAGTCTCTCTCTACAGCACTCAGCTGGCTGTTACCCAGCCAATGCACCATGTTACCAGTGTGTTATCTTAATCTACTCTGTTAGTCTCTTGTATTTCAGTTTGTTTCCTGCAGGACCCCTTCTTCATTTCTTGTAGAGGATAATACACAAGTTCCCATAAAATGAATATTTTACTGTCAGGTCAATTAAAAGGACCCTTTGGCTTTAGTTCCTGATGGATGTCTTTTTTGTGTCTAAGTGTCTAACCTGTTTATCCTTTTTATTTGAATGCTCAGAGCATTGTTCATCAGATACTTCTTTTTTTAAGCGTCTAACCTGTTTATCCTTCTTATTTGAATGCTAGGAGCACTGTTTGTCAGACACAGTTGCTAGAGCAATAAACTCAAACTGGCTGGTGGAACCATCATTATGTAAATGCCCCCAGTGTTCATTATGTAAATGCAACCAGTGTTCTCTCCAGTTTGTGTAAATCCTATGTGTTGGTTGCTGTTTTAAGTGAAATGTCAAGGTGGAGGAAGTAATACCATAAATTGAATCACGAAGGGAGAGCAGACTCTCTGTATTCCCTCTCTCTGGAGTTTTTCACCACAGATACCTTCTGGACAGATATTCAGCTGGGTAAAAATTCTGCCTCTGCCATTGTTGAAGCCAAACATTATGAATATTCATTAAAGAACATTTCTAAAGATAGAACATCCACTGCTGGCACCCCAGCTCAGAAAGCATCAGAGCCTCCCATTACCAAACGGAACATGCCACACCTGGGAGTATGGAAGGAGGAAGGAAAACTAATGGGATAATCTTCTGATTTGCTATCTCTAGTTCAAGTCACCATTGAAATCAATTATTGTTAGAGGATTTAAGGAGCTCTGATGTTCTGTGACAGTCATGGGATATTCATTGGCAGAGATAGAATTTTCCATATAAGATATTTAGTCTGATAAATGGTTACTGCAGACTGTCTTTGTTAACCTTGTGTTGTGTGCATGCCTCAGATCCCAGGCTTCTGCAAGGGGGGTGCCTCGATATGGGGCATAGAGAACAAGGTGAACTGTGACATCATCGTGGGCTACAAGTCTGTGTACCGCATGTGCTTCGCCATGGCCTGCTTCTTCTTCCTCTTCTCCCTCATCATGATCCGGGTGCGCAGCAGCAAGGACCCCCGCGCCCCCATCCAGAACGGGTAGGTTCTGCTGTGACCCCTGAGCCCCTCCATCACTCTGGGGTCTCAGTCGTCCTCTATCGCCCTCTGCTGGTCAGAGAGTAGTAGTGCCACTCCAGGCATCATAAGCTCTTGTTGCATTATGTTCTCAGCCGAAAAAATTATAGAGTGAACAGGTGTCAGGTAGTCTTCTAGCTGTATAGTCCTCTAGCTGTATTTAAGGGATGAAGGTATTTATCCCCTGCAAAATGCAGCTGTGGTTAAATGAGTAGTTTGTAGTATATTGTATGCTCCACATGTTTCTGGTACAGAAACACAGAGCAAACAGTGTCACTGTCATGCAAAATTTAGTTTAGGAGGCATCTTATAGAGAATATTGAGAGTGTGTGTGTCTTGCTCTGTCTGAAACCTTTGGAATTGTGCTCTTCAGGTTCTGGTTCTTCAAGTTTCTGATTCTGGTTGGTATCACCGTGGGAGCCTTCTTTATCCCAGATGGAACCTTCAACACAGGTACTACTTAAGGTTGACATTTGTCTCACTAATTAATATCAATGGTATCTAATTTTTCCAATGTTATAGTTCTCAAAGTACACATTTTAACCAACAAGTATTTCATTTTTTCTTATAATGTGCTAATTCATAGGTAAGAGCCTTCATATCAATTTGAAATAAACTGAGTTTCAATATTTGGATCAAAAAGGTCTCTTTTGCCCATCTATAATTAAAAAGTATAAACTGAATCACTTTGGAAGCACCAGGGGGCACTATTGCTCTACAGGTTGTAGTTGTGTCTGGGAAATTGCTGCACATTGAATGCTTTTTCCTTTGTTGTCCTCTTTAGTGTGGTACTACTTTGGCGTGGTCGGCTCCTTCATCTTCATCATCATCCAGCTCATCCTCCTCATCGACTTTGCCCACTCCTGGAACGAGGCCTGGGTGGAGAGGGCTGAGGAGGGCAACCGCAAGTGCTGGTTTGCAGGTAAAATACCACAATCAAACCACACGATGGCGCCACACGTGGGTCTGTTAGTGTCTGGAACAGTGTATGACCCACTGTTGGGGTTACAGGGTCATTAACATTACATGTACAGCTCTGATATCAGGCCTGCTGATGAGAGAATTTTCCAAATATGAGAATAAGAGGGTCTCTCTCTGTCTTTCTCTCAGTTTCACTTCAGGTCGCTTTGCAGGCACTACAAACAAATGTAGCAGAATCAAGCAAAAAGGCAGTTACAATTGCTGTTTAGACAAAGTTATTTCAGAGTTAAAGTGTGTAAGGTTTGCATAAGGTCCTTTGGCATCGCTTGCCCTCCTGCTCTCTTAGGCCTACTCTCTTTCACCATCCTGCATTATGCCCTGGCCTTCGCCGCCGTGGTGCTCTTCTACGTCTTCTACACCCAGCCTGACGACTGCACAGAGAACAAGGTGTTCATCAGCCTCAACCTCATCTTCTGCGTCATCGTCTCCATCGTGTCCATCCTACCCAAAGTGCAGGTACTCTGAACTCGGAGCACCACCCTGCTGTGTATGTCTCCGAGTGTCTGCCCACTCGCACCTCACGCTTCTCACACCTTTCACACCTCTCTTTCTCTCTCTCTTTCTCTCTCCCAGCTCACTAGCTGGTTAGCATTGTTTTTTGAATGAAGATGAAAAGAAACAAATAAAGTGAACTTCATTATCAATTCACAGCATGGTATGCAGATTCACTTCTGTTTTTTTCTAAGAATTTGCAACAGCCACACTTTTGCTTTCCCATTTTCACCCACCTTTTGGTTTCTAACACATTGTTCCTCATAAAATATGTGAGTGTGACCAGGGTAATAATAACTGACATGAAATGACAGGGGTGAAGTCACTCAACTGTGGTTTAGCAAACAAATAAACTATGCATGAATAACAAGGTGTGTCCATGTGTGCGTGCATGTGTGTGCATGCACGTGCGTGTGTGTGTCTGCACGTGTCTGTGTGTTGCAGGAAGCTCAACCTCAATCCGGTTTGCTTCAGGCCTCCCTCATCACTCTCTACACCATGTATGTCACATGGTCTGCCATGACTAACAACCCCAGTAAGTCACGTGACTAACCACATTTGAAAATCACATGACCCACAATCCACAAAGTCACATGAACCCCTTTGTGCACTTCAGTTCCATCTATTCTATAGAGGTACAAACCTTTTTTGATCACAGATTAATTTGGACGCAACTTGTTTCTTTTCTGTGCAACTGTCTTACCATAGACCGTAAGTGCAACCCCAGCCTGCTCAGCCTGGTCTCAGGCGGCAGCAGCAGCACCCCCGCCCCAACCAGCGCCCCGGGACAGGTGCAGTGGTGGGATGCCCAAGGCATTGTGGGATTGGTCATCTTCCTCTTCTGCACCCTCTATGCCAGGTAACTGCTGGGCCCCTCACAGCTGACTAGTGTAAATCAGGCTGAGCATGGTCACAGTTAGCAGTGTGCAGTTGGATCTCATCATGGGATCAGTAGGTCGGAGATTCAGATTGGTTGCAGCTGAGCTGGTGTAACGCCGAGGCCAGATTAGGGTAAAGTGTCTTTTATCCAAGTTGTTAAGGGAAAACGTGTTCGACTAAGGCAGCCCTGTGATATAGATTTGTAAGGAACTAACCTTAACAGACCTAAACAGAAGGTTGCAGCTTTGATTTGCAGGTGGAGTGCTGTTGAAAATAATGGGATGCAGTAATGTAGAGTAGATAGATCAAATAGTTAATCTTGGTCTATTTCATTATTTGTCACATCACACCACCTTATGACCTCGTTTCTGTGCCCCACCCACCCCCAGCATCCGCTCCTCCAACAACACCCAGGTGAACAAGCTGATGCAGACAGAGGAGGGCCAGAGGCTGTCGGCCGACGTGGAGGCCACGCCCGGAGAGGACGGAGTGAGACGCGCGGTGGACAACGAGGAGGACGGCGTCACCTACAGCTACTCCTTCTTCCACTTCTCTCTCTTCCTGGCCTCTCTCTATATCATGATGACTCTCACAAACTGGTACCAGTGAGTATCAGTCCTGTGTGTGTATGTGTGTGTGTGTGTGTGTGTGTGTGTTTTTGTCTGTGTTTTTGTGTGCGTTTTGCGTGTGCTTATTTGTGAGTGTGTGTATGTGTGAATGTCTGTGGGGGTATGTTGGGGAAGAACTTGCTTTGAATTTTACGGAAGATCAATGGTGATATCATAGCATGTTTTATATTTGTTCTTGTTTTGCGTTTGCCAGAATATTAACATATTGGACAATGTTCATTGAATATTGACACAGTCTGAATATCGGTGTGAGCTGTTCAGATACTTATCATTCAGTGAATCAGGCTGGTAGTGGAGTCTTTGCCTTCATTTCCAGGGGAAACAGGCTTTAGTTCCCAGGTGTAAGACACTCAGGTGTTCTTTCCTCCTGCAGGCCCGACACAGACTACCAGGCCATGCTGAGCACCATGCCGGCAGTGTGGGTGAAGATCAGCTCCAGCTGGCTGGGCCTGGCTCTGTACCTGTGGACCCTGGTGGCCCCACTCATCCTGCCAGACCGAGACTTCAGCTGAGCGGCACCATGGTCCAAATAGATCACAAGCGTAGTGTGTCAGAACAGGGGTTATGCAGGTCAAACGTGTGTGCGTGGGTGTGGATGTGAATGTGTTCTGCACTTCTGTGCTTGTGTCCTGATCTGGTGGGGTTTGGTCTCGTCTGCAGATAAAAGCTCTGAGCTACAAGTTTTATCGGTCAGTATGAAGGATATGGGTACAGCCTAAAAATTTTCACTAAATTTTTCAATCAGTTTATCATATATATGTGCATACACACACACACACACACACACACACACACATATCCATTGTCTTGTAATGTATAGCATATAACAGTTTAACATCATCACAGTCTAGCAATTTATAATCTGCTTGACTTTTTTGTTAGCTGTAAATCATTCTTGCAGCTTTATCAGATTTCGGTTATAACCAGAACACTAAACATGTCCATTGATGGGCCCTCCACTGATACTGTCCCTGGTTCAGTATCAGTGTATTGCACAAAGTGGTTTAGGATTAGGATGAATGTTGGGACAACTGGTCCAAGATGAGTAGTTGGCAACTAGGTCCAACAATCCATACATGAAACACCTTCTAAAATGTTACCTCTGACTTAAATATGCAAATTGAACTTTAAGACTAATGGGGAAAGTGTTTTGTTTTATTCTCCTACTTGGGGCATTTGCATATTAGGATTTACTTATTAGATGTCTCCTCATCCATGTCTCAGTGTATACTGTATCTGTAGGTCTATAATTTTGGTAATGTTAAGTGTTTCCCAAATATGATTTTGGAGCACTCCTGTTGGGGGTTTGTTTTTGTTATTCGTGAGGCCTTCATTACTTAGGTTAGATAAGACTTAATTGAGTCCTTATCTGGATTTTACTTCACTTAGACATTATGTTTTGAAAAATATTTTGAAGGTTCTCAGTGCTGACAGAAAGATACAAGTGATGAAGATGATTCAGTAAAGTAGCTAAAATAAAGATCAGCACACACAGTGATTCCCCAGGACTAGGTTTGGGAAAGCCTGGGCTTGTTTCTTAGTCCTCTTTCAATTAATACTAATATACTGTAAATCCTCCACTGGTCTTTTCATTGGTTTTGTTAAGAGTAAATTATGAATTATGTTCACATTCATCGCCATGTTAAGGTGGCAGTTATATTTGTATGCACCACTGTTCTGATTTTATTCCCCTTTTAGAGATGTGTACATTTACATTTACTCATTTTATTCATTTCACAGATGCCCTTATCCAAAACGTGCATTCAGTAGAGTTACACATGCAGCTGTACAGATGCTTCTAACTTTTTACTCCCATCACACTGTTTATCAGGGTTTATTAATGCTGAGCTTTGTACATCATCAAACAAGCACATCTTTATTCTGCTTTAAAACAGTGGCTGCACAACAGAAAGCTTTACTTTAATATTACCAGATTCTTATTTTCAATCATGTTTTGTGAGTTGTGTCTTTGGTACCATAATGCCATATATTTCTTTTTGTATACAGTTAAATGAGGTGTAGATCTGTGCACAGGTCAATATGGAAGCAACTATCATTTATTATGAAAACCATGTCAGTAACTGTGGGATTGTTATTGATTGGGGCTATAATTTTCTTTCCATTTTTTGTATTGTTTCTCTTCTTAGAGATTTAAGACAATAAATAAAAGGCTTTCTATATAGAAACCAATGTCTAGTACTTTTCTGGTGCTAAATTAAGATAAATGACTCAGATTGTCGAACAAGTGAGTGGTGCTGGCAAGACTCATTGGAAATTGTAATGTACCTCTAAAGAAAGAGTTCTGTGGAACTGATGAGATAAAAATCTAGATTGTTACAGTAACTTGCCGTTTTGGCACAGATACAAGGTGTTTTTTTTTTACCCCCCAAAGTGTTTTGAAAGTGCAACCCGCCCTAGATTTGTGGCCAAGTCATAACTTCACAATTGCTAACATGCTGGAGTAAACTAGAAACTAGGGCCACCAGCCAAGGTTTAGCTGCTGCACACAGTCTCAATGTGGGTGTAACAACAAACTCCCGCCAAGGGTCAGTGAGCGTCCAGCCTTGTGACCTGGGTTAAGTTGTTACACCCAGTCTCTTGTGTTTCACTGGTGAGTTTGTGCAAGCTTGTACTGACCTGGGTTCAGTTGCTGGTGAGTTGTCGATGTCCACCACAAAGTGCTGTGTCATGCCTGCCAAGGAAAAGTTTGACGGTCTGATTTCAGGATGTGAGTGATGCCTAATTTGCAGTTTCTTTTGCTATAAAAAATTGTGTTCTTCTATATTTCAATTCCTTTTCGCTGTAGCCTGAAACTTGGACCCCTTTTGCCACCAGATGACAGCGTTGAGCCATTGAAGTCAAAGGAATAAGCAGCCATTTGTTGAGATTGATACCTGTCAGTAAATATATGACCTTGCGATTACTCCTCCTTTAAACTATTGCAGTACCTAGATGCTTTAACATGGCTATTTTTTAAATGACTATTTACCCCAATGTTATGACCTACAGTACCAGCCAAAAGTTTGGACACAACTGATTAAGATAATGGGACACATGCATTCAAAGACTTTTGTATCTAAAGACTTATGCTTGAAATTTGTTTCTTAGACAAATATAAATAGTGAAGTTGATGCCTATGTATGAGTTTCTGTCCAATTTTTTTTTATTTTAAAAAATATTTTTCACTACTTTGAAGAATCTAAACTATAAGTTTTGATTTGTTTAACTCTTTTGTGGTCACTCCATAATTCCATTTGTGTTATTTCATAATTTTGATGTGTTCATTGTTATTCTGAAATGTGGAAAATAGTAAAAATAAAGAAAAACCCTTCTAAGAGTAGGTGTGTCCAAACTTTTGACTGGTACTGTATACCCAGCCTGGCCACCTAACCTGACCTTACCTATGGCAAGTATAAGTCCTAACAGTGTGTGTGCGGTGTATGTCTGTGTGTGAATATAGAAAAGCCAGATAAGCAACAGAAAGGAAGGAAAACCACAGAAAATAAAAGGCTTCTGCTTCGAGATTGACGACTCACAATCCCTGAGCGATGCAACATGTTAATGAGGGACTTGCCTGGAAAGCAAGGCCTGGAGGAGATTGCTCTTGAAGGGTCCATTTGCTGGCAGCCCTTTTTTCTAGTAAGGAAGGACCAGACCAAATATCCTTTCAGATCAAAAAGTAGCATTCAGTCAGTTCAACAGCTGTTTCAGAATCAGGAATGCAGGTGGAGTTGTATTACTGGAAGTAAGTTCTGTTTATTTTGTGTCAAGCTGCTAATATGAGTCAAAATTCAACTTTTATACACTTGAAATTACGTTAAAAAACAAACATTTATTTCAAGCATGTAATGGTTAACATTTCAATTCTCTCAGGACATCACCGGAAGAGTCAAATTGTTACAAATAAGGAAGGACTTCGGATGCTATCATTCTTTCAGCTGAAAAAGGAGATAAAAATAACTTCATGAACCTCCACCACAAGACTCATAACACCAGAGATTCCATTGCACAGTGCTGTGTCACGGTGTGCTGAACCTCAGGGAATCATGGGTAGATTTTATCAATTGTTTAATTCGATAAATTAGAATGAGAGTTTAAAGTTCAGTTCCTGGAATGCTGGCACATACTGTATAGTGGTTTTTTTGCTTTAGCCAATCACCCTGGTTTGAGCTTTCAAATCAGTTAATTCTACCCATTCATACCCTTTCCATACAGCGATAAAACATTTTTTGGGTATAGAGTATTATCTTAAGGTGTGGTGGATCATTCAGCACCCCTACGCCCCCATAACAGAGAGTGAAACTGAGCAATGCAGCAAATGAGGTAAATAACAGCAGAGGCTGGAACAGAAACCAGTATGAACATGGCACACCTGGGGGCTGGCACCACTGGGTCTAATGATTTTATGGACTGCTTGAAGCACATTATACTACATTACATTATTGGCATTTAGCAGACACTCTTATCTAGAGTGACTCACATAAGTTACAGTTTCTCATATTATTCATTTATACAGCTGGATATTTATTGAAGCAATTGTGGGTTAAGCACCTTGCCCAAGGGTGTAGCAGCAGTACCCCAGCGGGGAATAAAACCAGCAAGGTTTCAGTTTCAAACCTTGCTCCTTTACCACTATTCTGTATGCACTGTACATTGCTGTCCACAGAATAGAAGATTTAATGTTGTGTAAGGAATGTAATGTAGGGATAGTGTAAAGAATATACAGTAGACCTATGGAGAGAATTGACAAGTACAGTGTATTGTGATGGGATGCAGTGTGTTGATATGACAGTGTATTACAGATACATAACATTTTTTAACAGATACATAACATGATTAACACAAACTAACAATTAACAAGCATTTGGGTTCTAGGCGACAATAGAAGGCTCTCCTTCACTTTTTTGAATGTTTTTTTCTTGCAATTCATTTAATTTTTGTTCCTTCAATCTTGCAAGCTAAACAGCTACCCAATCCCATGCATTCCTGACCCTCCTTGTTTCCACAGGTCATAACTATCAAAGATAAATGAGCTCTCAGTTTACCTTCCTGCTTTAAGCTAAACAAAAGGTTGATGATTCTCACCAGAAGGGGAGGGCATCACCATAATCCAGTCAGTGGTTGGAATATTTTTTTTATCCAATCTGTTTTTGAGCAGGGGGAAACAAGGGAAATACTTTGATCCTTGAAGATTGTAAAATTCACAATAAAAAGATGAAAGGTAATGACGTATTTGCACACGATTATGTGTCTGTGGAAATTTGAAGAGGATGGTAAGATAATAAGAGCACTTTCAGGGTGTGGCGGCACTGCCACAGTGGAGCAATCATACCCGGATGCTTGGCACTTATTTTGTCATGGAATCCAGACAGTTGGGGGACACGATTGCTAAAACATCTCCTCGGTCACCATAGCAGCATCATCCTGCAGGTATCAAGCATTCCTTGTAGTATGAATGAGAGGAGTGTGCTGTCTCAAACTCGTGAGCTTCGGCTGTAACGTTGCCTAATATGTAGATGTAATGCAGTGCCGTTTGCTGATTCTCGCTCTGATAAGTCAACGGGAGCAGGGTTTTTTTCATTGTCAGCCCCTATCCCAGCAGCACCAGTGGAGACTGCTGTCTGCCCATCCTCAAAGGAGTGTTTACATTCCAGGTTGTTGCAGTGACACACTCACTCCCCTGGAATGAGCAGGGGGAGAGGGTCCAGGTGTCAGGTGTGTATCTTCACCTTGTTTCGTGAGGTGGGGACACACGTAGTGACAGGAGAAGAACCCAGCGTCACCCTTTCCCACCTACACACACACACACATTTTGTCACTCTCAAGAGTCACTGAAATGTTGGAGTACTAATGTGACTGTGTGGTCTTATGAATCCCAAAATGAATGGAGCAATTGCATGTTATCAATGGCACTATGATTTGAACATTTTTTACAATGAGTTTGTGATTGACAGCACATGGTAGCTCCACCCATTATGGAGGTCACAAAGCCTCTGTTTCACATCACAACCCCCAAAATTATTTTAATATAAAAACAAAATGAGATAAGTGTTGCTTTGTTGTTTTGCTTTGTTTTTCTACATCTAGAATGCATTTGTTCGTAAGAATTCTGAGACAAGATTCAAGTCAGGTAAAATATATTCTCAGTTTGTAACATTTATACTTGTGCAACAAAATTTAAGTGCTCTTTATGTTTTCCTACATGAAATCATGTTATTGGTTTGCACTGTGTTCACCCTCTCTGGATTAGCTTTTCCTACAATAAAAGATTACACATTAAGAACATTAAGAACATTTTTCATTAAGAACATTTGCACATTAAGAGCACTTCCTGTTTATTCCTAGACTGATAAGAATCTTTTCGATCTTTCAGTTCATCAGTGCTGCTATGTGTCTGTGTGTGTGAAGTCACTGGCTAGGGAGCAGAGACACCATCTTACTGCCGGAAACCGCTGGAATACTTTTAATTTCACTCCTGTGAGCATGAGGTATTTCAACATGGCTCACACTCAAAAAAATGAACACGGCTTCATGATTGTTTTTTTAAATAAAAAGACCAAGAAGAAAAACAGGATGACAAACTTGTCTGAGGTGAAGTTCTTAACAGCATTGTGAACCTACAACATTTTATAAAATTGAATAAAAAATGAAACAGCCACAGTTTAAAGGTGAATAATCTCCCACTACTCTATTTCTTGATCATGTGGCGCTACTGTTAGTAACCCATCTAAAAAAAGAAGAGGCATGAATCTTCCACAGCTGCAAAATAGGCTCTGGGGTTTATCACAATTTTCACTTGTATACTGTAAGTGCTCAAGTGTGTGGGAGGGGAGGGAGTCTCAAATTTCCTTTTTAAGATGAAAAACGATGGACACAAGGCTGAACCTGAGCCAAATTTTGCAGAATGTTTGGTCTCAGTGAATCACCAGGCATAAGATCCATCGCAACGTCATACTCTCACTCTCGCGCTCTCTCTCTCTCCTCTCTCTCCCCTCCCTCTCTCTCTTTCTCTTTCAATGAGGGCAATGGAACTCGCCAAAGATTCAAAGTACAAAACCATTAGCGCATTCCATCAGACTGAGGAATTCTGAGGAATTTGCCGTATCACTCTGCTGTTTGTGTCTGTCTCCGAGCCGCCTGGCACTCTTTTGTCCCGCTGCGCGCGGCGGAAGAGGAAATGGATAAGGGCGCATTTTTGCCCTCTGATGGCCGAGTCCCTGTATTTTTCCCCATGCCGTCTGCCCCTGCGTCCCGGCTGTGACAGAGTCCGTAAGGCCAGCCCTCGCCACCAGACAAATATTTGCTCAAGTCAGTTCGGAAGATATTTCCAGCGTCAGGGTTTTTGAAATTCCATTGTTTTGTGGACAATGACATCACTGTGGCATTTCCTTTTTAGCTCAGGCTCCATGTTCCAAAACAGTTTTTTTCCTCTAATTGAATGATGGTGTTTTTCTTCCTTTGACAGAGAGGTGCAGACCTGCCTTTGATGTGCTGGGTAATGTTGTTTTAGCAGTCGGCAGGAATGGGGTACTGTACTGTACACATTTTCTTAGGAATCTAAAGAATTTACATGAGTAGGGGAAAAACAAGCTGATTAATCAGGTTAAGTATAACATTTTTTGAAATGGAATGAATATCGGAGCCAGTTGATCAGAGTACAACAAAGAAAAGTTTGTTTTGTCACAAATGTAACTGACCAGATGTCTATTAAGCTGATATGGTTAAATCTGAGGTCTGATAGCTGTTGACCATGAGTGAGATCAGTGATGTCATGTATAACAGAAAGCCAAAAAAGGATGGGCATGTGACTCCGCATATTTGTTTGACCTTCAAAGTCTAGTTTCTGTAGAGATAACATTTCAGGTAATATTTCACACCTACTTTCTCTACCTGTGAAGTAATTTAGATAGAATCACAGGAAATGCTAATGCTGGTTGAATCTACATATATTAACCTGTGGTAGTTACTTATTGGTTAGGCATGATACTGATGGTTTACCACGCCACAATGCATGATCCATCTATAATTCTTGGGAAACATGGGCTTTTGCAACTCAACGCTTGTGATGAGTCTAAATCTGAAACTGACTCTTATTCTGAAAATGAGTCAGAATCTGAGACTAAATATTTGTCTGAATCTGAACCCACTCTCTTTCCAGCAGTGAGGAGGTGAACTCCAGGTGAATTTGCGTGGTTTCCTTCACGGTATTTGTCTATCAGCATTGGACTCTGGAAAGGGTCATGAGTGTCTACAGCACTGGCACAGATACAGTCTGGCAAAGATGCCCGGGGAGAATTCTCCGGGCGTTATCAGCATGTGGGCAGGCCAGGAGTTGCCAGGGCCTATTTGCCGTGTCACGGGGATGAGCTTGTGTCTGACGGTGGCATCTCCAGGATGTTCCCGCTGTGACCTCACTCTTCGGGGGCCCTGGCCTTGCGGGCACCCAGGCGTCGGCCCCCGCAGCACATGCAAAGCAGGGGAACAATCTGCTATCTCTGTCCCCTTTTCCCTGATGACATTAGACTCTCGCCCCCACGTTCCTCTCGATAAGTCTCTGGAAAAAAAAGAAAAGAGCAGAGATGAAAAAAACGCCAGATCTGTCTGAGTCTTGGCTTTGGAACTTCTCACTGTCAAATGACACAATGAGACAATAGATGTTGACATTCTCGCTGTCCTTTACAGATGCCCTCCTTACTACTTCATGGGGGGGCTGATGGGGGGATTGGGATTCCTGGAATGTGTGGAGGAAGCTGCGAGACTCCAATTGTGTAAGAGAGTGTGGCTCGTGCCGGCAGGGGTGGGGGCGTGGCCTCCGTGGTGATGTCACAGATAGAAGCACTATAAGTGGAGCAGCTTGCTGGAGACTGAGCTCCAGACAAACACCTGTCAGTTAAACCAACTAGAGACTCCAGGACTGTAGTCGCTGTACCTGCGTGCTATTGGATATTACTGCACTGGAGTTTACAATGGCTCTGTCACTGTGCACTCTCCTGGCTCTCTGCATCACACTGTGTGTGCTTCTCCCTGATGGTGAGTCGCCTCTCTTTCATCTCTGAGTGCACTGTAAACTACTTTCATGTCTTCATGTGAGTGCATGTTGAAAGAGCTGTTTACTTTTTTCCTTTAATGATTATAGATATACGATGCATGCTGACTTTAAAAAAAAAAAGAAATGGGTCGGTAGCTGACCTGACCATGTGCAGGTGTACCTGATAGGTATTGACACTGAAGAAAGGCAGGTTATCTCTGGGTGAAACTTTGAGACAGGTCGGTACAGCAGCATACAGTAGTGATGAAGTTAAACAGCCACACGGCTGTGAAAAGCGAACTGAACCAGAGCCATGGAAACAGATCCCGCAAAGCTGCGCTCGGCTCTCAGCTCTGTCGCTGCATGTAAACACACACACACAGAGCACGCTGATGACAGAGCTCTGGCACACCTTGCCGCCCCTGCGGGACTTCACAGAAAGGAACACTTTATTTACAGGGTGATGGTTTAATCACCTCCCTGGCAGGTGAGGTGTGGGACGTAATCAGACTGCAGGAATTCCAGCGCACATTCCTGCCGCGGTCATTGACTCTCGTCTTCCTTCCCTCCGCCTCTGTCTCTGTCCCACTCTGTTTGTCTCTTTTTCTCTCTCGCCCTACTGAGTGAGACTTCCCCACTGAATGCAGAGAAATCTCATCTGCCGATAAGATCGAGATGTTTGTTTTGAATTACCCGTAAATCATATCTGGCTGGTTTTGTCTGAGGCAGTTGTGATCGGCAGGAGAACCCAGACAGTCACTACTGCTTAACAAGCATAAGACCTGTGACTGCACAACTAAATTATTTATCCTCACAGTTAATAATCAGCGAGCAACATCCCGGGATAAGGCAGATGCTTCAGCCAGTTGGTTTTCTGGTTCATTTGGTTTTGTTCATGTGCCATGACCTCTTGTCCAATCGGTGTGAGCCATTGGTGAACTGGCTGCATTCAGTTCATCATCCTCTATTCCTTCTTTCCCCCGACAGGATCAGGGCTGCCGGTGTCAGGGCAGCCAAACCCTAGCGAGGCCCCCTCCAACCTCCCGAGGGTGCGGACCAAACGCTGCTCCTGCAACAACTGGCTGGACAAGGAGTGCATCTACTTCTGCCACTTGGACATCATCTGGGTCAACACGCCCAGGTGAGCATGCATGTGAGCAGGGAGATAGAGACAAGCACAAGGTTCGGGGTGCGGGGGGGACACACCTGTCTGTAGATACAAGCCACTCCAGTACGGTACATGTGCTGGTTCACTAGCGGCAAAAAAAGACGGAGGCAGGATGCATGCATTTAACACAGTAAAACACAGTAGTTCACTTCTGCACCATGCCCCACCACATCAGCTGATTAAAGTGGGCTTGTAAACCCTTCAAGATTAAGGTTAAGAGCAGGCAGGAGAGGGTTAACTCACACAATTACAAACTGCAGCGCATGTAATTACTTATCTGAAAAACATGGGGCCTTATCTAGAGTGCCTCACATTTAACTGCATTTTATCCATTTATAAAACTGCATTGAGGCACTTCAGGTGATAATACTGTGATTTGTGGGTCAGTTGTAGTTTACTTTCTGTTACAGTTTAATTTCAGTTATAGCTTAATATCTGCTACATCTTACTTTCTTATTGTTATTCTCCAGTCAACCAAAAACTCAAAGCAGATTTGTGCTAGGAGGGGTTTTTTAGGTTACTATTAGGGAATATATCTTGTATTATGTAACTGTAAGGTGTTCCATCAGGAACAAATCAGCAAACATGACAGCAAGGCTATCCACAAACCATCATGTTTAATTATATGTTATTGCTTTTTATATCACTCTAAGTGATTTTTTTTTCTGTTGGCAAAATATAACTGCTCATTCCTTTACCACCCGCTTCGTGTTATATCAGCTGCAGCTCACATTGTTTTGACATAATGCACTCTCTGACATGCCCTGGGACAATTATTCTGAGTGATATATTATATACAGTTTCATCGACTGATTGATTGATTGAGGTCGAGTCCTTTCTCTGGGGTGCAACAGCAATACCCCGCCTGGGAATGGTACCTCCGAGCCTTGTTCCTTAATTGCTGCACCACACGTTCACTTACATAAGAATCCTCTTTAGTATTGTGATGGTATGCTGCCCTGGGCAGGTCACAGCCCTGCGTTTCCACAGCTTCTCAGTGGGTTGTGTGCAACAGAAACTGGGTTTGCTTGCTGTACTGACTCTCTGTCATTGTCTTGTCGCCCCCCTGCAGTAAGACCATCCCGTACGGGCTGGGTAGCCCCCTGTCCCGGAAACGGCGTTCCACGGGTCGCTGTGAGTGCTCCAGCTCCTCTGACCAGACCTGCACCAGCTTCTGCCACCACAGGTGAGCCCAGCTCTGATGCTTGTGCCCCCCCTGAAGCCCCCGCCTTGCCCTCCGTATCCCTCATAGTTCATGGTCAGAATGAAAGCCCCCAGACAGCATCAGTACTTACAGAGAATAATACAGCTAGCAGTCAGCCTTAGTGCTCGCTGCCAGATGAGGGGTTAACAGTTTTCACATTGTCTGCTGAAAGGTTATGGATGTCTGTGGGACTGTAAGACGCGTTACTATTTTTAGACAGTCTTGTTTTTTTTTTTTTTTTTGCTTGGCAAATGCAGTGTTTTGTTATGGAGTGCTGGCTTAATGTTTACTGAACAGCCCAAGGGCACGGGCAAGTCACTGCCCTGTGTCTACACTGCTAATCCTGGGTGGAGTCTTAAATTCCTCCAAAAAAATCCTTCCATCAGTGTGAACTCGAACCCTGTGAGACACACTGACTTTGACACAGTCTATGTACTGAAAGAGTCCTGAAAACAATCATGTTACTGACTCATTAATTTACTCACTCACTGAATCAGCACGTAGCACACCCAAATTGACACCTTTGTTTCACCACTAGGTGCTAAAAAAATGTTCTAATTGGGACTGTCCCCAAATTAGTCACACTCCTGAACAGTGCTCATGCCCTAAGGTGTGGAAGGACTGTATTGTCAGCCAAATGTGGTGCCTATACCCCCCCCCCTTACAGCAGCTCCCCACCTGACCTTCTGTATGTCTGACCCATCTCTGCAGCACTGAGAACCCTGAAATGGTGGTGGTGAATCCATTGTCCCAGTCCATGGACCATACCAAAAGAAGCAGCGCTACATTCCTGACCTTCCTCAGGTAAGGACAGAGCTCTGTCATGCCTCATAACAACACCAATGAACAGAGAGATTAGTGAAAAATCTTAAAAACCACAACAACCAATTTCAAGGTTTTCAAGTATCATACACGTTGGCAGAAGAATGAAAAAGAATGTGCGTGTATGCATGTGCACATATGTGGTACCGTCCAGTGATTCTTAAAGAGCTTCTGCTGGATTTTTTTTTTGCAGGGACGTCGTCAGAGCCAACACAAGAGCCATCAGGCAAGGCGTGTCCCCTAGGAAGAAACGCTCTGAAGCCCACGGACCACAAGAGGCACACAGCTGGTAACGAGCTGAGGGAGAAGGCAGAGCCAGAAGAACAAGTAACCAATCAGTCAAAAGCACCCCAGAAGAGGAAAGGCATGCGGACGGAGCACTGAATGGAGAACAAAGGGAGGGACACAACCCTCAGGGACAGAACGGAGATTAATTGGGGGACTCCTTTTCCCCCAGTCTGAGAATCTACTCCAGAGGCTGGTTGCAAAGCAAGGAAGGAATCTCAGGGGTGATATGGTGATGTGGGGGGTGTCCCCCCCCAAAACTGTCTTAGTGGTTTCCAGATATCTGGAATCAGCAGTCTGTGTGCCCAATCCTTCCTGCTACGGTGGCACCGGAAAAACTGCATCGCTGGGGGCTTGAGGCTCTAGACCTTTTAGTCTGTAGAGCTTTTGCCTTTTACTACAAATGTTTTTGCAAAGCTAGTTGATATAACATCAGCCTGTTCCATGTGCAAAACCACTTTGGCATGGCATGCAGTGATTATATATCCAAGGCTTTTATTCAGGGTAGCGTGATATTTATAATGGTATGGGTGTTATATTTTCTGACACTTGTGATGCTCAGACAGGGGCTTAAGAAAGGATCCGGGTTTTTATTCCCCTGTGTCTGGGGTTATTTTACCATTGAGCACTTTTTCCTGCCTTGCTTTCAGCGCAGGGCTTGCGGAATGCCTTCCTCTGAATCAGAGGAGAACGTGACTCCGTTCAGGAGTCCTCCTGGGTGTGAGCATGGCTTGGCCTCGTGATCCAGTATCACCAGTACTTGAATGTCTTTTAAAAGTGAGGAACACTGAAAGTCAGGTCCACACTGGATATATACGTGAGATGTTACAGCACGTGTACTCTCACAGAATGTTGTAATGCAATCTAAAATATGCAGTACCAACTCAAACATCAAAAATATTAATACATTATATGTACTATTGTATATCATGAGGATATCATGAATATATTGCGTTTATTATAAAGAGCCCTAAGGTTAAATATTCTGACTATTGATTCCTAAATTTCCAAGAAACCTGTTGCAGACTGGACTCACTGTAGTCAGAATTGATTGAAATGTCATGTCATTACATTCCCTGCCTTTTGACCCCCTACTCCTCTCAAATGTCATTTGGCCCCAAATGGGAACTGGGGGAGTGGGGTGGCACTGGAAGAATTTCATTGCCAAATACTGTAATATTAAGTCTTGTTGTATGGCAAGGGATTTCAAGTGGTGTGGACTTTTTCAGAAACACTGCTCCTGATTAAAGTGCTAGTGTGTATGTTTCCATAGGAGGCCCTGTTCAGTTTGCTCGGAGAATGTGTCACTGTAATTTATTTAAATACGTTCTCTTATTATTGTTTATTTAAACAATTGCTGTTGTAAGAGGATGAAACATGGCAGCTTGCAGTGATTCCTCTCTGTCTTACTTCTGCGGAACACTCAACTCCCTTTGATCCTCCCTATACTGAAGTCCTTCATTATTTATTTAACTTATATGGGATATTGATATGTTATTTGTCTGTGTGTTGGAAAAAATGTACTTTCCATTCCATTCCAAGTGTTTGTTTTATTCAAATATAATGAATTAATAAATTATTTTTAACGAGATTATCTTGTCTTGTTTGCTCATTCAACACGATAACATCTTTGCATGCAAGTATGTTATGATGAGAACTCATGGAAAGATAACCTCGTGACTAAGAGCTTCGTCTTCCAAAGAAAGAATCAGACAGACTTCATGCCTTGCCTTTGCATATCATTTTAATTCATTCCCACAGGATCAAAGACAGCTGCGTTGCATGAATTTAGGCTTAGGAGTTTTCTGTACTAAAAGTTCAAAGTGGATTTTAGGTAAGATCATAAGAATAATGACAAAAATGGCAATGGCAAAAAAAATTCAAGTCACTTCAATTATTAACAACTCCCAGAAGAAGCACTTTTTACAGTTCGTGTGACATTTACTTTTAACTTAAATTTGAGAGTCATGGTTTTGACCAAGACCTCATATCACAACTGAATTGCTGCCAGCCAGTGATATCCCTGATCAGAGGAGGTGGTGAGCCTGTGACACTGGAAAAAACAGCTGAATTCAAGGGCAATCATAACTATCCATTAACATAGATCTCAAAAGACCTTCTCAGTAAATGACACATTCACATCCTCACATTAAATGAGTAATTGCAGAATAAGAAAAATGCACATAAATAAATATGAAACCAAAAAATGATACCAAAAAAACCATAAAAACCATTAAAGACAAACTTTAAGTTGTCTTGAAAAAGCCTAGCATGGTAGTAGCTAACAGTTACAAGCATTGCTTGAGAGACAGTCTGTATCTGTGGCTGCTGTAGCAGGTCCATTGTGACTTTAGCCACAGGTGTTGGAATGTTGAGATTCTTAATTATCTACCCCAGGTAAGTCAATGGGAAGTTTTTGATGCAAAATCATAAATATATCAGAAAATATTGTAGATATTAACAGAAAAAGTACAAGCATACATACATGCAACTGGCCAAGCTTCGCACATGTAGCTGAAAAGCTGTAGGAGTAGTTACACACAGAAAATCAGGTGGAATAAGAAGAGGAAGAAAAATTTAAGAACAATAAGTTGGCCTTTCAAGCAAAGTTAATAATAATAAGAACAGTAAGTTGTCTTTATCAAGCCAACTTAATAAACAAGAAAATTTCCACTCGAGTGGAGTGTTGCCCCTGATTGGCTGCTGGAGTGAATAATGATCATTAGATAAAAAAGTGGTGTATCAGACTACATTGTTCTATTTCCATTTATTCTGAGGGTGGTGGCAGCACCAGGAGGAACTCAATGTTTCAGAAGCAGAGTAAACACGGTAATTCCACTTTACAGGTATGTAAAAAGTAGGTACGTTATTGTCTTTTAAACCACACAGGAAAACACATCCATACAGACACATCTGTTTCCATAACAGACACAGTATGCACCCAAGGTGACAAGTGTTGTGTGTATGTAAAAAAAATATATATATACATGTAAACTCTGAATTAAAATATTTATTGACTTAGCAGATGCCTTAATCCCATATTAGATTTCACTAATTTATATAGTTGAATATTTAGGTTACAAGCCCAGTTCAAATAGTAAATTTTGAGAAAACAGCCCTGTTGTCATGAAATTCTAAGGTCATGCTGAGACAAAGAGCATCCTAGTGTACCTGTGTCCTCAGTGCTGTGCTGTCTGTCTCTATAACAGCTTCTCATGTGCTTTGCTACATATTTTTACAAAGGATTGTGACACTACAATACAGAGTTCTGTGACTCTCAATACAACGACCCAAGCTCTCCAACAAGGCAGTCTTTCTGTTCCCAACCCAAAAACAGAATCACTGTGATCAGAATTGCTGTAATCAGTATCACCGTAAGGAGTTTTTCAGCAGCTGCTGTAAAATTCATAAACCCATTGCAGCGTCATTCAATACTCCGTGCATTGTGCTTACCAGTTCTCAATGCAGGATACTGCTGGGTTATATGAGTTGTTCCGCTGACAATAAGCATGACTGCGACCACGAACGTGACCGTGACCTGCAACTTGTGTGGTGGTTTCCGCACAGCCTTTTATGTTGTTAGGATGTAATTGTCAGTTATGTTTCTCTGCATGCTCACAGGGAGAAGGCAATCTTCAAGAATGAGCAGTAATTGTTGCCACTCAATGCAAAAGTGTTCTGAAAGAATAACAAATAGCATTTGAAGTAAGAGGCTTTATGGAAGACGGCTGTAATTAGAGAACTGAGCTGATGATTTATGTACGTTAGGTACAGGTCAGAAAATGTATCATCATTTATATACATATATACACAGATATTGTACATTATTATTTATTTTGTTAATAAATAATAATGTACTATATATTTAATTAATAAATAAATTATTAATTTTATTAATTTGGCAGAAGCTGTTATCCATTACATTGTTTTTCTTAGTTGATGCTGTTGTCCAGAGCAAATGTATCATCACATATATATACATATATACACAGATATTGTACATTTTTATTAATTTGGCAGAAGCTGTTATCCATTACATTGTTTTTCTTAGTTGATGCTGTTGTCCAGAGCAACTTACACACCACCCAGTTGTGCAACTGGACTTTTACTGAAACCGCTTGGTTTACTGGAAATATCTTGTGTAAAGGTACAATAGCAGTGACCCACCTGGGACCTGAACAAGCAAACCGAGTTACAAGCCCTGCGCCACACAACCTGGCAAGCTCAGAGGCCTCTTTAATGACCACCTCAGTCTGAAACAGAAAAACAGGATGCTTTTTCAACATTCCTGACACATTCCTGCCGAGCGAGAGAGAAGGAGAGAGGGATAAACATGGGAAAAATGCAGGAGCAGGGCTGCACCGTAATCAGGGAACTGATATGCTGTTGATGGGGGTTGATAATGGGTATGATTAATGGCGAGATTGTTGTGTTTTTGTTTTTGTTCTTTCCCCAAATGTCCTCTGCATTGTTCCATTGAATATGTGTGTGTGTGTGTGTGTGTGTGTGTGTGTGTGTGTGTGTGTGTGTGTGTGTGTGTGTGTGTGTGTGTGTGTGTGTGTGTGTGTGTGTGTGTGTGTGTGTGTGCATCTGTTTGTGTATGAGCCAGTGTACCTGTGCATGCCTGTGTGGTTGTGTTTGTGCAGTGTGTGTGTGTGTGTGTGTGTGTGTGTGAGAAGGCGTTCCTATATGTGCATTAGTGTACATATGTGTGTGAGCATGAGCATATATGTTTGCTGTTATTCTGTTCCACTGGGAGAGCCCTGCTGGTCAGTAGAGACGGTGATTACAGTAGAGGCCGGTATCGGAACGTTCCGTCTCTTCCTGGTTTTGTTTGTGGGGAACTGCAGCAGACGGCTGCCGCTATAAGAGCCAGATATGTGGGTCCTGCTGCCACAGTCATGAGTCTGGAGCTTGCTGACTACGGGGACAGGGGGCAGGGGGTCAGCCCTGATTGTGCAAACGGTGATGTGGTTCCCTCGGGGGGTTCTGAGATTTGTTCTACTGCATACCTGCGGAATTCACTTTACCCGTTTAAATGTCTAGGACCAAAGCGGGACCCATTGCGGATGCAAATTCACCGACAAACCCATGAAGGATTCTTTGGGGATTGAACTTCACCTCTAAACCAATCAAGAACTCACAATGCCTTGTGATTGCTTTGTGTGTGATTCTGGCAAACAAGTCTTTGTGCTTTTCTTCCAGTGAGGTGTTCTTCTAATGAGGCCCCTCAGTGACTGTATCGGTAAAACACCACTGGCATTTCAGGGAGAATAATTCATGTATTTCCAAGTGAGAGCATTGTACCTGCACAATGTCTCTGGGCTATAAGATAACTCTCTCTTAGTTTGGATGAACTCCACACTCAGATGTTACTCCTGATATCCCCTCTGTCTGAAAGCTCACGTATTTCAGCTTGCTTCTCCTGACCCTGTTTTGCCCACAGATGCACGTGCCACGGCATTCCTGCAGCTTCAGGTACAAGCGTAAGCAGCTTAAATCAGATTTCCAGTTCAACAATCCTATCTTCCTCCCGGACCTCCCCTGTGGAGATGCAGACATCACGTAGACTGGACGGGAGGGTCTGATGAGGTTTGCCGTGGCACCTACTGATGCTGTGGTGAGCATATGAGATGGTCAAAGGTTGCTATTCAGGGGCCAGTGAAAGCTCCAAACCCCACTGTGTAAGGCACTGTTGGTGAAGCGTATCATGTAGACTATAACAGTATACCTTTAGAACGACCTCCATCGCCTTCTTCATTCCACCACCTTGATAAAAGCCGCTGATAGTGAGGCAGCCTATACAAGCAACCTATACAGGCTATATGCAGTGTACAGAGGACACAGGCGGACATGTTGTTTCTTTTAGTTGGCGATATATCCCTCATGTGATGCGGCACACATGTGTAAGGTGACCAGATAGCTGGGTCGGGCAGGTTCGCCAGCTGGTTGCTGCAGCAGCACGTAAACCGCCCAGCTGGTCCTGTAAACAGCCCCTCACTCCCCATTCACATCACCACAGATACCCATCTTAATTCCTCCATTCAGACGTGTGCTGATAGGCTGACGTGTGCTCGTGTCTGCTGGAGCACAGCTGAGGAGCGGAGGGGGATGCAGACAGAGATGGGGAGGCCAAAAGGATGAAACTCTATACTGCACAGGACACACCCATTACACAATCCACATAGGTAACCATAGGTACTCCTCCATCTCTGTCTTATAAAACAGTTAGAGTTCCAAGCATATTACATTTCAGATTATCAGTCTCATATATACGTTATTATATAGTTATTTTACCATTATGTTTCTTATGCAGGTGGATTTAATAGCTCTCCTTCCGCGTGTTATCCATACATTCAGGTGGATATTTACTGAGGCAATTCAGATTAGGACATAGTGGCTGTGCCCTACCCGAGACAGGAATCTGCTGGGGAATTATATTACATTACAGTTGCTCAGCAGACTCTTTAACCAGAGCTACTTACATACTATAATTTTTCATATCTAAAATATATTTAAAAATTCATATCATACAAAAGCACCTTGTACTGGACTTTGGTTAATCTTGTGCAATAAATCACAAATGATATAAATGCATTTGTGTCATTTAAAATGGCACTATTCTTTGTTTAATGATACAAAATCCTGATTTGAGACAGATTTTTGAATGAAACTCAGAACAAATGTGCAGTCATTGGTTGAACATGGAATTGTCATCATTCAGCAACCCTAGGAGAGGAGTCAGATGTAGATGTGTAAACTCTGTCTTTTGTGTGGGCACTGACTTATTCAACCTGAAATTAAACACTGGTCCTAAGACTGTGGTTTCATCTTGAATTCTCTGTGTCTTGATATTCACAAACCATGTAGTGCCATTCAGTGTCACCACACTGAATATTTACTCTTTATTCAGTTTATATGAGTAAGTATTTTTAAATATACAAATATTTATAGTGTTTATATCATATGAATATTTCAGCAACATACATACCTACCCAGACTTTTTGTGAGAGAAAAAAACAAACTGATTTCAACACCATACTGAGAAATATAATCTTCACTTATAACATTATATTTATGGGAAAAATGGATTCAGTCCACAACAAACCAGTTTACAACCGTTTCCAGGAACTTATTATTCATCCTGATATTTACTAAAGACATTCCAGTCAAATGCCTTCTACAAAGGCTTAACAGTGCCCCTCCCAAGATTCAGGCTTGCATCTCTCTGGCTGTACAAGCAGTTCCTTAACAACAGCGATGAAAGTGCAGACAGGTCTCCTGGTTACCGGGCTCTCGCTGTGCAATGTGCGAGGGGGACGTATCTGAGCGCGCAGATGTTTGCTTTCTTTGGAGCACTTGCAGGATGCCGGCCGCTCTTTTGTTCGACGTTTTAATCTTAAAATAACAACAACAAGCAAATCAAAACAAGAGGGGAAATCAAGATTCTGTCTGAAAGGCACGAGAGGACACAATGCGTGCTGACACGTGTGATTGGACAGCGCTGACATTAGAGGGACTGAGTGACAGGTCGGGGCTCCCTGTCTTCCTGTTTTGCGGGCCGATCGGGGGCGGAGCTCTCAAATGAGACACTGCACAGGACTGTGGTGACCGTCTGGTTACTGTGGGAGGAGCTACCTGATACAGAGCTGCATGGGGATAGGCCAGTGGACATGGTGGGCGGGCCTGAGGTAAGCATAATTCCTTGATAATTGCCACTATTACAGTCATTAAATTGGAGTCTAACGTAGGGTGGAGATAAGGCACTAAATGAAAAACAAAAATCCCCAGGAGTGCACCATTTAAGCATCCACTAAAATTCATCAAAAAGAAATTATTCTTAACGAGAATGTTTTCACTGTCAGATTTACACAGCAGCCATTACACACATGAGTCATGCAGTAATAAGCCACTCTTCTGACACCTCAGAAATGCTCCAGAAAGTACCCAGCAGTCAGGGACCTGATGGTATCTGTGTCTGCAGACAGAGACAGCCGTTGCAAATGGAAACAATTAACAGGAAGTTGGCTGCATCTTCTATGGGGAGGATTTCTGCGAAGGCCACGGCTGTCTCCTTCATTGACATTATTTACACTTTCATTGATGAAGATGGGTGAGATGGCACCACAGATTACAAGAGGTGGGGGGAACCCCCCAGGACTTTGACGGAAGTGCCAGATGAGGCAAAGACAGAGTTGTCTCAACACAGAGTCTTGAAGGGAATTTCCTTGTCTGCTTTCCCCAGAACCACCCCCGTCTCTTTCAGTCAACTGACCAATGCATCCTACAGGAGCCTACATTCCTTCACCTTCCTGGGCCAGGCTGATATATGCTCAGTAACCCTCAATAAGGCTTGTTCTTTGGAAGGATTGGAAGTGACCATGTAGGGTCTATTTTAGAGTAGCTGAAAACACTGGGATGTACAGTTTTGGCCTGTGTGCTTGTTGTCATTTATTTATGTGGTATGCTTGTTTTGTTTTAGTGCCAAAAGATAAATCGAAGATATCAGTAAATTTCCCACATATAAGCATCACGTGACTCGGAACGATGGCTCCCAACTCTGTGTGCAAACCAAAGACAAGCTAAAAACAACATATAAAAATAATTTCATTTCCGCAACGGTTTGTTATCTTTTTCTCAAAAGCCCATAGCTGAGATTCCTTTTGGAAATGAAGCGTTACTGGGTTTTTCCTCACCATAGCTTTCTGTCACTGAGCCTGGATGAACTCCCATCTGCCAGACAATGAGAGGTCTGTGAACATGAAGGGCTTCAGGTTCGAAGAAATGCACTGACACTTTGCTGCGCTTGGCCCCCTGCAAGAGCAGCATGTAACACTCCTCTTTAGCTCATCCTTTGTCACCATGGTTCTGGGGCATCACTGTGCCTGGTGGCTTTCATTTTAGCTGAGCTCTCGTTCAGTATGATTTAGTATGATTATCTATATTCATTTAAGCCCACTAAAGTACATTAATAATCTGTACTGGCAACTTCATCGATTAAGAGTGATTGGTTCAATTGGGCCTAGGACAACTAAATAAGCAGAGTTGTGACAGCTGCCCTAAATTTGTTCAAGGGCTAGTTATCAATAAAAATATGTTGCATAAACATCAAACTTTACAATAGCTATTACGTAGCACAAATAAGATAAAGATAAGATAAAATGAAAATCTGTGTGCTGTGATTAGCTCAATGAAACCTGAGAGCCAAGCCAAGGGATGGGGAACAATGTCCTAATCAACATGCATGGTTCTGCAATGTACTGTTCTCAGTCTTCTTGCACACCCAATGGTGTCAGCCTACAGGAATTAGAATCATGGAATTAGATCATGTCCAAACAGGAGCAGAGCATGGCAGCATCAAGACTTATGAGTGTCTTATGTTTGACAGGTTTTGTGTGTGTGCATGTTGTGTGTGTGTGTGTGTGTGTGTGTGTGTGTGTGTGTGTGTGTTGGGGGAGGGGGGGTCTATTTGTTTGCCTCAAGGTGAGAGCAGAATACAGAGGGGGTTACCTCACATTACCCCAAAGAGAGGGAAAGGGAGGGGAGGTGGGATTCACATCACTGTCACACAGAGTGGAAAGGTCAAGAATTTCCTATAACTCCCTGCAAGCATGTTCTGATATCATCACTCTGGCTTCTGGAGCGACACTCTTTGTTGCAACAATGTCACAGTAACATCGATGTTATGCACCAGCCGGAACTCAAAGCAAGTCCCCCCCAAAACTGGGTCACCCCCATGAACCAATTTCACTGCACTGTTGACATTTAGATTTTTCCTAGGCTAAGATTCAAATCAGTAAGCTAGTTTCCAGAATGACTGCATTTTTAAATGCTTTAGCAGACAGTATTAACCGGAATGCCTTGCAATGTCTGCATCTTGTACATTCAGTTACTCAGGCATGTAGCTTCATTTTTACGGGAGGTAAACTGCAAAGGTTAAAGGGTAAAACAACAGTGATTCAAACCCCAGATCTCCAGCACTGATGATGTGGCCTAAACCCACTGCTCTTGAAATACCTTTCATGCCCATGAAAATGCTCAGCAAGTTGAAATGATAGATCCAATCAATTTTTTTAGGTATCTGCACAACAATTTTTGGTTTTATGTGAAATGGTATACACGTCCAAGAGCGGAGGTAAACTCATTCGTATTCTGCTTTTGATTTGAGTTTAACCTGGAGGTGTTGGCTGATCTAGCATGATATCAGCACTGCAAAGGAATCACAGAGATGATGTTACTCACTCCATTGAAAGGCAGAATTTTCCCATAATGTGGTGAAACAGTGGTGTCTGAGATGAAGAGTCTGTGACCCTCCCTTTGAGTCATAACTCATTCCATTCAAGCAAAAAATTCCCGTCTGGCAGCACACACCGTTCTGTGCCAGCTGAACTGCCATATTTAGTGAACTTGAGCACTCATTATAGTATTAAATATCTTTACAGAAGAATTTACGTCATTCATTTTCTCTATTATTTTCTAATTACACAAAATAGGCATTTTAAAATACATTTTGGGGTGGTTTAGGCCGATAGTTTTCTGTAGACTTTGCAGCTTCCAAAAGCAAACTTTGCAGCTTCCAAATTATTCAAAGTTATTGACATAGCAGCAGTGGGTTTCACATGGATTACACAACAAATCTGTTTATAATTTATCAGATAATAGCCAATTATCAGAGAGCAATATAAGAAATATAGGAAAGATCAAATAATAAAGATTTGTTTTTGCATTTTGCAGTTTTGTGCATTTTTTCTTTTTTGTAGTACTAGTGGTACTACACCATAGTTCCAAAACTGAGGTATTACATCATTTTATTCTTCTTTGCATGTTTATCTGACATTTAGCAGACCTCTCAAAGACATCTGATGGTGGTCTTCAGTTTTCACTGAATGTTAGCAGAAATAGCACCTTATCCCATTTTCCAAAGTCATTTGTGGGCCACAGGAAGTGGGTGACCATCCCTTGCATCGGAAAACTGAGAAAACTCAGACCTGGGGCCCTGTTGACCTCCAGGGTGCAGCAGATAGGGGGGTGGGGTGTGTATGCAGGGGCCTGGGGGCAGGTGGGCCACAGGGTGAGGGGGCGGTAGGAGAGAGTCATGTCAGCTTTCAGGCTCACACATATAGAAACCATGAACACAAACATGGAGGGAAAGGAAGACTAGCCTTATCTCTGGCTTCAATGTTCCAATGTTCCGATTTCATTCAGACAGACATGCCCTTCACTAACAGTAGCAGTGGCCTAGTCTGACCTTGTTACCATGTAGGGGGGGCATGGGGGATGGTGCAAGACAAACACTTTGGGTCATCCTCCTGCCTCCAAGGCCGATAGCACTGTATGACTCATTGCTGAATGACTTAAATTAGTAACGGGAACCTAAACCACACAAAAGGAGGATGCCTGTGTGACCTCACTGAAGAGACAGACACTGTGCATCTGCATAGTCTCCACATGTGCTCAAACATTTTTAAGATTTTAAGAATTTTAAGAATTCGGACACAACTACCAAACATCTGATGATCACTGATCATTTACTCGTTACAATGATTAACCAGAAGACCATCACTACTTGCAAACATCCGTGAGCATCACTGTTAAATGGTTTACCTTTTACCTTTGCATTCTTAAGCCTCATAAGAAAGCAATTCCAAAATGATTCAGTGGTTTAAAAATGTATTGCTCATACACTCAATTTGTTGTTGACTGAGTTCTGACTTTCATAAGTTAAAGACAGTTGGGTCACTTCCTGACAACAGTGGTATTACCTATTTACAAGCTGTTTATTAACTGTTTCAAAAGTGATGTCATACTTTCTCTATGTATATACAAGCACATATACAGACAGAAACAGAGAGAGAGAAGTGTGCAACAATATTAAATCTTTATAACATACTGTAACAGTGTAAACAGGCCATGGTAATGAAGCGTGACCATTTGGTAGAATGATTAGACAACCCAGTATTTTGCATTTAATGATAGGGCATATGAAACTGATCACCTGTAAGTTCTGCTGATCAAAGGTGTCTACTGGGCAATGCCATCATGACTGCGTGATTAAATATAAAGCGGAAAATGAAGTCATTAACCGTACTGCACAAAGAGCTCCGTACTCCCAAAAAAGGACAAAACAGTTACTCACCGATGACAGCAGCACAGACTGGGAAGCAGGTATGAAGAGGGGGGCATGACAGGAAAACACTCATTACTGTATGTTCATACATTGATAGCAACAGCAACAACAATAACAGGAATATACAATGATGACATTTCCACTGAGACTACCCCAGTGTGCACACCTGACTCTTCAGCTCTCTGTGTCAATGACTGGGTGAGGGACTGGAGGAAATCAAAAAGCATAATTGTTGCTGCTCCTCATGCTACACAACGTACTTTATTATCGTGACATTTAATCAATGAATTCATTCAAAGGCCTCCATAATCCTGAGGACTTGCCTCTTTGCACGTCCAAGACCTCACTACTATAAACAAACACATACAAACTATTTCACATGATCTAAAGTCATACAGTAATCACTGTCAACATGCCCCCACTTTGCATGTTTAACAAAGAGATAAAACACATTCTTCCCGCTCTGAGGTACCATCCTCATAGCTGAGAGTGTTGGTAATGTAGGTTTCTATATTTACCCCTTTTGCGGTTGATTTCGCCACACCACTTCAAACATGTTGTTTACACAACGCAGATAATGAAAATGCAGATAATGCACAAATGGAAATGCTTTTTAAAATGTACTATTTAAAGCTACTGTTTACTACCATTCATGCGCACTGTACAGTGTGGCTATATACATTCAGTTTGGAACACCCCCAACCCCCCCGCATATGCATTGACTCATAAAGGTATATATGTTAGAAGTTCTTCTTTGTCCTTTCCCTGTTGATATAACCACAGATATGTCACTTGCTTCTCTCACGGTCAGATTCGTTCAATCCCATATAATGTGTAACAATGTAATGTGCAAAATAGCTGAGTCATTGCATAACAGAAAAGGTTTTTTTTCCTTTTAAATATAAGCGGTTTAAACAATCATAGATGCGTTTCAAAATCAAGATAACACCATTCAGTCAAACACAGACCACAGAGCACAAAGCTATGTGTCATCAGAACAATCTTTTGGATAAAAACCACTTGGAAACATTGTCACTTGTGACTGTGCAGGTCTGACAGTTACAGGGAATTATCAGTAAACATGTGATACACAGTTTACACAATGACAGAGAAGACTTCCTCATTCCACTTAAAAATATGCAACACAGGAAAGGTAAATTTACTTGTTAGGACTGATTTACACTAGAAATGCAAAAGTTTCAAAGGCTAAAAACATCTACTGTCGACAGTAACAAAACCTTGTTTGTTGCCTGAAACATTTTAAGTTTCCATCATGTCTTCTTTCCTTTTCAAGTATTCATGGCTTCATTTTCATTGAAATAAACAATAATTATCCTTGCTATGTGATGGACTACACAGTATTTCATGTTACATACATAAATAATCGAGTACAGATGCTACAGAAGCAGGTTTATCTAAAAAAACACAGCAATGACATGATATTGTTACTAAGAAAAGTCAGTGAGCAATAGCAGTTCAACTGGTTTATTGACATTTTCAGACATGTATATTGACCAGTTTTTCACAGGATTAATCAGGGATGAAGTGTCTCCAGTGTGAGCTGGGTGTAAGGGGTGTCCACTCAGAGCTTCAAGGAGGAAGTGGAGAGCACTGGTCACTTGAAAAGTGGGGCATTTGATAGTGGTGACTGGAATGGACCCTGCCTTTCTATAGAATGCTGTGCAGGCTTCACAGGAAGCACAGAGATCATAGCCTGCCACTCAGCATGGGGTCAGAGGTCAAAGCCAAGTGTAAAGACTGGGTGGCAGTGTAGCATAGTGGTGAAGGCACAGGACTTGTAACCAAAAGGTTGCTGGTTCAATTCCCTGCAGGTGTGCTGCTGTACCCTTGGGCAAGGTACTTAACCCACAACTGCCTTAGTAAATAGCCAGCTGTATAATTGGATAGTATGTAAAACTATAACCTATGTAAGTCACTCTGGATAAGAGTGTCTGCTAAATGACAGTAATGTAAGACAAACCATCATGTATTGTATAGACAGAGATGCTGTAAGGTCAACTTGAGCTTGACCTTTTGTGGCATGTCTCAACAGTGCATACATTTCATAAGCACAGACCCTTGTCGTGGGAGAGTTGCTGGATATTCAGTCAGGCAACGCAGGTTAATTACCTTATGATTCAGCAATACTGCTTGGAGTGGGATTCAAGCCATAAGCCCTCAGTGTATCCCATCCAGTCTTGTTCCCGAAATACTACTCCACCCTGCTGGCCTTTTTAATGCCCAAGGTGCGTCCTGCATAGGCTGTTTCATGTGCTGTCAAATATTGTACACCAGCTTGCCAACTGTAGAGTTATTTATAGTAGGAATACCCTTGCCATTACTTGAACGGATTTCCTATGTTTGTTTATCGCTGCATAAAGTGAATATGATTAGTGGGTTTATTGTATAAATTCAAGATTTTGATTCACAGAAGTGCCCTTTTGTGTTGAAAATTGAACAGCACCCCAGCCTCACTGATAAGCGTCTCTGTGGAGGGGGTTGATTTGAGTTCACGGAGGAGATCAAATGTTCACAAGAGCAGTGGTTGAGCAAGAAGAGCCACAGAGAAAGCAGCAGCACCCATAGAACTGGCTGACTCCTCATGGCAATGGAAATCAAGGTCTGCTTGCAAGTAAACAAAACATGACATTAGGAATCAAATCAGACAATGTTTTTTAATAACATTCACTGAGCTTGATGGAATTATATGGGGATGGGGGGAAACGAATGAAATGAGCCAATCAGACAATTTGCACATCAGAATCTGGTATATCATAGCACCCTAAATGACAAGCCATATCTCTGCTGTCCAGCTGCATGTCCCCTCACCGCCTTACACTCCTGGACTGCCCACAAAAATACCCAGCGTACCTTGCTGCTCCCAGACAATTGAACAGTCTATTAATAGAGCCACCCACCTCAAGCTCCACTCATCACTGTTTCCCTGCGTCTAACGTACCAGACACCCAGGACACACCCAAAGTGGGTCCCAGCCAATCAGTGACACTGCCATAAATAGGTCTTCTATATCTTAGGCTGGCGGGGTGGGTGGTAAAGTTGAGTGGGTGGAACAGGTCTCTCTGAAATCTCTGACCAATATTTTCTTTGTACTAGTTTCCCCTTGTCGTCCTTTCAAACTTCACAGCGGAGATTTCCCAGCCAAGCTGCCGGTGCCAGGCGAAAGTATTTCAATAAACAATTGCCATGTCTTTCACTGTTATTAAAAAGCGACACACGGTCACAGAGCGGGCTTGTCTCCTAATGCAAGCCAAACAAAGGGCCAATAAATCTTTTACGGCGCAGGAAGAACACAAATGCCATTACTTTACAATCCTGCTATCAACACTGGCATCAATGCTGAGTACAATTTTGAACTGCAGTCTTAAAGTCTTAGAGGAAGCGTCTCAAAAAAACCCCACCAAACTGGCATCTCGTGTCATGCTGGCTAAAGCAAAACAAATGTAAAATCATTTTAATGTAATATTTTAACATTTCAGTTTCATACATTAACTAGTATAGATTTCAAGACCCTACATTGTTCATCGGTCTCACACCCTGTTGATGGAGTCAAAAACAGGTAATGATTTATTGATAAGTGTTCGGGAATCCAAGGTAAGAAGTGTGGGTTTACAAAATTGTACATGCTGCCTTTAGAGTCAACAGACTTCAGATAAATACACTACCTTTAGATAAATACTCTGAGAATATATTGGGAAAGCTACATCCACTCTGACAGTGTTTAGCAATTGACCATGCCTTGTCCTATGAAATAAAAAATAACTGAGTCCTGAATCAGTGATGTATTGATGTGGTAAAAGTCTGTGCTTCCATTTGATGATCAGGACAGAGGCTTACTGAGCCGCTGGAGGAAGAGCTGAGTTTCGTCCAGTGTATTTTAGCACATATTAGCACATACAAAAACATTCTTACTGGCAGATATACAGTAAGAACTGGCTCATTGACAGACCTACAGTGGGAACTTTCTTATTGGCAGATGTACAGTTACAGCTTCCTCATTGGCAGATAAAGGGATATTAACGGACACAGACCAAAAGTATGCTGTACAACTGGTTTGTGTTAGATTTTATATGAAAATTTCATTGAATAAATCCAGATAGTGGTAATACAAATAGTGCAGGCATGTTTTCCCAGTTCCTCTTTTTTTCTGGCCGATACGCTTATGTTCAGTCTTTTTACATTCATGTCCTTTCACCATCTGGCTCCTAGCACTCAGATACTTCCAGGTGACCGCAAAGAGTCATGGGTAATTTGATGTCACTTCACGACCCTTCACTGCATGGTTCCACACAGGAACTTGAGACTTCAGGGGAAAAACCCTGATATTGATTTAAACCCCAATACTGACTTAAAAGGTACCACCTTGTTTTCCCCTGTGCTAACACTGTGAGGAACTATTATGAAGAGGCAAAGCAGTTATCAGTGACCCTGACCCGGGTTCTGCCTTGAAAGGGAAACAGCTCAGCCTGTCTCTGGAAGACTTTCATGGTCTGTTTCCTCCAGAAACTTTTAAAGTTAAAGCTGCAGAGATACAATGATAGTCAAAAAGCATTACAGGATGTCTAGAATTTCAGGGAACTATACCTTCCCAAGATACCCATTTGCCAGGTTGGGTTGGTCATTGTTTATTCATTGATTCATTGGTCACAATCATTTAAAACTTTAGACCAGCCTGGTAATTGTGTGTGTGTGTATGTGTGTGTGTCCATATATAAAAATAACTCAGTACTCATCTTACTTTATTTAGATTGATGTTTCACTCTTGCTCTTCATATCCATTTGTGTTGTAGCTGATTAGTGTCAATGTGGACACAGGTAAGGCACCATGTACAGGCAGGGCTCTGAATCATAGAAATATTGACTTTCACACTCTGTGGAATGCACTCTCATGAATGTTAAAGTCATATACTTGTTCCACCCATCCCAAAAGCAGATGACAAACACATGGATAACCTATATACTTATTACTTTTGGGTTCATGGCTATGCCGGCTATATTCACAGCTATATTTCCATCTGGTAACAGACTGTTCCTGTTCGGTTTGCCAGTATGAAAGGTAATCCTCAGGATTCCAATCCCTCTATAGTGTCAGCAGGCGAAGGCCACTGCTGTTTTTCTCCTTTTTAACAGAGAAAAAAACTCTGTCTGTACAGTAAAACACACCTTACCACCTGCACATGGGCCTGGCTGATTGAGTCTACCTACCTGTTTGCTTGATGAAGAGCTGTGATAATCTTCTGTGGAAAAAAGATAAGGCTCTTTTACAACAGTGAGTCTGCGCTACCCTCCCATCCAGGAGTAGAAAGGCTGGAGCAGTTTGTAAACATGCAGCTGACAATCTCACCTCTACTCTAATATCTCTGCCTCTGAGTTGAATATTGAAAGCGTAGATATTCTTTTCTTATTAGCTTTGTGCACATTTAACATAAATAACACTCTACCGTTGCATCACTACCATTGACTTGATGATTTGTTTTAGAACCAGAAAAATAAAAAAAGGAAAGTAGAAGAAAGTGTTTCTGAGAGTACTGTGATGCAAAATACTCCTCAAAACTCTTAAGGATCGATCTCCAGTGATACCTGATTTAAAACTCAGCTGGAACAAAAATCCAGAATACACAGTTTGTTATTAAATCTGCTTTGGGGTATTCAGTAATTGATGGAGGTGATAAACCACCCTGATCTGCATGAATGAATAGAGGTATTCATCCATTATTCTCATTGGCAGGTTCCACTAGCATAAACTGAATTGCTTACTGTCTGCACTAGGTCCATCATGCCAGAACTTTTACATGCCATGTGACTCAGGCAGGTGTTGGAATCTAAATAAGAAAGCAAAGTTACATGCAGGAGAATTGTAAAGAATAAAACATTTCCTTAAATTTCTACTGGAAAGAGACAATACAGTTTATAGGCTTCCAACAATTTATAAAATGTAACCACAACTTCTACACATCTCGAAAAAACATCTGTCCACAGCTGATCAAACCAGAAACTTGACACTTCAGGGGAAAACCCCTGATATTGACCTAAACCCTAATATTGACTTAAAAGGTAAACACACATCTGTCCACAGCTGATCAAATGTGACAGCTGTGTCACATTTGATAGTTATACAATAATTCAATAATAATCATTCAATAATTACCCATAAAAACCCATGTGCCTGATAATTTGAGGCAATACCTGATGTGTTAAGAGTCTCTGTTGCCAGATTCTTTAAAAAGCATTATTTTTTTAAATCAAAGGAGCTATCCTAAAATAAACTGTGTATCAATTGTTCATAAGCTGTAGCTGTGCAAAAACACACACATATATAAAATCATTATTAGACATTAAATATCACAAGCTGTAATATTTTTGTGGCGTGCAGGATTAAAAAATGTCTGATTCTTTTTGGCACGGCAACCAAGTCGCTCTGATCCATCGCTTGACAACATCATCTCACGAGTCCACAGGATGGCAGTGTAGAGACAAATACACCCTCTTCATCCCTGAGACTGACAAAAGCGAAAGTGTTCAGTAAGAATGTAGTATTTAAAATGAATGCCCTTTGGTAACTTGGTTTAACTTTGTTTGGTTTCATTGACCCAGCCGTGGCGGGTTATAAGCTCAAATAGGAAACTTTCGCCCTAACTTTGACACAGCTCAGCTACAGCGTAACCTTAAATGTTCTTGTAGAGGGCTGTACACCTTTGAATTTTGGGATGGAAATAGCCTTTCCTGCCTTTGGGACCTCTTTTAGTGAAATATAGAAATGTGTTATTTGTAGAGACATTGTGGAGAAATTAGCACTAATTTGTTTTCTGGGTAATGCTATGCGCATAGTATAAACATTAATGTTAATACATTATCAGTGTTTATTTATTAAGAAAAAAACGTCAATCAGCCATCGTACTTGCATGTATAAACACTTCAGGCAAATTAGCTGAAGTAACTTTTGTGATGTCACTGACATCATAATGTAAAGAAGTGTTTTCTGGGACCAGCATGGCAGCTGCGAATATACAAGAAAGCATGTGGAAATACCAAAGCCATGTGGAAATATCAAATGATCAAATTATGATTTCGATTTGAAATACTTCTTAATGTTAATGACTTAACAGGGCCCGGATGCTCTTCCGTATGAGAGTAATATTGACCGTGAGAAAACCTAGGTAGACAGACTGTTCGTGTCTATCTGTCGCCAGTAGATGGTAGTGTGGTATTATTACATTTAGCGACTTGGCTGACTTTAACAATTCTTAAATGAGATATAGAAACCAGAAGGGGGAGCGCTACATGGACGGTTGCAAACTATCCTTGGAAATTAAGCAATTATAGCCGGTCTCTGTGATTAACTGTGTTGAAAATATTACATGAAATTAACATTTACGTTTATGCAAAAGTAAAATTAATTTGCAGAACATTAAATGAATCATTACTGAATGTATATTGAATAGGTGTGGACAACTTCCCCCCCCTTACCTTAATTGTTCCAACAGTCAAAACCGTGTTCCATAGTAATAACTGGACTTGTAAACAGAAGGTTACAGGTTGCAGGTTCTTATCATTAAACTCATAAGGTTAGGTAAGGTAAAAGGTACTTCACCTGGATATCTCCTATAATACATCCAGCTTTATAAAATGAATAATATGTAAAATTAAATCTGTGCTAGCTGTCAAGCAGACAAATAATAAATTTAAGAGTGTGTATGGAACATGTAGATATACATATCTCACCCAGAGGGGCTGAATTATGAGCATGTTCACGTCTGAAACGCCAGGTGACATTAGCGAGCGAGGCAGAATTGGCGACAGGGCGGGGGTGAGAACTCACGCTCCACTGCCCCTGTTTGACTGAAATGCAGAGGAGTGGCATTCTCTTTGCTGTGCCGGCTGTGTTCACCGTCCCATCCGTGGCTGCCTGTCCACTCTTCCACTGTACGGGGTGATCTGTTCGCATCAGGCACCATTCCTGACATTCACCAAAGCAGTGAAACAGCATCAAAAGTATTAGAACGGATGGGAGTTGGTCATTTTGACAGAATGCATTTTTCGTTTGCAGACTCAAATTGAATGGATGCAATTCTAAAGGTCAGCTATTTCTATGTGAATCAGAGAGAGATCACATTATTGACAGCCTCACAGCTTTTAAATGAGAGGTGGGGAGCTTGCCTGTAGCTTCCCACTTTAGTTTGGCAGTTTGGGAAACTGAAGCCACAGGGAAAGCCAGAGATGCATAGGGAAATAGAGAAATAGGCAAATCAGCCTCCTCAGGTGCGTTTGATTTGGCAGCCAGGCAGTGTTCATCTCCATGGCGACAGGAGGTAACACCACATCTGTATCTGAGCGCAGTGGTTCCCTCGCTGGCTCCGCCCACTGAGAACAGGAGCTAGCCTTCCCCACTGACTCTGCAGCATGCCGCAGACAACAGGACCGGCTCCAACATGTTCCTGCCCGTCCCCGAGCACGTCGCTGGAAGAGCAGAAGCATACCTTGGCTCGGCCGCATGCCCATTTTGTACCGTCAATCTCATTCACCTGAATGAGGGCGGGAACAATGGAGCTGATTCATGGCCGCCATTGTGGAACCACGCAACAAAGTAGTCTCTCTTTAACATAGTGCAGTATTCAGTGTGTGTCTGTCTGTTTCTATCACTCTCTCGCTCTCTCTTCTTCCTCTGTCTGCATGTCTAATACCTTATCTTTGGCAGGTCTGTGAGAGTGTTACTGGTATATACATACACACACATTTATACACACAACCACACACTGGTATGTTTATACCAGTAATTTTAAAAAATTAATGCAAAGTGCAAAAAGGCACTGTCATGCTGGCAACAAGCAAGTAAAAGGCTATTGATGGGTGATGCTTAATCAAGTGACATACTAGTTAATCACGCACATACGCAGAAACATATACGCAGTCTTGCCAGTCAGACAGTTTCTGACTCAGCTGGTTAACCCTCACAGAATACCACATCTTTTCCCACACACCCCCAAGCAGTTAATTATAGATTCCTTTTCAAAGTCCTCTCAAACCTGTTACACAAGAAAATAAAAGTTCACACACATCTCTTCCACACTCAGGGTCCCGGGAGAGGGACCTTTGACCAAGGGAGGTCACTAACTTGTGATCTGTCAGATAATGTCCACGATTTAGGGTTACTGATAGCACTGACGAAAAAGTCACGCCCAGAGAAACGACAGCTGCAGCCAGGTTGTTTTCCTCTTTGGTGCCATTTCAGTGCCTGAGGGCAGAGGGGAATCATCTCATAGTAAAGAACAACAGTTGGAATAGATCCATTGTTGTGTCACTGTCAGGGCTCCACTGTCAGTGACTGTCATTTCTGAAGTTCCATCTACATCAAGAAGAAATGAAGGACAACTTTGTTGAGCAGGGGGAAAACAGAGGGGGTGTTCCCCTGGATACTTGACCCCCTTTCTGGTGGTTTCATTGAGGCAGTGGGGGAGACTGGGAGAATGAGCTGGTTCAACTGGTTTTGAGCGCTTGACTGGATCTACAGACACACGTAATGAACGAAGCAATCCCCTGAATGTTCACTCTCATCCACCTTCTCTAAATGGTTTTATCTCAGCTTACCAACTATGCAGCTTGTATGCCAATGCCTCCAGTGCCAATGGAAAGGGGTGCAGTGGTTAAAAGCAAGAGCTTGCAACTGGAAGCGTGCGCTTCTGTCATATAGTGTGTAGTATAGTGGTAAGGAGCACGTCTTGTAACCAAAAGGTTACTGGTTCAATTCCCTGCTGGGGCACTGCTGCCGTGCCCTTAGATAAGGTACTTAACCCAGAGTTGCCTCAGTAAATAACAGATAGCTAACCAATGTAAGTGGCTCTGGATAAGAGCATCTGCTAAATGCCAATAATGCAACATAATGTTATGTAATGTGATGTCATTGAGAAAGATACAATTGCTTCTGTGCAGCTGTGTAAATAGATTAAATGTGAAAGTAATTATATGTACGAGCAGTGTGACCCTGGGTATAGTGTCTGAAAAGGAAATAAATAATGTAATGTGACTGTGGACTCAATGCATGACATCCCTGTCACTGTTGACTGATGTCAGGCTTTGTCTGTATAGAGGGCCAGGTAAATGAAAAACCTGGGGGGGTCAGGAGGTATCTGTCCTCAGGGTGGAGAATACCAGTCTACCTCCCCAGAGATACAATCACATAGAAGAAACTCAGAGGAGAAGGTGTCAGCATGCTTGCTCACAGACATGGCCCATGTCAGAAGTATAATCCTAAGAGATCTTGTTCTCACAGAGGAAAATGTCAGCATGTCAGCTGATTAACAGGCCTGGGCTCAATGATGCTGTCTCACAAGACTCTGTCCTGACAGAAGATGATCAGCATTCCTGCTTACAAATGGGGCTCAGAGCAGACATGCAGTTCTACAAAATTATTTTCCTATTTGGTGTCACACCAAAAAACAATAAATCTGTACCACATTTCTGACTACACAGGTAATCCCAGACTTCAGATCATCACACCATTGTTTTAAAAGACAAATTATCTCTTGTATGCCCTTATTAAGGCAGGCACAGAACACAAGAAGATGCTAGCACAGAAGACAAACTGCAAATAAGAAAACAACAGTAATATATAAGTGTTTTCTGTGGAAAAAAGGTTGATTAGAATCTTGCTATATCTCAATATCTGTGCTATTAAACTTGGCAGTACAGGAAAGAGACTGCAAAATATAAAGGTCACAAAAATACTTTAGCTGGGTGTGGTATACCTTGAGCTTATCACTGGCATCCATTTGTGAAAAGGTAGATCTGTGGTCAAAGGTCACATGGAACACACCCATTCGTGTATCTAGTATGTAATGTGGCCTATGTGTTTTCTGCTCCCAGATCATGTTTCCAACCAAAAATATAACCATAAATATATAAACATTAAATTTAATCTCAAGTGCTGTATTTGGGGGAAAGAAATAATTTCAATATCATATTGGCATACCTGATCTCAGATTATATTACATTTAGATCTAGATTTCTCAAGGTTCTGGGAAATGTTTCTTTGTGTTCACAACCTCCCATTGACTACAGTCAGAGATGAAAATTAAGCCACCAGTTGTTTAATATTGCAAATTTGAATAAAACAAGGTTATTGAACAATGATATTTTGATATACAGTTTTTACTGGGTTTCATTATTTTTAAAGCAGTACTTTTTCTTGGTTTTCAGTCATATATTGCAGTAAAATAATGAAATGTGATCCAAATTAAACAAAAGTTCTTCTTAATGATCATTTTATAACCCATAACCCATGAGAACAGCTCTACCACCATCAGGACTGTAACCCTGGAAACATGACTAGTGTTTAAGCATGATCTAATGCTGGTTCAGCTCCTGTCACTGTTACCTTACACAATGGTGTGAAATTACAGAGTGCAATGGACTATGGGAAACCATGCAGACAGGCAGAGATACAGCTGAAAGTCAGGCTGAGGTGAATCGGGAAATGTGTCTGGAGAGGGACTGACAATCTACACCCCACTCCTCCTCCCTACCGCTTAAGCTGCCCCCATTCCCCCCAGAGTCTGAGGACTTCCAGTGAGATGAAGCCTTGGACCACCTCTGCTACCTACTCCCAGTGCAACTTCCTGGCTTCCAGGTGTTGCACTCCAGGCCAGGTTTTGGAGCTTTCCCTGGGTCGGGATGTGTTTGCTCGTGCTCATTTCCCTGGCTTGTGCTTGTACCGCCAGCAGGGCTGTGAGTCATGGGGGGAGAAGAGGAGGGAGGGGGAAGGAGGGAGGGGGAGGGGATCCTGGGTGTGAATTTCAGAGAAGCAATGTAGCCGCTGTGCGCTGTACTGGCACATTCCTGCGGGGGACCGCGCCCTGCCAGGCACGAGCCCCTCCCTTCCTCTTTCTGTACCTGTGGTTGCTAAGACAGACACCCACACATTGACACATGCATAAGCACGCACACACACACACACACACATGCGCACGCACGCACGCGCACACACACACACACACACACACACACACAGCTTATACACACAAAGTCCCACATCACACTGTTGTGTGTGTGAGACTGAGATCTGGTATGTTTGAACGACACAACCTTCTTGATTCTCACCTGGGTCATTACATAACTCATTGTGAACTGACAATTCACGCAGAGGCGCTTTCTGTGTCTTCATTATAAATGAAAACCCATTCTCAACTGACCTACTCAATAAGAAAAGCTCAAATAAAACAAGTATATTCAGTAATTATTTACAACTGATAACTACACAATGGAAATGTGCCACCTGACAACATATATTCCCTCTTTAATTATACAGGGAATATGCACGCGCTGATGTTTGTGTTGTTGTTTGCCCTATTTGTGTTGTTTCATTTCATGAGGAGGGGTAACAACTTTATAATTTAAACTTGAATCAAGTTTCCAAGAATCTGAAGAAAAAAAATCAACAAAACATATCAAACGGATTTCTGCAGATACATGCACTATACCACTGATTCAGTGACACAGCAGCTGAAAAATGCACGATTACCCTACAAGCCTGAATTTGTTCATGCTCTGGGCATTTGGCACACCTTGGTTAACAAGGACACAGTTGCTCTCCTGGAAGAAGGGGAGCTGGGCGGTGACCCGACCTCCAATACTTATGCGTCCCAGGTTACAGGGGCAGGGCTGTGGGCCTGTGTGAGCGCAGTGAACAGAAGGGCATTCAGACACACCCTACGGCAGGAGAGCGCAATCTGCTATCCAATCACCCACGTCAGCAGGTAATCAGAAACAGCCAAGCAGGGCGCGGCACACAGGGAGATATGCCACTGCACATATGACTGTCTCATACTCACAGGTGTGTGTGTGTGTGTGTGTGTGTGTGAGAGAGAGAGAGAGAGAGAGAGAGAGAGAGAGAGAGAGAGAGAGAGAGAGGGAGAGAGGGAGACAAAGGGAGAGCAACACAGAACAACACAGAGGTAGAACCGAGGAAAAGGAAGTGCTACAGGGTTCATTTTTGTTTTGTTTTAAATTTAAAGTAGGTAGGTTTGAGTGCGAGAGAGAAGTGCAACAGGAAGTGGAGAGGGAGTGGGAAAGTGGATGCAGAAGGACACCCGAAGGTTGAGTGCAGAATATACAAACTGTATACTCTACATTCAGATTGAAAATACCTTGTCAAAATTCCTCAAATTCTCAATTGCTTAACAGTCCAACTCCACAGCCTGTTTCTTTTGTCCTTCTAACTGATTTTCTGCAGGTCTGCCCAAAAGATATGACACCTGTCTCTAAAAATGAAGGTCAGGGATTCACATGGTTTGAAGCTTACAGGTGCTACCTGTTTGTTCAGGTGGGGCCATTTTCTACTGCAGACAGGTATTTCATGTCTTATGCTGTGTGTCCCTATAGGCCTGAAAATTTCGACTGTGCTGCCAGCCTTTCAGCATACCAGCCAGGCGTTTTTAGCATGTGTGACGCTTATTCTCAGAACGCCTCATGCTCCAAAACCTACTTCCCTGAGAAGACGGAATGCGTGATACTGCCACTGTTGTGGCATTCCTGCAGCAGGGTCCGCCAAGGACAGTTAAAGCAGAAACTCGATTTCAGGGACAAACACTGCCATTTGAAGGCACGAGATTTTCATATCTTACAGCACAGTAAATTGCAAAAACCCCACACAATTGTAGATCAAACTTTTGGCCCGTCTGAATGCACACTGCCATCATTTATAGATTTAAACATTTTGCACTGCAGAAATAACCTGTCATTTATACGGGGCCTACATTATACTGACAGGATTTTAATATAGCAAGTATGGCCCTGCACTGCGCCTACAACTCCTGATAACTCTGCATGGTTTTGAGGAGAGCCTAAGATATCGGGTACCTGACGAAGGTGATTTAATGCTAAAAGCTCAACCTAAATGGCCGCTGGTCTGCATCCAGTGCTTCGACGCGAAAAATGTAAACTTTCAACTCCCAAAAATGACCAGTTGTGTGGTTGTTTGAATGAAGTTTCAAAGAAAAACTGCTGCATTTCCTAACAATGGCTTTAGGTCTTGCGAGCACGTCGGTCTGGGTGCAAAAGCGCCGGCCTCATTGATGCCTCCCGGCCTGGTGACGGTATGGGTGAGTTGGGAGGAGTTTAGCACGGAAGAAACCGAGCGAGGCGGGCCGAACTTTTCGCATTATCTTCAGCCCGCATTCATGTTATACGAATTCAAGCAGACAGGAGAAATAGAAACAGGTTCCGTCAGAGTTCATTCCCGACTTGTAACTGCACCCTTGGGTGGAGTCTTTCTCCGGAGCAGGAATGTAACGTACCGCTGCCACTTACGGTACAGAAGGGGCAAAGAAGAAGGGATTATAGGGGGGAAAAGTAGCGAAACCGTGGTGGAAAGGATAGCATTAGCTATAATTGCACACCTGACGGTAAGATTCAGATGCATAAAACTTATTTACACTTTTTGGGAGCTTCACAGTGTAGTTCACAGTTAAACAACAACGTGAACACATGGGCCAATAACTTATCAGACTGTTTCATGCTGTTAATGGTAATTTTGTTTATTTATTTTCGGGGGGTTTGTTTGTATTTTTTGTTTTCTATTTTCTGCTGTCTGTACGATCAACCAACTTGTGTGGCTACGTATGCAAATACTCACTGTCAGTCGTTGTAGTTCCCAGGTAGTAAATTGTCGAGGGCAGGGAATACCTTTTATCTCCGTTTGTTCAAACTAAGACTACCGACGTACCTGTCAGTTTGTGTTTTCACAGTCACCAGCTAGATCTGTTTTCAAAGTTATTTCTTGTCAGTCTCAGCCATTTCTTGTGAAACACTTGCGAGCAAAATGAAATGTCTGTTCTTCGCGAAGGGATGCTGCCTATATAGGTTGATATCTTGTTGTCCAGTAACTGTTATGCCTGATCATGTTAGAAAAACATGTTCGCATCCAAAAACGCGTAATTACGCACGTGTATCGCACGTTTCAGGTTTATCAAAATGTGTTTAATTTTGCAAGGGTTTTTTTTTCAGTTGTGCCCCAGCCGCGTTTGACATTTGTCATTGTCGAAAATTTTTTAAAACACCGACACTTGCTAAAGCTTTAATATCAAAACACTGGGATGTGCTGTTATGACAAGCTTTAAATCGTCTGTAGAGTGTCGACCGGATTGCTGACCTTTTACCTAATGACCATTTATTGACAAGATAGACTTAAAATGAGCTCCTTCTAACAACTTCTATGGATAGACTAACATTCAAGCCACAGTCGTCACTAAAACGTTTTTTCTGTGACTGCTAGTGTTCAGTTTACTGGCATCTCGTCAACTTCTTTAAGCCCATAATCTTCACTGTCCGGACCCTAGCACCTTTGTTTCCGTCAACAATCAGCATTAGTGACGTTATCTGTAAGCAGATGTCATGTTTCTAACAATCACAATGGTCACTGTGTTGACGATACTTATTTGTTGTTGATGTTGCTAATGCAATCATAACATTTCACTTAGTTGAACCTGATCAATGAGGTGTGCTGCAGCGTGTGTGAGGTGGTGCGGGGGTATTCATTCTCTTCGTATTTAAAGCCGTTTCAAACTAGGCTTGGAACCAAAACATGGTCCTTTTAAGATCAAAAGAAACCTTTCTGCCTACAGGATAAAAACCTCTGGTTAATCAAGTTAACCAAAGTTAAGGAGACCCTCTAAGGCCTGGCCAAAGGAGTCATCCATCATGACCTCTCAATTGCAGTCCTGTCTATTCAGCCTGTCAGGACAGATACTGTAACATACGATATGATATAGCCTTTATATGACATAAAATAATGCAATCTGCCATAATCATAATAATCTAAATATATAATTTGATAGACAGACCACAGGCACATGTTGCAGATTACACTGAGCCATTGAGCAATATTTAAGCTTACAGAAGCAGTAACAAAGCATCACTTGTACATGAGAAGTGAGCATACGATAGATTAAAATTCAAAATAGATCAAAATTAAAAGTATGTAAGCTTCATGTGCTTGCCTGTACCCAAGGACTGTGCCCCTGCTGGGCAGGAGATTTTGTGGGGCCTGCCACTGACTTTCAGATCAGTGATTTGCACACAAGGCCACATCCTCCAATCAACTGTTGCCAGTTTTTTTTTTGTCTTTGAGCTTATTTATTCAGTGTGCATTTATTTTGTTCTTTGAAACCAACGCACACGTCAAGTAATAATGCCTTATGTTGTTGCTTGATTTCAGAGTACTGTGTAACAATGTGATTTCCACACAGTAAGTAGTAACTCTGTCAAAGGTCTCATGGCGAACTAAGCCACGGTTGAATTGCAAGTGTCTCTTAATGCTGCTAACCATTTTGATAATGTAAATTAGATTACATGTTGAAAGTGCATCCAAACTTTCCAGGTCAAATTGGGACAGGAAGCAGATTATTATGTGGTTAGGGCATTCATTTTATGAAAGGCTGTGACTCAGACAGATAAATGAATAATACTTTGCTTCCATGATGAAATACTTCTACAACTTTTGCAGCTGTGCGTGGCTCTTCCATTTACCTTCTGCCAGTTAAAATACAGAACTTTACTACTCAGACAGTTCATCAACGACTTTTACATAGTATGATAAAAGATATATAGAATGTGTACTGTATTGCAATGTAATTTACAATGGCTACTAGAAATGTATAGACTATACATATTCATACATATAATTATTGAATACACAGTAATCTGAACACACCGGTAGCGCAGCATATTTGCTGTGCTCCGCTTAAACTGTTTTGAGTGTGAGTGTGATAATCTAATGTGCCCTGTTATGCATTTTCTGTACTTGATTGAACAATACATGTTAAGAATAGTTTAATGAGAGCATTGTACTTTTGGTACTTAGTTTCACATTTTATAACAGAATGGGAGGGTCAGTCTCCTCTGTTATGGCCAGTCTGGTCATCCTCTTACCTTGTACGTAGTGGAAACATAACCTGCTGCAAGGGTCCTCTGGGTAATTCCTTGTAAATACAGCAATCTTTCTGACGTGACCTTCTTGGACTGGTGCAAACTGGTTTTTTTTTCAGATTTAAACATAAGTTGTTTTTAGATTTTTCTAGATGTTTTTAGATTTATGTTGCTTTATTTATGCTTGACTTTTAGTGTGCCTGTAATGGCCACCCTAGTCTCCTTTGAAGACATTGTAACCTTTCTTTACCTAAACACGATGCGTAGTTTAAGTATTGTTTGTGATGTTATTTGACTTTTTTTTTTTTTTGGATTTTTTATGCAGCAGATATTTGCTGTGATTAGTGCACAAATTGTGCCTCATTGTGCCTACCTGTGACATATCAATTCCTACCATTTGTGTTATTGTAGGGTTTTTTTTATTAGTTAATATACTCCAGTATAAACGTGACACTGTACAGAACTGTGTATTTTAATCATGTTCTAGTGTGTCCTCCAATTATAAGAACTACTGATAAAAAATCAGTTGAATAAAGTGACCAAAAACAGAACCCTTCCAACACTAATGCTGTTTAAATATTCCACTCATCATCAAGTAGTCAGCTTATAAGAATCATTTTGGCATCTCTCACAACATGTAAGAGGAAGCTCATTTGAGTTTGTACACTAGAAAACCAAAAATTTCAATACAGTGTATCTCATATCTTATGTCAATTGCTGTAGCACCTTTCATGTAAAACATTTTGAGAAAAAAATGTGCAGTTTAATTACATGTACGGCTGCTGATAAAAGAGCTCACTTCTTGAATTTGATCATAGTCTCCTGAAGGCCAACCACAGAGATATCGCTAAAAAATACCAGGCATTCTGAAGTAAATATTTTAAGTTTCTGTATGACAGGAAAAGCATCATGAAGAAGGAAGAAGACAGAAACAAATACAAGCCCGCAAGACACTTCTTACAGGCAAGATATTTGTCACACTGGACACATTTTTAACTATGACTGCACCAGAAAACTTTAGACACTCAAGAATAATGCCACTGCACTATGGTCTATGAGCAATTTGCGTGGCTATATTCAAATATTTAACACAAGTCATTTTTATTTTTTATTTTATTTAAGAAAGGGTTGTATTAAATAAAAAACAAGATACATTCCAGCACACTTTCTTCGATGTTTGAAGAACTTGGACATCTTCGAATAAATAAGAGAAATACCTTGTTTAAAACATATCTGTCTATTTTAGCCATTCATTTGTGATTCTCTTTAGCAGAATGCGGTGTACTAATGTTCTGAAGCTTTTGCAGACATAATGAGGTCATAGGAGGTGGTCACAGGAGGTGTGTCTATGTACAGAACTCTGTATGAAAGTGCTGGTCCTGGTTTCTCTTTGTTGAAAATTAACTCATGGACTGAGTGTGCAGGAAGGCCTTTGTCTCAATGTGCTTGGTGCCCCACATGGAAAAGGCCTGGCATGTGTTTTGCTACGTGAGAGAGGCAACCTTGGACTGTGAATACGTGTGAGGCGATGAATGAGTATACTGTCTTCAGCTCTTGATTCGGTGTGTACTTTGGTACACGAAACCATCTTTACAGAGTGATAAAAACAATGTTGCACTGCATGTATATGTTGTGTGGCAACAGTTAAGATCGCACAGTAACAGTTTGTCAGAGAATGACCCTGGGCACTTTTTAGGCTATCTTTTTAAATTTCCAAGATTGAGGATGGGAATCTAAACTGGTTTACTCCTGATGAGCATTAGTTCAGAATCAGGTCTGAATCAGGTCTGGATCTGGTGGAATCCTAGGCAGACATGGCTGCTCTGTCAGACAGGGGAGCAGTATTCAGGAGCAGTATTCAGTATTCAAATATCCATATCTAGATTGTTGTCATGGATGATAAGTTTTTAAGCGCGACACATATCCCAGAGTGGCCTCTGATATCTTAAATAAAGCTAGAGACAGCAAAAAGCTTTAAAGACAATGTCTCATATATCTGTCCAATGAAGAAAGTAGCCTCCAAATCTCTGAGGGACTGAAGAAAGAGCTGGTGCCCTGTTCCCTTGCATGGCATAACTTTATTTTTATAAAGTTGGGTTATAATTTTGTGGTGGTGATGGTGGAGTGGCATCATGTGGGAGGGGAGGAGGATGGAAAATTCGAAACTGCAGAGTCTTATGATTCATTGCAAGCTGAGCCATACTTGGAAGCCAAAACTGCCGGCTTGTCATGGCGTGGAAAACCAGTTCAGAGGCAGTTTGAATACGACTGCAGACAACAATGTCATTTTACGAACCTTCAAAGACCAACAACATTCTTCTGTTGGGTATGTTTCAGCCTCAGGGAGTGACAGAGACAGCTAAAGGCAAAGTGGTGTTTTGTGAATCAAAAGTGAGTTTTTTTTTATTCAATCAAAAGAGTTTAGGCTGCTTTGAACGAAATGGTACTGGTATTTATTTCCCCAAAATGATGAAATTTAGTCTGAGAGTTGTGTTGGAAGCCATGCTATCTAACAGGTCTGCCCTGTGTAGGTAACCCTGCTATAACTTAGTACATTCAACTTGCCATAGTTTCCATTACAGGCCTGCGGAGGACACTATGTTATAGCTTGCGGTCCTGATCGGATCAGATTGGTGTTTTCGGAAACAAACAGTGGTTGTCACAGCAACACTGTAGTGTTGTAAAAAAGAGACCTTATTTGTTTGTGCACCAGTGGCAGCAGAGGTGGAAAACTTACATATACATGCAAATGATCCTGAACCCGACTGTTTTTCACGATTAACAAGCATGCCAGTTTAAAAAGCTTGGCTTAGAATGGTTTTAATGTGAGAACATTACCTGTGTGTACATAGTTAAGTTGTTTTAACTAAGACAGTCAAACAACTGGTTTTAAATTACAATAACCCCAGGTCTCATTGTTAAAACTACAATTATTTGATGTTAAGTCAATATGTACAGTAAAGTAGTAAAAATGGTTCTGAAGACAATCATCGGTTTAAATACAAGTTTTCTATACCATGCCCTGAGTTCGCCACTGTTCAGATAAAATCTCCCTTTGTGGGGCAGGACAGCAGGACAGCATTTCTTACATAAATATCCAGCTGTACAGATCGAAAGGTAAAACTCCCCCCATTTTAGCATCTCAATCATGCCATGTCATTTTGTTAATTAAATTCTGAATGAATCCATGTTCATTCAGTGTCAGACAGCTGCTGAGGACGTAATGTTTTAATATTTTTATGATATTTGAGTTGGCTTAAAAGAACACTTAGAAAAACTTGCAAGAAGAGCACCTGCAAGAATAATTTTAAAAAGTATCTTTTTTCACATACTAAAAGTGAACTGGAAAGAACAGGGAGAACAGCTTTATCTCACTAGCCTGCTCTGGGAGGCTCCAGGAGAGATGTGTATTTTGATTAAATAGATAGATAGATATATGGTATTGAGTCATAGTTAGTTACCAACCAGTCATATTTAGCTACTGACATAGTCCAGCCTCAAACTAGCAACTGTTATTGTGCCTCATCGCCCATTTTGTCACCCGCACCAGGTTGTCGCAGCTCTTGGTGAACTCTAAGCTTTCCTGAGCTACTGTCTCTCTCTTTGTGTTGTGGCACTGTTAGCTGCTGTCTAGAGCAGGGCTGAGGCACAGTTTAGCTCTGATAATGCACAGGGGTTGTGAGGTCACCATAGGTTTTGTGAGGTCACCAGGGGTTTGAAGAAGAGCCTGACCATGAGTCAACACACCTGCATACCCCGTCAGAGGCCAGGGCTAGAACACACACTAACTCACTGCTGGTAGCCTTAGTTTCTGAGTCACTGAGCTGAACAAATAAACACGTTACATCCTGTGCTGAAACAAAAGGCCTTGTGTTGCAACGGTATGGTAAGCATGTTTCATCCATACAGAACTCCATCTCAGGCTGTTTCCATGGTGATGTATACAAACATATAAACCTGAAGTTAAAAAAGAGTATTCAGTCTGTCTGCCACAGGGTAGATTTTTGAAAGATTATTATTATTGCCTTACATTATTTACATGCTTAGCAGAACCCGTCATCTGGTAGAGTATAGTGTCGGTAATATAAGTATATGTTTGTGAATTACGACAGCATTTATTGTGACAGTGTTCCCCACAAGAGCACTATATTACATGTATGTTTCTAAATATTCTGTATCTATTCGGCACTTCTTGTAAGACGCTCTGAATAAGTGTGTTTGCCAAATGAATACATGTTAGTGTAACTCGTAAATGTAGAGAGGACTAGAGTGCTTGAAGTTTGTGTGGTCACGTGTAAGGCCCTGTTGGGTGAGGGAGCTCTGATGGAGTTTGCTGTTACAGGTGAACTGTGGATTCAGACAGTCATGCATAATGACACCACTGTTTCTGGAAATTGAGAGGAATGGTGATACAGGAATAGCAACTACGGTTCTATATTAGGAGTCACAGCATGTAGTCAACTCACTGAAGTATACAGCACCAGTCAATATTTTTACTATTTTCCACATTTTTGAATAATAGTAAACCAGTAAGTAAATATCAAAACTATGAAATAACACAAACAGAATTATGCGTCGGCCAAAAAGTGTTAAACAGCAGTCAAGCTATGTTATATTTTAGATTCTTCAAAGTAGCCCAAAAATATTTTTTAAATATATAGGCATCAACTTCACTATATTTGACTATGAAACAAATCTCAAGCATTTAAGCATGAGTCCTTAATTTCTAAATTTCTTTGATTGCATGTTTCCCATTATCTTAATCAGGTGTGTACAAACTTTTGACTGTTACTGTATGTGATTGTTCATGTCCACCCATCTGGCCTTCTTGTGTCATCAAAGTTGCTGTGGTGTTATTTTCAACACCAGAAACACTTCACCCATGAAACAGTTCACTGACTTGGCTGGTGTTATCTAATGATGTCCATGTTGTCAACAAGAAGAATGGAGAAAACAAACAAGGACCAACAATAGCAAGCATTTTTAAATTTGGGAGGGAGTCGTATGTCAGGGATTAATCCTTGAGGGAGTGATTGGTGGGGGAGCTGTGCTGGAGATTTAATATTGTCTTTCTCAATAAGCAGCGATTAGCCTTCAGTTACATACTTTCCAGCTGACAGAACCATAACCATGGTGTGCTGCAGACATCATGAGAGTAGTGTAGCGACAGAATGGCTGAACCAGCCTGTCCTGCCTGTCATGCTAAGTATTCCCCGATAAAGTGCCAAGAAACTCATCGGACAAAACCAGGCCTACATTTCTCTGTAAAATATTATTGCAAATCAAATTCATGCCCCTCCCTTTACTCTGAAGTCTTCCATTGATACTGTGGTGTTAAAGATGTAAAATTCATGAGACCATAAAAATTCCTTGATAACCTCAGGGTTTGAGGAGTAAGTACAGTGACTCATACTGTCAACCTGCACAGATTTTTTTTTTACTCCATGTGAAGTTATCTCCAATTGGCCTGGACACTGATGTGAGGTTTGTGAGCCTGGCAGAGCTGAATAAATTTGTGTTTAAAGCACACTACACTACAGTCACCTTAGCTGATCTGTCTCACATGTCTTTTCCCGTCCCTTGCACATGTAAATACTGTCATATCGTTTGTCACTGTCAGACCCCCCTTCAGAGGGCAGAGCCCTCAATAACAATTCAAAAGGACACCCTCCCTTTAGTGCAGACGTGCATTGCATTTGTTAGAACTCAGCTGTGGCCCAACCATAAGCTATAATCTGTGGGCTGACTAAAAAACTATTATCAGAAAGTGTAATCCCTGCACTCATAAGTGCAATTAGACACAGAGTGTATGATTGGAAGGACCACAAGACTGTCTCAGTAGTACATGAATTGTTTTCATTCTGAGAGAAGAGGGAAATGTCACACATGGCTCCAGGGCTTTGTGTCCTCCAGGGACGAGTCTCATAGCTCCTCCTGGAAGTGACAAGTCTGTTCGTGCAGTGGATATGCATCTCAGTCAAATGGAGCCAACTCTCTCAGCACCACTCCTGTCTCAGTGTGTGTGTGTGTGTGTGTGTGTGTGTTTATGTATGTCTCCATGTGTTGTGTTTTGTGTCTGTAAAGCTGCATGCTTTCCATGTTTGTGTGTTCTGTTCTGTCCAGCATTTCTGGTTTGTGTCAGTGCTTGTGTCTCATGTGTGTGCACCTTGTTTGGTTGTGTGTGTTTGTGTGTGAGGGTGAATGCGAGTGGGCTTCTCTGTGTGTGTGTGTGTGTGTGCGTGTCTGGATGTGTGTGAGGGAGTGGTGTGTGTGTGTGTGTGTGTGTGTGTGTGTGTTGAGTATACAGTGTCACAGATTCACGTAGGCAGGTAGGGATAATTCACAGAGTAGACCGTTTCATCCGGACAAGTCCAAATGGGACAGAGTTTGCGCTGGAGCCCAGGATCCTGTCAGCATCTGCATGCTCAAATGGACCTGATTCTACTTACCTTTGAAAAACAGCGCTGGCAAAAAGCTACTGTTGGATATGCTGTACATTGCATTTTTAGCACTGCCATATGTAGTTATGTTTAGAGGAACTGAGCTGGGAGTGGGACTACCCAACAGAGAGTGAAAGTGAGAGTGACAGTATTTTGATTGTGTGGGCGTTCAATGCCAGTGGTGAAATAAATGCTTTCAGTTGTAATGGTTGGATTGTCTTCCCTTTCATTTATAAACAGATCAACTGGAAATATGGCTATAAAAATACAAATAAAAACCAAGGAATTTTCTGACAGTGTTTGTGTAAATTCATATACTTATCATTCAATCATTATAAGTTGTAATAGTTTGGACTCTTAATTACCTAATGCTATTTATAAGAAGTTAACATGTAAAGGCAGCATGAAAGAACAAGCTTAATCAATGACTTTCATTATAGTTTGTGACACTAGCATTCTCCATAAAACATGTGAATGAAGGCCAGGTCGTAATTGTGATGGAAAGACCATCACAAATGTACTTATTTGCCTATATATTCACAAGGTGACTCATGGAGCTAACAGCTGACATACTGTCCATTTATAGAGCAATCCAGGATCAGTACCTTGTTCAAGGTTAAAATAGTGCCCTCACCCAGGGGAAACTTTCTGGTTTTTGGTTAAATGAGTCTGTTTTAATAACCACTAGAGCATACTATTGCCCTGTAAATACAGCTGTTCACTGCACACATACGGAGCAAGTTTTAAAAAGGCTGCAGGACTGGAACTGACTGAGTAAAAGATACTTAGTTCTTCTGTGGAATGTCCAAATATGGACACCAAAGTACTGCACCAGTCCTCCCATGTGGGTTTCATTTAAAGTCTCCCTCAACACACACAGCGGTTTTCTTTTTTTTTCTTTTTTTTTACAAGGGATTCAAATAGCGGAGGCAATGACGCATAAATAGAATTCTAAAATTAAGACCTTGATAATAACAAGCTGCCGCCCACTCTTCACTTCTTATTGGCTGTGTCCTGCAACAGGGATTTCCTCTGCGTGTGTTAAACTGATCTTTTTTCCATTTCCTCCAGGCTGAATCCACCCCCCTTCCCCTCCCCTGACCTCCACCCTGTGCAAGTCCTGCCATGGCCCACCGCTCACAGAGCTCCTCCCTGGGGGACAACCCCCTGGACCCCAATTATCTGCCCCCTCACTACCGTGAGGAGTACCGGCTGGCCATCGATGCGCTCGTGGAGGATGGCCTGGAGGGATACTATGAGTTCCTGCAGGGCGCGGGCGTGGTCGACTTCCTGTCTCGGACAGAAATTGAGCACATTAAGGGTACAGTGCAGGCCCCACACTCTAGCTTGCTGCCGGAGCTGCCCTACCAAGAGGTTGAGCCTGATGGCTCCTCGGACACATACTGGCCAGTCCACTCTGACCTGGACGCTCCGGGCCTGGACCTGGGCTGGCCCAGCCACCACAGCTTCATCGGCCCCACAGAGGTCACTACGCTCGTCAACCCCTCTGACCCGGACATGCCCAGTATCAAGGAGCAGGCCCGTCGGCTCATCAAGAATGCTCAGCAGGTGAACACAGAAATAACACTCATAAAAGTCAAGGAACCTTGAAATAAGTGACTATTTATTGGTATTACTCATTTTCCCTGTTTGACAATGTGTAAGTTGTTATTCACATTAAAGAGCACTCTGAGTGTTGCATACAGTGCTTGAGGTTAAATTATTTGAATATTCGCGAACTATAGTGTATTTGAATGTCATAATCAAAATAGACATGCCTAACTGGGACGTGAACTCGTAACCTTCTCAACCACATGACGCACCCCTTACATTAATAGGAGAAGTTAGTCTGCTTTGCCAGAAGATACATGTCTGTACCTTGGGAAACTTAAGAACCCCACTCCACGGTGTCAATAACTAGCGCATATTACTTACAAATAGGCCTCATTTACACATTTTCTTTTTATAGTATGTAATGTATTATGTAAATCCAAATCCACCTGGTCTATGGTTCTAATCCCTCTTTTTTGTCCACAAAGAAAAATTAAAGTAAATGGTGTTGTGGGTTCTGCACCTGATTAACTAGTCTGCATCTGTGTTGCAGGTCATTGCCATCGTTATGGACATGTTCACAGATGTTGACATCTTCTCAGATCTTCTGAATGCAACCGCACGGCGTGTTCCTGTCTACATACTGCTGGATGAACAGAACGCCCATCATTTTGCAGCCATGGTCACCGGCTGCAAAGTGAATCTAGATATGGTCCAAGTGAGTCTGTACACTTGTTTCACCCTACAGTTTGTTCTTTGCATGGAAATATAGACTTGCGTTCTTGTGTGTGGATTACATAGAAAGATTCAGGAAAGCCCTATGTGTTTGCTTAATTAAATCGGTCATATAATGTCATATTTTAAAAATTATTTGCGATACATGCAGTTACTTGAACCTTTAAAGTGGAACACCAGATTACGTGCTTACATTTTCGTGGTCTGGTTGGCTTGATTAACTCAAATATTAATATGCTTTTTTTATTTCATATATTGAAAATGACACTGGTAATTGAAAAGAAGCATCAGTGAATTCAACAGTTCTTTCATTATGAATAATTCATACATGAGAACTGTGGGACAGGTGATGTATGTATGGCCTGCTGACTAAGACCACACATTTATGGTTTCAGTTAATGCGGGTCAGGACTGTATCAGGTACCACCTATTTCTGCCGCACTGGGAAATCATTCAAGGGTCAGGTGATGGACCGCTTCCTGTTGGCAGACTGCAAAGCTGTGCTCAGTGGCAACTACAGGTGAGAAACAAGCCCTCCTGCCACTTTTAACAGTCCACAAGAGATAATACGCACATAGAAATGACTACCTATCATTTCTGATGTCTGAAACTTCCCTCCATCTGTAACATCAGTCCTCTCCCTCTGTGTCTGTATCTTGATTGCTCTTTCTCTGTGTCTGCAGCTTTATGTGGTCTTTTGAGAAGATCCACCGCTGCATCGCACACCTGTTCCTTGGGGAGCTGGTGACCACATTCGATGAGGAGTTCCGGATCCTGTACGCTCAGTCTCAACCACTGGTCATGGAAAACGCTCTGGTGCCGGTCGGTTCCAGGGACGCCAGCAGCTTTAGCAGTAACCAATTTGGCTTTAAAAGGACCCAATCCCTCAGGAACCTTAGAGGACCCCGTCACACCGAGCTGGCAGGGTACTCCTTTGGAGACCGTATGGACATTGATCGTAATGTCCTCCCGTTGAGGAGGGACGATCCCTTCCGCCACTCCTTAGAACCTGGCGCAATGCAGCTCACCAGTAGCAAATATTCCTCCCAACAGTTCAGAATGGAGAGATCTTACCTGGATCAGGGCAGGAACCTGATGGCCTCCAGGCAGATGGAAATGAATGCCTACAAAAGACACAGCTATGCGGAGGGGACCCAGGAAAACTATGCCTCCTCGCGGCAGTTCATGAAGCACCGACTCATGAACAACCTGGATGAGGTGGAGAGCCAGAGCTACTTCCAAAGAGAGCAGCATTTCTACCAGGGAGGAGGGTCAGGGTCAGCACAAGGCCTCTATGAGAAAATCAAGAGCCAAAGTTACCACCAGACAGATGAGTACTCTGACTCGGGGTACCCGCCTGAGCTAGAGCTACCTGGCATGTACAACCGTGCAGTAGATTACTTGTCGTCCAATTCCTCCAAGGACATAAAACACGACTTCGGGACTGGGCAGGCCCCGGAAGGAGGGGGTCGCTACAATCAGACCAACCCAAAAAGGCCGAGTGTTGGCCAGCCGTATGCCTGCCAGAGCTCCCCCACGCAGCTGCATCCCCCTGAAAACAAGCGGCTGTGTGACGCGGATGATTCAGACCGGCATCAGCAGGACCCTGGTGTGAAGCAGGGGCTGCGGAACTGGAGAATCAGCTCCTTCCTCAGTGCCTTTGAGGATGCAGGAGAAGAGGGCCTGCCACAGCCCCTAGGACCTGATGCCTTTGACGAGCCCCACCAGCCTCCAGAAGGGAAATTCCCTGGCCCAGAATCCTCAGTGCCCAGGTTCACCACCAGAGACTTTCCAAAGATTCCCAGCAAGCCAGATCTGCTTCCACGCTATGGCAAGCCACTCCTGCCTGGGCCAACAAAGGAACCACCGTCCAGGGACCCAGGCTCTACAGCAACTGACCCTAAAATGTCACTGCTGACTGCTTCCAGGTCATTGGCTACCACAGAAGGGGACAAGACAGAGGAGATGGAGGTCAGGGAGCCCAGAGAGATCAGCATAACCAAGCATGAGTCCTTCCGCAGCAGGTTAAACCCCATGCTGCAGAGGAGCTCCAGGCTGAGGTCTTCCCTGATCTTCAGTTCCTCCAAGCTGGAGGAGCACAGCTCTGCAGCAATGAAATCAGGCCCAGGGCTGAATGAGGAGGAGGACAGCGACCGTTTAAAAACCTCTTCCATTGTCGCTCAGATTTTGGAGAAGAGGAGATCCATATCAAGAGAGCCATTTGAGTGGCGCAGTCACAAGAAGATGGACATAAAGGACTCTTCCACTGTCGAGGTGCCTGAACCAAAGGGGCCTGCTGAAGTTACAAGTGATGAAGTGGCCGAAAAGGAACCCGCACCTGAGGTGCCCAAAGATGAACCCAAGGTCACAGCACCAGCAGACCCTCCAAAACCCACACCGAGTACCACCACCTCTTCTGTGAACATGAACGACCCTGAGAGTAGACTCTTATATTTTAAAGAATTAGCTGAAAAACGGAAGGCTTCAAAAATGGCAGTGGAGTCTGCTGTCAGAAGTCCAGAACCTATTCCAAAAAAGCCTGACCTTTCAGAGACTCCACCTGACACAACCATCACAAAGTCAACCATGCCCATCACACCAGCAGAACCTATTTCCGAAAAGATACAACCAGCACCACCTCAGCCTGTGCCCAGTACCCCGATAATCACAGTAAAACCACCTGAACCTGAAGTCAAAGAGCAGGACTCCCAGACCACAGCACAGAATGAGACAAAGCCGGTCATTGAGGTACAGAAAAAAGAACCTCCACCGCCAAAACCACAAAAGCCACTTCCTTCACCAAAGATCTTCAAAAAGGAATTACTGAAACCTTTCAAGAGCAGTCACTCCCGCCATGTCTCCTGTGGAGAGGAGATCTTCACAGATGCCACTGATGCTGAGAAGAGTGAGCTGAAGAAGTCTCGCAGCAACAGCTCCTCTGGCATGATCCGTCTTGAGACAGGCGAGAAACTGCAGAAGAGACACGGGTCCAGTACCTCTCTCAACCAGTCAGAGGGTGGTGGGGATGGCAAAGCTTTGGAGTTTCTCAAGAAGCAAACTCAGAGGCTGAAGGGATTTCTTGGGCCAAAAGGAGATAAGAAAGCAGGAGGTGCGGCACCTGCTGAAGACAAGGGGACTACGCAGGCTATGAGTACAGTCCCAGAGGCATCGGAGGAGTCTGCTCCCAGAACACGTACAGGATCTCAAAGCTCTGCAAAGGCATCACTAACAGACAGCAGTGCTACAACGACAGAGATCAAGGGAGAAAAATCGAGCCACAAGCCAACATCCAAACCCAGTCCCACCCGCTACCAGTCCTCCACCACCAACGTACTGTACAGCAGCAACCTTCGGGATGACACCAAGGTCATCCTGGAACAGATCTCGGCCAACAGCCAGAAGAACAGGATGGAAATTGCGAAGCAGTCTGCAGGGACTACAGAGGATGCCAAACAGGGTAGCGATAGTGAAAAGAAGGCAACGGAAAAGGAAGCAGAAACTTCCATCATGTACCAAAGCAGGAACCGGTTCCAGCGGGCCCCGGGAAGCTCCCAAGAGCGGGACAGCTTGCTGAAGAGGATCGAGAGCATGCGCAAGGAGAAGAAAGTCTACAGTCGCTTTGAGGTACTCTGTGGGGACAAGGAGGATGCCTCCAAAACCCCTGGCTTTGAGGAAGGAGGAACTGTAGAAAAAGCAATCCCAAAACTGAACCTATTCAAAATTAGAAGATAGAGTTGTAGGACAATGACAAAAAGATAGAAGAGTTATGAGGTAGAAAAGCATTTAGTTAAAGTGGCATTTTTGCACAATATGCAAGTGCATTTGAAAGTTTATTCATTTATGGTATGTAAAGCTTATATTTAAAGTCATACCACTTAGTCCTTTTCCATCTGTTTTGTAATAAAGTGTAAATGAAAGATATGTATTTTCAACGTATGCTATAATGTGTCATATACTGAATAATAGAGACAGGTATATTTAATTACTTTTATATGTGTAATCATTTCTATGTGTACTGGCATATACTACAAAGTTACTCTTACTTTATTTTGGTATGTGGGTAATACTGAAAATTTTACACTGTCGAATCAGCAAATCTTTGAAAACTTAACATGTTACCATTTAGCAGTCTATGCGATCTAGAAACTCCCTATAAATCTGTGCTCATGAATATGAAAGGAAGGGGGCCTGAAGTTTGACCTTCTTTCACTCACATGCTTGACCTGTTGCTCTGCTGTGTTAACAGATGGGGAATAACCTTGGATAACAAAGAATGAGGAAACCTGTCCACACTCTTCTGAAAAGACAGCACTTTCCCCACCTCCACCCATACTGGCTTTTTGGGCAGGAATATCCATCACTCACACCCCTTGAAATAGCCATTGCTCTGGATCCTGTAACCAGCAATCTTAAAAAAGACAATGCATGGATTTTTCTGAGCACGCACAGATATTAACAGTGCCAACGTGAATCCATATCAGTATACCAGACCTATTGCTATTAGGAAATTCTATTTTTTGAAAGGAATGTGAACAAGACCATATCCCTGCAGTAAGTTGTATATTTGGAGGATACTGCAATGGTACCCCTAGCCATTTTTTTCCAACATACTTTTTTGTGGATTATGATTTGGTCCTCTGCTGACCACAGTTCAGCTTCTGCCTGCCTGCTTTTATCTGTGTTCATGTCAGAGTTAGAACCATGAACAAAGAAATCAACTACCTTATGAAAAGGCAAGCACACAGGCTTGGGTGCAAACACAACGGACAAAAAGCAGCATATGTTCACCATCTTGATGTACTTAGTTTTGAGCTGCGCCGAACAATTGCAACTGAACAATCATCAGCTGACAGACATGCTTGTGCCACCCTGGCTCTCCAGAGTACCACTATGGTACTGCATGTGGAAACACATATGGGCATTTCCAGACTGTGGGTTTAATAAGAGGGTGCCGTTGGGCCGTTACTGTACACAAACACAAACCCAAGGAGGACAGCTCCAGAAAGAAGTCTGCCGCCAGCTCCACCAGTGGAGCTGAACTGAAGCGAACTTGGAGACAGAAAGTGAGAGAAAGAGAGAATGTCAGAGGCAAAGAGATGAAGTCAGAGAAAGAAAAAGTAAGAAAAGCAGGAAGTAAAGAAAGATGAAGACAGTTAAGGAGAAACAAAGAATCAGAGAGAGTGTTTCTTGTCAGATAAAGGGAACTGTAAAGACATGAAGAGTATTGTGTCCATGATTAGACTTGGTTAAAGAGTTATTAGAACATGCACACAAGATAAGATGATCAAGAGTATGTGCACAGTAAGCAAAGTACATAGTTCATTTGTCACACTGACTCAGGGAACATGTGCAAGAATGTTGGAGCATACCTTATGAACCTGTTCATGCCATTTGTTATATTAGAACACTTGAGTCATTTAAATTTGAACTGCTGATCCACCTGTTTTGTAAGTATGTGTAAGTATTTTAAGGGACATTTCCAAGTTTATACACAACCATTTAAAGTTATCTGTCATTGTCTGGGGAAGGGGGATGTTTTATATAAGGGAAGAATGTGAAGATTCATTTTGTATCACAGCTTTTAGTTAATGGCTAAAGAGTCTAAAAAGGTTAGGCTTCTACAGTGCCTTTTGTGTGTTTTTAACATTTTTGTGTACATACAGTAGTAGGCTTTAATGAAAATAATTGGATTATGGGGATTCTGCACACTGGGAATGGTGCTCTCTTTCACGGCATGTTTTGTTCTGGTTTTTACTTTATTTTTCCTGTAGTGTATTACCATTTTTATGTTAATTTGTTGCGTGCCTAAAATATGAGGTTTTACCATTGTTGGCACATGCCATTTGCTTATGAGGAAACCAAAGGTACATCTCAAAGGTAAATGGGCAAATGAAAAAAACAGTGTGAACATTGATGCTAGTGCTATTTACCATGTTTCATACATAACACCTCACACTCTCTTGAGGCAGTGTCCTTTATCCATGGTATTTGAGCATCTGGCACAGAGTAACCTTCCTCTACCAGTGATTCTCAGTGGATGTAGTTCCACAATTAAAACATTAAAACAAAGACATACAGTATGTTGCTAGCATCTAATGCCCTGTAAGTCACCCTGGATAAGGGTGTCTGCCAAATAAGTAATAATCGTGATAGCAGTGACATAAAACATATTTTGGCATATCATTTTTTGTAGAGTTTGACATGTTGACATTCATATTCATTTTCTCCTGATGGTCTGTCAGAGAGTCAGTGCACAGAAAGTATTTCACATTTAACTAGTTTGGCCCCAGGTTTCCACTGGCACTCAATCAATGCAAATGATAAATGTTGCGTGTCAACTTCAAAGGGAAAAGGCTTATTCATACAATGTGAACAGAGTCGGCAACCAGTGGTGAGAAACAGGATTGCAACAACTCACCACGACAAAAGGAACGTAGGAAGAAAGTTTTGCTGTATCTGCTGGTGGCTCTGCAGTTTATAAGGATGTCAAAAACCACATCTTTACTTTACAAACTGATTTTCTTTTATTCTAGAGTAAGTGACAGTAGTAACAGTATGATTAAAATTGTGAGGAAGGGTTAAAAGATACAACAATTTCAAACTCCTCAGGTCAACATTACCATTGTGGCCTTGGTGAACAACACAACTATTCTGTCTCAATATTTGTAATAAATCTTTCCTTTTACATGACCAAAGCCTGCGTCAAGAATTATTTTAGCATAACCTCAGTCACTTTCATATATTGTCAGTTGACATAACTAAAATAAACAAGAGACACTCAAAAGCATTTTATTTTTTGCTGAATGCCTTCATTAACAAAATAATTTCTATCTTCTTAATATGCCAGACTGCCATTCTGAGAAGGCTAGGAAATAAATGATAGTGACTAACAATAAAGTTTTAGCACTATGTGAGTGTAACAAGAACATAGATTCTAACTCTTACTCTAAAACAGCTGCCAGCAGTCAGAGATTGGATATGGGCCGAAGTTCACATGTGACAACACATTCTAATTTATTTCTGCTGGTGAAAGTGATTTCAGAGATCTTTAAAATGCATTTCCTGCATGGAACCTTTCTCAGTATTAAGGAGCGCAATTTATGCCAGCTTTCCTACATAGCAGAATATCTGTCCTGTTTAGGTGCTCAGGCTTCAGTGTTTGAATGCATTGAAGCCAGACTTTTCATCTGATTAATCTCCTCAGCAAGGTGATTCAGGTGGGTCAGCTTCACCTGTTCTATATTCACACAAAAAAGGGGAGAAAAAGGACCTTACACATTCTGATACCTCATGCACTCATTTGTTGAAAGCTGGATAGTTGTCTAAGAAACACGGTTATTATGGATATAACCATGGCTTTATTATCTCAGGGTTGCTCCAGTCAGCCCAGGTTGGGTTCATCTCCCCTCTCTTATCAACACACTGCTATATCAGTGCAATCCTGGTAACAAGCCTATCTAATCGTATTGGGTTGCCTATACCAAAGAATCTTCAATGTTGTTCAACGCCAAAGACAAACTGGGTCATGACCTTTAAACACCGGAGCCCCAGGATCATACTGAGAAAGTCAAAAACTTTGAACACCACATCACTAACATCAGAATAGTCATTGAGGTGGTATAATCTAACATCAGGATACATTTGAAGATGGCCCAAATGGGAGATGCTTTGCCAATGGAGAATAACATCAAAACACTGGTCACACCTTAGGGGAATGCATATTAATTCTACACTAAGAGCCTTTGAAGAGACTATGCGGTTTTCCCAGGCATGAGCTACTTTGCTGATCAACAAAATAGCTAGCAAGCATCGTAGAAATGGAGATAGAACACTGAAAAACCCACAGAACATTCGAAGACACGGTACACTGAGCAAATGAGATACAGACAAGCAAGGATATATGCGCAATGGCCAAAATACCTTGTGTCAGAGGAGAACAGGCTTCAACACGTGAAGCAGAAATATACTCAGATACAGGATGACACAGGTCTGAATACAAGACTAAATACCCAATAAGCGAGCAACTACACCAAGAGTGCAACTTGGGGAATGAAGAGAGTAACTCCCAGCAGCTAGCTCAATTGCTTATGGACTTAAAGCTTTACAACCCTCTTAAGTAACAAAATCTTACCACACTAAGGACTGGAAAGAGGAGTGGGGATTGGTCCACCCTCATACTGGAAAAGGAGCTGTACTGGATCACAATCCTCCCCAGGTTACTGGGACTACTTAGTACTTTATATGAAACACAGCCTCAGATGGAATGATTGGAACAGACACCTGCACAGCAAAATATGCCTTAAATCATATCGGGAAGGCTTACCAGCTTTTAAAAGCTGTGATTTGGCACTTTCGAGATTTTCAATTTCTGCTGGTAGCCTTTCTGGGGACTGTCAATGAAAGGAATACACAAAAGTATGTAGGTAAAAGGCAGAAAAAGTTACTGAATACAAAACAGTTGTATTTCTGTTGCAAAATATGGATGAGTGGCACAAAGTACTACTCACATAAAGTGCATATAACTTTTTGTGCTGATCAATCAGTTGCTGAAGTCGATTCTCAAATTTCATCCTGTTAATAAGAGCAAAAAAAGTCAGTTATGTATAGCTTAATTTTCCAAATGTTATCAACCAATAAAAAAAAGTTGCAGTATTTTTTGTGCATGCATTTTCTTCATGTGAAATAATTAGTTTCCCCATCAGTTTTTCACAGTTGAAATCTTTTTCGTTCTCATTTATCAATTTGGCATGCTCTTATACAGTGTGTTACCATGACACGATACAGATAGTATATATCTCAAGAGATGCAAGAACATGGGCATAATGTGACATCAGAGTATTTGTCTTACCAAAGAGAGTGGTGTGTCAGCCTGACTGCATGTGCAAACGGTTAACACAAACTTGGAGTGACAGGCTGCTTTTCAAAATAAGGCCCCTTTTTTTGCTTCAGCTAATCGGGGGAATGGGATGGGAACATGCATGCCACAAACTGAACATCACGGTGCTAACCACAGAAGCTTTAAACAAAAGCACAGTCTCTGGTTGTCATCACAAACCCCACATCATATTTAATTCACATTTAAAATGACAGCAGTTGGGTATTAAAGGTGTGCACTAACAAGTTGCTGTCCACTAACTTTCCATTTTAAACTAAATGCAGCCAATGGAAACACAAAAAGTGTTTATGAAACAGAAACATTTCTCTCAACCAGATAGTCTAACCTGTAAATTCAATCAACATGTTAATATGCTTTGAACAGCTACACACATCATTACAGATGACATCATAATACATACCGCTGTTTTCTGTGTTTTAGTCTGGCCTCCTGGATTTGAAAGGTATACTGCTCTATGAGTTCCTCACTCTTGCTATTCAACTGAAGAAGTCTAAATGAAACATGACAATATGCACATTTACTTTGGAAAGGCACCTGCCTACAAAAAATCTGAATAAATGAAAGATACAACCAGTGTGTTGTAGTGATGAAGAGCAGGGCTTTTAAACCAAAGGCTGCTGGTTGTATTCAAGGTGGGACACTGCTGTTGTACCCTCAGGTACAAAGAATACTTGGACAGGGTGGTTCCCATGTGGCTCAGTTGCCTGAGGTGCTCATTCTTAGCGCAGGCCGAATCCTAAAATTCAGAGTGGCAGAACAGAACTGGCTTCATTCTGCCAGAGTGGGATGGGATTTGCAAGCCAGGGTTGCCTTTTCTCACTGTCCTCAGCACCCATAAAGCAGCCAGATGATCTCAGGGAGATGTAATTATCCTCTGTACAGCGTGCATCCTCTCCTAGTACACGGTGAGACCTGAAGTGTGAAAATAATTTGGTGCATGCATAGAGAAGGATTGCACTCGCTACCCCAGTGCTCATGCATGAGCATAATGTATAAATATCAATTCCAAAGTCTGCAATGAAAAAGTGGGGAATTTCTTTTTTAATACTTGGAAACTATTGTTAAACCGATTATCACCACAGGCAGGTTTTCAGCACCATATGAACTGGTACATAGCCATAGTAACAAACTGAGTAATTCCTCACCTCTTTGCTTCACACTCCAACTCCTCACACTTGAACCGCAGAACCTTGCAAGACTCTGGACAAGAAATACACCGTAAGTTTAAACTCATCAGATCATCTAAGCTAGGTCTGCTCAACAGTGGCCCAGGATGGCTGTAGCGTCTGCATGGCTTTATTCCAGCCACTTAATCATCTAATTCTAATTCAGTTATCTTGATTGAACCGATTTCAAGCTCCATTTCTGATGTGTTATTGTTTTAACTGACATGGGGAAACCTTTCAGATTTTGGCACTTCAAGACCAGAGTGGAGTATCCCCGGTCTAAATAAAATTTGAACATAATTTTACATTAAGTAAAAAATGCAAATTTCCATCACAATAATGCTTTTCAATTTTATCTTAGCTTTAGCTGCCTCATAATTTTTCACAGAGTGTTGGGCATGCTTCTTCTTTGTAATTTATACCTCTGGTATTTTGTTGGCTGTGAATTTCACATGTGCAATACCTTCTTTTTCCTTGAGAATCTCCTCCAGCTGGTAATTCTCTGTGTGCACTATACAAAAGGCAAGTAATACAGAAACCAGAGAGTTACATGACAGTAAACTAAGTAGACAAACATATGTTCATTTTTAATGCATGTTGTCTTACATGCATCCAGTTCCTCCTGTAGCCTCTTTCTGAATAACTGAGCTCCTTTAAGCTCTTCTTCCAGTACTTTCTTGCCTGGTCAAAAAATTATTTGCTCATGCAGGATTAAAGTCAGACTTCTACTTTCTAGTTTACTTCTATTAAAAACATTCAAAACATGTTTCAAACTTCATCTGAAATTACTACTAGAATAAAGTTATGTGTCAGGAACACATAACTATTTGTAGTTGCCTAAGATGGCTGATTAGGTGCTTTAGAGGACAGTTTGTATACCTTGCTGCATCTCTCTTATTTTTCCCAGCAACTCCTCCATTTTGAGCTCTGCATTTCCTCCTAAAACAAAACTTTCCATCATCAAGGAAGCTCATTTAAGGACATGTCCATCAACACTCAACTGAAAATAACAAGGATACAATGCACGACTTTTATAAACATAATATCTTGAAATCAGACGCAGTACGTACATTATACATATATTAGTCGAAAAGATTTTCACAGAATGTACTTTTACTTGCAATTGAGGTAGCCCAAGTAATGGCATCTATCTTGCTAAAGGGGAAAGCTGTGTCCCAATCATAGGTCCAGGCGCTAACGTTTACTTGTCTACGGTTAGTTCAAAAAGCACTTGGGAATACAGCTAGTTAGCTAATTAGCACAAAAAGGTGTTCGTGTGGCCACAAATGATTTAGCTCCCTTTCTTGCTAACTGCCTATGTGTAATACATTTTGATAGGAGACTGTCAACGTTACCATCTTTGAATATTGTGGTAAGGATGTCCTCTACTTGGAATGCCGACCCTGTAAATGTACGGATGGATAAATGACTGATCAGCCTCTTACTGCAATGCATAATAAGCAGAATGTCATACATATCGGACGGAGAAATCCAGTCTACTGCTTCAAACTTCTGCGGGGCATTAACCATCAGCTCCCTAACGTTAACAGCTAACTATGTTATCATCTTAAGCAGTGTTTGCCTTTTGTAGGTGACGTCAACTTACCTGATGACACGCTCATTTTTCCTGTAATTGTTTAGACTGCCTAAAGCTGCTGTTTTTGAATGTGTGGTTGTTAAGAGGAAGGGAAATAAATACAAGAAGTAATACCAGCTAGGTAGCCATATCTCTAGGAAGCTATGTAATCGACGCGCATAGTAACTTAGCGTGTAACGCAATTAGCTACCGTTTGGGCCGTTTGACCCTGCGCGTGGTAGATCCGCGCGACCACACCTGCTGCCTGTCCATGCATGAAGAAAACACACAATCCAGACAGTAGTAGTCGTGGTAAGCGCTGCTCAGTTGCTGAAAGGAGCTAATTGTTTAGTGCAAATATCAATGTTTGAGAGGGGCAGATTTTGCTTTAATGAAGGGAATAAGACAGAACAAGTAAGAGGAGGAGGATGGAGTGTCCCAATGCAAGCACTGATTTTGGGTTGCATTACTGGATCTCATTATGAAGCAACACAGGGCCTTTGCCATTCTCTCTGGCATGCCCTGCAGAGAGATGATCCAAAAGCTTTTTATTCGACCAGGTGTTCACCAGTAGCACTTCTGTTTTCCCCATTTATTGGGAAATAGTTTTCATTCCAATGGCCAGTGCAGAGAAGGGACAAAAGCAATCATCACTCCCAAGGATTGTGAGCGTACAACCCGGAAATTATAGTGCTAGCACCGCCGATAATTGAAGTATTTTATCAGACTTTGAGACCGTTACTGTGTTCTTTGGCAGCGAGGAGCAGACATTCTCTGAAATATTTCTACAAAAAAAAAAAAAAAACTTGTAAAGCAGAATTGCGTCATCTTGCAACTTTGGTTCTTAAGCTGTTTTGACTAACACAATAACGTAATATAAAGGGTGAGCATAAAATAATGAAATAGTCTGTGACCTAGTTAAAATTAGTTTGTGGAATTTGCCAGTAAATTACCTAACATTCGCAAGTGATTAAAAGAGAGGACATGCGAGTATTTGCGCCTTGTTCCTGTCCTCATAACCTGCGGCGCGGGGTACTGCCAACTCACCCCGACTTTTACATTCGCTTTAAATAGCCTACTACTCGCGTGTGTGGCACTACGATTCACCTACAAAATATACCGTTAAGGCACTGGTCAGAAGATCTCATTTTAAAACAAAACAAACCGGGATCCAACGTCAATGGCACCAAGAAATCAACCAACCCCTCCAAGCACACATAGGAATCTGTTAAATGTCAGGCTAATTACGCAGGTGAGACTCGTTATCTAATTATTGTCCTCAGACACACACGCAATTACAATAAACCGGTTTTCAATGGATATGATAGAATTACATATTGTTACATCTGAGAAGCGAAAACAGATCCTCATTTGAACATTAGGCCTACACACTAACCAAAGTCAAATATATTACGTTACTGTATTAAACAGTTTGAGTACAATGTATGTGGGTATAGGTGGTCAGTCACTCGCACGTAATTTGTTTATTGCATATGACATTGCCTTAAACTTAAAATGTGTTGCCTTTACGCTTCTAACGGCGAATTTACCCGGCTATCTCGCTCGTAGGACGCTTTAAAAAGTTAAACAGCTGCTAGGCCTAGCTAACTGTTTAAACGTAGGCTACGACAAAGGAAAATAAAAGATTCAAAAATGATTCAATAATCCCATTTTCGACGCAGATTCCAAAAACACTTATTGCCATTCCGTGGGACTTTAGCACCGCCCTGTGGTAGAACGTATGTTGAGCATCGTTGCTTTTGGGGTATTATTATTATTATTATTATTATTATTATTATTATTGCAGCATAGAAGCATTGTTTTTCTTTGTGTACATTATTAACCAAAGGCTTTATATACACTGCACGTCATCGTCAAAGTTGACCAGTGAGTTGGAACGGCTTGCAAGCGGAAGATCAATGGTCATAATGAATACAAATGGCCGTAAATTTTTTGTTGATCATAAATGGACCAACCTCAGATCTAGAGAATATTTCCTGCTGGTATCAAGATTATTCTGACAGCACTTGTTGAATTACAGTCTATAAATGTTGCTTTCCAGTAACAGGTATGTTTGGAACTCTTTGTGGGTGACCATGAAGTGGTTCAAATAATTTCTTTGATGTTTTTAACCAAATTGGTTAGATATTTAGCAAATGTATGACATATCACTGTATTTAAAAATGAAAAGAGTATTATGTAAAAAGTCTTGACCTTGTTTTGGCACAAGAGCACTTTACAGTGCAAACACTTGTTCCTTCCCAGAAGGAGTGTTTCCCACCATGTTATTCAAAATATATCAAATCAGTTGTTCAGCTCATGACACATTCCATTAATTTACAGTAATCTACAAGTAATTTTCTGTATTAAACTAGGGTTTTTAATACTGTTGGTTAGTTTATTTATGTTTTTATCCTTCTTCTGCTCCTGGGGAGGAGAAGAGGTGTGAGTGCTGGTTTCAAAGGGAGGAGGGCATGGACAGGGAAGTGTTTTTCATGTTGTCTATTACTGTCCTATTTCAATAAAGAAATTACTTTTTTAACTAAAGGTCCAAGGTATTTTTTCACTTGATAAATGCAAACAGCTTAAAGAGTATTTAACAGGTTTGCATATGAACATATGATTGTGCAACTGAGGAAGGAATGAAAACTAATGGAATGGAAACCCAAATCAAATTCAAGTACCTGCAAAGATGATATTTGTAGTGAATGTCAGCCATATTCAGCAGCAATATTTGCATGTAAACAACAGATGTCACTGTTGCCATAGATTGACTCTGCATTTCTGTTTGGTCCACTAGCCTGTTTAGTTATTTCCATTTTCTCAAAGCCTTTGTCCCCAAGTATACATGAAACATGCATACATAGGTCGGCAGTGTAGCATAGTGGTAAGGAGCAGGGCTTGTAACTAAAAGGTTGCCAGTTTGATTCCCTGAGGCTGCACTGCTTTTGTACCCATGGGCAAAGGTACTTAACCCAGAATTGCCTCAGTAATTATCCAGCTGTATAAATGGGCAACATGTAAAACATTGTAACCTATATAAGTCGCTCTGTAAAAGAGCATCTGCTAAATGCCAATAATGTAATGTTACACACTAATACCACAAGCAATATATTCATCTGTAAGAAAAAGTAAATTATCATTGTACAGAGGAGTTTTTTAGTAAAGTGTGTACATATGATTTCTCAAACATAGTGTACTGAGTCATGTTTGTATAGGGTAGCCACTGTGTAATCCGAACAGATGGATTGTGTATGGTTCCCCTGTACATATAATTAGGATGCAGCAACTGAGCTGAATGCTGGTGCTGTTAGTTATTGCATCTACATTGCAAATATTTGGATTATATCATAGAGGATTAAAATTATTACATGTGTATGTCCATAAAATACAGTCAGTGACAATAGTTGAGCTGATGCCACACCTTTTGGTGTGAGAGGCAAAGGTCAATATTGAAGCCCTACCTTGGGGGAACTGTGAGTTCATGTTATCCTTTTGATTATTTTATTAGTTTATGTATCAGCCTTAAAGCTGTGTATTACTGAATTTGTTGCACTGAATTTTATGGCAAATCCATATGTTCAGGCAATGCTTATTGTGTTGTATTTTATTCCAAGCATTCTGACGAATTGTGAATAATAGAGGAAGACAGAGCGAGAGAGACTGACTAAGTCTTTGCAGTTTGTGACAAATCCAGTACTTGTCAAACCAGGTGCAATGCTTTACCCTTTGGGAAAGGCGTGTTCAAACACAGCTCTGAAAATCCGGTAAATGGCAATATGTGTGTTTGGACAAGCGCCAAAACAGACACTGAAAGGGCGGAATGAACACGGATACGCCTCATCACAGCCTCCATCTTGGCGTCATAAACACCAGTGTCTGTGCCTCTGCTTCCCATGTTTGAGCAAAAGGAAGGCCACATAGTTATATTACAGTCAGTTCTCAGACCCTTCATGTTAGCCTGAGCTCTGTGCTCAGTAATAGCTGGTTGCCTGGCAATTCCTACCTGCCAAGGTATCAGAAATGTCCTCTTTACCTGCAACCAGCTAAGCTGCAGAATTCTTTATGACCTCCAAATCATAACCCACCTGTTCAGAATACACCTTGGTTCTGTGAACATACAGATATACAAAATCCTATGCCTAGAACCTGATTTTCAATATCCCTTAACAGAAGTAAAAACTGATCTCATGTCACTGATCAGTGTCAAACTTCCTTGCCAAGCATAGGCTTGGAAACAACCTACAGTAAATAACCATCAAACCACATAGTACTACCCTTTTTTTCATGAGTTAGAGATGAATATAATCATAATCATATTGAAAGAAGAACAGAATAAATAATAGAATAAAAACTAACATACAAATTATCATAATCTTCTGGAAACTGTAATTGCTAATCTTGTTGAGGTGGCTTATTTAACAAAATGTCAGTGTCGTCTGATTTAAAAGCGGACTACATTGTCATGTATAAGAATTTAATCGCAATGTGTTTCTTAATGGACATTATATTGCAATTGTTTCGTTGATCTACTAATCTTTGCATTTTCTGGATGGATTATGGGAGTGGATACATCGTGGATTATATTAATAAATATTATCGAACCAAAAATATGAAAGTGGCTTCAGAACAGCAGAGTATTTTATCGGCATTTAACAGGATGCAGTTTTTGTGTAACTTTCTGAGGCTTGTCAGCTAGATGGCTCCATGAGCAAAAGCTGCAGGTTTCATATAACCCTCCAGTCTCGTGAGTTCTGCATTTCACGCCTCTGCAAAGCTGTTTCCAGTGGCGGAAAAAAAATGCATTTGACTTCCTTCCTAGTCCTGCATAACAATATCATGTAAACAGATTTGGATCTGCAAGACTGACACCCTGGACAACTGCTGCAAGGACGTTAAATGAGAAGGAAACCTTCATGCGAAGACAATAGTACAGTAGGCCACTCAACGTTAATGCAATTATAGCTGCGGTTTTTTCCGCTACTTGAAATGAGAAGAATATGGATTTTGTCATCTCTTGGGAGAAAATAATATGAGCATGTAGGTTTGCCTGCGGTTCCAATTTCTCCTCTACGTTTAATACGTTATTGCTGAGATAAGACTTCATTATCCCTGTGTCATCTGCACCCCTCCCTCCTGCCTCCTAAAGTAAAGTGCACGCATTGAAGGAGGTTCTCGGAAAGTGCGAGACATAATTACAGGTAATATATTGCTAAATCTTTATTCATTTTCATTTCGTGTGAAGATTTGTAGGATGTCGCTGTTTGTGCTTTAAATATGCTCTCTGAATATGTATGTAAGACTTATCAGTAGCCATATGTAAAGCCTACCTCGCTCAGTTTTATTCGATGAGAAGCTAGCTAAGGACGTCTGGGCTCCTCTGAGCTCCTGTTAGCAAGATGGTTCGACTACTATCCTCCGACATAGCTAGTCTGCATGGGCACGCCGGGTTTTCAGGGTTTCAAACTGAATTGCGAACGTAACGTCAATTCTGTGTCTTGTGTCTGTCGTCTGCTGTAAATGATCGTCTAAAGCTAAGCAATTCTTGTATTCGCTGGTAGCTAACGCTTAGATGGATGTTTGTAATTACGTCATTGGTTTCAACGTTAACGTTACGTTATGTTAACATAAGTAACTTGCAAAGGTTAAGACACACAACAAATAATAGGAACGGGTTCCAAGAATATCTAGCTAAGTTAACCTGCAACATCGCATTTTCAGGTGTTGTCTGTTTTTGTCTCATCCTTTGTTGTCTGTTGTAAATTACGGTTTAAAACTAGCGTATTTTCAGCCGGTAATAACCTAACTCGGTTACTCGGTTTTACTTAAGGGATGTGTTTTAACTGCGATTTCATACGTTTTATTAAGTGTGCGAAAGAAAAGACCCAACATTCATGTAGCTGACGAGCGAATTGGCAAGATACAACAACAGGGTCCCGCTGCTATCAGTTTGAGTGAGCGAATGTAGCATGACTCTGTAGGCGTCGCCTGCTATATTATTTTGAATTTTCATAATGTTGTTTTTAACGAATCCAAAATGCCTTATGTCTGTAATAATCGAAGTATTCCGTTGAAAGCTTTCAGAACGCGAAGCGCATGATAATCCATCCTTCCTGAAACAGTGTACCTGGTTTATGTCAATATCCTAACCGACATTCAACGTCGTCTGTATTTTCAGACATAAAGGGAGGCAGAGGAGTCAAAACCAAAATCGCTAAATTTATTTAGTAAATAGTAGCAATACATAGATTACTAAAATACATATTTACAAACCATTTCGTGAACATACCAATAAAAGATATGCTGAAGGCAAAGACTGAAAAAAAGGCAAACCGTAACTTGAGGCTTAGAAGTACAAGAACTGCTGCCGTGGATGATGAAATCAATGACTAAGACACCGAGAGGGCATTGTTTACTTGATGCAGTGAACCACACAGCACATAAATACATTTTAAATATCCACTGTTCCTCGATGCTTTCAAAACTGGCTTTTCATTAATATTTTAGTAGGATCTTGAAATGTATTTTCAAGGCTTCCTGGAACAATTTAAAAGGTATGTTAAGAAACCCAATGCAAAGTGCCTTATTTGACATACAGGTATGCTCTGCATTTATGGGGTTGATTAATAAATATTTGGTACCTCTCCTCAAGACAAACACGCTGTATGCCCTATGCAATGTCTGGAAATTCTAGTGATGGTGATTTACATGGTTGTACTACTGTGCTGTGTCATGGAAAAAGGTGGAGGTGGACTTTGCATACAGTACTTGTCATTCACTCCATTGCTCAAGCATAGTGAAGGAGCGGAAGTTTTTACCACAGAGCCCCTGTCCTTTTTTTCATTACATTACATTACATGCATTTAGTAGACACTCTTATCCAGAGCATCTTCCAGCACAATAGAACATAAGTGTATCCATCCTGTTTATGGTGAAGGAATGTGGCACTACTGTTTGGTTTGACAGCAAAACCATAATGAGTACAAAAGCATAGGCTTGTAGCTGGGATGTTGAATGACTTGTATTTTGAGTTGAGTGGTTTTGTCCGCCCACAGCAATGACACCTATAAATCTGGATTGTGAATGCAAGGTGTGGGGGCAGGGGGAATTTCCAACATGAGGTCTGTGGCCTAAAAAGGTCCTGTCCAGATAGGCATATTCAGGAAGTGTAATATCATACTATGAAACAAACTTTGTGTAATGTTAAAAATATTATGTTCAAAATATTGTGGTAATCATGAAAGTAACACAATTACCAGCATGTACTATCTGCCAAGTTACGGGATTTATGAGGCATTCCCCACACCTGTACTGAACTGAGAGTTTTGGGGGTTCCTGCTGACAAAAGACGCTGAAATTTGATTCATTACAGATTTATGTCTGTGCCATCTAATTCCAGGTCAACATATAAAATGTGTACACAGTGTCACATGACCACTAGCTAGTTGGCTACTTTCATTTTATGCCAGTTAGCTAGTTCCCTATTACTTTAGGGTATATTGCCATACATGTAATGGTGTTGTGCAGCCAAACATTGTAAACGTATTGTAATTAGCTGGTTAGCAAATAAAGTGTACATCAGATTTGACTGTACCATCACTGCATGGTTTCATAAATGGATGAGTGCACTAACCACTAGTATGACTAGCATCTACAGATGTGTAGAGTGTGACATATAATATGCCATGCCTGGTGCTGTCAGAACTTTCATACAAAATATTTCTGTCACTCGGCTGTCTAGCTTCCTGCTTGGTTGACTCCTGCAAGCATATTTTTAGAAGATATAATCTAGTTAGTAAGATGTTTGTATGCTCTTTAACTTTATCACAGTAGAATAAATCAGTAAAAGTAGAAGATAATTTATACTAAAATAAAATAAAAAAAGACTGCAAGCTGGATATTTTGAAATGAAATATCAGTCCAAATGGTGCATTTTAATTTAGTTTATTTGATCATCTGAAAAGAACAAAGGCACTCTTCTTAATGCTGATTAGAATGACTTTTACTAATTTTGCACATTCAAAAACAAGATTAAAAAGTAGATCATGCTTTTTAGTGTCAATGTGAAATTTATGCTGAAACACTGAATTTTGTGGTGTGATATTTCATAGGCATGCCTGATTTGTGGTGATGCCAATGAAAGACAGAGACTGTAAGAAAACCCAATCTCCCACTCCTCTAGATGCCTCAGATACAGGTTTTCATAAACTGGTGTCACAGAAGCATATTCTAGCCAGCTAATGAGTTCACTAGTTTGATATTGCACTCATTAAAGTCCTAAGTAAACACAGAATACCCTGTATCAAAAGCTCATGTCATTTAGGATTCAATACATACTAAGACGATGTAATTCAAATTCAGAGGCTCATTTAAATCGCTTGTGAATAGGTTTTTCTGTTATTTTTCAATGGTAAACCAATGCATGTCATTACAAACAAATAAGCCAAAACAATAGTAATAACAGAAGCAATAATACCTTTATACCTTAAGGATATGTATACCTTTATGGGCATAAAGCCTGACAAATATGACAGACAAACATGTCAGAATGAAATGTGGGTCAAGGTCCTTTCTTAGCAGGTAATGCAGAACAGGTGTGTTCAAAACAGGATTTGAATATTTGTATGTGCTAGGTAAAACGCAGTGGCAAAAAGCCAAAAAAAAGTTAAAAGGTACTGTTTCATTCTACTTGCACAGTGCTTCCATGTACCATGGATGCTGTGCAAAAAAAAGAAATCTGAAATGGAACTAGGGAGAAAAACCACAGTATTACTGAAACATTGGGCATGAGTAACATGCTTAGACCTTGAAAACAGATGCCCCTCAGACAAACCTTTTTTGACTTAAAAAAATAATAATTTACAAAAGGTGTAGTCTTCATTGCAATCAAATACCTGTCTGACTGGTCTGTCTTAGTAACCCAACTCCATTGTGACTATCCGGTCAGGGAAGGACAGTAGCAAGGTGACTTTGAATTTGAAGGTGGTTTCAGTGTTGATGGTTGAACCCCTGCTGGTGTGGATGTAGCAGTGAAGGAAATTGTGATGTTTGTGCACCGATCTGGTGGTGCAGATAGCTTCCTGGGTAAAACTGACCTCCTGCTCACGTTAGATAAGCCTCTGAGGGCAGAGTGCCAACGCAGAAGAAGTTTTCATATCATTTCCACTGAATTGGATCACCTCAGTAAGTGTGTTAAACTGAGTAAGAGGTTTTTTTTATTATTATTATTTGTGTTTGCTGAGCATTTTCCAGAAGTGTATGTCGTTTTCCAGATCCTGACACCCATAGTGGTGTATAGAACTGAATACATATCAGTATGTAGATATTGTCAATGATGTAGGGTAGCTGGCAAGCAACCAGCTACACTACAATCTACTATACTGTTTTCAATATTCATTATGTGACTAACATAGAGGCTACAATTGGTTTACAGAAGTAGTCGACTGAATTGTTTCATTGATAGAAACCTGCTAAGAAGAGTTAATAATTTTAAAATTGTAACATATCTGTCTTCATTCAACATGTGTACATAGGCTATTTGTCTTATCCTAAAAAGTCTATAAACAAAAATGTTTTAAATCATTCAGACAGAAGAAGAATAATGCTTTTACATCTCATGACATGAAAAGAATTTATTTGTGGATTCACTGTGCCATAAAGCTTTTAATGTTATTACTTGCCACACTGTTCAGGATACACATTAAACAAAAAGACAAACCACACTGTCCTGCCAACGTGCCATGGGACACCCTGTTGTACCCTGATTGCAGGAGCTCTGGCCGCCTGAAAGGACATCTTTGGGATGAATAGGAATGCAAAATTAGGGCAAAGCCAGGATGGCCCTCTTTGGTAGTGGAATTTACAAATGCTTTAAAGCAGGACTGGACTACAATACCACCAGCTTTCTACCAGAAAGTATTGTAGCAGTCATTAAGCCCAAAAATGGGCCAACACTATTAATGTTCTTGGAATAAATCCTTTTTTCATTCACTACCTGTGCCTGCTGATTTTTGGTTTGAATAATGTATTTGTATTTCAAATAGACAGTTGTTGCAGAAAAATATTGTTCTGCACTGTAACAGGACATGTCACAATAGAGCAATGCAGCAAGTTTGGGGCGTGTCTGGGCGAGTCACAGATTATCATGGAGGAGGAAGAGCTACACGTTCCACCGAATTGCTACAAATATGTGAAGCAAAAATGGCACTTTTTTAGTTAATTTATGATTTGCTGTCTGCTTAAGAAGAACCAAAGAAATAAAATCAAACTATCTGTACCATATTGAATTGCATAGCATCATATTCTTTTGCATCTCATCGTATTGCGTTGAATCGCATTGTGTTGAATCAGATCGTGTCAAATCGCACTGCATCGCAATGGGGTGAATCGTATTGTATCGCATTAGTAGTTGCTTCATATGTATCTTTAATGTATCGGATCGTTGGCAATGCATCGAGATGTGTATCGCATCAGCCTCAGTGACGGAGATGCGCATCCCTATTAGCCACACAGTTCCATTGTAGACAACCACTGTAAACTTCAGTTTGGGACTTCTGTGACATCTTGGAGGTTAAGAACAGAGTAGAAAAAGCTCAAGAGATTGAAAATAGATTCTTGAGAGTTTTCTAATTTTGTCATCAGATAATCTAACAGCACTAAATGTGTGTGAGAAAATGTCATAATACAACAGTCAGTGGGTTTATAATTCCCTCAAGAAACAGACCACATGCGTAACAGACAGAAAACAGTAACACCCCATCAGTCTGTTTTTAAAATTAGCACTAATCAGACCTGGGTTCAAAATGCAGAAAGGTTTGCTTTTCAGTGAAAGATATGATTGTTAGAAGTGTGGGATTTTGATCAATTTGCTTTAAAACTGGTCAATGTGAAGAGTTACATCAACGTGTACAAAATTTCTTAAATTCCTATGCGTGCAAAAGCTTTTTTTCCTTTACCATTAACCAGTTTACTGTGATTGATTCTAAAACACAGTAGTCTCCTTGCCATCATTTTCCCAGGTGTGTGTTGTTGCTTTGTGTTCTTCCCCTTTATGCAACCCTAATTTCGAAACGCCAGATGTATATCAATACATTCGTCTCAGCACAACAACCACCACATCCACACAAGAGCGCAGGGGCGAGAAAAACGTGGTCCTCCGATACACTTGAATGCAGTGAACAGCTGTTTTTCTTGCGACAAGTTATATTGCGCGTGACAGGTGGAGTGGGCACTCACTGGATGACAGGTGTTGCTCTGCTGATGTCATCTGAGCAAAGCACCCAATGAATTGCCGGAGAGTGGTGAGAGGAGGAAACCCTGGCTGGCATACCCACCCCTATTCTTGGTGCGACCAAGCCAGTTTGTTGCAAGTTAGGACACAACAAGCCAAGTGGCTACCCGACTTGCTCACTTGGAAACCAGGTAGTGTTCTTGGTAATCAGGTGGCTCAGCTTGGATGTCAGGTGTAGCCATTTTAAGAACAGCAAATGTTTATCCTTTTTATTTCATTTTATGTTCCTAAAACCACTCTTTTGTGCTACTGAGTTTATGGTGTGGTTTGCGAAAAGATTGCCTTCTGTTTCAAACGGCTACCAGTCCTGTTTCCTTTACTTAATTTATATGTTTGTATGCATTTCCATGTCTCTGAAAGTTTTGTTCAAAAAAATAATTGATTGTTGGGAAGATGGCATTCAGATTACATTAAAAGTTTGAAGTTTCACTTAGTTGAACTTGGATACATACTTTGCACACCACACACTATCAAGCACTTGAGTTCACATTGAGTTTAATAATTAACAAATCATAAAATGGTGACAGCATATTTGCATCTGCTTTGCTATTTGCTCAATATAATCTCTTAAGTATTTGAATTTAGACTTATTAGCAGCATTTTGTATTTGCGTTGTATTTCATTGACAGGAATGGTTCTTGGAGTGGAGGTCTGACGACAGTGGAATGCATGATGGACATGTAATTTGGAAACCCATGGGGAAACAGTATTCGGCTTATTTTGATCAGCTTACTGGCTGGTCTCTACCCACTCTAAAGTTGTCTTCTTGCAATGGTCTTGTAGTGTAGGTTTCTGTGGACGAGAGCATCTGTCAGATGAAATCATTGAGTCAAGTGAATTAAAGTAGAACACGGCTGTGTGTGTCCCTTGTCTTACAGGTCCTTCAGGATGAGGACAGTCCTGGTGTTCCTTGCGTTTTGGATGCTGCCTATCTGGTTGTCTGCAGCTCGTAAGTGAATAGGAGAGGGTTCAACTTTTCAACATTTACCTTCATCTTTTCAAAGTGTGTTTCTGTAAACCTTGTTGCACCAAGAGATATAAAAATACCAGTGTGCAGACACACACAAGCTATGTTGGAGTGGATAAGGCTGGATCAGAACTGTGTTCAGTGACTTCTCAAAGTAACAAACACTCCGTCAAATTACACTGTCCTGTAGCTGAACCGTGTTGTCATGCTGTTGATGGAGAACTATTTCTGAATAAATTTAGTCTCAGTTTTGTTACGTTTTTGTGCACTATGTGTCATAATTACAGAAAGTGACAAAAATAAGCCTCGGATATTGTGTGGGAAATGACAGTAGCACATCTCTCGTGGTATATTTTTGTTGTCACGACTGTGCAACCACATGTACAAAATTAGAGAACCAAGTTGTTCAGACCAAAACTGTCATTTGGAACACTTTCGAATTCATGTCATATGACTGCCGAACAACTGGCATCACTGGTTTCATATAACAGAGGAATATAACTAGAGGTTTCAAGGACCCTCAAAGGCTTGCAAGGTCCAAAAGGTAAATATAATGAATTTAAAAACATGTGTCCATCAATAATAGTTGATCACAGTGTTGCTTTTTGCTTACCTCCAAAATATGTAACGGAAGTGTAACACAGCTGAGGACTGGGATTAAAATGAACCCTCATCACGTTAAATTCAATACTTCATGATATTGCTTGGTGGCAGGCTGACAAAAATTAGTATATATTGAGGGATCACCTTGAATATATAAGCGATATACATGGCCAATTTGGTTTTAATAGGTGTTTCTGGTTTTGAGTTATAACAGTGAGTAACAATGTTTTTTTCTTTTGATGGATCAGGTACACTTCTGAGTAGGGTACTTGCTAAAATTTTTTAAAAAAAAAATACATTTTCAAATAGGGCTGTGCGATATGATGATATATATCGTGTGACGATATAAAAACGTCTATCGTTTATTATGATCTATCATTTATTTCGTTGTGTTGCAAATCACACACTTTGCGGCAATATTTGGGCGACGCTTTGCGTTCTTCCACAGGGCACGGATGCAGGCAGGAAATTTGCATGAAGGCCACACAAACAAACATGGAGGAGAGTGAACGTGACACAGAACAATAGTTGAAAAGTGTTTTCTGTTTACCTTTTTATATTTTATACATTAATATTTTATATTTTGTTACATGCTTAACCCTTTCGCACGTAACTTATTTTTATGCTATGTACGTTACATGGTTCGTTATGTTTTCGTTAGCGTTATTAAGTTTCTCATAGTTTTCAGTTAGCATTTGCTATATTTTTTAACGTTAATTCGCTGTTTCCTCAAAGCTAAAACTAGCTAGAATTTTTTCAGTCTTGTGTTTTAATCGCACCGGTTTTAGCATACGCACTAAACAGCTAATCACACGGGTGTGACCGTACGCGCGAAAGGGTTAATTGAAAATTTGCACAAAGGTTCTAACTAAAAGGAGAAAAATAATCAAATATGAGTAAGTACTTTTTATTCGTCGAGTATATACTTCAAAATGTAATAAGGAATAGGCCTTTCCATGTGGTCATTTTATATAAACTATTCATTGAATTTACAGAAAATGTGCTATATCGTGATATGTATTGTTATCGGGATATGAAATGACCAATATGGGGATATGAGATTTTGGTCATATCGCACAGCCCTATTTTCAAAAGTGCTCCAGAATTTGACTAAAAGACCACTTGGGCTATATGCATATTTTGGTTCCTACAGTGTTTTCTCATGAGGTTCAGTTTTACAGTAAAACCCCTTTTTTGAAAGAGACCCTCCCCCAAAAGTTTCCTTTTGCAGTTTAATGACATATCTGAGAAGCATGCTATATGGTTGAAATTACAAGGGAGGAAAAACAGGAAGAAAAATCAATGAATAATAAGCATAATTATAAAAAAATATACACCTACCGGTTGGCCATAAGTATATCAGTAATAAATGGGAGTGCTTCGTATCAGTATCCAGCAGGCAGATAAGTGCAGGTGAAAATAGGATAAACCTTGGAAATCCAATGTCATTCAGGCTACTGATCTCATTTATTTTGAAATACAATTAGGAACTGTACTGCTTTGTTGCAGACTAGCTGTTGGACTAATAATATGTTTTTTTTTGTTTTTGTTTTTTTTTTGGCTTGGACAATGCAGCTGTGTTATTGACAGCCACAGTTAAAGGAAGGACGAAGATCGAGTGCAGTCATGAACTCCCAAATGCGGACATCATCACTTGGACAAAGGACAGCCGGCAGATAGCCTATAAAGACAGTGAAAGGACAAACATTGATCCACGCTACACAATAGAAGAAAAGGGCAGGACTGTTTACCTGGTTATCAGTGATGTGCATAAAGAAGATGCTGGGACTTACACCTGTGCCGTCTTCTTTACAAAAGGAGCAAGAAGTTATAAAACCTCTGAAAGCCAGCTGGAAGTAATAGGTAAGGTTAACTTTGAAAAAGTAATGCATAACACAATGATATATTAATAAATATATTAATATTTCTCAAGCAAAGCTCAGTCTAGTATATAGCTACCATATACTAAAAAAATCATACCTACTACACATAGGAATCCTTACCAGATATTCCTATTCCTGTACACACTTCTTGACTTTTCAGTATATCGCCTCTGCAGGTTTCCATTTACATTAATAAACATCAGTAATCACCCTATTCGCAAAACTGCTAACTACCTGATAAAAAACAACCAGGTCATACCTGGAATAACAACAAGAGTTCAAGTAAATGAAGGTGGTCACACCAAAATGAAAACCATAAAAGTTACTTTGAATGACAACGATGTCTATTTGTGGGATCACAAAAAGATGACAACCTATTGATAGCCAATCACAGCTGCATAAAAAAAGATGCAGTCTACAATTGACATAGTTCAAAAATGGGAAACAAATGGGGCCTTGGTCCTGAGTAACTCGGTCAGCAAGGCGCTGGTCTCGTGTGTAATCTACATGGCCCAGATTCAATCCCAGCCATGCCATCACCTCATAATGACCAGGGGCGCACAGCAGCAGATTAAATTGGATTTGTTCTGCTGGGGTGAGGGAGGGCATGTTGGCAGGTTTTCATTGTTTCTCCACTCTCAGGTACCTTGCAAGTTGCTTGGATGATGTTAGTAGCTTATATCCTCCCATTGGCACCCACTTCACTGTGGTGCATTGCATTACTTGCAGTATGGCGTATAGTCTATAGGTCTTGTAACGATAAAGGGAATAATGCATATAGGCAGCCAAAATCCTCAAAAATATCATTACATTGTCATTTAGCAGATGCTCTTATCCAGAGCGACTTACATAGGTAACAGCTTTATCCATTTATACAGCTGGATATTTACCGAGGCAATCGTGGGTTAAGTACCTTGCCTAAGGGTACAGCAGCAGTGCCCCAGCAGGAAATCAAGCCAGCAAACTTTCAGTTACAAGCCCTGCTCCTTACCACTATGCTACACTGCCACCTCATTATGGTTAATTTGAAAAAAGACCTGCATGACCTTTGTAGTAAGTACACAGTAAAATGTGGCACTCTGTTCACTCTTCTGTCAACTGAGAGCATAAGGGAGTTGATTGATAGGTCTGTTGAACAATAAAATGTTCTTTGGTTAAACTGTAAGAAACCATTTATATTTAGCAATAGCATGCAGTGCATATTAGAAACAAGGTTACTGTGTGTTGCTCCTTTGTAAAACACCAGACCACTCCTAAAAAATGAAAATGATGTGCATTCTTGAGAACCGTGAAAGGTCATTAGTTTTAGCTGTTACCAGCATTGTGCTTAGCTTGGCTCTTTATCAAAAACTGTTCAGGCCATAAGGATGAGACAGAAGGTGCTACCACCAGTAACACTTCTGCAGTTTATTATCTAACCATCTTACTGGCTGCTGCTCTCTGCATGCTGAGTGCAACATTCACGCATCTGAATGGTCTGTTTCCCTGTTCGTACAAAAGGTTCTCCTAGATACACTGTACCAAGCCTTTTTTTTGATCATAAAAGTGGAAACCACCTTTTTAAGAGACCGATTCTCAAGAGTTCTCACTTCATTTAGTTTTGAGTTTCGGTTCATTTCTCAAGCTAATTTGATTGTTCGCACTGCATTCATTTAAGAAAAGCCTGCCGTTTTCCTAAAGCCCACTGGTTTTTAAGAAAACCCCTGGATCCAGAGCTTTGTCTGTGAGCCTGTTTTTTCAAAGCATTGTCAATCAGTCTGGTTGTGCAGCGTGTCAATATGAGGTACAAAAGCAAACCCATGTACTATGCAACTGCCATCAGTGCTTTTCAGAGTAATGTCAGTTTAAAGCACTTTAAAAGGACAAAGAGACCAGTTCCTCACTGCAGAGTGGTGCATCAGTTCACAACAGACAGTTCTTAACATAGCATTTGTCAACAGGTCCTTGTGGTTGTGGGTTTCTAGTGGTAAGCTCAGAGTTCAGTGTTTGCTTAAGGGCATGGAAGCAAATATTTGTTACTGTACATGTCAGAATGTGAAAATAGAAATGAACATCCGTATCAGGTGTTGACTGTATTAAAAATTCTCAAATCCTGTGAATTGTAAATATATTTTGCAGTAAATGCATATAACTGCATTTAACTGCATGCGTGTAACTGAGTACTATTTTATCATTTACCATATCTTGCAGTACATATGGGGAAGTGACCCATGTAAATGTAAATGAAATCAGAAAAGGTTTACAGTATTGTGTCGATGTGTCATTGCTGTTTAATGTTTTCATCTGATGAAGCATGTTATCTGGTAGCTGTTTTGCTCTTGGTGCACTGGAAAGCACTGGAAAGCTCTGGTTTGTACTAAATTGAAAGCTGTTTTCTTTTCAGACTCTGGCAGCATGCTACAGTGCTCATTCACAGGTGAGACCTTACTTTACTTTGTAACTAAACAAAAAACTTTTGATTTCATAATTGAATTCAAGTCAGCATTTTGTATTTCTTAAATTTTTACAGATTGTTCCAGTATATGAACCAAATAGCTATTTGAGTTTTGTGAGCAATGACACAGACATATGGATACATGTGTCTTAAAGTGGACATAATATATAATGACATAATAATCCATAGTCATTAGCACAGTATCCATATCTCTGATATGTGTTCACAGCTTTTGAACACACATTGAACAAACTGCCCTGATCATGGCTTCATATGTACTGATTTATTTGTCTTTCTTCTTCCCTTAGTCATACTCCTTGGATGTTTGCTGCTTGCAGTACTTCCATAACTCTGGCTGTGGTTCCAACAGAAGCATCAGGATTGAGTCTGGAGTGCATATGTGGAAGAACAGGTCCATAAGCTCAAAGGAAAAGACGTAGCTCTCATTTAACTCTCACGGCTCATCTGCTTGCCAGGAGAAGTTAATGAATGGTCTCAATGCACTTATGTGAAATGAGTGTAATGAGAATGTAGCGAATGAATATGTAAAATGTCTTAAAATTGCAATATCTTACTTGCTGCATTCCACTTAGAGGTGCCCTATTTTGCAGCCTCGGAGACCTCAGTGTTTTAAGTTTTGGGCCCCTTTGAAGATTTTTTATTGCATCACTGCCAGGTGTGAGCGGTTTTAAATTATTTCAGCATTTCAATTGTCCAGTCTTAACAGTTTGTGAGGATTGAATGAAAACACAGCAAAATGTTGTGTGTCCAAACACATTTCCCTATGACCAAGTACACAAAACTATTATTTTAGCCCTGGTTTAGCCCCTTTTAGGAGCTGTTATGCTAAAATTGTACATCATTTTCATTTATGATTGAGGAGCAGGTCAGGTGCTTACAAGCAATGACAGTTGCTCTTGTGAGCTCGTAGAAGTGTCGAAGTGAGGAGATGTGTGCGCAAAGGCAAAAAATGTGCTGGCCAGAAGCAGAAGATGAGAAGGTTACTGAGGTTTGGCAAGAACATTAGTGCCTGACTGGCCCATTCCGCAGAGAATAAATAGCCGCACCAAAGAATGCACTAAACACAGTAAATGAAAAGCAGGGTGACTTGGGAACAGCTGTCAGTGATTTTGTGTGCCTGCTATGTTGTGAGCACGCAAGCAAGGATGCACACATCCAGGATGATAAAAGTGCCATTTCAGAGTATGACTGTAAACCCTGCAGTCTGTAAACTATGGGATGTGGAAATTAGGCAGGCTGGAGTCTGGTCAGAGCTCTGTTAACACAAATGGGTCAGGGTATGTAGGGGAAGATCGCAAACCATAATCTCTTTAGTCTGAGCCGATTGCAAGCTTGGGCTTCATGTTAAATTCGGACATTCTTTTTGTCTTAGAGACCATTTGTACATTACATTTGATGTTTTTTATTTATTGACTTAATGGTATAGACTGAAGAAAATACAGAAATGTGTCATTAGATCTATAATTGTTTCTCATGTACTCCAAATTAGTCATTTAAATAAATAAAGGACTAATACAGGGAAATTTCAGTGCGTGTTCAAATTTAAAATAAGTTTTGTATTTCTGTTGAGCTTTATCTGGCAGGTTGCCTACACCTTCACGAATGCCTCTGTATGTACCCTACAGTAATCTGACATAAAGCCTGTCTGAAAACTGTGTCGTGTGGTGTTTTTAAATCTGATTAAGGGCTTTCATTTGCAAGCCTTACCATAAAACACAATGCCAGGTATTCCCATCAGTGCAAGTAAACACAGGATATCCTGGACAAGCTGCAGGCGCAGGTTATTTTATTAGCTTCCTCTTTCTGCCAAGTGCTTCCTGATCTGAAATCAGCCTGCCCAGCTTCAGTCCCAACCCCAAATTTTATTTTAAATTTTTGATTCTGTCCCTGGGTAAAAAGACCCCCGCCCCCTGTTCCTCATATTCAGTTTCTGTTCAGCATCACCACTCAGCAGTGTTGCAAGATGCGATCCAGCCGCATGAGAAGATCATGTGATAAGGCCACTCTGTGATTTCCCTAAAAGTCCAGCTGCTGTGTTTCAGCTTGTCAGCGTCTGTTGAAAAAGGAAATCAGGTACCAACCTGTTTATCGCAACCTGTGTGCGTGTGTGTGTTCATAGTGCGCTCATGGTGTAGGGATAGTGGCTCCGAGATCATATCGGTCCTTTGATGTCAATATTCTGCTACCACTACGTGTATAGTTAAATCCAATTTTTACAGGAAAAATGAGGGGAGTAGGTGATGTGTAGTTAAGCTCTTCCTTGGGCTTAATGCGTGGGCAGCTTGTGTAAAGAGTAAATTCACGAAGTATTCTTATTGCAAAGGGCGAGTCAGCAATTCTTTCAAAAGTAAAACGGTACTTCAAAGCTGCTGAGGTACAGTAGCAGAAAATATAGGCTAGTCGACGGGTAGGGACACGTCCATTTTGGAAGGATGGGTTTGCTTCCAGCAAGAGTTCACAATTATTTTTCACCACTTCCACAAAATGGAGAATGCGGGCAAATAGGTTAAAGTTGATAGAAAATGCACATTGAACTATGCTACTTAGTCATTGATATTATGTTGCGACTTTTTTTCCTTACGTATGTAAATACCGTGTATGAAGGGGCGCATTTCTGCATTGATGTAATGAACAAAGGGTAGCGCCCGTGTGCGTGAGTGGATTCCTCGCAATGACAACAGTGTTTTTCCTCCCTTTGGAGCGATGCCGCGCAGGAGATTCACAACAACATCGCCCGGCTCTATGGGAAGTCGGCAGGGCTTTTCGGTTTTCGGTTCATTATTCCCGGTCCTGTAGCACCCTCTGTGTGTATCTGATCATTTTTTTTTATTATTTATGTGCACTGGAGAGCTTTGCAGAAACAAATCTCAGCTGCACGATAATGTTATAAGATCAGAGAAGGAATGGGTCGATTCAATTCGTTGCAGTGCAGTTTATAACAGTTTCTTAGGACCATTACTATCCTCACTGTGTGTATTGTGCCCATGCGTCTTAAATTATTTGGGGATCGGAAACATATATTCGCGTGAAACAGTACGTCGGTTGTAGGAATGAATCTACGGTTGTACAGACTGTTTCCGTTATGTTTCTCACACAATGTGTGGAAACAGTAGGCTAATAAACGAAAACTAAAATTATGTTACTTCTCCCGTTTTAAGTAAAAACTAGGTAGATTGGATGTTTATGCTTTCCAATTAGAATAGGGAGTGCTAGATTATCCTGCGTTGAGATAATTTTAGAGGCCAATAAAAACAAATACACAGCTGAAACAACTAGAAGTGGTATAACTAGAGGGGTTTATGTGACCTTATCCATGTTCATTTTTACTTGTTCAGCTATTAGCATTGCTAAAGTCAAATTGTTTTTCCATGTGACTACCACTAGTAAAAAAAAAATTAAACACCCCCTTTCCCATATTTCACTATCGATTTACAAAATAAGTTTAAAAAAAAAGACTTTTTCGCAATCGAATCTTCATAACTGAAAGATGTAACGTGTCTCAGTGACAATGGCCTTTGACCTTGTGATCTGAAAACCAGCAGGATTCTGAGGAACACTGAAGACATTTTCCTCAAAGTCTACGCATAACACAAAGAGCCACTTTTGCTACAGAGGGACCCCTACAATTTCATCTGTCTGGGAAAAATACTGCACGAAAATAAAATCGTAACAGATGCATGACTGTGAGGCTGAATGTGACTTTGCCTATGGTACTCATGAAATAAAAGACAATGGTGCCAGACAAAACTACACTGTGTTCAGACACCCCCCTTGGAACAATCAGAGCACTGCCAGTAGGGCCTCCCAGTTTCCGTACAATGTCCTGTTATGAGTATAATGGTACAGAATGAGGAAGGAGAAGATTGATGTTACGAAGATATCATTCATTGTGGATAGAATCAGCAGTACCACACAAAAGAATTGTTCATCCACCAATTTATATACATGGCAGTTTAACACTGTAAAATCAGCAATCTCATAGTTTAAGTAATAATGTGGTATAACTAAAAATAATTGATATGGAGGGACTCAAATTACATGAAAATGTTTTCTACAACATATTGCACTACAACATATTGCAACCTGTAGTTCAATTTCCAACATAAGCAGATTTTATACTTTTCTTTAAATCCTATTTAATCCTATGTTGTTTTTAAACCTTGAACGTACCTACACCCAACCTGAAGGATTATTACCACAGGTAAAGATGGATCTGGAGTGCCTTTTCACTATCATAGCAGAACTGATGAATACCAGTGTAAAATGAATACTTGATGGCTGGACAGTTCTGGTCTTGCATGCTTGCTTTCTCAAAAAACACTAAAGGAAATATACCCCAGCAACAAATAGAATTTGTGGTGTGTGGCCTTACTCAGCTGCCCTCATCTAAATCTGCTGCTTTCCCCATAGATCTTTTGTATTTGAAATCCAACAAAAAGGGCAAGTCAATCACATGTGAAATCAAACATTTTCCATAACTGATTGCATACACATTTGCCAAAAGTCACAAAAGACTGCTAAGCCTAACAGGTCATAAAGTCTTCCTTCTGTCCTCTAGCAGCTGTAGTTCAATCCCTGGCACTGTTTTAGTAGTTATAGTTATAGTTCAGTACATATATTGTAGCTTAGAGTTTTTTTTTCTTTTTAGCTTACACTGCTGCTGATGCACATTTGTGTAAATTCTCCAACTTTCTCTTAAAACCTAGTTTCAGCCAGACAAAAAGGAAGAGCCCAAATGAATGTTAAATTTCTTCATCTCAAGGAGATTTCAAAGTGATTACTTGTCAGTCTGACTGAATTCAGTGGGGAATGTGTGTGTGGGGAGCAACATTTATAAGGAAATACACCAAATGAACTATTGCCACATTAAGCTGGGAGGAGTGGAATTCTGATTAAGTGGGTTTTAGAAAACACAGGAGGGAACAGCCAAACTTTGTCTGTCAATGAACTGAGTAAACTAATTTAAATGAATGATTTAAAAAAAAAAAAATCCATACAGTAACTCCACTATAACAGTAATTCTAGCTTTTGTAATCATTTTCTTATGTTCAGTAGACAACCTTCTCCACAGCCACTTGTATTACTTTCACACCATATGTACATTTACACAACTGGATATTAACTGAAGCAATTCAGGTACAACAGCCCTGCTCCACCCAGGATCTGAACCCATAACCATCTGGTTTGAAGAACATTTCTCTGTCAAGTGGCTGCACCACACTTCCACTGAAACAGTGTTTTGCAACTATAATGAGAGTAGGACTTGTCAGCAGTTTTTGCGAACAATTTTAATTACATACATCTGTGTTTCCATGAGGTGGATGTTGCAATGTTACAAATATGCTGTGTTCCAAACAAGAACACAGTCTCAAATTTTCATTTCTATAGCTGAAGAGATTGCCCATCTACACAAAACACAGCACAAAACATTGTGTGAAATGGGTAACCCCAAGGAAACAAAGGGAAATGACAGGAAGGAAACAAGTATTATATCTACAGACAGGAAAGATTCTGGCTTTACTTCAGCATCGTCTTTTTGTTGTTGCTGGGCTAACTCTTAACAGATTTCCACTGGGATCTATTCTGCATTGCAGTCAACCCAGATTGGACATCTGGTTACATTTTGAAACTTGCTGGACACGCACAACACAACACAACAATATCTGTAATACTGCCAGGACCTTCCCAGTATAGGCCAGGGGATTCAGTCCTTCTAAGTATTTATGCAATATGATCTGCTCAAAGCAACTATATTGCCTGATGAAGAGACATTGCAATGAACAAATCTGGTGAAGGGCAGCCCAGGAATGATGAATGCCAAGTTTCATGTGACTTTTACTGCATCTCTACATTTCTTTCTTTGTGAATGTGAAGCAGTTGCTATCAATACAAATACCATTCTTCATTAAATGCAAAATACTATATCATCAACCCGACAAACTCACGATGTAACTGTAGCAGTGCTGTCCACTGTCAACATGGGCCAAGATGTCCTTCATTAATATCCTTGCAGGCTATTATTGATGAAGGTAGTACTGCACGTGCATGCATGCACGCACACGCACACACACACACACACACACACACACACACACACACACACACACACACACACACACACACACACACACACACACACACACACACACACACACACTTATGCATGTACAGTACACAAACCACATCTGCACGCACAGCTATAGCAAAACTTCAGGCTTGGTGGACTCCTGAAAAAAATGAGTTCTGACAGCAACATGGCAGCAGTAGGAGGTGGCAGAACTAAAAGGGCTGATTCTTTTCAGACCTGAAATCTGGGCCATCTTTTCTGCACGGATAACAATAAAGGAGACAAAAAATGGGTGAAACACTTAGACACAAACAAAAAAAAAAACTTTGCTTGCAAAGACATGAATGACAAGATTCTCTTGCTATGTATAGCCCCTCCTTGACAGTTAGTCAGTTAAAACCAAATATAACGATTCCAACTACTTGACCTCTTCTGGTCGCTATTCTGTTTATCCATGTGATGAACCACTGCCAGCCGGTTGTCACTGCCTCTCTAACATTATCTGCTTTGGTGATATGAGCCAACTCTGCTACCTCACGGGTACCAAGTGCTATCACAGCTGGCTGCCAGAGTGTTTAATTATAGTTGGAGGAGATAAGATACTGTCCAGGAGTAGTGAGACAGTAGTGTACATATTACTAATATCCAGCCAGGACCTTCAATTATGAAAAAAGAAACATCTGAATCAGACGTATGCATGATGTATGTACACCACAGTATTCCAGTGCCTTTGTGTACACAGGACTCTTGGGGTTATATCTTGTAAAATGGGTCTATGCCAAACTTTTTTTTCCCCAAGGGTCAGCCAGTTTTCAATAAACCTTTTACACCATCACATCTCCCACTTTTATAATTTTAGAAAACCTAATTCTATGGTCGCTGAAACAACTCTTCAAATGTGGTTTTTCCCGGACAGTGATATACAGCAGTCCAAGTTTGAGACCAGTCATCTCTCCACTTAAGTCATCATCCCTATTTAGTCTTCTGAGGTCTTTCAGGTTGTTTTTTTACTAACATTTTGTTTCTCAAAAATCCCGTTTCTTTGTGAGTGGGTGATGAGGCAGTGGAAATTACGGATGCTAGTACTCATCAAAAACTAATCACGCCACATGCCCCTTTAAGAAAAACAACAAAACAAAACAGTGGACAGCTGCTTGATGACTAAATGCCTGCAGTGTCCGCATGACAGGGCACACTGTCACCATGATGCGCCTTGCGCCACTTCCACTTTTATGCTCATATTTCACTGAGCATTTTAACATGTCTGTAGACCGAACACAGTATGCAAGGCCCCAATGCAGTTGTCTGCAGTCCGCTGGGTGGTGCTCAGAATGTGGTGGTAAGCTCAAAGACAAGCGGATCGGCCAGAGATTATAGGTCTATAGGGACCATCTACACTTGCCTCTCTGCGATTTAGCAGCCAGACATGCAAAGGCCGTTTCCGTACTGCTGTTTGATTATGAGAAATCTACAGAGGCCAGATGCACAGCACAACACTAGATGTTACATGCTGTGTCCATGGCATCAGTTCAAAGAGTACATGCAAGAGTATGCAACAATCCTTATGAGCAAAAGACCACTAACACACGGCACAAATAGCAATCAAGGATTTCAAATGTTGGCTGTTAATCATACACAGACACATACACATACATCTGGGGCCTTGTTTCTCAACCCTCGTGCCAGAGTCTGTGGTGTCTACAGACTAGGCAATACCTGATCATCATCATCTCGGTTGATCCAGTCTAGCTTCCCTCCCCGGTTCTCAGATCATTAGTGGCTTTGAAAGAGCTGGGAACCTGCTGGGCCGAGGACGTTCAGAAAGTTCAAGCGTCCAGGAAGTTAAGACATACTCATAAAGAGTTCATGAGTGACATATGCTTCCCCTTTTAGATATACAAACAGTGCTCTTCAGGTCCAAAAGTTTAAAGTAGCAGCACATATAAAATATTAGAAACTAACTCATGATAGAGATTCACAATCCTTTTTTGGGGTTTCAAAATAAATGACTGCAATTCAATACAGAACAGCAAGAACAGTGATTCAGAAACCTACACTCCAACTCCCTTCCAGAATTTGTACACTGTCTTTTTGTGTCAGCCACAATCTGACTATAAGGACAATATCTGCCTTGCACAGCCATGTTTTCCTCAAATGGGGTAATGTTCTCAAAATAGCTTTGCACTTTTTATGTGAAATCTTCTGGCAGGCTGCACAACCAGCAAAATGAACAATCTACCACTTACTCACAAATGTCCGTGCTAACATCACCAAGTTTGTTACAATGCCACATTGATAGATGCCCATGTGCTCTTGATACAAGGCTCTGAATGATGGCACGGTGAGCACCACTAGTCTGTAATTCCTTCATATTACTGAAGCAGGAGAGGAAGAATGAATGTGCAGCAACCTTGATAAGTTGACACCATGTGACCTGCTGATAATTATACCTCAAGTGTGCAATATTTACTTAAAATACACATCTATGCATACTCTTCAAAAACAGCTGGATGAAATACTAGAGGTACTGAAAGATCTGGAAGTAACATCAAGACCAAGCTCAAAATTTATTTATGAAAACATTTCACATTTAGAAATAAATGCTTCAGTTTATATTTATGCAGTATGCAGAAACACAAAAAAACTGTTCTCCAAAGAGAAGACAGGAACCTCATTTTCTTAAGGAAAACAAAAACAAGATAACGCAATACATTCCACCATTAAAAATGTTTAAAAATAGGAACCACAAAAAGATTTGTCTGTATTATGAAGATAAACAGAAGAGGTCAAATGAAAGGCTTTGGTCAGGTGTGGTTTTAATCAGTGACTTCATAAAAAAAAAATGTGGGAAGACTTTGTGGGGGGAAGGGAGGGTGTCTGCCTCTCTTCCACACACCATTATGAGTCAAGTTACGGAATGCTGATGCTGTCTCTCCTCTCCCCCTCATGAATCCGCATCATGGATCCCAGCCTTCAAGGGATGTGGAGCTGGGAGAACAGAATCACGCCCTCCTCTACAGAAATAAGACAGTAATTCATCAACACACTCCTCCACTAACAGTGCAGCAATCGCGTTGTCTACTATGGTACAACTCTGATCTATACTTGACAGTCATAAAACTGAAGATTCATATTCATGTTCTGTAATTCTCACACATCATATGTTCCCTGACTAGCCACCGATGCTTTAAAGATCTCATGTTTATGACAGATAAAGGGTAGCAGGTTGGCTTTTACAAAGCAGGTTGGCAGGCTGTGCTTTTAGGCTGGGTAAATTTACAGACACTGGGCTCACCTCTCCTCCCGTTATCTGTTTCCAGCAGGTCAGTAATTTCACAGCCGGGTTCTGGGAATGGAAATGCACACACTGAGAGTGGGGAAGTTCCCTTTCTCTCCTCGCCCCCCCCGCAATGGCACACTCACAATCACAAGTCAATATAACGGTTAAGAATATACATCATGTGCTGCTTTAGACAAAGCAAGGCCTCTCCGCAACACAATGATCTTAACAGAACCTACTTAGTGTGTGAAACATGACCTGTCATAATTACTCCAGGGCCAGGTCTGCTTTCTTCCCGTTACAGAGCACCCTGTTAAGGCTCAGACTCTAACCTGCCTTTTGTGCCAGAATCACGTAATAAAAATTAGAAGCACCCAGGTACAACAGATGTTGGCACTATCCAAAAATGAGCTGGATAAACCTGTAAGAATGTGCTGCATAACACACCTGAACTGGGTCTTCCAGTAGGGGTACTAAGGGCCCAGAGTTGCCGGGGAACACCCCTAGGTGCTGTTTCAATGGGCCATATCCCTTTATTGGTGGAGTAATTTTATTGGCAAATAAATTCAAATCAATTCTACAACATTTTCTCTCCCATAGCTGTAAAATCTGGCAATCTAACATCTCTAGGAACCAGTTGGGGCAGACCATATCTTTTCTGCCACCCAAACTAGAGCAGTTAAGATTATTTCTTTCTGTGATTTTGGGTGCTAATGGGCACACGCCCACATAAATATTTTTCCTTTTCCTCAGAATCTGTCCCTGAACCTACCTCCACTGAGTCACCACCGTCCAGCCCTCGAATCTTCACTGGGGGAGAATCAGAGCTGTGAGGTAGAGGAGAAAATGGAGGGAAAGGTCAAGATTTACAGCCAAATACAAAGGCACTTTCACAACGCGGCACAAAAGGTTACACCATACTAAAATTACAAAACACACTGTACACCATATGCACACACAAACCAGGCTGTGGGGGCTAACAGACTTTAGCCACCTCCAAACATGCCCAGCCTTATCTATGAAAATTTATAACACCGCTTGAATACTCAGCTCTCATTGGCTGATGACTATGTATATATTACAAAAACGACACAATAAATCCTGATCAACTCCTGAAGTAGGTTTCATATTAATACAGAAAACAGTTAAGTACATAAAAAAGGACAAATAGCAACCTTCTGCTTGCTAATGCAGCAACACTTAGACATAAGCAGAGCCGTAACTGTGCCAGTGATCCTTGTTAGCTAACTACCTAAATCAATTTCAATCTATGGACTATTCTGACCATTCCCTGAGATGTACACACAGTAACTTATGTGCTTGCTGCCACTGTTGATGTTGTCGAGTGTGCTTATGATTCAAATCAGAGTCACTTATATGATTTATTAATCACGCCAAATTAATCACGTTCAAAACAGACCCCCAGGCCTAACTGCTAATGAATATTCATGACTAAATAGTAAAGAGGACAGCTCCCACCAGCACCCTTTAACACAGACAGAAAGGAGTGAAGAGAGGAGAATCTCATGGCCAAGAACCCCTCTGCTCTCTCCAATCACCCACTCACTCTGAGGGCTTGCTGTCTGCTTGGTGCTGGGCCTCGGGGCTCTGTCGGAGTCTCTTGCCCAAGAGTGACCCCTTCTCAGGGACCCTTCCTGATTTGGAGGAGGACAGGGGAGGGGTGGGCTTTCTGGTGCTGTCCTCAGAGGGCCTGTTCTTCGTCAGGCACTCCGTCCTGCTGTGGCCACCCGCACCGCACACCGCCTTGCCTGGCTCCCTCACACCTCGCTCCTGGCCTCCCCGGGACGCCAGGGACTCCTGCTCAAGCGCAGTCCTTGAGTCGATGACCATGTTGCCGCAACAGCGCCCTCCTGAGGCCCTCTGTGTTTGAGCGCCCACTTGCGGGACGTGGGCGGTTTGAGCGCTCCCTCTCCCGTCGCAAGCCACACGGCCCCGCTTCTCCTGCGGGCCTGGTTCGCCGAAGTCCGGGCTGAACTGCCGATTTTCGTAATTCCAGGGGTCGTCGTCCCCCGACCTCTCCCTGCGCAATTTCTGCTTCGCGGCGCCCCCTGCTGTCAGCTGCTGATTGGCTGAACGGGAGTATAGGAGGGGCACTGTGGATATCTGTGCACCCTGGGGCCCGCCTTTGGTGGCAGCTGATCTCCTGGCGTCCGTGCCGTGAGATGGACCTACTGTCGGAGATGGCTGGCGCGTGCCCGCTGGCTCCGTGATTCCAGCTGGGTGATCGGGCAGAGCGTCAGGGGGAGGGTCGTTTGCTCCGGGGGCGCTGCGGGTGAGCGAGGGCTGGCGAGGGGACCTCGACCGGGGTTCACCGGTTTTGCACGAGAGGTGGTCTGGTCGATGTGAGGGGAGAGGGTCAGGAGAGTGACGACCCCTGAGGGGCAAGGGGTTGTGGGTGGCCACACCTCCAGGAGACTGTGGCCTCTGGCGGGCCTCTTCGTGGTTTCTCACATTCACCAAAGGGCGCCTGCTGGACTTGACGGGGGGGCCTTGACTGACTGGACTGTCGCCACTGTTGTCTGATCCAGAATCTGACCTCTGCAGAGTCTGGCCTGGACCCTTTGTAGCTGCGAGGTATGGGAGAGGTACTGATCAGAAAAGCTTTTTTACAAATTGAAAGAGCAAGATTATCCCAGTGAAGCTGGATCACACCAATGTGATCAAGCAAATCTAATAGCGCAAGGCATACCTGTTTGGAGCACAAACACAAAGAGCAGCTACTCAAGAAAAACAAGGTCAAGGTTAGCAGAACAACAGAACATGCACATGCTGGATAGCTACAGCTGCTTCTGGATAATTATCAGTGGTTTACCTTACAATTGTCAGTGAGTATGTACATCTTTACTGGAGTTTCCAATTAATTTCAATTCATGTTCTGGAAAAAACCTTTCTGAAAATTAACCCAGAGGTAAAGTGTTTAGTCAGATGCACCAACCTCACAAGCCAACAGGCCTAAAGCACATTTTTATAAATGATTGATATAGTGCTTCCAATCAAATACTTCTCAGTTCACTTTCTTACAGACCCACACTTAAGCCCCTTTTCACATATTCAGTCTCTGCACCGGTTTCTGCAGGATGGGAGGTGTGTTAATGCAGCAAAGCAGAAAACCCACTTTTGATTTGCAAATTCATTAGCTTTACTAGGGAATGTAGCCATTACAGAAAGTTCCATTGTTCATGCAACGATCTATGCAATACAATACAGTGTGGCAAAGACACAAGTACTTGCAAACACACACAACCACATACAAACACTACCTGTGTGGAGCGTAATGCTTCTGTTTCCTTGTGTGCTGCCTGTCTGTCTCTCCTCCACACCACCACAACCCTTTAGCATCTTCATGCCTACACACAAAACACAAGATGAAAGAAGTGACAGTCAATCTTCTCAGTCTGTGCTGCATATGGCACCTAGCTCCAGTTATGCAGACTAGCAATGAACATGCAGGTGATGAACCACTACAGCCTGCATGTATACTACACAAACAAAAGTGGTATTCTGGAAAGGCGAAGCTAGAATGAATTTTTGTCAAAAAAAAGTTTTCAGTTCTGGTTATTGTACTTACAGTATTCATAATTTCTTTTGCTGAGTCTGTTATAGATGCCTTCAGGCATATTTATAACCTACAACAGAAAGTAGAATAACAGCTTTAATTCAAACCATAACCCCATTAAATCATTCTCTGATTGCTATCTTGAACAGTTCTTTCAAGTACAACTTGGGTTCCTCTTTAGTATGAACTCATGAATACCTTATCTCAGTATCATTATGTCACACTTCTGATAGGAATGTGATAAGCTCTCTGGGGAGTCAAGCGAATGAAATGTGGCACTGCCCCCTAGTGTCAGGATAAGAGTATGACTGGTTCCCATATACAGGTCGCAACTACTGAAAGCTGCAGTTTCTTCACCACTCAAACACAGGCCACATAAGTATACCAAAAAGAAACATAATGACAATATTTATTTGAACGTCCAAGCAATCACTGCCCTTTTCTTGCTAAACAATGCTTTTTAAACCTCTTCTGAAGGTCACCTGAACACTGCCAGACCCCTCTTCCTCCTCCAGCTTTTTCGCCACAAACTGGACCAGGTCAGTCAGCCCACAGGTCAGCCTGCCCGCTTTCTTCTCTATTTCCAACCGTCTGCTGTGATGGGATTTCTGCAAAGTGTGGACACACACACACACGAACACACACACACACACAGAGGTTATTTGCAGTATTCAGTAAATCAGAGGGTCCATGAAGTACCAAATGTGTGTGACAGTCACTGCTTTGTTAATCTCAACCAATCACAAGTGTTCTCCCTTATCAAAAGCCAGTGATTGGACAGCACACAGCAAATCTACCCAATGAGCAGCCCTTGAAGCTCACTAGCCCATCACTGGTCTTCAGGGATTCTGAACTATGGCCACTCACGATGTAGCAGTACTGGTGCAGGGGGCTTCTGACGTGTTTGCTGACTGACTGCTGGTCACCCGCAAGCTTGACTGAACAGGCCCGACAGAGACAGAAACGAGCAGGCGGCCGTCCTTCCACATTGCGACACTCAATCACCATCTTCAGACCTGCACAAACCCACAAGACAGCTCAAAGCAAACAGGATGAAGGCTGATCAGTTCATTACCAGCATTCATCTTCCATCTGTTTTAAATGTGGTTTTACACACCAGCACAGAAAAACCCACACACTAAAGACTATGACATCACACTCTGTTTGAGGTGGCACTCACCAATCAATGGTGTCTTCGCTGCTGAACCCGAATGACACTCCTGGTGAGATCCGATTTCCACTGGGGGTTGCTTCTCTTCATGGACACCGCCCTCTGCCACACACATAGAAGAAAGAAGAAACCAGTTCAGCAGAATGCACACAAAGACTGGTTCTAAAGGGATTTATGTACTTTTGAATCGGAGGACATGTTACACCGTAGTATAGCGACAGGAAATTGAGGATAACTGACAATGACAATGAGGCCTCACAAAACACTAAATGGTTAGCATGGTTCACCAATCACATGGTTTCTCACACCTCGCTCTGGGCTTTTTGGGTGCTGGACGGGCTCTTGTGCTGCTTGCCACTGGTCCCTCTCCAACTTGACAGTGCCTGAGAGACACAGATCAGATTGTGTTACACACTGAGTGGTCAGATGCTACTACACAATGTTTACACAGCGTACACTGAACATGCTCAATGTAAACAGCTGGTGCACTGCAGGCCAAGCACACTGTGAGGATACAGCATCGGTGCTGCCTCTACTGGGATTCAAACCAGCAACCTCCTAGTCACAAATCCAGCTGTTTGACCATGACCCCACAGTGCTACCCCTGTCCTGCTTACCCAGCTGTGTCTCTGTGCCCTTTGGATCCTGTGCGGGCTCTTTGGGAAACACCTGACTCTCCATGGTCTCCTGTTTCACAGTGACTGACGAACAGAATGAACGAGAGGAAAATCTGACTCATCGCACACATGCAGGAAACAAGCAGGTTCAGACAGCACATCCTTCCAGGGACAAACACAATGAAAGATGTGGCACTCTGAGGAGCCATTTACCTCTTCTCGGTTCAGGAGTGAGGCAAAGTCGAAGGTCATTCCTGTTCTGCTCTTTCTGGATCGTATGTAACAGGGCCAGGGCTGTGAGCAGGAGAAAAGAGGACACAATCTGAGTTTGATTTGCAAGTTTAAAAATCTTGTATTGCTACTCTGACACTCCAGCGGAATAAAACTGGGGCTTAGCGAATCCAGCCCTATGCTGACACACCTCTTAAAAGGTGGATTTCACATGGTATAAATATATGGCTTTAGGGTTTTTACATACACACACACACACACACACACACACACACACACACACACACACACACACACACAGAAATGTGGTTTTAATTTACAAATGAAAGTAGGCTTGCAAAAGCCACAAGACTATCAAACAATACAGACAATTTTTCATTAGAACTGAGAAATACTTTCAAATCTACCTTTGTCAAATGGCATGGATTTCACTTCTGCATAGGCCGCTGAATCAAGAGACACTTCCTTTCAGAGGAACACACAGCATGAAATCATGTTAATCTTTTCAAAGCTTTACGTTGTGGTAACAGAGAGAGCCCTTGATCTGTTTACTCAATGCACTGACACACTAAAACGTGCATGATAAATCCAAGCAAGAGGATCAGAAAACCCAAGACCATGAAATGGAATACCCCTCCGGCCCAAAGAAACCCTTCCAACACTGTCTTCCAGAGAAATAACCCCCTAAAAAAACAAAACAAAACAAGACTGAAATTGGCAACGGATCTCCAAGTTGCAGTACCTGGATTTCCCTGACCATGGCAGGCTCCTGACGCTCTGCTTCCCTTCCCATCTCCATGAGGTCATTCGCCATCTTGGCCGAGTCCTGAGAATCGCTCCAGCCCGAGTAGAGATCTGGACGCTTCGCCCTCTACGAGAAACAAACGCCACACACACTGAATGAAAACCAAAAATATGCTGCTAATGTGAGGAAAAGACAGGTGCAGATCGTACACACGCACAAACGCTGTGCGTAATCGGTGCAACAGAAGCCCTACTCACAAGGTAGGAAAGGTGGTGCTTGCGGCTGATGACGTGAGAGATGACAAGGGTCTTGCTCAGCTGCGTGGAGCAGGCCAAACACAGGTAGAGCGGGGGGTGACTTTCACTGCGACACTCAATCAGAGCACTGAGGCCTGTGTGGAGAGACACATGTAACGGTCAGCGCAGAGCACAAAACCACCAGACAGCATGAGAGTATGACATCACGGTGATGAAAAGAAACATAGTCAGATAAGCCTCCCTAGATCAGCAACACTGAACACATACCAAGCAACACACACAGCCCTTACCCTAGGTTACCACCGCTGTATGTTTAAGAACAATTCATAAGAATGGGACAGACTTATTGAATCCTACAGGCATGAAGAGTGGGGTGACTGTCATACATCAAAAGACATCAGAATGAGTTTATAAAAAGGAAAACACCACTTAATGACAGAAATAACAGCTGATGAAATGCTCACCAACCACTGGCAGAGACCGCCGCGGGTCCTCCACATAGCCCCGCAGGTCCAGCGGGGTCCGGAATGTTCTGTCTACAGTATACACACAACAACAGAAACCACTCTTATGGAACACAGTATTGCAAAGCTAGCCCAAAAACACACAGGAATCCAATCATATATCTTTTCATTTTGATCAAGATTGGAAGTAGTTGTTTGGAATTTCATTTGGAGATTTAGCAGTGATCTTAATCACTGTTTATTTGCCTAGAACAGGGCACCCAGGTGAAAACAGCACAGACACCTGGAGTGATGCCATTCCTTAGGCACACAACAGAAGACCCACAATGCATCTGTCAGCGATGGCTTCACGTTTCCTGACTTTTATCATGGCAGGTGTGTGATAGTGGTGTAGGATCTCGTTTTGCAACGAGCAGATAAGTGTCTGGTTCAGACACTGCTTCTGCGCACTGGAGTATGATACCAGAGCTGAACTGCCTCAGTAAATGAATGCATGATATGTACAAATTGGTGCCATGGACAGTGACATCTGCTACACAAATAAATCATGTAAATAGTGTAAAAAGACCAAATGAGGCATTTCCTTTACTCCTGTGGATTTCTGATGTTCGAGTTTATATCCAAGGACTGTAGACATGTGCTGACATGTATGACCTGTGGCTACATGGCCACTGCCCTGACCCTCCTCTATCTCCATGCAATTTAAAGTCAACCAGGGTTCCTGTGGAGACACCGGTCCTAGGACTGCCCTCTCTCTAACGACAACTAGGAGGCCACGTCTGCTCCTCATACTCAATTCATCCTGTCACTTCAGTGCAGCTGGCCTGGTGCTGCCCTTTACGGGGATGTCACTCTGATGTCACCCACCTTCAGTCAGCCCAGTACCCTGGGATTCCCTGACAGGTACCTGGCAGACCCCTCCACGCTTAGCAGTTTCCTCTTCAACAGTGACTGTGAAACGGAGGGGGAAAAATATGGATGTGAAACTACGCCTCCTCCTTAACTTGGAACCAATCCAATAAATCAGGGTTTTTCACTGATGCATTATTACATGTCGCATTATTTCGGCAGATTCTCTCACCCCTCTGTGTCTCCGTGTCCTTCATGTTCAGAGATGGTTTCTGTGCAGGAGCGGGACTCTGAACCCTCTTACCATTGACTGAGACCGATTCTGAAAACCAAAGTGTATCTCTTTGAATAACATCACTGTTTTACCCCCCCCCCAAGCCCAATTATAGCTCCACGCAACCTGCATCCTGGATCTGACCTGGGGGAGTCACTCTGTGCTGGATGTTCTCCTCACTGGAATCCACTTCAAAACAAACAGCAACAGTCGATTTAAAAAACTGATCTCAACATCAGCATTAAATTCTCTCTCACATACACACACATACACCTATATAAAACATGTAAAAGTGTTTATTGTCTGTGAACTCAACTTTTGTAACAGAACAGTTCCTTCAGTTGCCTGCTGCAACAGTTCAGATTTATGAAAACACTACAGCGATACCCAGGACACTTTGGCATTGCTGTACGCTGTCGTTTTCCTTTCACAGTAAGGCTGAGAAAGCAAAATGCTGTTGCATGTCTCATCATTCAAAGCCTCATGAAACTCCCATGATGCCCCACTGCATGTGGTTCTTCACAGGTTTACTGACCTCTCTGTGACTGTGTCCTGTCCAGCTCCTGGAGGGGCTTCTGTGGAGCCTCCTGGTGCAGGATCCGCCATTTATGCACAACGACTACAATAAATTCAGATTAAAATAAAACATAGCATAATTTAACGCTCATTCTTTTTAAGTAACAAAATAATATCTGAAAGCCTCTTTCCACCTCTATATGTGGTCACTCTGCCCTGAATGGGAACATGTATCCTCATGCCTCAGTCACTCATGCACTCACCCGGTCTCTCTCCAGGGCTCATGAGGGGTCGAAGGTCACTCTGGTTCTGCTCTCTCCGGATGGCCTGCAGTTTGTCCAGAGCTGGGTAGGCATGCAGGTGGTTTAAATGACAGTCACTGCAAATCAGTCTCTGTTATACCATAGATTTCTTCTTGAGCACCATTTAGGCAAATGGAATACCAGACAAAATTGAAAAAACACAACAGCTGAAAATCTCACAGGAAAGGCAATGACAAAACTGTAACTTACCAGTGTCGAAGGGAGCAGACGCCACCTGTTCGTACGATTTCAGATCCAACTTCATCACCTTTAAGCCATGAGAGAAAGAGAGAAACAAAGTCATGAAGAGAAGGCAAGAGAGACACACAAAAGGAAATAAGTTACATTTTTACCCAAATGTTTGAACAACGACACAAATGTGATCCAATTGGTTTTACTACACACCCTCATTCTTGCTGGTGGTTCTGTCTCTGTGGCGCAGTTGCCACAGTTACATCTCAGTAACAGGAAAGGGGGTGGGGGGGAGTGCAGAAGTGAGTAGGAGGGGGTTGTAGAGATGGGTTTGAACACGAGAGCAAGGGCCCAGACCAAATTCTATCATTGCTCTTGTAATTACCTGAGCATCCCAGATTCCAGTATCACTCCCATAATTACCTGGGTATCTAAGACACTGCCATCACTCTCATAATTACCTGGGCATCCCAGATCCTCTCACGGTCCTCCACCCACCACGCGACATCAGCAGGGTTCTTCTCCCAGTGTGGGAGGAGTTTGGGGTACTGGGACTCCTGCCCACACAGAAAGCACACCTTAAAGCATCACCTTAGGGCATGGTCTACTCAGCATTGCTAACTTGGTCAGTTTGTTGCCAGGTTCAACAACATTCAAGAATGATCCTGTAGCCCTTGTTTGCCTGTCTGACTCATTTTCTGGGGGGTTCTCTCTTAACAAAACAAACTGCAGTTCCATACTGTATTTGGATATTTGACCTTGGTAGCTATAAAGCATTTGAATGTCAAATTATTCTAGATGCAAATCCCTGCTCTACAGATACACTTCTCGTACGTTCGGTCAGTCGTAACAGGCATGCCCGGCTACACTCACAATGTAACGGTGCTGATGGCGGGCGCTGATTATGTGGTTACACATGTGGTTCTTGTTGATCTTTTCAGCACAGGTCAGGCACAGGTAGAAGGTCGGCTGTTTAAAACTGCGGCACTCCACCACAGCCCTCAGACCTGCAGAGGGCACCACAGAGCTTGGCTTATAATCACAGTGAGTGCAAACACACTCACACACATGCACACAAAGTGAACGGGCTGGAGAAATATTTGACATGTTAACTGCAATGCCAGTTTAAATGTAGTTAAAATAAGCCCAATCTTTCATGCAAACCATTAATGTTCTGTCATCAGCCCAAACATTGGTGCACCAGAAGCATCATGACACCGATTGGATAGGGTTCTGATAGGAGACTGGAATGTGAACAACATGATTGGCTGTGAAACTGACCAACGAGGGGCTCTGGCTTGTTGGTCAGGAATGGGAGCATGAACTTTGCCAGGTGACTCTCACCAACAGGAACTGCCGCTGTGAACAGGGAAACAAACAAGAGATGTGACTGGTCATTCAATCAGGCTTAAAGCACAGTCATGGTGATAAAACAGGAGGTTATAACTTAATGTCTGCTGAAAGTATAGATTAGAGATATCAAGCTTGAAAGTTTTCATTTCATTTTTATTTTTGATGTCAATATTGTAAATTACTACATTGTGGCAACATTTTTACCAAACAACACACTCCTGGCTGTTTTATGAATCATTACAGTTTATTTCAAGTTTGTTACAATCATTCTTGATTACCAAATACACAAACACTTATATATCTTTATTAGCATCATTGACCTGTGGTCAGTAGGCAGATAGCCCCAGCGGACACACGTCCTTATACAAAATGAACTGCATTTCCTTACATTACCTTCAGATCCAGTCAGCTATGAATGGATGTCTGATGTCTAGCCCCCCCCCCCAAGTGATAATGTGCAACTGATATCTAGCTAGCAAGCTAAAGTAGCATCCAGCCACTTTATTTTTAATGAGGCTACACTGTTTATACTGGCACTGTGCCAGGCCTCTCTTTCAGTTCCATTAGCACAACAACCAACAAGTCTGAGGACACAATGAGGTATTTGGGCTAGGTTTTAATTGCAAGCAAATCTGAAGTGGGGGTGTTTTGGTTGGCATTTCCATCTTTGACAACTGCCAAAGCAACTGGAAAAACTCCCAGTATAAACTTGTTTTGTCAGATTTTTTGCATCACAGTAAATTTTTATTGGTATGCCTACTGCGCCCACTTACCCCTCTTAGTGGCGGTGTTTCGGAGGCACTGAAGAGAGATGTGAGGAGACATCTGCCAGCGAACCACCTCCTCACATGCAGCAACTAGGAAACCATAAGATTGTAGGAATGATAAGAGTGCAATTATAATAATGATACATAACAGGCTTTTCAGCCAACATTAGCTGGTAAATTAGTCTTCAGGCTAGAGACAATCTGTGACAGTGTAGAGGTTGGTGTTGAAGGTTCCTGGTATCTCGGAATTAAAATCCAGGCAAGTTACGCTTTTACAAGTCTGTGCCAAGTGTGAAATTCACTTCCAGCTCATTTCCACTCCATTCCACTCTTCATGAGCTCATTAAAAAAAAATACTAATGGTCTCTGGCAGCTGCACACCTCCGTTCTCACTCGCTTTCGTCTCTGCACCTCTGGAAGCAGGGACATGTTTTTCTGGAGGCCCTGGACTCTGATCGATGTCCTCTGTGGCAGTAACTGAAAAGTAAAAAGAATCTTGAAGACATTTATATCAACACGTGACTGACTAATACTCTTACAAGACATATTATTTCCATTGTCAGTAACTGAATAGTGATAATAGATCAATACAACCTAACTTCAGACTCTCTGTGTTCTATGGAATACCCAGAAGCTACCTGATTGTTATTATCATGTGTATTATTATATTCATTTCTTAGACACATGCCCATATCCAGAGAGTGTCTCATGTCACCTTTCACAGTGGTGAAGGGAGGCAGTGTGGCATAGTGGTAAGGAGCAGGGCTCAAAACCAAAAGGTTGCTGGTTCGATTCCCCACTGGGGCGCTGCTGCTGCACCCTTGGGAGAGGTACTTAAGCCACAGTTGCCTCAGTAAATATCCAACTGTATGAATGGATAATATGTCAAACTGTAACCTATGCTAGTTGCTCTGGATAAGAGTGCCTGCTCAATGACAATAATATAATGTAATGTACATATCCATTAATACACAAAATCGCAATATTTGCTGAGGCAGTTCAGGTTAAGTACGTTACTAAATTGTAAAACTATAGTGCCACACCTAGGACTCAAACCTTTTGGTAACTCCTCTCCATGTCTGCTTACCCTCTTCTGTGTCTGTGCGTTTCTGATCCTGATTCTGTTCTGACGGAGCTAATAAAGTAGGGACCGTCTCCTCAACCTCTGTAACTAAGAAAGAACAAAAAGTAAGAACAATACAGACCTGACTGTTTTTCACCTGGCAGTAATGCACTCAACTGCCACCCTTATCCGGGGTACCACGTATAGGTAATATTTTACATATTATACACATTTTACATATAATATTGAGCATAATATATTTTACATACAATACTGGAATACTTAAATCAATCTCCTGGTTCCAGGCCCACCTGTTTGACCATGTGCTACCCATGCCCTGCTTACCCGGCTCTGTGTCCATGTCCGTTGGATCCTGTACGGGCTCTTCAGCACTCTGGGACTCTTGACTCTCTTCACAGGACATTTGACTCTCCACTTTCTCCTGTTTCACAGTAACTAGAAAACATAATGAAAATCAGAGAGAAAAATCTAGGAAAACTCTACACGGGAAACCTGCTCCTTCTGTACTGCAGGGGGCAGCAGCAGCTGAGAGGAACCACTCTTTCAGAATAAGACCACAACCTGTAATGGTCTGAACCACGGGCTACAATACAAGGGTACATGATCCCCATGTGAAAGGAAAAGAAGCAAAGCTAAGCAGTTAGTATCTCAAAGGGACTGCCATCCTGAAGATCATTCACATCCTGGTCTTTCACAACTCATCTTCCTAAATATACCTACTCACCTGTCTTTGCCTCAGTGCTGTCTGGTTCCTGCAGAGTGACTCCACTTTCAACCAACTCCTGCTTTATGGTGACTGTAAAATGACGGCCGAGACAGGTAGGGAATAAAGAAGATGACCCAAAAATGCTTACTGTTTAATGCACATTTTCGGTGCAACATCTTTTATTCACGAATGCAACGGCAATTAAACGGTTTTCAAATTAAGCAAGTAAATTTAACAACGCACCTGTTTCTTTAAGACTGTCCACACTGCCTTGTGCTTCTGTAGTCTCCCCACCTTTGCCTGTCTCCTCCGTGGCAGAACCTGCAGGAACAAGGACAATGACAGCAGGAGTTCGCACCCGAAACATCTGCACTCAGGGTCAGAGGTCATGTCATTACCAGAATCACACTTTGGCCATGTTAAACAAGATAGAGCTCCTGATTTACTGCTGTCTATGAAGAACCCATGTTACTGACTACAAAGAGAAGGGCTCCAGAAGCAACTAATATAGGACTCCTAGCTTAGAACTGCCTAGCTTAGCTGTCATGGTTGGCAATGAATTAGTCAGAGAGCACGTTCCGCACCACCTGTCTATCAAGGTAATTAAAATTATTCAAAACCGGGTTCAGTTGTCCTACTATGTGTACACTATGCATAAAGTATGATTAATTCAACAAAGAATACATCCATTGTAATGTGGCGCAGCTGGAACTGAAAGATCTCCAGGTGTTGCAGACTTGTGTGGCTGTTTATGGCAGAAGCGCAGTGATAAAAAGTTCTAACAGAATGGAGGGTGTGAGACACAATTGTGTCAATTGTGTGTCAATTGTGTAACAATCCCTATTGATAACAGCTGCATCTGCAATTACCGTTGGGCGGGAGAGACAGACAGGGCTGTTTGGGGGCTGGTTGTGGAGCAGTTGATGGGGGTCTGTGCTTCAAATCCTTCACGTCTCTTTGTTGCGTTACATCTTTCTTCTGGTTCCGTTCCTCTCGGATCTTCTGCAGTTTACTGAGGGCTGGCAGGAGAATGCACACGCACATACACATATGCACACACATACACAAACATACACAGATGCACACATGCATTAATGGTTTGTTTTAGGTGCAAACCTCACTAAATCACCATTATTTGAGCCATGAGAGGATCAGGAAGGTAAGAAAGGGGAACTGTGGATACAATGCTTATGAAGAATTATGGTTTTACTGTACAATCATTACAAACTTGCAGTAAAACAAAAACAGCAAAACAGTAAAACAGCACCCCCTCTGATTTAAAATGTCTTTGTCTGGGAGAACATTAGCATAAGCATACACTACCTCCAAAAATGACTAATTCCCTTTTTAAACATTTCTGCCTTAGTGTTTTTCACATCTTGTAAAGAGCCTCAAAGATACCGCTAAAGTCATGCCCCCTAAATAGCAATGCCCCATTTTTATAGGAAAGATGCAAACAGCAGGGCAACATATTAAGGTCACAGTGGTTCATGCAAAGTCATCTTCCATCTTATTCATCTGGTGTGATGGAAAGAAGGGGAGTGATCTAAAGTGGCATGACTACAACCTGTAGCATCCGATTAGATGATCAACTCAGTAAAAAGGCACAGTTAGTGAGTTGGGTTTAGTCTGTGACAAAACATAATTGGTCGACAGGTATTTTCAGAGGTCGAGATACCACACTAAACATCAAAGCTGTTCAAATTATTTGCCATGGTTTGGGAGGCAAAAGCTTTAAATGAAAGGCACAGGTTGATAATTAGCATTTTTGCCATGAGTGAAGTCTGAAACAAGCTGGAGCTAATCGGCTGTGCGAAACATTACCACTGTCATCAGGCATTGAGAGTAGCTCTTTGTAGAGCTCAACATCCAGCTCCATGATCTGAAAAGCAAGGAAAGCATGTCACTCATACTGCTCTGTTTAAATGCAATTTTCCCACAGCATCTTAAAGCAGTGCTCAACCATATCATCACCTCATGAATCATAGAGGTAATGGCACCTGGGCAAGAAGGTGGTTTAAATTAACCTCATGAGGTCATGTTTGCTTATGCGAAGTGAACTCATTTTAGGTCATGAAAAATCTATTAATCAAAATGAGGCCAAATCATTCAATCAGCATCTGAAAAATTCACATGTTGTAATTAATTATTTCAAAATACAAACACACATAAATAGTGATAGTTGAATTTATGCTGATGCTCAGTGTTGACAACCATTCAAAGACCATATTCACTTTCTGGCAAACGCAGGAGTACAAACTACAGCTACTCCCACTTTGTTTTTCATTTTTAAAAATCATCTCCTCACACACACCTCCCCTACCCCCCAATTACCTGCACATCACCAACACCCTTCTCCTTCTGTACCACCACTCTAGCAAGATTCAGGAAGTAGTCACTCAGAGACTCAGTCAAGTCAGGCCTCTTGACATCCCGTTTCATGAGGCTGGGGTACTGTGATTTCTGCAAACACACAGAATGCCAATCAGTGAAGGCTCACACACATGCACCGGCCGCAGTGAACACAGCTACGCAAGCTATGTGCACAATAACGAATATACATAAACATTTACACTTTTAAAGCTGAGATGCATGACTCACTATATAATTGTAGCGATGCAGGTCTCCACTGACATGCTGCAGGATGTGATTCTTGGAGATCTTGACAAAGCAGATGTCACAGATGTAGAACATTTGCTGGTTGACGGCGCAGCACTCGGTCACCTCCCTCAGACCTGCAGAAGAGAAGCAAGAAAGGCCGACCTTTACACAGCCTTCAGCTGATGTCACAGACTTTACATTACTGGCATTTAGCAGGCACTCTTATCCAGAGCGACTTACATAGGTTGCAATTTTTACATGTTATCCATTTATACAACTGGATGTTTACTGGGGCAATTGTGGGTTAAGTGCCTTGCCCAGGGGAACAGCAGCAGTGCCCCAGTGGAGATTCGAACCAGCAACCTTTCGGTTCCAAACCTTGCTCTTTACCACTATGCTACACTGCCACCCCAGTTAACTCTAAATCTTTCAGGAGCAGAATCAAAATAGAGGGGCTGAGCCAATTATAATACTAAAAATGACAGTGACTTTCCAACAGATAATAGGGAATATTATACAACAGGGTGGCACTGTGGCATAATATTTATGGAATAGGACAGACACTCCTAAGATCACAGGTTCAATGGTTATAACCTTTAACAAAGTACTCAACCTGAATTACTCCAGAAAATGTATATCCTTATCAATTGACAGAACGTATAATAAAATATACAGTTTAATGTCTATACAAGTAACCCACAGTTCAGAATCAGGCCCTACTTTGTATAAATTAAACATAATTCATAACCTTGAAGGCCTGGGAGGGGGGCACATAACATAAACCTTCGGAAAAAAACAAACAAACAAACAAAAACTCCAGTAAACAGGTGAAGTGAAAGAGCTGACCAATGATAGGCTGCTTTTTCCCTTTCTTCTTCTTCTTCTTCTTCACAAGGTGCGTCAATGCAAAGTTGGATCTACCCTGGGCGTCTGGTTCCTGAAAAGTTCTTGGTTTCTGGATAGGTTTCTCTGCATGGGACAGAACAGGGGTAATGTTGTCAGACAGTGTGCGTGTGGGGTGCGTGTGTGTGTATGTTGATGCACAGACATCTACATCTCTTTTTTGTGACCAACTTGTGTCTGAATGTTCCTCTGTGTGTCAGTGTTTTTTGGGAAGTGAATTTCTAATGGGAACAATAAACTTCTGACTATGATTAAAAAAAAAAACAATAGCCGAGATACAACAGATTAACAAGAGACTCAAAAACTTGTATTAATCTGCACCTGTGAGTTTCACATTTACACTGTGCCAGAAAAATATTTCATTTGTCTCAAGGATACTGAGTGCAGACCCAGGCTGTTTCTTTAGATTAAATCGCAACATAGTTTGTCTTGAGACAGTTTAATTAACCATACTACTGCTCTTTTGCACATAAATAAAAGCTATATTTTCAATGAATTAGACAAGACTTTGACAAATTTAAGTGCACCCTACTGTGAATAATATTATTTCAGTCACCATTTCAGTCCATTGGTAAAGCTAGCAAGTTCATTTAAACTGTAACATTCTAAAAGTGTCAGCTGGTTACAGGCAAGTTCAGTAAAGTTTTGAGTTCAGGAGCTTGATTAATAAAGAGCTCTGATTTATGATTTATCCGTTTATTTCATAAGAGATGCATCTTGAGTAATTTCAAGGACAGGACAGGACAGGTGAAGTACCTTTGTCAGTAGAAGTCAGTCCCACCTCTTTCACAGTATCCTGCTTCACTTTCATTACCTTTCAGGAGAGAGAGAGAGAGAGAGAGAGAGAGAGAGATTACAGGACAGCTTCCTTCTCACAGCCATTTGCGAGCGTCAGGCCGTGTTTCGAAAGCAGGAATATAAGAGACGTCAGCAAGTCACCTCAAACTGGCCCCAGCCTTCCTTACGCTCCAGAACTTTTGCCATGGCCTGCAGTGCTTGGATGTTCCCCGTCAGGTCGTGGTTTTCCCTCCATCCCTCCAGGAGGTCAGGGTGCTTTGACCTCTAAAACACATTCCATGAACACTGCCCGTTATTATGCCGGCTGATATATTATGTGCAGAGGAACAGGAACGAATGGTGAATGTCGTCAATATGGTGTGGGAGTTGCGTAAACTTGTGAACTGGGATGAGGCCACTGTACACCCACGACATGGAATGAGGCCAACTTAAGAGGCCACTGTGACCCAGGGAAATGGCACAGGGCCACTGTAAAACAATGAAAGGTGCTTCTCTGGACAGTAACCCACTGCCAACAGGTCAGACTTACAATGTAACTGTATCGATGGCGGGATCCGATGACATGGCCAATAATGAAGTCTGCGCGAAATGTCTTGGCACAAGCTTTGCACTCCAGAATGCTTGGCTGGTTATCTGACTGACACTCCATTATATCACTGAGACCTTCAGGAGGGAGAAGCACACAAGCATTGTATTTTATTCATTTTCATTGATTCATACCCCCTATCCAGAGTAATTTACAAAGCTTACATTTTACACACATCACATTAGACAGGTGTACTTGCCAATGATGGGTTCCCTCCTCTGCTTGTTGTTCAGGTAGCGCCACAGCACTTTTGAGGCCTGGGTTTGGCTTTGCTCTCCAAGGACTTAAAAATAAAATATATGTAAATATATGTAATATATATAAAAAATCAAGAATCTTTGGACACCATGTCTAATCAAAACAGCACTTCAAAAAAATTAAAAAAATAAAAAAACACATTACAGTCTGGTTTGCAATTGTTGTATTGATTTTAATAAAAAATAAATTTCACATAATTCAATTGACCTTTGACTAATGCATAATTTATTTTGAATTGGTCAGCAATAGGAAGGCCTTCAGAACTGGCTGCAGTACACGCCAGAGCTCATCCAGTGTGACCAGGGCTTGGTTATAATTCCCGGTAAGGACTACTGTTAAGCCCCTGAACAGGCGGGGCGACCTATTCAGGATTCTTAGTTTGCCACTTCTACCATATTCCAACAACACTTTCACTCACTCCAGCTCTTCTTGGTGCATTTTAGACCGAGGGCAGGCCCCTCCACTCCTGGACTCTGCAAAATCTCCTCTCTGACTGTGACTGAGAATATGAAAGAAAAAGAAACAGATATACTCAGCATTTGGAATGCCCTTTTCCCTTCACACCAGCCAGAACATCAAAGAATGAAACAAGAATTAATTTTCCAGGAAGAATTCATTCAAAACTTTGGTGGAGCTTAGGGGTATTCACCTTTGTAGGACAGCCAGTCACAACGAATGGGGGGAGTAGTGGCTGTTGAAGGCAGATGCATGCGTTGCATCTTTGGAAGTAATGATGTTAAAATCTGCCTACTAACTACTATCTAACAAGTAAAATCTGACTCCATTTTATGCTAATCTATGTTTTAGTTCCCCAATTCCCAATTCTACTTAGCAAGCCAGGAATTCTCTGTTCGCTTTGGCTTGTAGGTGATCAGACTACATAGTCCACGACATAGGATACCGTACCAGCACATTTAATATAACTCGCTGCTGTTTTCTATTCTAAATCATAAAATATATACTGTATTAGGCGGCCCATCTAGGGACTGCAGACTCGTCAGAATAGTGCAATACTTAAGACTGACCGCGCGCAAGTATCAATGGGTTTTGAGCAGTAGGCAAGAACTACAGAAAAACCTCAAATCCTGCTACGTGTGTCGTTAAATGGTCAAATGAGAAATCACAGAGGTTAAGACTAATAATTTTGATTAATAAAATGATCAGTTCCAAGATTACAGCAGGCAGTATGGTATACTGCAAATGATGATAAATACACACACCTATAGAGTCACGTGGCTATATGCTTGGTGCGCAGGAGTCTGTGCTGACGGTGCTCCTCGGGTGCAAGATCTTTCCCTCTATATACCCAAACATCAACGAGTTGATCAGCACATGAGATGGGGTCATGGAAAGGGCCCCGATATGTTTTGTCATTACCTGGATTGATCAGTGTCGGTGGTTATTTGTGTCCCATTATCTTGGGCATGTGCAATGGTGTGTATCCTTTAGGTTTTTTTGAGCCCATTCCCAGAACAATGGTTAGGAGACCCCCTACTGTTATAGAACTGTCATCCCTTTGCTACTTGCACTGTATGGATCAAAATGAGACCAAACAAGACATGCATACCTTGAACCGAACAGAATATACAGAAATAGTGGTTTATAACTGAGGATTGGGATTTCTCAACTGGTCAGGAGGAAGAGTCACAGAAGGATTTGGGGTCATAAAGATCCTCTGGGTCTCCCTATCAGTGGCGACTCATCCTACCATGAAGTTCCTTTGTGTGGAGAAGTGGGGATACGTTCCTCAGCCAGGTGGCTGTCGTTTATGGCCTGAGAATGTTTATTTTTGCGTGCCACAGTCCATACGTGCCAGGCATCTCCCATCCCCACCTTACACCTTCATCATGCATCCTTTATTTTTTTACACAAATAAAAGACAATGCCACTTAACCTGTGCTTTCGGAATTTTGGTTGGATAGGGTCACTTGATTTTGGAGCGCCTCCTCTTTGACAAGACCTCAGAAGGATAAAGTGCTGCATTCAGTCAAAGCTGGTCACTCCTCTGTTAACAGTCATTAGGACCGGCTGTCCTGCACCCTGCACTCACCCTCTCCCTCTCCAGGGGACACAGGAAGTCGAAGGTCACTCTGGTTTTGCTTTTCCTGAATGGTCCGCAGACTGTTCAGAGCTGGCAGGGTGGAGACAAAATGACACGTGCACAAGACACATGCCACCAGACACACACCCATGCATGGACACACACATACACACACGCACAAACATTTTCTCAGTCCAACACTGTCATAATACATGCAGCAAGAACACATGCAGAAAAAAAATATTATAGTTGGAATGCTGGGATTACCCCTTTAGTGAATACGTTCAAAACTCACCAACATCGATAGAACTTGCAATTACTTTCGCGTATTGTGTGGCCTCTAACTCCAAAACCTACAATTAACAGTAAAGAAATTGACATAATAATTGCTGTAGGTTAGAGGTGGAAAACTCCTGAACAGTCAAAGTGTGACCTGATTTTCATTCCAGCCAATCACCCTAGCTAAAAGGGTTCAATTAGTTTTTTTAGCCTTGTCCATTTTCACTGACGCATCTCCTAAAATACACTGAACCAGAATATTTGGTTACTGTACTATCTCCAGCTGCTACTTACCATTTTATAGAAAATTAACCAAGTAAATGACTGGACTATCTAAACAATTAAATGAAAAAACTGCCGGGAAAAGTCTAACCCCAATCCTGACCCTGACCCGTCTGACCCCAGTATCTAAAGTGCAGGGTGGTGCTCCCACATTCAACCCCGAAAGGGCAGGAATTCAGTTTAACCTTCCCATCACTTAACTGCCTGACAACTAGACTAGAGAACTTGAGGGATTTATGGTCTGTGTACTCTTGAAGTAATACTTTTTTTAAGAAAATGGAGGGGGTTGGGAAAATGAGAATTTATATGAAACTGAGCTCAAGAGATTAGTTGTCGAATTCCTCACAAGCCAGGCTTACCTGCGCTTCCCCATAGCCTTTCTCCTGCTCCAGAGTAGCAGCCCTCTCTTTAAGGGGTGCGATCATTTTAGTCAAATCAGCCGTTTCCTCCCACCCGCTAAGAAGATGGTGTGACTTCTGCAGACAAAAGACATGGATGGGCGGCAGTGTAGCAAAGTGGTAAGGAGGAGGGCTCATAACTGAAAGGTTGCTGGTTCGAGTCCCTCCTGGGCCACTGCTGGTGTACCCTTGGGTAAGGCACTCAACCCAGAATTGCCTCAGTAAATACCCAGCTGTACAAAAGGATAACAAGTAAAAATTTAACCTCTGTAAGTTGTGTGAGAGCTGAGTGCCTTTTGTGTGATCATTTTGTACTCTTTGTTTCTACCTGCTTGTATAAAACTTCTACACAAAGATGTTATTCTTCACAAAGCCCTTTGTGTACTCTCCTGAAATGTGAAGGATGTTGCATCTTTCCTGAGCAGAGCAGATTATCTGCTCCACAGCCTTGACTGGTTTCTGTCCTGTGTGGGTCTAAGGAAGCACACAGGCCATGCCCGGTCAGCAACAGATATGGTTTCACCTGGCTCAAGTTTAAAAGAATGTTTTTTTTAGGGAGTTTAACCACAGACAAAACATTTCAAAACACAGTTATAACTTTTCTGCCTGGATACTGCCTAGAAATGACGTATGCGTCTATTTGACAGTTGCATGCCTTATCACCGCATAAAAATTGTGATATACACTACTGAATGTTGGAATTGCTCTGACTTCTCTATGCGAGTTGTTGGATGACTTTTCCCCTGAGAGCTTTCAGAATAAACAGGGAATTGTCTCACTGCACTCTTCTGACTCTGTTTCATCACTGAAGTTTCTTTCTAGAAGGTGAGATTCCACGACAGTTGCACTAGATAAGAGTGTCTGCTAAATGACAATAACGTAATGTAATGTAATGGATGGGTAACCCACAGGCCCATAGTTCAGTCTGAGGGTGAGCTTAGCAGGCCAAAAGAGTCAGCTAAGAGCTTTGCTTGTCGCAGAAGCATAACAGCAAAGATGCTAGGGACATGTTAGAGCTTAATCAAAGCTAACCCCACTTAAAAGTTAACTCAAATGTAAAGTGCAAAATGCAAACTTTAATGTAAAGTGTTAAGTACATTTAAATGCATACACTCTTGCACTCAGATTAAGAGGGCTCATGACAAAAAAATTAAATGAATGATACTACTTTATAAAGTTCATTTTACAGAGCTTATGAATACACCTGGCTTGCTGCCAACCACTTTACAGGATAGGAGACCGGCCCTCCTCACTACCCTGGTGAGGACTGAACATTGACATCTAGTTAGACGTCACTGTGATCCACACTTACACACTTCCATCTAGGGATTAGTGAAATGTTGTTTTGCTTTCAAAGTTACTTTAACAAGTTGTATGATACTGAAGCAACTCGCTTTAAGAAGCCCACATCAAAACTGCAGCCTTGGGATTACAAACCTAGTCCCCAAATCATTAACAGCTCTAACTAAAAAGTTACTGTTGAACTCACCAGGTAAAGGTATCTGTGACTGGGGCTGATGAGGTGATCAACGATACAGGCTTGGGGCATTTTTTCTGCACAGGCCACACACAGGTAGTATGGAGGCAAGTCACCGCTGACACACTCTATCACAGCGTCGAGACCTGAACAGGTAAACACACAATAAAGCCTTACCAACACACAGATGCGCACACACTCATGCCTGCAGGTGCCCACGACCCCACACACACATGAACCGGCCCACACTAAAAATGGGAGGCTTCCAGGATTCCCAGCTGACCCTTTTCTGGTTTCCATGAAGGGTAAAGGGGACTTACCTGAATTTAGGCTTATGGAACATTTCTGATGCAACATGTCCATTAGTGGAAACTGGCTATGAATATTTTTTGTAAACCCATTCATAAAACTTGCGTGATTATCAACACCCTTGAAGTGGACACAGGTCTTATCAGACTAACGTATGTAAATACACCAAAGCAGGTGTTTGCTGCTAATCCCTTTTGCATGTATGTATAAAATGACACTTCCCCTTTTGAAAAGTCTGGTACAACATGGCAGTGTAATACAACCAACTGCTGTGTGTGTGCTTCCAAATGCACTCATTGAATAAAAGGTAGATACATTCTCCTTCTTGGTTTGTTATTTCACCTCAGCAAGAGTAGAACCGGAAAATCCTACACATATACAGTGTGACTTTAGAAAGTTAAAGAACAGTCACTCTTCCAACAAATCTTCCTTAGGAGAAGGCAGAAAAGACTTTGAATCAGATCAGGGCTGAGCTGGGCATAAGTTACTAGAATCTGCCATTCATACGCATACATATATATGTATGCATGCACGTTTTTGTTACAATTTTTACTCTTGGCATCCTCAAAATGTATTTGGCCATGAAACAGCAAATGAGCTGCCATCCCCTCAGATCTAATAGACTGGCTGATGAGTATTGTTGTTTAATGCTGGCATTGTGAGTAGTTTATCTGATTTTATCTTGTAAGATGTTTGATCATCATGATCATTTTTCCCCGTTACAATTACCTCATGAGACTGATTAGATTAACTTAGAAATAGTTGAGCTTATATGGCATCATGAGTAGCTGATTTCATCTTGTACAAGATGTGTTTTAACACACTTGTGATGTGTACAATAATAATTTTTTCGTTACAATTACTATTATGTAAGAATTGAACAGGTGCAGGTCCGATGTAGTTTGGAAGTCGGTGTTGTTTTATTGGCGTTCAAGCAGTTGCAACGAGAAAGTTTTACAATGATTTCTTTGGGTTCGCGGAGTAGTTGAACACTGATTGATACATTGAGTCACTTTATATACCTTCTGAGTTCTTTGTCCTCAGAGGCGGGAAACAGAAATGTGTATTCCAGCTACATTCTTGTGTAGCGGTAGACTGTGTGTGTGTGACTGTGTGTGTGTGTGTGTGTGTGTTGACACCTAGGGTGTCGGCACCTCTGCATCTGTGGGATAATGGCAGAGACCCTGTATGGGGTCTCTCATGGCAGCATTTGTGTGTGAATGTATTGGCACCTCAGGTGTCGGCACCTCTGTGTCTGTGGGATAGTGGAAGAGACCCTGTATGGGGTTTCTCAAACCTTACAATTACTATTGTGAGACTTATTAGATTAACTTAGAAATAATCAAACTAAGCTTATGTCAAATTAAGATAACTAGTACAGTTAGATACATGTCTATGTTAATGTTTTGTCAGCCCATGTCAAGCTAGTTATCACTTCATGATCTCCTGTATTTTGACTCATAGCTGCTGAAAACCAAACCCAACACTTCCACTTAGCATTATCTTTACATTCCGCTTTTTGTGTTGCCTTGCTCCTCAACAACTTTTTCCAGCATTCATTCATAAAGTCATTTCTTGTTCGTCGTGTTCTGTTTGTTTAGATGTCCGCGTTCAGCTCATTTCGTCAGTGTTTGTCTGCACTGTTAATAAACTTGCTTAATTAATTACGTTGTCACCTCGTCTGTATTATGCATCGACAAATTGGGCTCGAACAGGCTTAAAAGACCTCATTTTATTAATTTTAATATTTGTTGAGGATTATTAACTATCCTCACCAACTGACCAGTGCCTCTATGGGGATAGTGATATTCCCTACATAATTGCTGCTCTCTCCTCTCTGAGGACAGGCATGTCCCCTTCAGTGCTATGATTTTGTGCATGCTTTTGTCATTGTTCTTATTTGCCTTATCCAGTTATTTAATTTTTTATTAAAAATGCAATTTTCTTGAGTTGCAGCACTGTTATGCAAACTGCAGCATTCCATTTTGTTGTTTGATATTTTTCCACCATAGTCATGCTGTAACCTTATAACTCCACATATGTACATATAGTCAGTTTAACGTCATAAAGCCTACTCACCTCAGAATGAATGAAGTGCTCAAGCAAATACACTCTTACTTGCTTTTGTCATTTACTGCTTCGGCTTAGTGTAGGTCAGCATTGCACACTTGCGCCTTACACCTATCAGACTAACACATATGTCCTGTACATATGACAGACATGTCTTATTTCCATATTCCGTATTGATTCCATCTGCCGTGTGTGGCCCTGGCACTGTTCAAGACTTACAGATATTTCCCAGTGGCTGCACTGGGGTCTGAATATTATTGAGAGTTACTTAGCCTCAGATGAAAACTGGCTGTGCAAATTCAGTTTGGAGCCAACAGGCAATCAAGGCAGTCTGGGCCACGTAGGACCAGGGACAGCAGCTGCCAAAACCCCCCCCAGAAACCAAGCTGGCACCCCTCACTCCTGAGGGCCCTCAGAATTTGGTCTGCATTGCCCTAACAGGCTATGGCTTGGAGGGCTTGAACAACCAGCTACTCATTATGGCTACAATGGCACAACAACGGCATCAGTTCCCCGGCAGCTCCCCCAAATAGGAGCCACAGTCTGGCTGCCTATGCCTGACTCACCACACTGGGCAGCACAGAAATAAATTCTGAAAGGTGAGGGGACGGGGCAAGCTGACCCGTAAAATAGGTTCTAGTCTAAACATTCTCTCCTCCTCAAAAGATCAAAGGCTCAATCCCAGACTTCAAAAGCTTGAATGGTTCTCTCAATTATCTAAGGTTCAGGGTGATAATAGTGCCGAGAGTGAAGCAAGCAATCTACCACAGTAATCAGTTTTCTTCAACGGCTTCAAAAGTCTGAAGGACACTTATTTCTAAATACCCATCTGGGAGGTTAATGCTTACTCAACTCTGCTTTTGCAGGTAAGGTTTTCATGTCTCCAAACTTAATTTTCGCTTTGTTCCTTGCTTCCTAGCCCTTCACCATGATAGGTTCCCAGTTTTATTTAGTATCATGTATATATATTATATGTCTGTAATTTGTCTGTATAACACCTCCTTAGTGTCTGCAGCAAGGATGTCACACATCCTTGCTGAATGGCCCTGCCAGGGTTCCCATGGCACAAGACCATTTGTCTCAGGCCCACCACTCTACTCAATCCTTTGATATGTATGACCATGGAGAGTATGTCAACACACCACACAACCTGATTCTTTAGAGATTCTCTCGGTACAGACAGCCCGAATGTCCTGAGATTGTCTCTCCCTTGCGCATTGAAATAAACATCAATTCTCTTAAAAGAAGTCGTCAGCGTGTTCTTCATCGTCCTGAATTGAGTTCCACGGAGAAGGGCAAAATATCCTAACCAAGAGCATGATATGGAATCGGACCCACTATGCCAACAAGGGCTTCAAGTCTTCAATTACCTGGGCAACATTCATGGATTCTTAAACCATGACTGATTCTCTGGATCCAGGTATCATGCCATTACAGCCTGCCTTTCCAACTCTTGCCCCCATACCAAGATTCAAAGGCAGACATTTCTGCTTCCAAGGTCTCATGGTTGTGGCAGTACGGTTAGCATTCTGAGCTTACTTTTTATGTGCAAAGTCTAGCTTTGCCTTTTGGCTCCAAGCTTTTGTCCAGATATCAGGGAAATCTGGGTTTTGGTCTCCTACACACTATGGGCAGCCCATTGGTCATGTAACATAAGCTGCCTTTGTCTCACTTTAATCCAGTTTTGCAAAGCTATGTGGCATTGAAAATGGACCGCAAAGTATTCATAGCAACCCCAGGCGTACAGGCCAAAACTTACTACTGATGCCAGTCTACCTGTCAGGGTAGGAGAATCTGGACACAAGAACCTAAGTTCCACACGTCCATTTTTTTCTGTTGATGGAACCAATCTCAAAATAGTTTCTGTAGTTAACTTTATGCGTTTCAAAAAAATCATAAGCCCTACACACCTCCTCTTTTTCTAACCTTTGGATAAAAGTGTCTGCCAAAGGAATAAATGTAAATGTAAACAATTCCTTGTGACAATTCCAGAATTCCAGAAGATACAAGTTAAACTAACATATCAGCAATCGCCTATCTTATAAATCAGTAGTACACAGCCTTGTTTCCATTCTTCAGGAATTTCTCCAGTTCCTGAGACCCCCTTCTGGACAATATTTCTCAGGGTCAGGGAGCCACACTTTTCACATCACACATAGTGCATAGGCACCTGCCACTAGGGCAACATACTCTCACAACTGGAACATGCTCAAGCCATGATAAGGGGCCAGAGAGAAGGGCCCACTGCCCTCTGCTCCTCCAGAAAAGAACTGTCTGATGGGGGAAAGAATGAGCAACATTCAAAGAGTTTGTGGCTGTGATTTATACTGCTCATTCAGATACAAGGGTGTCTGCTGCAGATAACTCCCTAATCAGAGGATCTCTTAAGGGGACTCGCCATCTAAAGACTCAGAGGGCACTCTTGTGTACACCCCATTTGAATACTGGGATTCTGGAGAGCCGCAGCGGGCTTCCTCTTTAGCCACAATATTGGCCATAAGAGTAAATCAACTGTGGGCACTCTGTTCATGGGGATTCCTTTTTTTTTTTTTTTTTTTTTTAATTTTTGTCATTTTTCCATTTTTCTCCCCAATTTGGAATGGCCAATCTCCCGAATTTGGAATGCCCAATTAGTCATCGATGTTCGGTCCCATTGCGCAACCCCCACTGTCACTCTGGGAGAGCGTAGACAAACACGTGCCCTCCTCCGAGACACGTGATGTCAGCCGCTGCTTCTTTTCGCTCTGCGGTCCACAAGCCAAGCTAGCACAGAGATGAGTCGGAGGAAGACATTTCATATGCAGCTTTTTGGCACGTGGACCACAGGCGCCCGATCGACCAGCAGGGGTCACTGTTGCTAATGAGACCGAAGCCCCTGCCGACGTACCCACCCCTATCCCCGGCAGAACGAAGCCAATGTGCTCCGCCTGTGAGCTCCCGGTCACTGTCGGCTAGTGACACGGCCGGGATCGAACCCGGGCCGTAGTGTTCAGTCTACACTCGGAACGAGTGCTTTTACCGACTGAGCCACTGATACTACATCTAAACCCACGCTCTCATCCTTACTACTTCATGTCATCCAGTCTATTGCCCTGCATCCTGCCTTCTGCTGTGATGACAGAGGAGCACCAGTGGCTGTCTCTCCTATAAAGTGGCGGAAAAATCGAGCCAAATTTGTTTTGGAGGTTGATGCACCTTAGTCACTTTATTAACAAGCAGGGCCCATGCTGGGAGACAAGTAGAAAGTTCACACAGCAGTCAGTGTAGCTGTCTGAATTTAAAGAACAGCAAGATATATATACCCTCAAGGTTATACACGGACAGCAATTCGCCTGCCAACGGGAAACAGATAGCAAGACATCTTTAAGGAGGGAAAGCAGATAAAAAAGAATGAGGAAAAACATTCTACTGTGTCCTTGGTTCACATGAGAATAAAACCCATCCTTTTCCCCCATAACTCTTCACAGAGCCCAGTAATTTTCCAATTATGCCCATCCAGCATTTTCCGTTTAAGCAATACGGAGGTTAAATACAGTTCAACAATCTTCCACCTCCACAGTTCCTTGACTGTCCGAATGGAGTGCCATCCAGTCAACAGCCTCTACATTAACAAACTAATTTTATCAACTGATATGTCCCCCATTATTTTGGAGGGATAATGCTGGTGTTACTTAAGCTGCTTTTATCAACTGTATTCGGAGTCTGTTATTAACTAGTTCGAGTGCATGTATGGGCTTCACTGAACCATTCATAGGCATTTGCTTGATTTACCTTCAGACATTACAAGCACCTGAATTAATCTTCCTTACCGCCTGGATAGTTGACTCGAGCAAAAGCTCCTTCACCCCCAGTAATTCAGGAATTCAGCATCTTGATGGGCTAGAGGCTTGCCTTGATAGACACTGATGCTACAGCTTTTTTTCTTGACAAAATGGGGAAAACTTTGGATAGGCAGATCTCCTTGATGTCATAAGTGCATGGTAAGTCACAGAGTGCATGAAAGAATTTAGATGAAGGGACTCTGCTGTCATACCCATTCCCACCCTGACAGAACCAACCGGGTTTGTTCCACTGCAGTGGGCTCCCATTCCCTGTTGGCTGGGAAGAAGCTGGGAAGGAGCACCTTAGCTGGCCATCTAGGTAAATCACCAGAGTCAGTCTCATCAGCTCAATTAGGGAATACTAAGGACATCAGCCTCCCAAACAACCACAGAACTTTTACAGCCTTACAAAAATGGGGCGACTTCCCACCATGACAATTCCTAACAGTCCTTATCACCTATGCCTTTGTGTTATTATCTGTCTACCTACTGTTCTTTAATTTTCGTATGCACTATTCAGCGTGGCAGACTGTGTTCTGCTCGGTGATAAGTGTTCTTTACATGGGTGATAGAACTTAAAGATTAATCTAGCCAGTTATCAATTTCATCCATATATTAAAAGTAAATCTTTGCACATTGGACATCTGATGAAATGTATTGTGCCTGGTGGTATGTTTATTTTTAACTTTTTGCTGTTATTGAACGTAAGCATGTATGTCATAGGTAAGTCTATAATACATTCATCTCTGAATTTTGTGCTCCACACAGCCTCACACATCCCTGGACCATATTTAAAGGCAGGGTGTTCAGGTTTCAGATAAAATTTTACCTTGCAAGTTGGTTTAACTAAGTCAGAGATTTATACATGTGGAAGTAAAATTATATGAGGACATTATAAGACATTGTAAGAGAGTGACCTAAGAATAAACCAATATTTTGAATATCAGAAGTGTAAAAGGGTGACCTTAGAATGAAGTGATATTGCCAGAGGGTGACCTTAGACTGAACTATATGTGGCAAACATCAGTGGAAAAACGCTGGGCCATGGTGTATGTGTTGCATGCCAATCACTACGTACGAAGTGTGAAAAGCGGAAACTGCAAGTTGCCTCCCCTGCGCGGGATGACATTTGCTTAACTGGCGATGCAAGTATGCAATCCAGACTTGATTAGGTCATGTCTCTGGCCTTTTGTGCAGAAACTAAAAACAGGAAGTTGAGCGCGGCACACCCGTTTCAATGTAAACAAGTGCTCTGTATATTCTGTTTGTCCTCTGCGCAGGACAGAGCTGACAAATACTATGCCTGTGTATGTGTTGACTCTCCTCCAGAGTATGAGAATAAAGCTTTGCTCTCCTGACCCAGCCCGAAGGCTCCGCATGAGTTAATCTTCAACACTATATATTTTTATTTAAAATGCACACTGTGTTGGGCTAGTCTGCTGCAGCCCCACCTTTCTGTGCCTTGTTCAATGGATATCTAACCACATCTGTCACTGCTTTTATCAGAATAACCACCTACAGCTAACCATCCTAACCACAGCTGCTGTGAAATGAGCTTGCAACTATTCTAGGAATAAAAGACACATCTGTTACCTGGAAGAATTCTTTGGTATTAAAACTCCACCAGTACAGGAAGCCTATTTTGAATATATCATTTAAACACAATCTTGATATGTTCATATCTTTATATAAAAAAGGGACAAGATCTATATTCTGATCTACATCTCGTACCCATTGAGTCTTTTATTCTTTGTTTTCCTATTGACTTATCCATATGTTATTTTTTATGCATTCATTACTTCCTTCCTTTCATTTATTACTTCTCTTTTTTAGTTTTCTCTGTTGTGTGACTGGCTCAAATCTTGCCAACTACATTCAGAGCCATAAGGTCTGTCTGGATGACAAATTTCCCATGGGAACTGTTTTAGAACAAAGGGTCATTCAGTCTATGTCAGAAGATATCCAGTGATTCTAACCACTGAGGGACAAGTACAGACAGGGATTGGGTTTTACAGGAGTGACCCCATCGGAGTGGGACAGTCAGTTGCCCCATGGTTGCAGAGCGTAGTCATCTTGGTGGAACATAAGGTTTCAAGACTGATTGTAGGCATGAGGGGGCTGTCCCATTCACTGTCCTGTATGCCATCACCAAGGTTTTGAACTGGATGCAAGCAATAACAAGAAGCCAATTAAGCGAGGTGAGGAGGGGAGTAACCTGACTACATTTAGGGAGATGGTAGACAAGTCGTGCAGCTGCATTCTGGGTTGGTTACAGGGGTCTGATGGCACAGGCATAATAGAATAGATGCTAATAGCATTATTCTATTATTATTAGCATTATCTAAGAAGGTCACAGAGTATCCTTGGGTCTTCCTGTCTTCTACTTGTCTCTCTTCAGTTTTTTTCTCTGGCTCCATGTCAGAGCTTCTATTTGATCAAATGATCAGATTGACCAGACTGGATCTGTGAATGGCCTACTCAACTCTGACTCAATCTCTCCTGGAACACAAGTCACACTTGCAAGCAGGTGTGCTTGTTGCAGGTGCACCAGTTTATCAATTGCTCCTTAACCTTGGACCTTGCTAACCAGAAAAGTCATAGGTAAGCACCAGCCATTTTTCATTTTGACATTTGTTGGTGCCTTCTCTGCTCCTTAATGAGACACTACAGCAGAGTGCACTATACTCTGCTTGTCTGTTCAGCCGCCTTGGCAGAGCCCTGTACCATCAAGTCTACCTGCAACACACATAGTGGGACATTCCTCCATTTCCCTCATTCTGCTTCCCTCTGGAATGTCCCTCCATACAGACAGCTTCCCTGAAACCTATCCCAGTCTGAGATAGAAGGGATCATCCTTCTGGGCAATCCAAATGGCATACAACGCCTTGATCACTGCTTCCACTGTTAAGCAGTTTTCTAGTCTCATGATGGGGAATTAACCATCATTTTGATGCCATGCCATCCAGACATGTTCTGAAATTATCATCATTTGAGATCAAATCATTGATCAATCAGCATTCAAGTCTTCCTTGCTGCAGTTTGCATTGCAGCACATGCTTAACAGTTAGGACTCGTGTTCATAACATGGGTGCATGTCCAGCTGCCTCTATCGCACTTCTTATTCTCAGAATATCATAATTTTGGTGAGGTTTTTTGGTGGATAAAGAGGACAAAAAGCCACCAAATCTGTCTGCAGAGATGACCATACTACACCGACTTTCCCCCACTCAGTTAAATGTCTTAGCTGCAACGTCCCTTGGCAAATGTTCCATCTACCCTAATTTCTGAATCATTGCCCTAACAGTAAGAATGTTGTGGTATATGAGGTTTAAGATTCTGAGGTGTTAAACCAAATGCTGGGAGCTCCAACAATGACCGCACATTGTTAGTTACGAGATCGTCACATTCTTTGACATGCAATACCCAGGTTTCCTTTGTCAAATAAGATTGTGTGCCAGTTGGAGGTGTGAGCTTTTTGACCAGTGACTGAACCATGTGCCCACGTGGAGTACATCCTTTGATGTGGAGCAATATTCCTGTAGCTAGAACAATGGAACTCTGACTGGGGACTGTCCTTGCTTTAGAAAGCTTGGGTACTCCCACCTGAAACAGATGCACCCAAGTTTTTATCTGAACCAGCTCTTAGAATAGGAGTCTCCCAGCTCTGGAAGGGACACTCCAGAACCATTGATGCATCCTGCATCCTGAAGTCACCAGCAGCTCTGGAAGGCAAAGCTCTTTCGTATGGCAGATGCACTCTGCCCTGAATCTACAACCAGTTCTGGGAAGAAAATCCCTTGTCAATAACTGACATAACTGAGAGAAGAGGACCTAACATGAAGTTTGAAGCTGCTTATGGAGTCACCTCTTGAAAACTGAATGTGAAGAGGACAATGTCTCTTTGTCATTCTCCTATGTCAATGCCATTTCTTTCTACCTGGTAATGATGCCAGAGAACAGAGCTGCAGGCAAATGCAGCTCTGTTTTACATGAGTGCAACCCAACACAAATTTGGAGGCTGTACAGAAAGACAGCCTTTGTGGATGTGAGGACGACTTTTGACACCCTCCCCCACATCAGCATTTGCGCCCGGCAGCAGAAACAGATCTTTTGATGGACGTGAACACCATGTTCTTTTCTTTGGACCTGCGTCCCACGCTAGCCACAATGGAAACTTATTTTCCAGTGATGGTCAGACAACTGGTCTCCCATGCAAGTCTCCCTCTCTGTCTCCTGCAATGAGCACAGAAACCTCTGATGGGCATGGTCTGTGGCCTCCTCAGTACAACTAATGAACTGCCATCCCCATGGGTCAAATGGACTACCTCTCCATACAAATATCTAAGTATAACACTGTTCTTTAACACTGTCATCGTGACCACATCCGATCTGATCATGTAAAAGATGTTTTTAAACACATCTGTGATTTGTACATTGATCATTTTTTAATCCCCTTATTTGCATGAGACTGATTAGGCTAACAGGTGAATAGTTAAGCTCGGGTCACATAAAATAAAGTGTCCGGATAGACATGTGTCTAATTAACCTTTTCTCAGTTAACATCAAACTACAGATGTGATTTTATGACCTGTAGTTTGACTCACTCCCTACTCAAATTCCCACTCAGCTTCTCTTTTACATTACCTTCCGTGACATTTGCTCCATTACACCATCTTCATTTATCCATGAATTCGTCTTGTTTTTGTTCTTTTTCTAGTTTGTTTCATTGGTTATTCAATGTTTGTCTTCACTGTTGGTAATAAATTTATTCTATTAATTACATCCTTGTGTGGTCTGTATTTTGCATCAATAAACCAGACCTCATGTTATTAAATTTGATATTCATTGCAGCATTTAACTCTCTGCGCCAAAAGAGCAGTGCCTCTCAGGGGATGGCAATATATGGGCCAGATGTCTGCACTATAATGGTCAGATCACAGTCATTTTAACGGAATCCGCAAGAGCAAATGTTACCCACAAGTAAAAAAACCTTCAAGTCTCTAGGTGGTCTAAAGTTGAGTTTACCGTAATGGTTTCCATTTCAAAATAATTTCTGTGATAGGGGCAGAAGCTGTTTGAGAAGATAATAGAACATTAACTGGTGCCCTTAACAGGCTATTCTGAACTCCGCACCAAATGTTTCACACATACTGACCAATCACAGGCTCTGTCCTTTCCTTGTTCTTCAGGTAGCTCCATAGCAACTCCGAGGATTTCCCTGGCCTTTGGAGATCTGATGACTGGGGCAAGTTTTGCCCCTCCAGTGACAGTACCGGTTCTTGTGGCTCTGAAGACTGGGCCAAATTCTGCAGCTCTGATGACTGAGCTGGCTTGTGTGGATCTGAAGGCTGGGTTGGTTTTTGCAGCTCGGAAGACTGGGCTGGTTTTTGCAGCTCGGAAGACTGGGGTAGTTTTTGCAGCTCGGACGACTGGGGTGGTTTTTGCCACTCAGAAGACTGGGTTGATTTTTGTTTCTTTGGGACTGCAGAAACACAGAGTACACAAACTTAGTGGCAGTGCATTCACTCCCAACTCTTTATAACATCTCCACATTTTACATTTACATTATATTACATTTATATTTATTCAAAGCTCTGCATGACATAGTTGGCCAGACAAGACAAAAAAGCTAGCTGGTAGGAATACCCGCATGACAACATAGATTTGAACTGTTTGAATTGCTGGTAATTGCACATAAATGTTTAAAGGCAGTACATGGGAGACATCTGTGCCTATGATAGTCACTGTATTTCTGTGAGTGGTCCCTCCCCAAATGTCATGCACTCACCCAGTCTCTCCCCAGGGGTCACGAGGGGTTGTAGGTCACTCTGGTTCTGCTCTCTCCAGATTGTCTGCAGCTTGTTCAGGGCTGAAAGCAGACAACAGGGCAGCCATTTCAGCTAAATCAAATGCAGGATTTAGTCAGTACTATCACTGCAGTGTCACACTCATGCAATCTACAACACAGCTACAGGAGGGGAATCTCATCACTGCAAGAATCATCAAGGACAGCACAGAAGAAAGGATGAGACTGCTCCACTGTCTCACCCATAGTAAAATCTGATGATTCAACCTCTTCATAGATGGCTGGATCCAAAGTCATCACCTTCAACAGGGGAGACATTCACAATATTAATAATCTCATAATTAACATAATGGAGAGTGTATGCAATGGAAGAGTAAAATTGATAGTTCTAGAACTTTAGAGAAACAAAAGGATCAAACAGAGTGGTTATTTCTGAATACAACGGAAGGTTGGCAGACAATCTGACGGGTCACTACGAGGTTAAACAGGTGTTGTACCTTGACTTTGCCAGAGGAATCAATCTGCTCTGCTTGCTTTGCCAGGTCAAGGATCATTGTTCTGTATTCAGCATCATATTGTTTATAATGGCTCTTACAAGCCAGGGAGGAGGGGTGTGCAAGATCCTTCAAAACAAATGACATACAGAGTCACTACCTCTCACACAACAGAAATGAAAATCAGATTAACATTCATAAATATGACATGTTGAATATTTTAAAAACCCCTGTCACAAGTTGTTAGTTCTTGCACAGTACAATGAGTGCAGTAAATGCACTCATCTCTGTTTGAATGAACTGATTAACATCCATAAAGCTGTGTACGAGTCCTAGTATTTCCAGGGTTCACTCTCCTATGAGACCTAAGCTCTGCAGACCCCACAACGCTCACCAGGTACCAGAAGAGATGGTCAAACCCGATGACGTGAGCGATGACCTGGGTGTCTTTGACCCTTTTCTTACAGAGCAGACACAGGTACCCACACAGCTTGCTGCTGTCTGAAGGCCTGTACTCCACCAGGAACTGCAGACCTGTGGGATTCAAGCAAAGCCACGCGGGCATCAAGACCTGGAACAGCCAGCAAACACTGCACAGGAATTCACTGAGTTATGCGAGTGTCCCCTTGATGATGGATACACTCACCAAGCATAGGATGCGTCCTCTTCGGGTTACTAAGGTACTCCTGCAACGTGACCAATTTTCTAACTGCAAATCAAACATACACAAAAATTAAAAGCAGTGAGGGGGGAGAAAGCTTCATGAACCCAAAATGGATTGGAGCCATCGTGTATTGTCAATCACTGTACATGCAAAACATCACCAGATTAGTGTTTTGCTGTGGAAAGCACAATTTCTTCAAACCTTAATATCAATAACAACAAATGATACAACTAGCTTCATGCATTTTGGAGGGTCACTACTTCCATCAGAACTAAAATACAAAATATTATTATTGATTCTCAAACTCACAAGTAAGTAAATTCTTTTGCTCATTTATGACTCCACTATTGCCTGTTACACTCAATATGCAACAAAAATTCTTCATTGTTTTAATTCCAAGTGGCATGGATATATAATAGGTTAAATGTTTATGAAAGACCAACAGTCTCTAAGAAGATGAATTCCACAAAGGGATGACAATGAATCTTTAGTGCCAAAAATGAAAGACAAAGGCTTAATTGGAAAAAATGAGTTCAGTGTGGGACCTATAACTGGTCAGTTTATCCAAAGGGTATGATTTTAAAGTGTACACTAACTTCTTGTATCAGACTGCAGACTGACTAAAAGAAACACTGATGTCCAGACCAAACTGACCTCTGAGTCTCTCCTTGAGCTCCTCTGTCTGGCAAATTATCCTCATGCCTATTGGGGGAGGAAGTGGTCATTAGAGATCATAAAAAGCAAAAAAAAAAAAGGAAAAAACTTTACACCAGCATAAAACACTACATAAACATTCATGATGACTTATGCCAGCTGAGACTGTTGGGTGTGTTAGATGTGCACATATCAGAATTCAGATGTCTATTATATCTCTGGTAAGAAAAGGTGCTTTGAATACTTACTGGTGAAATAAGGCGTCTGTCCGATCATTTGAAACAACTCCTTGGGCATGTCCAGCACCTGTGTGCCACATACAGAGCAAAGTCACAAAATCCTCCAAGCTCAACAGAAATCAAAAGACAGGACTAAGATGCACAATGTGAGCTTGACAAACACACATTTATGACTTATTTGCTGTGAAGACAATTAATCAACCCATAAATTACAATTTAAGATACAAAAATTTAGACAGCTGTACCCCCTTTTTTTGTTACCTGCAGCATGCCAGGTCCATGCTGCTTCTCCTCCGCCTTCACCCGAGGTGTGAGAAGGGACAGCATGTCCTGGGAGGGCATCCAGCCAAAGGGGAGTCTCTGTGGACTCATGAACGCCTGACAAATAAAAACACCATCATTTTCACCTGAACCCTTCAGACAAAGGCACTATGTTGAGTCTTCCTGAGGTTGGTCAGACAGAATATTTCCCTACTTTATTCTTCAATGAAGGGGGAATATAATGCCCAAGGTTTTGAATTTGCGTAAAGGGAGCAATGTTACATTACGCTCTGCAAACAACGCACCAACGGCATGCAGCCTCCGCTCATTAGCCCTGCACGCACACAGCACACATTACGCGCGTGTGCTCTGCACATAGCTGACTGACACACACGCAGCTCACCAAAGCATTGAAGTAATGATCAGGCGAGGTCAGGTGTGCCATGATGAAGTGGCTACTGCACTCGTGACAGACGTGGCACAGGTACACGGGCGGGTCGGCTGTCGCCGTGTCAATGCAAGCGGTCACCAGCTGGAGCCCTGAAGAGAAGAAATGAACCATCCTCAGCTCTGTCTTTCGTCAACGGAAGCGCTTAACCAGTAACAAGGACTATTCCCCAGGAACAGCTTCGTTCAGAATTTTCCAGAATTCTGAAATGAGCGCTGGAAAAGACTTTAAGCTGATCATTTGAAACACACCAAGTCAACTGCCCTTTTGAGGGAAATCTGCAAATGCTTAGTCAGTCCAGGCAAAAGACTTTTCCTGCATTCTCTTCTCAGAAAGAACAACCTACTGTACGCGAGATCCTTCACCTCACCAGACCTGCCTCCCAGCCCTACATCTGTGAAGGTTCTATTCAAATATGTTCTATTGTGCTGGAAGTTGCTCTGGATAAGAGCATGTAATGTAATGTAATGTAATGTAAATAGGCACTTAAATCAGTGCAGGCAAATTAGCATATGGAAATTAAAAACACAAGGAAGACTGTGTTCATATGTAAAAGTGATAACAAGTTGGCCTCATTTCTAACCCTAGAGACAAGTGACACTCACCAATCACAGGGGCAGTCCTGTGTGGCTTCCCCAGGTTTTCATACACCACCAGGCTTGGGACTGGTACTATCAATAACACAAGGGGAGGGGGGAAGATGTCAAAAATCACCAAATATCAACTTGTGACGGAGTTGACATGGGTATTGTTGCTATGCTGGACAAACTGTTAGGCAAGCCCTGTAAGTGAATACAGAAGACACGACAAAATGGAAGTTTCCGCCCCGTTTTACTCTTTCAGTTGGTACAAAAGAATACCCAGAATTCTGTTCCGTCCTTGCTAGCTAATTAAAAATTACTAGTTTTACTAGTTTGGCAATACTGTCATTTACATGACAGTATGTTGTAATTTCACACAAGAATTGTTATCATTCAAGTCTTTTTTGCTTTTATAGCTAAATGTAGCTACATAGCTTAGGAGCAAGGCACTGAGCAATGGCATGGCAAGTTAGCCATCTAGCCCACTAACAATATGGAGACAGGATTCATCACAGCTAGTTAGCTGCCTAGCTAGCAAACATCTAGCTCAAAATATTAACTTCTATTATGCAATTATTGTCAAAATAATGATTTGCTGTCAAACAGGCATCATGAATATCACACAGCAGTCAGCCAAGCTAGCAAGTAAACTACAGAAGTGAGATGACCTTTCCTAAGGCTATAATCACATAACTACTCTGCTGTAACTAGCTAGCAAATAGCATTTCTGCAAATGGGGGTTTACATTTACATTTATTCATTTGGCAGACGCTTTTATCAAAAGCGACTCACAAGTGAGGCAGAGTACAACACAAAGGGGTCTGGTGGAAATTGGAGAGCATGTGTAAGCCATTCAGAAAAAGCAGACACGAAGAGAAGAGATCAATGTAAAGATCAACAGGAGGACCAAGAGCCCATCTTAAAATCTGGAGAAGCATGATCAGCACACCTGTGGTACGATGCAGTACTTTGTTATCAGCCAACAGCAGCAAGCGATCGAGAAAGCAAGAGAGAGGGAGAAAGAATTAATATTAGAGACAATCCCAGGTGAAATGTCAATTCTTTAAAACATTTAAACATAAAACATTTTGGTCCGCCATGTCCAAATTGGGGAAAAAAAAAAAAAAAAAAAAAAAAAAAAAAAACCCTGAACATCATACCTGTTTGAAACAGCGATTCCACTCTCTAGTATAGAAACATACGAGACAGTCCACACAAAAAAAAAAAAAAAAAAAAAAAAAAAATAAATTAGCAGACAGAATCAATATTCAACACACAAACACTCTCACACGCACACATGTTTATGCCTATATATAGACATATGTGTGTATGGTACATATTTTATCTATTCTACATATATCTATGTGAATGTCTTTATATATCTGTGTGGCAAACTGAATTTGTAATGCTACGTTCTGAAATGTGATTTCTACAGAAATAAGCAACAGAAAAAGTCCAGGATGTACCTGCTTGTGCTTGCCTCCACGCACATGTTTCTTGTACTCAGAGATGAAGACATAGTGGGCTCCAGGGCCACAGTCCTGCATGAGAAGTAGAAGACTGGGGGTGTGAGCAGCTTTGTGAATGAATATCATTGCTAAGGTTCAAGAGATTTATGTTTTTATCAGGAATACAAGTGATAACAGCACCTAATGTTGAGCTTGCTACCATGATTTAAAAGGCTTTTCTTAAATAAAACACTTATTTTCATAAAACATTTAAAAAAATGAGCAAACAATGGACCTGTCAATAGCTAACATGCACATCTTTAAGCACAACTATGGAAATACCCTTACTGTTGCAAAAAAAAAAAAACAAAAAAAACCCCAATTCACCTGGCATGATATTCCAGAACTTGTCACATGGCCCGCAGTCACAGCAGTCTGATCTGGGGGGGAACCATAGATGAGCTCCCCTCACACTCACGTCAATGAACTCAGGACACACAGAGACGCACACATCCACATACGGCTTCCCTCCAATGTACTCACTCACACTCTTTGCAGCCTTCACAAAGATGGACTTTAGCACAGGATTTATGGATTGGTGAAAATTATAACCAAGCGTTTGGGGAGAGAGGGCGATGCCCCCATACTACTCACTATCCCTTGCAGAAAGCTGACACCCAGGCACCCAAGACATCAACAGTTCCAAGAGGAACACTGGATCATAGAAAGGAATGAACCCAATGTAAGGCTTGTTGCAAATGTTTTGTCGTCCCCCCCATCCTGACGACAAAATTATCTTGTACTGCAGATCCTCTCAACTGTTTGAAACAAAGCTTTAAACACCATCAACTGTGATCACAGACAGATTATTCACATTCTGCCGACCAGCTCTACCTGACTCCGTGTCTGTGTGCTGTGGAACCGGCGCATGTTCTTGTGGAGCCGATGGACTCTGGACCATCTCCTTCACAGGGACTGAAAGACCGAAAGGGCATCCGTCACAAATCACAGAGCACGCGGTCCCCTGACGTGTCTGAAGACATTCCATGCAATGTGCTCACACGTTCGGTGCAATTTTTACTAGTAGTTGTAGCCCGAGGTTTACTGTAACACAATCCCAAGTTTGGCACTGCTGCTGTACCCTTGGGCTGTGCAAGGTACCTTGGATAACAGTATCCCCTCGGATAAGTAAAATCACTGTATTGTCCACTTGCTGTCCATATTGTCCACTTGCTGTCCAATGTAGTTTTGTTCTCACTGCTGATGAGCTCCCTCCATTACTATGGTACTCCCACTATGGTACCCTTGGGTACTGCACTTAAAATTGCACCTAAATTGCCTCAGTAAATATCCAGCTGTATGAATAACAGGCAAAAATTGTAAGTTACGCAAGTTGCTCCTAGTAAGAGCATCTGGTAAGTGAATGCCACGTCCACCACATTGCACCACACAAACCCCAGACCACAGCTTTACTTGACCCTTACACCCTTTCCGTGACTTCAACAGCCTTTTAGGGACAAATGACTATTTATTTATTTATTTTTTTTTAATTCTCATTGCACAAAAGTAGTCAATACTGAAAATGGAACTGGAGGCAGAAACTGGAATGGTGGGAGCTCTTGCTCTCAAATGCATGTCCTCTGTAAGTTGGTGGTGAGCAAACTGCACAAGTCAATTTGCTAGAAGTATAAGCATTATATTTAGCTCTTATACAGAGCAACTCATATGTGTTACAATTTTTACATGCTATCCATTTATACAGCTGGATATTTACTGAGGCATTTATAGGTTAAGTACCTTGCCCAAGCATACAGCAGCAGTGCCCAAGTATGGAATTACACCAGAAACCTTTTGGTTACAAGTCCTTTTCTGTACCACTGCACTACACTGCCTCCCACTGAGCACACTGAAACTGCTGCACTTTAAAAAGAAAAAAAAATGGAGGCTTGGTTCCCTAGCTGCAAAAGAAATGAAAGGATGAACTCCTAATTAGGTTCACTCACCTGTCTGGGACTCTGGAAATGTTTTCTGAACAATTACTGGGGGAACCCCTGGAGGTTTCATCCTCTGGAGGGTCCCAAAAACTGGAAAATGGGGACATTGGTGATCTAACAAATCTAACAAATATGAAACTAAAACACCAACTAAGAATTTTTAATAACATTTGTATTGTTGAGATACCTTGTGTAGAATGTAAAATGAGGTATTGTATTTCCACTGACTATATCGTACATGTGTGTGCATTTAGAGTGATCAGTTGCAAAAGGAGGCTGGGAAAAGAGGAGTGGGGAAAAAGTCCAGGGTACTCAAATACCAATAAATTAACAAACAGATGTGTTAGTTAGTAGATAATATATATTCAAATAAAGGCCTCGCATCAGGATACCACTGAGTGTGGTATGAGTCCACCGCAAGAAAACTCACACAGTCTCTGTCCAGGGGTCACAAGGGGCCAAAGGTCACTCTGGTTCTGCTCTTTCCGGACTGTCTGCAGCAGCTCCAGGGCTGCAAAAAGGAACGGTGATGTTACAAAGAGGTGGTTAATTAGTCAGCTGTCCATCAACATATACGCATTATCCTGCCACCCGCATGCTCACCTTTGGCATAACTCCCACAGTCCACTGCAGCAAAGACAGCTGGATCCAATTTCACTTCCTTCAAAGTACAGACAGGCATTTCAATTAATCTGATATTCAACGCCTCCCAAGATCGAATATTCAAAACCAAAGACCACTTTTTGCCACCCAATATATGAAAGTCTAGATAAGGTTATCTTTCAATACGGACAGCATTCATAAGCATGGCTCGAGTCTTGCAGGGGGCAAGGTTTCCACTGCCTTGTTACTGTGGTAACATACCTGAACTTCCCCCGAGGAGCCCAACTCCTGTGCTTGTTTGGCCAGGTCCAGGAGCTGTGACCTGTGCCTCTCACTGTATTGCTGGTAGCTGCTTTTTGAAGCCAAGGATGAGGGGTGAACAAGATCCTGAGGAAAGAATAGAATAAGAAACCCCTTAATGCAAAAACTAATTACATATTTTAAAAAGGCTGCACCTAAATCAATGGTTTCTATAAGTCACTAGTCCCCATCCATAACAGCCAGGAAGAACCCCCACAAAACTGGATGGAGAGATCCCCCCCGGTGCATTCCTCAAGTAGATCCACACTAATTGCTACAACTGGACAATACAAGCATGGGAGGACCATTATACTACATGTTATCATGAGGCCTTATTCAGATACTTCTTTATGTCTTCAAGTTCCACGACACTGCACATGACAAACTTTTTTTTTGGCTGTAACCATGAGATCCCCTACTGTTTTACAAGTTCCATTCAACTGTTTTCCATTCAACCTCAGCTGCACTGCAGGCCTCCCTTTTTAACCCAGTTTATCACAACAGCAAGGCTGGCCTGACAAATCGTTTCTGATGTTACACTTGTGGGATTTCATAGTGTACTGTTGCTCCCTCACAACACTCACCAGGTACCAGAAGAGATGGTCAAAACCGATGACGTGAGCGATGACCTGGGTGTCTTTGACCCTTTTCTTACAGAGCAGACACAGGTACCCACACAGCTTGCTGCTGTCTGAAGGCCTGTACTCCACCAGGAACTGCAGACCTGTGGGATTCAAGCAAAGCCACGTGGGCATCAAGACCTGGAACAGCCAGCAAACACTGCACAGGAATTCACTGGGTTATGTGAGTGTTGCCTCTGTCAAAATTTTTACGTTTAAGAATTTTCAAGTTCTACATATAGCACCAGTCTAGAGTTTGGACACACTGGATTAAGATAGGAAACATGTATTCAAAGACATTTTGATCCGAAGACTTATGCTTAAATGCTTGTAATTTATTAGACAAATAAAAATTAGTGAAGTTGACGCCTATATATCAATTTTCCAAAAAATTAATATTTTTGGCTACTTTGAAGAACCTAAAATGTAAGAGTTTTGATTTGTTTAACACTTTTTTGGTCACAGGATAATTTCATTTGTGTTATTTCATAGTTCTGATGTCTACTTATTCTCAAAACGTGGAAAACAGTAAAAATAAAGAAAGTTTCTATGAGTTGTACTGTCCAAATGTTTAATTGGTAATACATTTTTTTTATTACACAGAAGGATTGAAAGAATTAAGAAAGATGCTACAATATAAGATCCACTAAGACAACACAGCTATCGTTAAGTTGCAAGGCTTGACCTTTTCGTGTGATTTCAATGGCTAAGTGGAAACTGACACTTCACTGAGATAACATTTTAAAGCAGAGACAGAGTGAGGGGAATCACTGATCCAGGTGCTGGGCTTGCAGTGTGTGGGACTTCCTTTCTAAAACCATTGCCAGCTACAAATCTAGAAGAATAAAGCTTACAACAGATAAGAAATAAACAAGTTCAATGCTGCATACAATGCTACACGAAACCTTCCCTCTGAAGAAAACGCAGTACTGAGCAGTTTGGGATTCACCTGCAAATGAGTTTATGATGAATCCCTGAAGGATGGTGATGTAGGGCAATGCCGGAAACTAACAACAAACACAACTCATCTGAATTTGTTGGATGTTTGCCATAAAGTTGGAAAGAGATGTACAAACCAAGCAAAGGATTTGTCCTCTCTGGGTTTTTAAGGTACTCCTGCAAAGTCATCCTTTCTGGCTGATCACCTGCAAATAAAAAAGACAGGTCAGTCAAGAGTCAGAATAGCTGCTGCTGAATTGTTGAGGTATGCCTCAACAACCTTTTCATATTGGTTCATTTTATATAGACTATATATAATGCTACCTACACCTCACTTCTCACAGTGTATATGTTGAAGCAATAAATGTGTTCCCACTGGATTATGGTTAAGAAGCATTCTTTATTGCATAATCTTGGGAAGGGTACACAGCACAGCAGAGTCTGTCTGTGCAGTCCCCAATATTTTTACAGTTACAGAGGACTTATATACTTAAAAATAAACTGTGTAAACATACAGAGTTTGCAGGAATGTGCTTAAAAGAAAAATCAAAGACGCAGTGCATGGTAGGAGTAGGTGGTTTCCTGAACTGGAAAACAGGGAAATAACTCCTGAAGACCAGATAACAGGAACATATTTGGCCATATGCTCAGAAGAGGGAGAAATCCACCCAGCGTAGTTATTTGTTTATTTAACACCCAAGGCAATGTTTTAAAATTCTTTTGTTAATTTTTTTCTTCCACAGTATACAGAATGAACCATCCTGAGTACAGAAGCACTAGAGTGCCTAAATGCTTTCCCCCCTGTGCAGGACTCTGTGTGTGTTGTGCTGTGTTTATGGCATATATCCAATTGAAATTAGGCTTACAGAGACTTACACAAAATTCAACATTTTCACTATGCAGAGAGCATAATCAGCCTCATAAAAGCGCAGTGGCAGTGTAGCGTAGTGGTAAGGAGCAGGACTCATAACCAAAAGGTTGCTGGTTTCATTCTCCACCAAGGCACTGCTGCTGTACCCTTGGGCAGGGTACTTAACCTAGAACTGCCTTGCCAGTAAATATCCAGCTGTATAAATGGGTAACATGTAAAAACAAAAATATAACCTATTTATGTCGCTCTGGATAAGAGCATCTGCTAAATGCCAATAGTGTAATGTAATGCATAGAGAACAACAGCATTCTGCAGTATTCTGTGTTTTACAATGTTCTCCGAGTCACCTTGGGAAACAGTGCAAGCCAAAATAAAATCAACCATTCTCATCCCACTGAAGGGACAAATGAGACTCACCTAGGCAGGCCTCTCTCTGCTTTTCAGACTGGGTAAGCTCCTTCATGGCTGCAGGAACAAGGGGTAGAGGAGAGGAGATCATTAGTCTGAAGCTCCACTTGCAAGACAAAAAGCCAGTGTGGGTGGTGTTCAGAGGGGGGCAGGACACTTCAATACAACAAGTCCTTCATTTCAGTCTAAAAATACCTATCAAACTGTTGGTGTAAAATTATGCCATTGTCAAAATGCCGAGCTCTAAGCTGAGCTTCAGTTTTAAAATCAATTCCAAAATGTTAGTGAGCATTGACAGAGGGAAGCACATTCCCCCCCGCCCCAACTGTGTCCCCAATTCCCCCACAGTGATCCAGCTGACCCTCACAATACCGAAAGAACGGATCAACCCACAACTGAACATTTATGACATCATACAATACTAATAATAATACAATGGCTCCATTGCTTTGGAAGCCACGCAAATTATTTTTTAAAAGCCTTAAATATTGATCATAACACTGCAAATTTGGCAACAGTAGTGGTTTTGAAAAGGCTTACTCTGGGAATATGGTGACATTTTCATATTTTCAAATACCTTCTTTGGTATATCAATCACCTATGTGCAAAGAAAGAAATCACAATGATTACAACAACACAGAGGAATCTGAACAAGAGTGTGTTCGATCAAACCCACACTGTGAGAACATGCATTCAAACTAAACTCTAAAATCCTAAAAATTACATTTAAAGCTTTTTGCCCTTTACATTATCCAAGAATTTGGAAAATTACAACATCAAGCTTTCTGCTCCCCAGTTTGTACTGCTGTACTTTTTACCACGGTAACGGAGCAGACACGTCCATGACTTATGGCATTCAAACGACCCACGGGCCAGGAATTCTGTGCCGCGGGGCAGTCAAGTCACCTTGAGGACTCCAGTCCCCTGCTGCTTCTCCAGCACCTCTGCCTTTTTCTTCAGTCCTGGAACGCTCTCCGGGGGGGGCAGCCAGCCAAACTGGAGCAGCTCAGGGTTGGTGTAGGCCTGCGGAAAATTCATACAAATACATGTACATATTTTTACTATCAGTATTATAATTCTATTATCGGTTTGAAAAGAACTTGACTAACGGATCTTGTCACCCAGATTGTATACAGAATAAGATAAAGATTATCGTGGAATACTATCATTATTTTTCAGATATTTTTTCTGTATACAATTATTAAAAGGTGTAGAAGAACAATAATTTGTTTTTCGGCTCATAAATGAAATATGCCACGGAAATGTAAAAAAGTAACCAGACATCTTGCTTAAGATATTTAAAATGGCCAAGAAAGGGGGCACTCACAAAGACAGAGAAATAGTGCTCTGTGGACATCAGGTGCGAAAGCACGGTGCCACCCGGGCACTTCTCCTGGCACACATGGCACAGGTAGAAGGTAGGGCCTTGCGCCTCTGTGCTGATGCAAAACGACACCAGCTGAAGACCTGCAAGCAACAGAACTCACTCAGCCCCGGACTCGCCCTGAACCACAGCACCACTTTCGATAGTTTCAATTGCATATGCTCAGCACTGTTGTGACATTGTTCGCTGTCTGAATATAGTATGCACAGAATGGCAAAGTAAAATTAATGGCATACAAACATGAACTGATGCACTCTGTGTAATAGAGTGGATAATGCAATTATCTGATCTGCAAACTCAGGAAGTTGACAGTGTTTCAAAAGCAAATTCCCGTTCTGGGTATTTGAACACCAAGGAAAATTGTTTCACTCAAAGCAGAGCGTCCACGTGTTAAGAAAGGACGCAGATTAGCATGGGCGGCAGTGTAGCATAGTGGTTAAGGAGCAGGACTCGTAACCGAAAGGTTGCCGGTTTGATCCCTGCTGGGACACTGCTGCTGTACCCTTGGGCAAGGTACTTAACCCACAATTGCCTCAGTAAAATATCTGGCTGTATAAATGGATATCATTGTAAAAGAACTGTAACCTATGTAAGTCACTTTGGATAAAAGTGTCTGCCAAATGAATAAATGTAAATGTAGATTACTTCCTGAGAGACTGTAAGCACACAAATTTATTGTGCAACACTCACCGATGACTGGGTAACCCCTATTCAGCTTGGATAGGTATTCCAGCACCACAAAATTTGGAAAGTGCACTGCAAACAAAATAAAACAGACAACTGACTCTTTGACATACTATCCTGTGCTATGCTTGTGCTATTGACATACTCCTAATAATGATGCATGTCATGATGGTACACATATTAACATAACTTTTTAGCACAAAGATAAGCACATGCAACTTCCTCTGAGTCAAGTTATTACTCCTGTTAATAGCGACTATGGTAATCTGTTCCTTCACCAAGGAACATGTATGCCACAATAACCATCAAAATGAAGGTACAGCATCAACCATAAGTGTTGGTAGCCTTATGGTAACTTCTGAATATCTATTTAAAAGGCCACCTACAAAGCAAAAGCCTCAAATGCACCAGACAGGCAGTATATTCATATTAATACTCGGGCAATGCTCTGCATACCTGGACCATAATATGGGGCTTCAGGGAGGGAAGAGCAGAGGATGAAGAAGAGTCAGATCAGAAAAAGGAGATAAAAATTAGGATCAGTTTCACACAACACATGGTAAGATTAACACCAAGAGTCTGAAGCAATGCATAGGAGGGAGGCATACTCATAAAGCTTAAAGCCGGCAGGGCAGCAATGTAGTACAGTGGTAAGGAACAGGGCCTGTAACCAAGAGGTTGCTGGTTCAACTCCTCAGGGGGAGACTGCCATTGTACCCTTGGCCTCAGTAAAATTCCAGCTGTATAACTGGATAACGTAGAAATTACTGACCAAGTCACTCTGGATAAGCAGAAGTATAAAGCGAAATGTATGATGTGTAATGTAATGCAAATATAGTATGGATGTAACCACCCACCCACAACCTACCCCTTCCTTAACCCTTTTACTGTGCTCTCCCTTGAACAATACACCAAGAATATGAAACTCATACAATACCTGTCTGAAACAGCTCTGCCACTTGCTGTGGGCGACCCAAAGGAATCATGACAAGAAGAAAAAAAAAAAAAAAAAAGAGAGACTCAGAAACAGACATTCTAATGCTATAAATCAGTTTTGCCTTACGTGCCCTGAACTCTTTGTTTAATGATTCCACCATGCAGAAAGTTGACAAAATGCAGGGAAATATGAACCTCTCATTTTTCCAAAACACACAGCAAGTTATGCATCAATGACACTCAATAATGCATGATGAAATCTGGACATAACAGGAACCCTTGACAATTTAGACTTAAAGTACCTGTTGGTGCCCATTCTTTCGTGAATGTTTTTTGTAGGCAGACATGCTGTCAAAGTTGAGATCACAATCCTGCAGAAAAGAGATGCTGATCAGAAATATGGGCGGTATTTAGCTGGGTCATAACTGTCCTTGGGATATGCAACAGTCCTGAAGCATCTCATCAGGCAGATGCCTTTATCAAGAGGAACTTACAGAGCAAGGTTACAGCAGTGCAATAACCAGGCAAAGGGGAAAGATCAAATAACTCAAAATGCAATGCAATGACTGCCAGCTAGGACTTCAACATTATTAGCACAAATCACAATAGTGGTTTTCATGGACTAAAGTGACAATGCTTAATGTCCATCTCATTTGTTTGGACTACATACCCACAATTAATCTGCTTTATGTTCACACAAGATTCAAGCCCACTAGAGGGCTACAAATTCAAATTCTGGATTGAGCACTGGGAGAGTACTTAACTCCCCCCGAGTTACCAATTATTTTATTTTTATTCATTTAACTGGCAAATACTCTTAATAAAAGCATATATGTAGTGGTACTATATTTACATATCCAGATATGTAAACAGATAGCGACATGAAACATGCCCCAGACAAAGGAATCAGCTGAGCAACTAAACAAAAGCAACAGTCAAGTCATCAGCGGTCTGCCCAAACCCTTTCTCCTATCACCTCACCTGGCAAGAAAGTCTCTTTGGCCTCATGTTTCTTTACTGGTGCTCGCAGCAGAGTCTGCAGCTGCTTCCTATGACTCTTGGAATGGATTCGGCACCACGGGCTTAAACGTCTTAGTTCCCCCAACACACGCGTACTATGAAACAGAAAGGGAGACAGGAATCAAGATAAACGTATAAGATGTTCTGAACACTGCCTCTTGCATAAATAATGGTGTAAATGGTCGTAAATTAAAAGAATTTCTGTATTTCACATCAGAGCGATGTCGCGTGATAAAAACATTAAAAGCGTATTTTTTCCTGTTTAGTACTGATGTATGTGCATTACTTATGCGGTAAACCCACAAATGCACCACATTAGCTTGGTATGCTGACACAAAATGCACACAGTTGGTGGAATACGCGTTAGACTTCAGTTACGGAGTATAATGCTACCGAGTACTGATGCAGGGGTACTGGTGTCAACAACTGTTCCAGTTTTGCTGGTAGTAAGGTATACAATTGCCAACTTTAATCACGTTGGCTCTGTAACTGATATAGCTAGCTAAGTAATGCTGGCTACTTTGTCCGAAAATCATGCATGCCTAAGAGCCGTTGTGGTTCGCTTGCGCAGCTAGACAGGCATCTACTACAAAACCGAATCCCCACCTTTTATTTATCGTTTAATTTAGGCAAGTTATTTTGTAGTGTGCAGTGCTTTAACTATCTAGACAAGCCAAATTGTAACGTTAGCTAATAGTTAGCCGCTTATGGTTTTTTTTTAATTTATTTGTCTGACATTAAATGAAAAAAGCGCAGAATGTTTAGCTACTTACCAATGCCATGCGCTGAACCTTGTTGCAGCTATGCTTCCTCAACACTTCAGCTGCTTAACTTGCTAACTACAGCTCACTGCTGAAATTTTAAAAGCAAACTGTAAATGAGTCAAAGCAATTGCCAGTTCGCTGTAGCTGGCCAACTGTACTAGCTAGTTTATTCTTGATTTCTCAGTTAGCATCAAACAACATGCCAGTTTCACAATGCCTCATTTAAGTCTTGTAATTACAGACAAATATTCTTTAAGTGAACTGCGCCGTCATTCGAAACAAAACGGTACAACATATACAACTCCCTAATATGTCGCACTACGCCGAAAGTTACCTCGACTAACTCCAGCCACCGTGAATGGGCTCAGATTTTAAAGGGTGCCAGCTTTGCGGGAGGGGGGGGGACAAACGCGCAGACCGTCGAGGTTGCTTAAAAATGGATGTCTTCTGACTGGTTAATCACGTCACTCAGCCGCAAACACAAATCAGCTGGTTTTGCAAAAGTAACCAGCATACTTTTAGGACATATTGAGCATTCTCTTATTATTGCCAGAATATTTATTTCTCCATTGTTTCTGTCATTTGAATCTGCAGTTCATGTTTTGTCGCAACGCATGTGTTCCTTCAAATTTAGTGACTATTTCAAACGCAACACCAGTGCCGTGCTGAACTGAAATAAGCCTAGCTACTTTTCAGAAACCTTTAAAACTGATTGATGAAATATGGACATAACACAGATACCTCTGACAATTTAAAAATACCTGTTGGTAGTCAGATTTCTGTGTATGTTTTTTGTAAGTTGAAACCAAAAGCAGAAACGCGATGTCGATCACAAACGTGGGCAGCAGATAGCTAGGTAATAGGCTTATTTCCTTACGATATGCAATAGCCCTGAAGGACTTTCCTGTCTGGCTGATATCCTTTACCGAGGGGAATTTACAGAGCAAGATTACAGCAGTGAAATAACCAGGCAATAAAATACATCCCTACTGATTCAAAAAGAGAAAGGAACAGCCGGATGCATCACGGCTGCAAGATTGAGCGTCGTTAATTTAATTTGTGGAACACAATTATGCTTACGTACGTGTATCCAAAGACAGAAGAATTTGGTCGCTAATACCTAGGGATTTTTTTTTTTTTGAGAAAATGTATATTCTGTAATTATTGCAAGAAGCTACAGTAATTATTTGCCATCTTGTATTATGTAATAAAACGTTTGAAATGAAAACAGTCCCGAGCTCCAGAATCCCAAGGAAAAAATTCCAACTTGGCTACCTTCTTTTAAAACATGCATCTACGTGAGATCTGAAACGTTTAGTAAGAGAAAACGAATCCTTCTTGTTTAAGTTGATCGGCTGCATGGGAGAACATCCAATGTATGTGTTAGCGTTTTTCGCACAAGACGGACTCTTTGACAGTTCTAATTGTATTTGTCCTGAAGTTCACTCTGAATTCCCCCCTATAAGGCAATTGTGTGTCATCCTCTTACATATCAAAGCAAGGACATTTACAGAATGAGTACAAAGAATAAAACCTTTCATCTAAGTTTGTCTGACCTTTACTTAACAAGTAGGTGTCACACCACAACAAATGGCAGCCTCAAAACATGACGGGTGTAGTGAGTGAAAATGTTTAAGTCTCATGATTCAAATGTATGTCGTTTTGCAAGGTTACATAAAAAATATATATATATATATGTATATATATATGAGAGTTTTTTCATATTCATTGGACAATATGGAGTTGTGTGACCTCTTTACTATGAACACAAGCCTGCCCCAATTATGTCATATGTCAAGTCATCTTAGTTTGTAAAGGGTGACATGTCTGGCTTTGCATATGTCATGCTTATGTGTTAAGTGATTACTTTTGTCTTGTCAGTCACACATGCCTCTGGAAAAGGGCAGGGCATAGGCTATTTTCATGTATGTGTTTTTCAGTCTCAGTGATTGGACTGAGACTCAGAAACATAATCCTATAATAGGAAAGGAACACCCAACGCTGAACTGTAAGTGTATGACTTATCTTGTATCAGGCCAAACAGAAATATAGAAACACTCAAGAACACATCCTATGCCATGTACCTGTCTGCTGTCCAGGCAAGGGTGTCACTACTGGCCTTGTGTATCAGTCTTGGTACTTGATTCTGACCTAGTACACACAACACAGAGGATTTTTTTTTATCAATGTCTTGACAGAGCGTAGACAAAACCACACTTGGTCTAGTCTGTTTCAATACATGGTTAAGGTCACTACATGCCTCTTAGAAGAGTCTTGAACTTATTTATTTGCCAAATGTTTACCGAATAAAGGCCAGTCAAGGACAATGATATAGCTACCAGCAGTGAAAACTGAAAACTGCCAATGTGATGTATCATATGAAATATACATATTTCATGATCAGAGAGTTCATTGCAATCATATTCATTTTGGCTGTAATTCATACATTGCATCTGTGAAATAGTACTGAAAATGGAAAGCTATTTGTATTTTACCACTATGCAGAGTATTTGCTGTTATGTTAGCAGTACCTTGTCAGATGAAAGTCCAAGCTATCATCTGCATTTCTGTAAGAGGGACTGGATTCCTGAATTCCATGTGAACACATTTGTGAGGGTGAGTGTTAGCGAAAATGGCAGGCAACTCCACAGATGATAGTATGGTCATTTATGACAATGACAAGGACGCAAACACCATAGCCATAGGTGAGCCACAGTTGATGTGGGATGTTACTGAAGATTGCCAGGAGAGTACCATGCATTTTATGGTTCTTTGCCCTGGTCTGGGTTATTATGATTCCTTTCCCTACTCAGGACCAGACCAAGGGCAGATAAGATAAATCAACAAACACACACACACAGCAGGCAAGAGGGCAAATAGCCTACCACCATAAATACCTCTAAATCAGTGACCACAGGTCACGTACCTACTTAAAGTTACCTAAAACCCAGTCAGATACTTAAAACGTCAAACTAATGATTGCTTGTTTGGATTCACATTTGATTTTGCCAGATAAAAGCGGAAGTAGTGTGTGGTACACCTGCTTTGTTTAGATGTAGAATCCTTGGCCAAACGGTGGCCACAGTCATGTTTGGTTAAATCTGAAAGAGGTTCAGGTGCTAAATACTTCTAATATAATGTTAAAGAACTCTGACTTTTCAGCCAGTCTTAAAGTTGCAGCAACTTCCAGATAGACCACAACTGCAGGGGTTGCCTTCTCCCCCCCTTCTCCCCTTCCTGAGCACAATCAGCGTTTGTGTGTGTGTTTCTTTGTGTGTATGTACATGTTCGGATCACTTACCGTTTTATACCCCACAGTTAATTGTACCATCATGTCATGGGAAAAATGTTGGAAAACCTAATGTCGTGTGATAACGTGTATTTCTCAATATAGCAGCAAAACCACCATTTTACCAGTTCCTCTCAGCCAACTCTCTCCTCTCAACCCATGCCTATTAATGTTTGGTGTCATTGTGATGCTCATGAAGAGCTGGATGTAAAAATGATGATCTCAAAAATATATCTGGTATTTCCAGATGTTTGGATCTAAAGCACAAAATTAAGTCCTGAAGAAACTTCCAGGTACTCCCCCACCATAAAATTAATTATGCGTGGTTCAGGGAGGTGGAGAGAGCTTCTTCTTAAGTCAGGCCTGGAACAGGCCTCAGTGCTCAGTATGCTCAGTCTTACGCTCAGTTATCCGCTCAGTCATCCAGTATGCTCAGTTTTTTGCCTGTGCTCAGTCCGTGGCTCTGCTCAGTTTCTCCTGCAACTTTCTGGATCTTTCCTTTTGGAGTTTTGCTGCTATTGTGAGTGGTTCTGTGGTCAAAAATGTGATGCAGGCAAGTAGGTGGTTCACCGCAGTCTTTATTCACGACGCCGGGGACAAGTTACATACACAAACAGTGCCAAGCAACAAGTCCATCTTCTCTGAGACTGAGAACCATTCTTATACCCAACACATCCTGTATACATAAGTCACATTTGGCAAAAACATGTCACCTATACCATTGTTCTGTTTTTTGCAGATGTTGGCATTCTAAATGGTCTGTCAGCACTTTTGCTTGGTCTAGCCTATCTGGCCACCCATATGGTGTGTTTCCTTGGTGTGGAACAACGGGGTGCCTGGACAGACAGGAAACAGACTCCTATATTTCTGCTGGTCTCATCCTTTAAGGGAGGGTTGAGGAAATAGGCACAGAGACATGTTCATGACACCAATGCATGTTAAACCTACACCATTTCATTAAATGAGGAAAACTATTCTACTTTGTTAGGGTTAATACAAAATCTTTCCCACAGTTCCTGTGTTCTTCCTCGGGAGAGATAAACAATTGGATTGGGTAATCTTCGCTTCACACATTCATTCATCCATTTTGTGATCCATCCTTGTTCTTGTTTTGTTAATGTCTTTATGTAATTTAGTGTCTGTTAAGGTAGTGGACCAGGTCTGTAGCCCAGACACTGAATTTTGTCTTTGTCTTGGTGTAACTGCTCAATAAACCTTTTTAATTTATGCCACTTGTGATCGTATATTTCTGGCAAAGGTTGATCCACCAGACTGCTCATTTCCTATCAACAAATTTGGTGATTTAATTGATAATTAATATCTTTAATAATAATTATTAAATTAAATCATTTTTTTAAATTATTTTACATGAGGGTTAAGTGAGGAGTTTTAGTAATTGGTATCATTTGTGTTTGGTGTTCAGAGTGCTGGACGATAAACAAGGGCATTAATTTCTAAGACCACTGTGTTCAGACCATTTAATTTTTATTAAATTCTCACTTCCCCGACAAGATATTCCTGAATAGGACTTTCACATGAAAAAACATTATTTAAGGTGTTGCAATTGACAATATAATCAGCCATTTACCGGAAGTAGTTGCTTTCTGTCCACTGCAGAATATCAATCTGTGTAGCTACTTTTTAAGTGAATGAATTTATACATTAGTCTTCAGCAGTTGTGTACACATGTAGAGGCAAAGCAGGGCAACTCTACTTTAAAGCCGAAATTCAGACAAAGTTTTAATTGTTTCCCTCTGAATCTCCCCCACATACCAACCAAACCCTCCTCATCTCTTTCTGCCAGACAGAGGTGGGCCTCCGCAGTTACAGTGACCTGCCTTTTATGCAGATGTGCATTTTAAAGAACTATGTGCACCTCTACTGATTAGAGAAATAAGATATCGTTTCACCATGTTGGACTACTGTATGTAAATTGTGCATAAGAGGTAGATGATTACCAGTATATGAATGGTCTAGAGAAAAGTCTTGCCTTGCAAAGCTTAAAAGCAAAGCTTCAATCCTCATAATACATCAGTGCTGTCTTTGTAATACATATGGAATATGTAAGAAATGCTGAGCTGTACAGTTGCCCTAATATGGCATCAGTGACAGAAGCTGAATCAATCAAGGAACACAGCTCACCTAAAGGAACCATTAATTAATCAATGTGGACCAAAGGGGAAGACAAATGTCAAGGAAAAACTTTATGTAGAACCTAATGTCTAAGCACATATAGTAACCAATTCCTTACATGGTTATTTCTTTTATTCGACTAGGGACTGTATATTTGCTATATATGCTGTTGGAGATAAAGTTTGAGTCTTAAGCAAACTGCCCAACAATGAGGACATATTGTGTCAAGTAACCCAGTGTTACTAACAAATCAGTGTGCTGAAAAGCCTTCACAGTGCATAGGCCGAGTTTAATGCAGAGGTTATTTCATAAATGTCCAGTGCTTATAGAAATGGTTTCTTATGTAGCCCATAAAGTGCTTATGCCCTCTGGGGCAAGTCCATGTGCGAGTGCTCATCCATAAAGTGTTTACTTTAGATATGAGCCCATGTAGAGCCATAGTGTCATTAGGACAAAGTCATGTAAAACAGGATTGGATAGTGTTGCCGTATGAAAGCTGTATAGGACAGATAAGGTGAAGAAATGTAACAGGGTTTGGCATAACTGTTTATTTCTTGCAAAGATAAGAAATGTTTTAGACATTAGCCTGTTGTAATCCATTGCATTTCAGAGCTAGGGCAGGATACAAAAGGTACATGTTGGTGGAAAGTGAGGCTCATAGTCTGTTCCATCACCCTACTCACCTCCCACACTCCCGGCACCGTAATCTTCCTCCACAATGAAATCCCACCCAAATCACCCAGTACCAGCGGGATGTCTCCACTTCCACTCACCTCTCCAACTCTCTTCACCTGAGTCTTTTACACCAAAACTCCACCCATGCAAAACACCTAACACCAGAGAAACATCCACACCTCGACTCACTCATCCATCTCGAGGCCTCGGTTCGTTCTGAGACTCTGACCCATCCCATCTGAACTGGAGTGTTTCAAAAAAGTTCAACACACCATTGCCTCAGTATGAGGAACAACATTCTCAACTGTAACTGGGTGAGCAATGTCTGTAGACACCCATAGCAATCTGTGTAACAATTAGCATCATGTCTACAAATAAAAGCATTAGATATGCAGTGATTACAGTAGCTGGTGCTTTCATAACACACTTACAAAGCTCCTTCTTTGACTTTCTTTGTTTCACTAGAAACCTGTAATATGCATGAGAGCAAAGAGTAACAAAGAATATGCACATAATAAAATAACTGAAAACTGCAGTTACGGCATGGTTATCAAACAGAATACTGATTTGAACTTGCATGATTAACTGCTTGTGCGTCTTAACAATGAAAACCTGCTTATGCATCTCATCTCCCAGTCAGTGCCATTTCGACCATTATCCCTCCATTTCATTAGGAATGTATTGACCCATTTATTTTAGTATGGAACAAAATTTGTTGAAATAATCAAAGCAGAGTTCAAAGGTCAAATGGAGGATCACTGCTGACAGAACCACTGCTGGGGCGGTCACTTTGGGTGCTCAGGTTCTGGAAGAGAGGCACTGGTTCACCACCTCCAGCAGCTGAGAGTTCTCCAAAGCAGCAGCCACCCTCTCTTTGTCTGCTAGCTGCTTATTCACTGCAGAAACACAAAGTGCACATTTAATGACATGTACCGTGCTACAAGGTCAAGTCCACTTGAAGTTCCACATGAATTCATTTACATTCAAACATCAAGGTAGCAGTTTGCCATGGGTGTGCAGGTAGTCAGAAGGCAACACCAGAAGCAGATCAGAGAAGCTTTCCACTTTTCCTCGAAGTTTCTTTGCCATCAATATAACGTTCTACTTGTGTAATGTTGGCATTAAAATTTTTTCCTCTTTTTAAAAACACATTCTCTTACTTGCAAAGTACACATGCAACTATCAATAGCAGAACGACAGTATCAAGGCATTTACTACACAGACAGAAGTGAGTAAGAACACAGCTACATACACAGAGACTGTCTTCCCGTCAGTCTCCATTCTCACGACTATTCTTTAGACTTGACATAGATTGGGAGTTTGTCTGTTTAAGCGTTAGAGGACACAAAGGTGGCAGTTTCGTACCCCATTAGAGCTCTAACTGACATACATGAATTTAACAGTTATATAAGTCGAATTCGTTTTTGTTAGCTGCATGATTGTTTGGGCAAGAAAGGGGAGGGGGAGTTACCTGCATCCTCTGAGGCATGGGTACCGGGAGTTATATGCACATCAATCTAAACAGAGACAGATGTTACCTTAATAAGACACTGAAATAATAATGTTAAAACAATCAAACCCATAATCGTTGATAAAGTTTTGATTTTTCACTGACCTTGAATCTGTCCGGTAGCGACCTCAGCAGTTTGACTTTTATGGAGAGACCAATCAGGGTAGCCATGCTACAATGAGGAATGGTGGGGGTGAACTCCACAGACACGGTACTTTCTTGATCATTAACCTGTTAAGAAGAACATGCAAATATTTCATCCCACTAATATCCCGATGAAACACTCTGATACTGTCTTTGCTGGTAATCAAAGGGTAACGACAGTCAATAATGTGTTTCAATCATATGCACTGTAAGGGCCAGTAAACACTCATTACGTTGATTGCTAACTACAGCGAGCCAGTTAGCTAGCTGCAGTAGCTAAACTTGTCATTAATGTGGGGAAGGTAAAGAGACAGCAACTCACGCGAACTCTCACTTGTTCGACCACATTTAGTTCTTCAAGCGACAGCGGATGCTCAGGGTCATTAATGGATCTGATGAGATGTACCCAACAATATTAAGGACAAACAATCCCAACTAAAAACACCTCCTTTTCAGCTGCGACACCCAGCATGTAGCCATAGTACATATACTTGCTAGCTAGTTTGGTACAGCAGACAGCTACTGCAGAATGCTAACGCATATGTTTTGTAAACAAGGATATCGAAGATTTCTCTGTCATCAATGGGATCGGCAACGTTTTCATCCTCTTCTTCCACTGTCAGACATCTTTCCCCCGATCGCTGAAAGATCAGGGGATTTGCGTTTTCTAAACGAGCTGCTCCCGACATCTGTAACTAAACTAGCTGACGTTAGCTAAAAGTTAGCTAGCAAGCTAGTTCACTGACAGACTTACGTTCAGGCCGTCAAATACAACCTACTTCCGGACTTTGTACGGAAACGCGAAGGAGTCAAGAATAGTTGCGTTCATAGTCGTTCAGCCTACCCAATTCCGTTTCAATTTACACAAATGAGGGAACCCCATGATTGCAAGTGTGGAGCGTTATCAAACATAGCTAACTGCTTTTAACGTGAATAAAAATATGTATGGAAAATGAAGTATGCATGGCTGCATGAAAACCAACATTAGTATTACTATAGTAGTATTGTTCATTTGTATCAATATTCATTAACAAACACTACTTCTGAGTTCAGGTTTAATGTTGGCAAATGTCAGGGAAGAAAGGAAATGAAATTTCCTTTCATGAAATTACCTCTGCATTAAACAAGGCATAACTATGTAACTATTTGGGTACTATATGTACTCAGGCATTAGTTCTAACATGAAATGTACCAACTGGGGGTAGCCGCTGACGCCTAGCTGAAAAAGGAAGGCTAAATACGATTGTTTAGGTGATAGTTTCCCTCAGGCTGGGAAATATTAGCATGTTTCTACACAAATGCTGTTAAATGCAGTGGGAGAAGTAAAGCCAACATTTAAGCCATGTTAATAAAATCTACATCCCCTACCATTATTCAGTTTGGAAAATGCACTGTTAATGTTTACGGGATGTGGAAGTAAAATTATATGAAAGGACAGCAAAAGGGTGACCTAAGAATAAATTGATATTTTGAACAGCAGAAGTGTAAGCAGGTGACCTTAGAATGATCTGATATTGTAAGAGGGTGACCTTAGACTGGACTGTACAAATTGTAAACATCAGTGGAAGATGCTGGGCCATGGTGTATGTGTTGTATGCTAATTATTACGTAAGAAGAAGTGTGAAAATCTGAAACTTCAAGTTGCCTCCCCTGCCCAGGATGACATCTGCTTAACTGGCATACAAGTATGCAATCCAGACTTGATTAGGTCATGTCTCTGGCCTTTTGTGCATAAACTAAAAAGGGGAAGTTGAGCACGGTGCAACAGTTTCAATGTAAGCAAGTGTTATATTCCGTCTGTCCTCTGCGCAGGACAGAGTCAGCAGATACTATGCTTGTGTATGTTTTGGCTCTCCTCCAGCTGAAGTATGAAAATAAAGCTTTGCTAAGAGTTAACTTCTGCAAATTGTTTGGTCTTTGAGAGCACTGTTTGCACTGATAAAAATGCTAACGTGTATGTGTTGTCTTATTCACGAAAACTACTGCATGGATTTTTGCAACCTTGGACACAATTTGTTACTTATGTTGGTGTATAAAATCTCAGCAAAAATTATGATGAAATGGCTGAGACATTTGATGTTGAATTTTGTGAGCTTCAAAGTTAAATGCGTCAGCATGCATATTCATAGAGCTAAATCCTAATTACAGATGCTTCAAACATCTACAATGTGAAAAATCCAATAGGAGTGTAACGTTCTTCAGCTTTGTGATGACTGTGCCATGCTAAAAGCACACAAAAGCCTAAAATTCAAGTGTTAAAGTGTTTAAAAAAGACACTTTAATGAAACCATATAGTTTGGAATGTGCATTTACTTAAGGTACATACAAAATCCTACATTTAAGGCACGTTCATATCACTTCTTACATCCGTAACTCACACAAGACTTGAGGCATTCAAATTTTGAGGCATTAAACTTACACAACACTGCAGCACAGCTCTTATTCAAAAAGTCATCTGCAAATCTCAGAGTGAGGAAGTTCAGTGAAGCAGGCAGAAAGAACTTAACATGTTTAAAGCTGCGTGGGCCAAATCTGTAACCAGGGGGGTGTCCCTACTGGTGAGGCACATAAATATTTCCAGTTCTGCTTGAGAGCAGATGCAGTCAGTGCTGTGATACATGTATTAATTTAGCCTAAACAACCCACCATCAACCCCCATTGGAAACACAGTGAGTTGCCAATGAAGTGGTGACAGGAAAAACAAGGCTGCATGAACCCAAAGCCAGGAGAAGCTATCACATGCCATCAATGACCAATCAACAACCGTAAAGTTTTACATTTAAAAAAAAAAAATCGGTTCTACGCAGATCAGAGCCTTTTGACTGGTTCATATATGTGTAAATTTTCAGCTCCCAGTAGCTTCACCCACAATCGGGTTCATGAAAGCTCAGTCCCATGTCACTAGTTATGGTGGTTAGTGAAGAGTTCCCTATCAATAGTCAGAGAGATGAATGGCTCACATAATGCTATGACACATCAAAAAACGATGTGGCCTCCATTTCTCACTTTGAGGCCTTTTCTTTTAACAGAGGGCTACTGTTGTGGGGGATTCTGTCAGGAAAAGTAGCCCACCTCCCACATACATCTATTAAACTATATATGATAGGACAACAAGACCTCACCAAGGGAGCTATTCGGGCAATAGCAAGAAAAAAAAAATCAGAAAAAAAATTCAAACATTTCTTGAAGCCAAAAGTAGTAAAAAAGACAACTTCCTTACATTTGTGTTTATAAATTTATACAGTTTTGATTTTCTTGTTAGGGAAGTTAATTCCACTCCTGAAATGCAGATGCTAAAGAATATTTCTATGTACAATCATTTACTATGGTATATTGATTTCCTGTCATCTAAAGTTCCCACTTCACAGTCGTAACTTTTTTCTGTAACACATACAGGAACAGATAGATATTTCAGCAACAGTCATTGTTCAGTGAATTGTCAACCACTCCAATGCAGTCATAATTAAGACTCCAACATTAAAAACAGAAAATAAAAAATATAAAAACCTGCTCAAATCTCAACAAATGCACATAACAAACTCAAATTAGAGATCATCCAATCTTCATCAATAATTTGGTCTCGTATATTTTGAGGAGGCTGAGCTCGAACTAATACCAAATCTGTAAAAGATGTGACTTTCAAAGCAGAAAGCAACTCATGTACACCCATTGGTATATAATTACACATGCTTTTCTCATGGACTTGTCTCATGAACTTTGTGGCATATGTCAATCTCAAACCATGACTTATGACTGAGGGAAATGGACAAAGAGTTTTAAGAGTTTTATATTCAGGCGGTCTGATCATCTACAATTGGCCCTGTCTGTACTGGCCCTCAAGAAACTTCATCATGACCCATACTGAGTGCATTAGAACTGAACAGCAGTGGAATTTGTACTCATGACCAAAGACCAAAGAGTCAACCGCGTTTTCCTTTGTGTGCAATAATCCAAGTCGACCTGTCGACATCAGCTTTTGTCATGGCAATTTAAGGCAGCATTTTGGTTCCTGAGCTCAGTGTGCTTTGCTAGACCAGCCTCTCATTCCTGTATCTTAAGTTAATCAGTACACAAAACATCAAATTATAGATACGACTGGAGCTCCCTTCTAAGACGTAGAAAAAAAGGAAACAACAGAAAAAACAATATTCAACACTATAAAAAATGTTTTCGGGTTAGTGTTATCGACCCTGAATCACGTTTTCAATGCTATGAGCCCCGGCTCTTATAGTTCATCGTGTGAAGGGGTCTCATCTGCTTTCAGCTTGAACTCGTCACGTGTGATCTTCCCGTCGCTGTTGCGGTCTTGGTTGGAGAACATATTCTCAATGATCCTGTGGGCGTCGAAACCGGGGGCTAGCCGCCCCTTGCCCTCGTTGACCTGACGTGCAATGTAATCTGTGAACTGCAAGGAGAAAAGGCAAAGCTGGTGACTGCGTCCTCCTCAGTGGCACGGAGTGAATGTGCAATAGACTTGCAAGTATTATGATAGCTTTTAGGGCTTCCTAACTTACAATAATTATGTATTTTCTTAGCTAAAGCAAAGCAAATATATTTAATTTTATCCTTTTCACCAAAGCTGCTTAACGGAATGCTCCTTTAGTTAAGTCTTATAGTCTTCCACCGTACGATTTACAGATATCATAAAGCACATTTGGGTTGCTTCCATTGTGATGTTACTCAAACACAAAACGCGTAATTTGACATATAGAGATGTATTCCTTCCACCCTTTGTTCTCTTTCTTTATTTTTTACCATTTCTATTTTTTCAGGAGGGGCTGCTTAACATATCTGCCCAGAGGGTGGAACAGAACAGCTTACCTCTGAAGGCTCCACCAGGTTGTCTTTGTTCTTGTCCATCTCATTGAAGAGATTAGGGGAGACCTCACCGTTCCAGATGAACATGTAACCTTCAGGAAGCCCTTCCTCCATGTCAACCATCTCGACGTCGAACACCAGCACGGCGCTGCCTGGGACCTCACCATCTACACATGTAAGCACAGCGCCACACTGATGTCATTAATGAACATATTCACACACTTCCTGTTCAAAGTCCTGTCTCACAGTGAGGAGCTCAATGTATGCTCCTGTACACTCCAAAGACCTCAGTTCTCTCTCGCCTTGATGACATCACTGAACACCTCCTCACATTCCCAACCCTCAGTCTTGTCTCATACATATGACATCAGTGAACACACACTCCAAGCCCTCAGTTTATTTTCCCTCACGCTGTTCACGAACAGCTCCATGTTCTTTAGTGAGCTTCTGAACGAACCCTTCGCTGCGGTCATCTTTCAGACCACCATTTACAGGTTCTGTGAATAGATCTGCAAGCTCTGTGTGGAGCCTGAGGTCCTCACCCACTCCTCTCTCGCCGTAGCCCAGGTGAGGGGGAATGATCAGGGTGCGCTTCTCTCCCACACACATGTCCTTCAGCCCCATCTCCATCCCTGGCACCACCTGCCCCACCCCAAGGACAATGTCATAGGTCTTCCCATAGGTGTGCCTGCAGAAAGCCATTCACAGAACTGGGTAAGTATATCTCTCTCTCACACACACACACACACACACACACACACACACACACACACACACACACACACACACACACACACAGCCAGGTTAGCACCGTGTTGAAAGTCTTCTCAAAAACTCTCTCTGTAGAATAAAAGAATAAACACAAACATTTACACACAGGATGGGGTTAAACGCACACGCGCACGCACGCACACGCGCACGCACACACAAACAGGAAATACGCATGTTCCCTCTGTCCAAATAGCACAATGACAAATAATGACGTGCACTGACAGCACTGTTTACACTGTGACATTTAAAACAAAGGCAATGTGTTGCTTTCAAAGCTGCTACACTCATGGGACAAAAAGACAGGCTTGCCAGGGACTGTACTAATATACTGCTCTTGCTTCTCAACATGTAGACCATGAGGAGGCACTCTTGACAATGTGCTTCCAACACAGAGCCATGAAACTTGGAAAATTTACTGCATCCTGTCAAATCTGAACTCCATTAATTACTGTGTCAACACCTCCTAAAACTCTTTGTTGGTCAGCTTTTTCTACTCTGAAATTAAGGCTTTTATTAAGGGTTTTACAACAGTTCAAACTAACTACTACTAAACTACGAAAAGCTTTTTGGGGGGCATAGTTTAATTTTGTATTGTTTCATTTAGCCAAACATAAAAATAACCTACAAGCTCCACAGAGAGTCAAATTTGTTTTTCTCCTGTTGTGATGCATGCACCTCGCACGATTTGCATGACGCTGGCTGTCTGAGGTGTGATTACACCAACAGCAATGCACAAAACAGGAAAACGAAACCAGGTCTGACTAATGGAACAGACACGGTCGTGTATGTGGCGAGTCCACGGCACAATGTGATATCATGCAATATGATGTTATGCTTGGGTGGCAATGCAGCTGGGCAACCAGGCGTCTCAACAAGACGCAGGTTTCTGAGTAGCTCATGTGGTTAGGAACAGTGATATAATAACAAATTACCCACATTCAATCTACCCACAGAGTGCCTCTTCCTTCACTTTGAACTACGCCTGTCCACAAGCATTACATTTTTTTTCCAGTTCTTGCACTGAATTTTTCATTAATGTCTGCAACTGCAAAGCATTTGCTGTGCAAAAAACTAAGAAAAGCATTTGTTTGAATTTGTTGTGGCATTCCTTCAAAATAAGCTCACAGTCTCCTCATATTCTGCATTCATTTCAGATATCTCAAAAATTCTGAACCATCAAGTCCTTAGGGGCAGCAGTGTAGCATAGTGGTAAGGAGCAAGGCTTGTAACCGAAAGGTTGCTCGTTCGATTCCCTGCTGGGGTACTGCCACTCTACCCATGGGCAAGGTACTTAATGTAGAATTGCCTCAGTAAATATCCACCTATATAAATGGATGACTTGAAAAAATTGTAAACTACGTAAGTCGCTCTGGATAAGAGTGTCTGCTCAATGACAATCATGACGATGACTATAGAACCCACATAAAAGATGCATGGTGTGGAGGCCGGCAGAGAGAACTCACGTGGAGCCAATGTGGGTGCCGTCCATCAGGGTGGCGTTGTAGTGGTACTTGACGAAATCGCCCTTCTTGCTAACCGGGTTGCAGTTGTCGGGCTTGAAGTAGCTGTTGATCTGCACTGTGTCCGAGGGGTTGTGGAAGTCGATCACGTGAATGTCGAAGACCAGCACGGCCGAGCCGGGGATCTCGGTGCCTGAAAGATGTCATGGTTTTGCTTGGTTCATATGAGCCAACCGCTGACAGCACACAGTAGTCCACCTCTAAATTGGGTTTAGGGAACCTTGCATCACTAGTGGGTACAGCATAGGTCCCTGGTTTACTTACCTACTTACACACACACACACACACAGAGGGCAAGAAGACTGGAATGTTGAGAGGGAGTGGGCATGGCCGCGGTCCTACCTGTGCCCTCCTCTCCATAGGCCAGGTGAGGCGGGATAATGACCCTTCTCCTCTGGCCGACACACAGGCTGAGCAGCCCCTCGTCCATGCCAGCGATCACATAGCCCTTCCCAATGTAGGTGTCATAGGTGCGGTTCCGGGAGTAGCTGTGGGCAGCAGGCAACATCAACGGACACTCAAACATGTCTGGCGGTGTAGCATAGCGGTAAGGAGCCAGGCTCATGACTGAACGGTTTCTGGTTCAATTCCCCCGCTGGGGCACTGCCATGGTATCCTTGGGCAAGGTACTTAACCTACAATTGCCTCAGTAAATACGCAGCTATATTAATGGGTAACGTGAAAAATTGTGACCTATGTAAGCCACTCTGGAAAAGAGCATCGGCCAAATGACAATAATATAATGTTTATGAAATTATTTGTTTATCATGTTGCCATCAGTACAGGCATGAAAATAGACAAAACACTGTCTCTCTCTCTCTGTTTCTCTCACACACACACACACCACCAAGATTGATAAAAACATTCATTAGGGCACTTTACATGACAAGGTTGGATTAATTTGAGTAATTTTTACTTTTATATTATTTCTGAGTTACAAAAAAATCCTGTTTCTTCCCTGTATGTTGAATGGGCATTTGTGAATCCTGAATCTTCCTGAATCTTCTAAGGTCTAAGTTCTCTTCTTCACAGCTTCCTGTGGGTGGGCAATTACAATGAGGCTGACTGGGCCTGTTATGCCTGATGATGCCGCCCTCTTATGGTAGTTACATGTAATTACAGCCCCACACACAGGGGTCTGGACCTTTAATCTCTGCTCTTTTGGAAATAGCTTTTTCAGATCTATGCAACCTATGCAGTTCTGAGTACCTCCTGAGACTGGGCCAGAGCAGCTACACAGTGATGAGGTGCTGAATGCATAAACACATGCCGGCACAGTAAGAACATGACAGAACAGGTAAACTCACCTGGAGTCAAATGGGGTCCCATCCAGGAGTGTCCCGTTGTAGTGGTACCTCATGAAGTCGCCCACCTGGCTCTTTCTGGGGCAGGGGTCTGGCACCAACTGCTCCTCCACCGTGATGCTGTCTTTGGGGTTGTGGAGGTCCAGCAGAACCACATCGAAAACCAGGGAGGCCTGGCTGGGGATGTCACTGCCTGCGGGGTCAGGGAGAGGGAGACGCGTCACCATGCTGAAGGGTGCCTGTTGAAGGTATCGTGCCTCCTGTTTGGGGGTCCAGTGGCCCTCCCCAAAGCTTTTTTTAACTCCAGTGGCCCTCCCCAAAGCTTTGTTTAACTCCTGTCACAGGATGTCACTCATTTGCAGCGCGGTGTTTCCGCCGTGCTCACCGTCTCCATTCTCGCCATAACCCAGGAATGGCGGCAAGGTGATGATGCGCTTCTCCCCAACACACATTCCCAGCAGCCCCTGGTCCATTCCTGCGATGAGCCAGCCAATGCCCACATAGGTGTCATAGGTACGCATGCGGGTGTGGCTGGATTGGGGGGTTATGACAGAGGTGTGGGGTACAGACAAAACGTCAAATGGGGACACAGTACCGTAACAGACAATATCATAACAGAGAATTACTATGACTTTGCTATACAGAAATACATCAAAATATATAACGGAAACCGCAGATACAGATAGCAGTATCTGCCCATAGACTGACGGTGCGACTCTTTTTCACAGCATTTGCCTCATACCTTATCACAGTGCACTGATTTTCACCATTCCAACAAGTCTGTTTGGTTAAGTTGTGATTCTGCGCTGTCATATTTACAGTATGTTACAAAAAAACATGCAAAGTAATACGTGTATCTCTTTGGCCACAAAATGAAATACACTCATAAACCATGGCTGGATGCCTATCTGGACAGTATTTAAAACAACAATGTTAAACCAAGCAGCTAAATAATGCAGCAATTATAACTGGTGATAAATGAAAAAATGTCTTTAATATTTAAAAAGTACAAAAGAAAAAACAAAGCTTGAATTTTGCTACATGTGATATCCTTTCAGGTTTGTTATTGTTTATAAGTTTAAGTTCATTTGAAATATCTCACTAAGTAAGTCAAGGCGTTTAAAATTTATTGTCTGTATGCCGCTATGCAGACAGCCACTTCAAATTTCTGGTTGCATAAATGTGGCCCTGGGCTCACAGATCTATATTTAAGTGTCTGAGTGGGCCACGCTTTTTTGTAACTGAATTCCAGCCCTGCTGGCCTGAACGAGTGACGCCCATCAGAGTGAGGTCTTTATCCTAGTCAGAAATTATGAAATTCTTCTAGTCAGCCTCTCCACGTTCAGTTAGGGTTAGAATTTAGAAGTCCCAATTCAGGTCAATGGGTTTACATTGCTAAGGTCCAGGATTCACTTCTGGAATCGGGCTGGGGGGGGGGGGAATTACAGGTAGGATTTGGACGTGGAGATAAGGTGTTAAGACTGAGGCACAGGGATAAAAGCTTAAATTTAGTGAACTTAAGAACATTTATACATACATCACAAGGTAAGCAACATTATACATACAAACATTAATAAATCAGAGTAAAATGAGCATAACTAAACCTGGAGTCGAACAGTGTGCCGTCCAGCAGAGTGCCGTTGTAGTGGTAACGGATGAAGTCGGACACCTGGACGGTGCGATCGCACTTCTCGGGTCGGTGGTACGTCCGGATCTGGACTGTGTCCTCTGGGTTCCAGATGTCCAGCAGAAGGACGTCAAAGTGCAGGATGGCATCTGGGGGGATGATGTCACCTGGAGAGGAGGACACACACAATCAACAACACACATGCTAAGTTCAAACACCCAAAGTGAAGAGTCTGTGGCAGTTTCAGTGTGAGCCAATCCAAAACTACAGCCTTCCACAGGTGGGAAAATAATAAATAGGTAATCATTCAAATAATTTAAAAAATTTCACATTCTTTATGTACTCAATTTGCGTGGCTTTTCTGTGATGCTCTCTGTGGCAATTCCCTTCATTTATTTATTATTTTGTCCATTATCATTTTTTCTAGCATTGGAACGTGTGCTGCCCCACACAACACTGACAAAAAATATCAGAAAATCTTGTTACAAAGAATACTGTTTGTTCTTTTAAAAAATAAAGACTAGTCAAAAGGGGCTATTTTCTGACATCTTGCTTGACATTGTTTCATTAATGAATGAAATCTGTAAAACAAAACTTGAGACACAAAAAAGTCCCTCATCCTCATTTATTACAGCTACCAATCACAGGGCTGGAAAGCGAGCACTGTCTGATGTGTTGGCAGGACCATGCCACGCAGCTTGGCCTGGAACTCGGCTTGCCTGTGCCCCGCCCACAGCTGTTCAGAAAGCTCCACCCCACAGCCCTGTGCTACTATAAAATACCTCCCGCCCAGTTTGCCAGTCCCTACACGTTGAATCAGGCCCAGCATTCCAGGGCTAACAACACCCCACCCCCTGCCAGGACCGCAGAGACAGCCAAACGGTAACGGTTCATTCCAGCCGCCACCACAGAGTGGGGGATACTGGGATATTACATAAACAGCTTACAAAGACTCAAGCAAACTGTGTGCATGGTTGCTGCACCAAACATCTGTGGCACAACAACTGCAGTCGGTCTCTTGCAGTTTGTGCATTCATCCACACATTCGCCTCAGAGGGGTGAGAGGGAGTCAGGGAGACTGAGTCAGGGTGATTAGGTAGGGGGTTGGGGGTTAACCGTAGGCCTATAGCTGTGCTTAACTTAACTTCACCTGAACTTCTGATGGCGTGATTTGGAAATGGTTGTTTACACTTAAACAGCTTGCAAGCCAAAGCTGACTTCCAACAATTTGCTTATAAAAGCCATGACTGTCACATTGCACGTCCATGCCAGAATCACACTGCGAAAACAATTTTGGGGCAGTACTGACTGGCTCACTTCTTCAAAAGTGAAACAAGTCAAACTCGGCTGGGCTGTTTCAAAGCAAGAAGAAAGATGCCACAGTATGTGAGGCACAACTGAGTAAGCTGGACTTTTTCTTTCGATCCGGGTAACTTTGCCTGTTAGCACAGAAGCCCTGTCGGAGCAGGGACATCCGTGAAAGGGATCTATGGCGGGGTGGGGGAGTATGAGGACTAGCCTGGGGCAACAAGTTAGCTGAAGAATGTGCGGATTAGTTCATCAGAGAGTCTGAAAGCTCAGGGGCACTCATTAAGAGGTCTCTTGCTCTTTCTAAAACACACATACACACAGAGTCATGCACACATATTAACTGATGTGCATACACACTTGTATGGCAGAACTGTAAAAACAACACATTGTGATTCCACCCACAGCAGATGGAGGTGTCTCCTTGTCTTGGCTAGACATGTAGGTGTCTGTTCACTCATATGCAAATGCTTGCTCTAAACTGATGCCCAAAAGCATCCACTTCATCTCTTAGGCCAGTGGCAGAACCCATGCGTATGAAGCATGCATTCTGTCTTGTCAATGCATGTTCATTACGCTGCTTACAGCTCTGTATGTCATGTTAACAAAGAGACAGACAAGACTAACTACCACTCATAATCATAATTATAATTCAGATAACATAAACTCCAGGAACTGCATGTGTATGAGGACATATGAGCAAGAATGGATTTGTCCAAACAGGTCACTTCATGTTTTACTGTAGACTATAACAGAGGTTGGTGAGAGGTGCATTCTGGGAATTATCAAGAGGCAAGTGCCTTGACTGCCGTGGTCTGCATCATTTGCATTTGCTCTGGGCACAACTATGATGTCACCAGCACTGGACAAAATTCTTACAGCACATTATTATACAGAATAACTAGGTCCAAGCTAGTAGCTAACTCATTAATACTTACTGTTGAAGGTATTCTAGCTGGGCAAATATAACAGACAGGAATGGTCTTTTACACCTAAAGCAAGAGCTGATTCTCTATTTATTCATTCATTCTGACCCCTTTTCATTATGTTGAGACAGATGTGTTTAGCTCTACTGTAAATATGCCACCACAGAATAAATATTGCCCTACAGTGCGGCTCCCACAGCCTCATCTCTGACTCGAGAAACATCTCCTCCCCCCTTGCAAGCTGGAAGCACAGTGTGGAAAGGTCCTCCCTCTGAAATGTCTACAGACTGCATTTTCTCACATCCTCAAGTAAGTTTGCGCCTGCTGCTTAACTGTGACCTGCAGAAACGGGGCGTCTGAGAGGGCAGAGTCAGAGGGGCTGTTACCGTATCCATCCTTGCCGTACGCCAGGGCGGGTGGGATCTTGATCAGGCGTCTCTCGTTCACACACATCCCCAGCAGGGCCTTGTCCATGCCTTCGATGAGCTGCCTCTTCCCCACGTACACGTTATACGTGGAGCCTCGGTCATAGCTGTGGACACCAGGCAGGGGTCAGAGGTCAAAGACAGCCAAGAACACCCCCCCAGCCGTCAAACAACGTTGCCACGCACGCATATGCGCAACGTAACCAATGCATAAATAAATAACTTTAGTCCAATCCCTGCTGCCTGTGTAACTTTGACCAACAAAAAGCGACAAAGTAGAAGCATTAATTCATTCATTAATAAAGGCCCTTTGTTGAAAGAGAGGCTGTGTGGCATCACGGTCATGATACTGGGCTTGCAGTGTGCAGGTCGCAGGTTTGACTCCCTCGTCAGGTACTGCTGATGTGTTAAGTGCACACCATCCTCTCATCACAGCCGTGTGTGTGCATGTGCAGTTTTCTGCTCCTGACATTAAAGTTACACAATCACAGTCCCTTATTTCTTCAACCAAAGGAATGCAAACATGATAAGAAAAGGCATAACGTAATCTGAAGTTAAGAAAATACAGGTAAATTGGGCATTGTCTCCATACCGCAGATTTTCATACTTGAATTTGGATTTTCCGCCACTAGGTGAACCGCACACAATGAAACCATCGGTGCAAAAAACCATGTTCTATTATTGGCATAAATGGGTAGACAGAATGAAGGACTATGTTCGCATCTATTTATATCCACGGTACGAGAAGAAAACTACTGACGCGGAAACTCCCAACACGAAACCAAACGTGTAAAGATTAATTAACAGATTCATATGTATTTATATTATATATTAATCTGATCGTTTCAACTATAGCCAGCAAATGATTTTGACAGTGACAGTATGAATTATTGTAACGTAACATTTTAAATCCGAAAAGCAATAATGTATGTTACATGTGAATGAATAGCTCCACCACTCGGTTAGCGAGCTACCTATTCACTAGCATGTGTTGCCTGCGTGGCCACTTTACTGTAGTAATAAAAAACATACAGTGCGACTGACCGGCGCATACTGTTATGTAGCGGTGACTACGCACAGTAGGAGAAGCACAATACATTTTCAAAGTCCGTCCTTCCGTTGCCTACCTGGAGTCAAACTTCTTGCCGTCGGGGAACATCCCATTGTAATGGTATCTGACAAAGTCGCCAGATTTAACTACCCTATCACATTGCTCAGGGACGAAGGTCTTCTCCACGACGATGTCGTCCAGCGGTACCGGCGGGGCGTTGCAAGCAACGAAAGTAATCAAAAGCGCCAAACAAATCATGCCAAGCAAACTTTGTCTCATTTTGCAAAGAGTGGGAGACCAGAACAAGACCGCTATCGCTTTCGGTGTCGGAATGGCAAGCAGTCTGACTTCTTTCGTCCCCTCGCGTCCGGTAACAAGCTAACCGTCTAGCTGCTCTTGCACGGATTGAATGGACCTACAAGTTTGCTGCGTACGTAACGGTACCTCCCTTTGCAGATGATGATGTGTAAACGTCTAGCACAGGCCCCAGCCTCATCAAGCACGTATCAGTGTGGGTGACGAGTTCGTGACTTTGGTACATTTAAGCATTGGAGAAAATCATGTCACAAAATTGCTCTTTTAACATATTATTATACTATTATTGTGCTTTTCTGCTCTGGGACAAGAACGCCACTTTCAGACCCCCTGTATTGACTTCTTTCGGGAAGTAATAATGACGCAGAATCACTCAGACGGACAGACTTTTTACGTGGCAGTATTGGGGGGACGGGGGGAGATGGTGTGGGTGTAACTTGAGAGTTCCTGCCAGAGCTATAGCTGAAATCGTGGAATTGACGTAGCCTATATGTTGGTGTAAATGAAATATACAAACTATTCACGATTACACAGGTGGTAAGAACGTTTAAAAACTTTGTTACATTTCGCAGATAAAATAACTTGACTAGTCTGATAGCTCGCCTCCTTAATTTGTAGCTAGAAACCGAAATCCACACCCATACAGGCAAAGCAAAGCAGCAAAGGATAGTATCATGGAAATGTTAACATAATATTTTATTATTCCGTATCTTGCTATATAAAAAGCAAAACATAAGAAAAACAAATCACAGTGTAGTGCAGTTAATAAAGCCGCCGGCATAAAAAACAGCGTGTTTACATTTTTAATAAGCAGACGTGAACAGTTAGCTAACCTCTAATGTTAGAGTGTTCTTACTAACAGGTAAGAAGGGGAATCGAAGAAACCCGCTGCAGTACTGATTTAGGAGTTAGGAGTAGGTGAAGTGTTAACTTTTTGAAGTATCGCGTTCTTCTCCCAACCCCAGTCGATGACCCTAAGGAAACGGCTGTGATTTGAGGACGTGGTGGGGGTTGCGGGCGGTACCACGTAGCGTAGATACTCCGGCAGGCGAACAAGAGGCTTGATAGCCAACAAGTTAAGATGGCACGCTTCTCGGTATTTCTTTTACTTGTATTTGCGTTTACTGTTGCTGTGCAGGCGCAGTATGAAAAGTACAGTTTCCGTAGTTTTCCCAGACAGGAGCTCATGCCCCTGGATTCCGCCTATAAATACGCCCTGGATCAGTATTCCAACGAAAAATGGCAAGAAAGCGTTGAGTATTTAGAAGTGAGTTTGCGACTCTTCAGACTACTGAAAGACAGCGAAGCCTTCTGCAATTTGAACTGCAGCTCCGTCCGGTTGGACAACGAGCAGAAATATGCCGATTTTCCAGAGCTGCATGCATTCGGTAACATCATGAAACGAGCCCAGTGTTTGAAAAGATGCAAACACGGGTTGCCAGCGTTCAGGCAGACGCTGCCCAGCCGGGGGACCATGGAAGAGTTCGAAAGACGCGAACCGTACAAATACCTCCAGTTCGCCTACTTCAAGGTAAGTCGCATATGAATCGTTATTTATATCGTGGCCTACTCCAGAATCATTGATCATCATCGATTCTGGGCTGGGCTATGACACCGGTGTATGGATCTCTCTTTCACTCACTGTTTTATGAGACACATTTTAAACTTATGCTAGAAGTCGTTTGCTCTGCACTCTTTGTCAAGTAGATATATCACCTCCTGAACCTGCTTACGATGACATGACATTGACCGAATACAGGTTAGGTACATTGTACAGGCATACAACAGCAGTGCATCCGTATGGGATATGAACCCGTAGCATTCTGGCTCAGTTCAATGTAGTTAATAGCTGCTCAATCAGAGACTGCGAAGGGCTCCTTTTTTTGCCACGTACGGAATGCCTCCAGCGGCCATAGAGGCTCACAACGCCGAACACGTTTCGTGGATTACATTCATATTCTCATAGGGTTAAATGTTGAAAAGTGAAGCGCTGTAAAGTTCTTCGAGCAATACAAGCCGAATCGTGTAAGAAATCCGAAAGCAACGTGGAACTATGTTTGAAAAGAACCTTACATTTATATACAGAAACACTTTATGATGCGAATACACCAAACTGACTAGATGATAAAGCGTGCTTGTTAATTATGTTTTAATAATGACGGTCTTCATGTAGCATGGTAAGCAACTTTCTCCTGTGGTAGAGGAGTAACTATGCATTATTTAAGCGATGATAAGAATAAAGGACTAAATTTGTGGGATTGTGTGGGCCTCTTAGTGGTGATGAGAGTGTGAGGTTCCAAAACTCCCAAAAGGGGTGGAGCCATGTGTTATCAGAGACTCACTAAATTGAACATGTGTCCTGGGGAGGGAAAAGAACCGGTTCGCTTTAATCAGTTTCCGTCAGACACTATGCAAACCGAGTTTTAGATTTGTGTGATAATGATATTCCAAAATGTGCTACCAACCCCTCCAGATAACGCAAAGTCAAACGGATCTGCTCAGTGCCTGCTCTGAACTGGTACCTGTGAACAAGCTGTAATTTTTTTTATGCTTCACATTAGATTACATTACATTCATTACATTATATTAACAGACCCTCTTATCCAGAGTGACTTCCAGCACAGAGAGAGTAGAAGTGTATCCATTCAAGTTGAATGAGCAGCAGTGTCAGACCAGGCTAACACACTCCCAGACCAGTGAGTGTGAGCTTAACACTGTACAAGCCTTACCACAAGTTAACTTGTGCTAACCTAACTAGACAGCCTAGAAACTAAGGGGAGCCAAGTACACACATTACCATACATCACAGTCACTAGATCACAGAATCCATAATGCATTGCAATACTACATGTAAAATAAACTGCAAGTAATACAAATAGCAGGTGATAGGGGGTGGGGATTGAGGTAGAACTGAGATGCAGTCTGAAGAGGTGGGTGTTCAGTCTGCATCGGAAGATGGCCAGTGATTCCACTGTCCTAACCCCTGTGGGACGTTCATTCCACCACTGGGGGACCAGTACGGGCAGGCATCGCATCTGAGAGGACCGACTCCATCGGGATGGGACAAGTCAGTTAACGACAGCACATTGGAGCTCTGCCTGCTGTGCTGCCCATGAAGGCTCACGGTCCCATCACTGCATTTTAGGTTAGAGTATGTTTGGTTTCCGTTTATCTGGGATGTGTCTGAGTTTGTCGTGCCTGTGCTCCCTCCTCTGGCGGCGCCAGTCAGATAACCTGCCGAAGGCGGTGTCGGCGGCCCACACCTTCCTGCTCAAGCACCCGGACGACGAGATGATGAAGAGGAACATGGCCTACTACCAGAGCCTGCCCGGGTTCGAGGACCACCTCAAAGACCTGGAGACCAAGTCCTATGAGGCATGATACTTACCCCTCCTCTCTTTAGCTCACTGTCATTGTTGTAATTATTTTTAATTGGGGGGCAAGCACAGCAGGAGCAAGCCTCCTCATCATTACTGTTCGCATTATTATAAGGGGGCCAAGCAGAAAAAGTGTGAGGCACCCTATTGTTTTAGTTGGAATTATTATTATTCTGCCATTTTTACAAAAATACCATAATTACTACTACTGTATTACAGCTACTACAGGTAGGTCACCTGGTTGATGACTGTATAGAATTTTTGCAGATGTTTTAAAAATCATCTAAAAGTAAGAGTTTATCATGGTGTTTGCAACTTTACACACATGTTCCTGTTATCATAAGGTAGGGTTATGGTAGGTAGAAAAATTAGCATATTAGTTAAAAGTTCTCATAACCTTTTGCTCTGATTTGCATGAAATTTGGTATGCATACTCTTTACACATCATGAAAGAAAGATCGCTACATGAAAAATATTGCAGATGCAAGCCAGTTATTTTTGATAGTAAATATGTAAGTGTTTCAATCTCTTCAATGTAATGATAATCTTTTCCAAATGCAATGCAGAAAGTGTGGGTCATACTCAAATGGTATTTGAGATTTGTACACAGTAATAAAATCATGGAAAATAAGGTACGGATACTAAGTCTGTGAGATGCTTAGATACTAAATAAGATACTTAAGTCTGTAGATACTTAAACTTGTAGATACTTATAGTTATGAACTCTTTAGATTCTTATTTCCTGCTTATTGGGGTGATTGCTCAGGTTTTGCCAAAGCAGTTGTTGCTTGCAGCTGTATCTCTTCTTCTTTTCCTTCTTCTTTTCTTTTTTCTTCTTCTCTTTCTTTTTCTTGTCCTCGTTCTTCTACTCTGCTTTCTTCTTCTTCTTCTGTTTCTTTTTCTTGTCCTCATTCTTCTTCACCTCCTCCTCCTCCTTCTCCTACTTTTTTATCCAAAATAGCTACTAACATTATGTACTTGTTTGGATAAATCCTGGAAATTATTTCCCTGGAAACAAGGAAGTAATTGTTACATTTTGGGGCTTAACTACGTTAGGCAATGAAGGTAAACACTCTACCAAGTGCCAGTCTAGTCACAGTAAATAATTTGCTTAAAAGGTACCTTTATCCAGGGCAACTCGTGAAGCTTACATTTTACCTGTTATCCATTTATGTAGCTGAATGTTTGCTGAATCAATCCAGCTTCAGTACTTTATTCAAGAGTGCAACAGGTATGCCCTTTGATCAAGTTCTGTTCCATAACTACTGTGCTACACTATTGCACACACAGAAGCAGCTAAATAAAGCACTGCTTACAATGTCCTGTGACTAGAGGTGCAGGGATTAGTTTAGTGTATTGGTGGACCAATGGGCCCTCTGTACCCCGTTAAGGTTTTTTGTGTGCCGACACTGAGACTAATTGAATCTGATAGGCCACCCAACAGGACAGTGCCACACATTGTAGCAGATGGCTCTGGGATTTGTAGTGTTTAAAGCCCAAAATAACCTGCAACCTCTGGGCAAATAGTCATCGTGCTCCCCACATAATGAATGGGTTTGGTGCTTTGGCCAGCTTCAGATGGAAAGCAGTTTTGGAAAGGCCCCTATTCAGCTTAGCCACTTTGCGCTTCTGTCTTAACCCTATATGCGAAAGGGTTTTTACTGTGAACGTGATGTTTTTCTTCAAAGTTAGCAAAAGCCCAAACTCGTAATTTGTTCAGAAACAGAAATAAACTCTGGAGAAAAAAATTGCAGTGATATTCCAATTTGACAGTTAGTTTTAAAAGAGGCTGTAATTAACACTCAGCGGGAGGGTGGATGTGTTTTTGTGAATCCATCTCCTTTTTGGATGTGGGGAAAACTGTTTTGCATGATGCAAACAGGACGTTGAAAGAGCCAGGGAGGAGATGTCCCACCCTTTCCTGCACAGGCCACTCAGAGTGGGAATGAGACTGAACAGTCAACCATTATATCACTAATCAAACGCTTGGATCAGTATTCAAATCCTTGCACAAATTCAGACTTGCTTTCGTTTTCAACAGTATTCATGGGTGAGAACCTAAGAAGGCTTGATTAAATGTAATGCCCTATTAATATTGTTTTTTCTACTCAAAGGTGTGAGTGACTGTAGATGATTATTGACACAATGACCTAGAGTTCCATACAGTGCTTGGAGGAAAAGGGGTGGGGGGTTGTTTTATTTGAATGCTCACAGAATATTTGGGCGCGATATGTTTGGAAATGTGTATCTGTCACTTAGAGAACCCCATCCCTTTTACAGACGCTCTTCATCAGAGCTGTGCGGGCCTACAACGGGGACAACTTCCGCACCTCCATCACCGATATGGAGCTGGCCCTCAACGACTTCTATAAGGTGTACGATGAGTGCCTGGCGGCCGCGGAGGGCGCTAGGGAGATCCAGGACTTTCAGGACTTCTATCCCTCCATTGCAGGTGGGTGAAACTTACATCATTACATGAGCTTATTTATGGGGATGTTAGACATGCTCATACAGGTATATTGCTAGTCTGGTTATATTAAAGGAATTCAGCTTAACATCCTTGCTCAACAGAAGAATTTTACTTGCCTATAACGCTCAGGTTTCAAGCTCAGCTCCTTGATGACAACACTACAGGGCATAGTAGTGCTGCCAGCAGATGGCGCTCAACCATTTCACCATTGTATGTGTCACCCATTGGGCAAAAATCTGGAATGAAATTTGTCTATGGTCGTTAAATCAAACAGGGTTTTCTTCCCTGAGATTTTACTAAATTAATGGTGATATGGTGGTTTGAATGTCCAAAATCCCTGGCCATGTAGATGTCACACCTTTGAACAAAGTATCGAATCTAAACAGCTTTAATATAATATCCAGCTGTATAAGTGGATAATATGTAGCAATATCATGACACAAACAACGGCAGTATAGCATAGTGGTAAGGACCAGGACCCCTAACCAAAATGTTGCCAGTTTGATTCTCCACTGGGGCACTGCCATTGCACCCTTGAGCCAGGTACTTAACCCAGAATTTCCCCAGTAAATATCCAGCTGTATAAATGGGTAACTTGTAAAAATTGTCACCTATGTAAGTCGCTCCGAGTGTCTTCTAAATGCTGATAATGCAATGTGATAGTGTAACATAAACTGGCTTGAATGAGGATGCCAGATCAGAAAATAAGCAATGCACGGCCTGTTGCCCTCTTCATACTCGGTGTCCCCTTTAATGTACTGCTGACTCCGAGGACACTTTTGGATCACACCAGTTTTCTCTTTTTCCTGTCCGTCTCTCTCTCTCAGACCATTACACAGAGGTGCTGGAGCGCAAGGTGAAGTGTGAGAGCGAGCTCACCCCTGTAGTGGGGGGTTTTGTCGTGGAGAAGTTTGTGGCGACCATGTACCACTACCTACAGTTTGCTTACTACAAACGTAAGTCAAGAACAGACTACTGTCATTTTCAAAGTTTTTCATGTATACAGTGAGTTGAGTATTGTACCCCTTGATCCCTAGCAATAATGCTGTCTAGGTTGCTAAATGGAATTTACCATGCAGCATGCTAACATCAACAGTGCGATTGCTAGCTTTATTTCCTGTTAACACTTGCTGTGCTAAGCAGCTGGGTTTTCCACGAAATTGACAAGTATAATGGGGATGCAGAGGCCAGCCTATGTGTGTGCTTTAACATGTGAAGATGCCTTGAATTCCCCTGAGGTTCCTGTGCAAAGCCAGCGGACAGTGAGAGCTGTCCCAGCTCGCCTGTCCTTTAGTGGAAGCACATGAGAGGAGCCAGCTGGTCACATGGTGTTAGAATTCCGAACAGGGGGAAAGGGCATTCTTCAGAGCGCGGGCTTGCTTGTAAGTCACGCGGGCCTTCTGGGCTTGCTCACAGTCTCTAAAGTTGGAGCGGAGGGCCTGAAATAAACTGAGAAAAGAACGCACATTTCTTCGCTGGCGTTTTGACATCCAAACTCTTGTCTACCCCCACGCATGTTCAAATAAATTCTCAGCCTCGGATAATCTCAGGAATCCGGTGTATAATTCGTTTAGACGTCTGAGGAGGTGTGCAGTGTGTCCCTGCGTGGCCCGCTCAGCCGCTGTTTGTTGTCGGTTTGCAGTGGACGACATTAAGAACGCCGTGCCCTGCGTGGCCAGCTACATGCTCTTTGACCCCAGCGACGAGGTCATGAAGAACAACGTGGCTTACTACCAGTACCACAAAGACAAGTGGGGGCTTACTGAGGAAGACTTCCTCCCCAGACCGGTGAGACTTTTTGTTTTCTTTTCTTGTCTATGTCTGATCCCTTTCTGTGTGAATGATACTTTTCTTGTGTTTATGTTTATCACTGTTTTATTGCAATTTTTTAATTTCAGTTGCTTTCTAAATAAATTATTATTGTTATCATTACTATTATTAGTAATAGTAATAGCAATAGTAGCAGCATCTTATAGGCTGTGCATTTGATTGCCATGTGGGCCCCTGTTGTTGTATGTAATGGTACTTAACCTGAGTAATGGGTATTAAGTAATGGTAATGATCCCTGCTAAGCAAATAAGTTACATAGCAATGATTTTTTTCCTGTTGCATTCTGGCATTCTGTTGACAGGAGGCGGTGAGGTACTTCAACCAGACCAAGTTGCAGCAGGAGATGGTTGAGTTTTCCAGACAGCATCTAAATGGCGATGAGGAGGTGAGTGGCCCTCACAGCGCGCCCTTGTGGTTCGGGGCAGAGTTGCACCAGGAGCCAATGTAAGAGTGCACTGTAATTTCACATTGGTTTGTGTGTGTGTGATATCAGAGTTGGAGCTCTGTTTATATCCAGTGTCAACACTTTACTCTGATCAGTTACCGTGCTCACGCGGTAATGAGCGGATAATTTTCCAGAAGAAATAAAGTAACAAAACATTGATTAAAAGAAAAATTATTTAAAACAAACGTGAAAATTTTCATTAAAAACGGAAATAAATCATGTTCATACTAATGATTTTTTTGTGTGTGGTCTTTTGGAATCAATGTAATTTCAGCCTCAAACACAGCTGTGTTTAGCTCCACCAAAGGTCCAGAGCTCCACCTCCATATGCACTGCATTGTGCCTATTATGAATACATACATCGGAGACAGAGTGAAAGGTTTGCATAGAACTGAATTGGAGAGACATTCATGCAACATCCAATGTGTGACCCTGAATTAATTCAAAGGGTGCGTTACTGCAGTTCACCACTGGATGGCAGAATGCTCCTGTGATATTTTCCAAGTATTCAAGACAGTTTCCCCTCGGCTTTGCTTCTGCTTGCTTTGGCAAAATGTTCAGTTTGTTCTTGGAGTGTACTTTTTTCTGTAGTGGCCGTTGGCTGGTTTCTGTCATTGTGGTAAATGTCCCTAACCTTGTCTAATATTTTTACACTCAAAAAGGGCACACATAAGGAAAACTATAAAAGGCAGTGACAAAAATTAGGATGTCTGTGCACTTCCATCACACAAGCAGTTTTAGGCCAGTTAGTGTTAAACCAGCTGTCTGTAGTGCATGCAGAGTACAGCTGTTACCAAATAAGAAACACAATAAGTGGTAACACAGAAGAATGGAGAATTTATCACACAGGCACCAAAGAGTCATGGGATAGGAGTATTGCAGAACTGAATTTTCAGTGATAGAAAAAAATTAAGTTGGAAATATTTGTTCTAATATGAGCCAGAGTTCTTTTTTGTTATTATAAATGCTTTCCTAAAACACCTATCCTATGACTACTGATGACTGACTACTGATTACTGGGTTACCAATGAAAGCTCAAAACCACATATTTTCTATAAAATATTTTCTATAAACATGTTTTCCTACAGGACCACCAATAAGAATCCATCTTTTTGACAGATGTGTGTACATGCATGTGCAAAACCACACTTAATCACTGCCTGTTCCCATGACAATGCCATGTAATCTTGTTAACTTAATTTTAGCCAACAAAGATAGATTTTCATCAAATGGGAGCACAGTTTTGATAATACCTCAGGCTAATTTACAACTAAAGACATGCACAAACATAGGTAGCCACACCCTAGTGCAATGAATCTCCAAAAGGCATGCTACATAATGAAACCAGAGCAAATGATCTGTACTTTTTGGTTGCAATTATCCCAAAGAACCCTGGTATACAAGCACTAAAAATGCCAGTCTTTGCTATGAAAAAGGGATGCGGTTGATTTTCTCTTTCAAAAATCAGTGCTGTGACTTTCACTGGTGCCACTGTGGTAAGCCAAATAATCAAAACTCAAAGTCATAAGTGGCTCTGCTCGTTCCAGATGCAGATTTAATTGACATTAAAAAACATAAAAAAAACAGGCTTACCGATTCAATAGTAATTGGTTATAAATTGCTGAAATATTCGGCTCCACTTATCATTAAGGGAAGTGCACACGATTAAAAATAAAGGCGGGGAACGCCGGGGCGTGGACGTCCGCGTGCGCAGCTCTGACTTCCCACAGAACGCGAGAGAGCGAGCGAGGGCGGGCGAGGAGCGAGCGGGAGGCGCCCGGTGCGATCACCAGGAAACTATGCGCCCGGCTGCGGGTGGAGACGCACGGTGTGCCAGGCCCGCATTCCAGCGTCGCCGCGCAAAGGAGGGGCACGCTGCCTCCGCCGTGCTAATTACAGCCCCGAGCGCCAGGCCCGCTCCGACCTGCCTGGCACAGCTGCAGGCGGACGCTCGCGGTGTCCTTACGTTTTCTGTGCTCCCTAATTTTTAAAATTTGGTACGCCATCCAAACCATGGTTTGCCTGTCGTGTTTTCTTGTATATAAGCAATGTACGGCTTAACGGTGCTTTTGAGATATATGTACCACATGCTACTGTATGGAATACTGCAGTAGTTTACGTCCCAGTATACTGGGATGATGCAGTCAAATGGACTGGACAGTCTCATGGATTGCCTGATTGAAATGGTCAGATGTACATGTGTATGCTTGTGTAGTTTAACATGTGTGTGGTGCTGGACATGCCAATTCTGTGATTGCAAAAGCATTAATGGTTTGAACAGTGTCTTGTGGGCCTGAGTAGCTCAGTGGTTAAGGTACTCGCCTCGAGCACAAGCTGAGTTCTGTGGAGAGGTTGTCACAGTGAGTCTATATTTCCCCCCCTGGTGATTTCACAGTAGGGTTGCATAATGGGCATAGAAGCATAAAAAAGTGTCTAATGTCAAATGTACTGTACAAATAATTTTATTTTTTTAAAATCATTTTTATTGAAGTCACCTCAAGACAAGCAATGTCTCTTTGTGGTGAAACATGTTTTTGTTCAGCTGAGTTCAGCACTATTGTATCATTGAACATAATAACCTACAGCATATACAAGGGATGAGACTGAATATTCAGTGATTTACACATTTGACCATGAACTCACTAATCATTTCTTTCGGTCAGTACTCAAATTCATATGCCTGCTATATAAAATGTACAGGTCCGAGGAAACATGGGTCATCCTTTTCAAGTCGAGGATTCTGAGGAGTCCCTCTCTGGTTATTATCTTGGTCCAATCACCGGAAACTCCCAATATTGTGTGTGACCTCCTCCGAACCGCATTGGCCGTGTTTTGTGCCCTGAAAGTTGGCTCGCCTTTAAGCCTAATGTTAATTTCAGTGTGTACATTTTTTTCTGATGGCAACATGAGCATGAATCAAGAATGAGTAAAAGCGCTTTGATTTCCTGTGATAAACCCTGAATGAGCATTGATTACCTTCTCTGAGAAGCGGAAGTTTCAACAAGCTGTGTGTGCAGATCCCTCTGATAGCCTCGCTCCTCTGTAAATCACTGCAAACATAAGCCCTCGCACTTCTCCCATCCATTTTGGGAAATGGCCCGTGACGTTTGTTCAATGGCGGAGCGAAGGTTTGAAAACAGCAGTGAGGCCAGGGTCCCGTGGAATTCATATTTGGTGGAGACGTGATGACAGAACGGTGTCTGCATTCCTACTCTGGTTCGTTGATGGTGGGTCTAAAAATGGCCATCAGTCTCAACAGGAGTAACTTCCGCTGGGACTGGGCTATGTAATCTCCCTGGCAGAATGGGGCAAATGTGAAAGGAGGCACTGCTTTGTCCTGTGGTGGTATATTAATGGGTTTTCTGATGTAATAGGCCCAGATCTGGATGGTGGTTTTTGTACATACAGCACAAATATCGCTCTCCCATCTAGTCTGAAGTCCAATTTCAGATCTGTGTATTAATTTGTGTAATGTAAAATATCATTTTCATGCCAATCCAGTCTTCACATATGATATTATATGATATTGAAACCAGGAAACAGCAGATGTAAAAGAGAAGTAGATTTAGGAGCACACTAAATACTTTCCATAACTTATTTCCAGATTTCTGAATGATTATTGATTAGCTTGCTAACTTGCCTAAACTTTTAATCCCGGCAGGATACATATGTGATCATTGGTGATTGATGGTCTTGAGAGTTAAATTAGCAGGATGATGGTGACCTTATTAAAAATAGGCTTAATAAAATAAGGTTATGTTTCTTCCTCACTGACTATCTTAACATCATTTGTCTGAAATGAAATATGAAATCTGTCTTAAAACTAAATTGTCTGAAACAGAATCTCCCTTCACAATCTTCAAAGTTGGCTTGTTTCATGGGAATTTTACACAGCAATAAATGTCATTGTACATTTGTTCTTGAAATTTCAGTGAAAAGTTGTAGAAAAAATCATTTTATTTCAATGAGAACACCAGTGTGTGCAGCACCTGTATGTAATTCTTATGCTTTTTCCATTCCAGGCAGAGGTGGTGGAGTTCCTCGATGAGCTGCTGGAAACAGAGGAAGAATGATCAAATTTGAAGGTCCCAAAAAGGACTTCATAGCCAAGAAGAAACAAACAAAAGGAATTCAATAAAACAGACATTAGCTCAGACCCTTTAAGACTTAAAATATGCAGCTGTGAGATGTCTCCTGCTTGTGTGATGTATTTATTTGGAGGAATGAGGTTGTGTTTTTTATTATATTTTTATACAACTCCATAAATCTTGAATGGTCCTCCATTTTGGATCAACTTCAGTCAGTCCTCCTTTTTGCACTGGATCCTATGATTATCATCATCATCACCCTCTGTGTGCCTGTCCTCCTCTTCCTCTCTGTCTCTCTCTGAAACTCCATTACAATGTAGTATTTGCTCACAAACTTAAGAGAATTCCCCTGTGAGACCCAGGTGTAACGTTATCTTAAGCACTGGCCCAATCCATTAGTAAGGCAAATGAACTGTGTTACATCATCCCCTCCTCCCTCAGTTTTTCTAGTTTCCTCCTTCCTCCCCTCCTCCTACAGTTTGAGCCTGCATCAGTGCACACCTGTGAGTTCAGATTACCCATAAGTCATTGCAAACTTCCTGCACTGTATGCCATAAATGGTGAAAAGGTTTTGCTTGGAATGGGGAAGATGATGTAATTGGAAGTGATGTAACTAGGGAATTAGGTTTTTATTCTGATGTAAATAAATTTTGTCTATTAAAGCCAAATACACCTGGAATGTTGTCTTTTTAGTCTGGGGGACCTGACCTGACACTGCTGTCCTAGATGCCACTTGGACCAGAAAACCCAAATTCACATGTAATGACATTGTAATTTCTACCTACTGTTGTGACTGAAGTAATAGTGGTAAAATTATACAGTGTAGTGAAGTTTGCTGTTCATAATGACAAGAAATGCCACAGTAACTTTTTTCTGTTGATACAACTTTGAATATTTTTGAGAGTGGTTTTGCTCAATGTGCTATAAAAGTAAGTCTCTTGTTAGTTGATAAACAAAGTGGGAAAATAGAGAAGAAATTAGCACAGCAAGTGCCTGTTCAGGAGATCAGAGCTTGAATGAATGAAGAATTACACTTGCACTTGCAATATATTATTGATCTGTGCTGAGAAAGAAAAAAACTCTTTTTTTATTTCAACAATGACTGAGTATGACAAGAGTATGCCAAACATTATTAACACAATGTTAACTTTGGAGTGGTAGTTTCTCAATGATACCTAAAGGGATGAGACTGTCTTTAGTCTTGGGATGCCATATTGGAAATTCCCCCTCTCAAAGCCGGCATTGATAGGGCGCTGCTGATATCATTGGTGTCCACTCATCTAATGACGCTGGTGTTATATCTCTTGAAGTGCTGACTCAGGTGTAGAACACAAGTGGGAACATATTCCTCTTCCTGTGTTTCTTGTTTTGAAATGTCTCTCCAGTGTAGGCATTATTGTGTTTTGAGACCTTATAAAGATGATGCTAGGCTTACACACTTAAGAGACTTAACCTCACTCTCTTGGTGAATTTACTGGGAAAATATGAAACAGAAGAAGCTTGGCAATGGAAGTCCAAAACACAATATCTACAACTTTTGTTTTGGTTGCAAAGCTACATTGATAATTCCCCTTTACACCCTGCATTGTATTCATTATTCTATAGTTGATGAGTTTTGTCTGGAGCTGATCCTTAGAATGCCCTCTGACAGGAATAATAATCACAAATAGAGATGTTGTACTGGCTTTGGCTTTAAATTACACAGGTATTTCCCCTTCAGCTTTCGGGCAAAGTGCAGAGAGCTATAATCTCTGAAAATTCACTTCACTGATGAGCCTCTGAACTTTGACACCACAACCTGTAATTCTTGGAAGTGTAGTAACTGACAGTGACCACCATGGGGCGTTATTTTTGAAGGTAAAAATCCTTTTAAGCTGCCAATGCATAAAAGCACACATAAAGGCTGAAGGAATTGTCTATTTTGCTGGTCGAGGGTTACGGGGTAGAGGGCGTGTAATAAACAGTGTGATTTGTAACTTTGGCATACAATGAAAAGATTTTGAAGCCTGCCACTTAAAGATAGCAGGTTTAGGCAGTTAAGTCTTCCCTTGAAGTGCCTGTGTCCTCTCATTAAAACCAGATGAGCTGAGCACCCTGGCCCAGATAATAAGCCTTGCAGTACCAAGATACCATTTCTATTCAAATCAGCCAATAAATAAATGAAGTAAACCTAAAAACAGCTCCATTCCACAGATTTGTACACAGTAAAAATAGAGTTATGGGGCAACAGAGAAACAACAAGGTACTATGCTGCAGTAATGCCATTCTGGGATATTGGTTAGAGTTCCAGAAGAAGATGCAAATAAAGTTCTAATTTTACACATAATAGAAGTTGCCTGTTTTTTTGATAGAGCTGTAATTTGTGCTGATGGCAATTATCACCATTTGATTTTGAAATGCAGTCTGGCTAAGGTGTTGTTTCAGTCTCCCTTAGGAAGACAGATTCAAACTTTTTTTTTTTAATTGAAGGTTTTAGGTTTGTTAAATTATTGTAGCTGTCGTGCAAGGGAAACCTACACAGGATCCAGACTGGCTGAGCACATAAAAAGGGCACAGTAAAGACTTCATGGAGAGAACCCTCTAACAGAGCGAAATGGCGTTGATTCATTTGATGAAACTCGATCCTCTGGGCTGGTGGAGGGGAGTGAGGGCCAGAGAAAACATTTACCCGTTTAATAATGTTTGAACATCGAGCCTCAATGCAGTTTGTCGCGGAGCAATGAGAAATACCCAAAACCGATCCCTCAGAGCGGCTGTCTGGGGCCTTGGGTCAGTGCCACCCAGCACAGCACTGTGTCTTTCCAGTTGGGGTGGGCTTATTCACCATATACCCCCCCCCCATCAGTGCCTCACAGGGGCGGAGACTGGCAGACCTAGGTCAGAGACATCAGAGCACAGGCCGAGATCAGAGGTCGGGGGGTTTCAGTGTAAATTCCCATTGTCAGCAATGTGGGTCAAGGGTCACTCCAGGAATTCTGAGAGAAGGGTGCTATGACTGAGATGACGATACGTCAGGTAGGGCCACGTCCCACAGGGGAAGAAAAAGGGGATTCCAGAATGACCTGAAATGAAGAATCCTCAAGCCCTGGACGTTTCTGAGAAATGCCAGTCTTTCAAAGGAGAATCTGTCTTTTCTATTTCTGTAACTTACTGTGTGGCGCTGCAAATACTTTTAAGTTCTAAGACATGTTTGCATACTGTTATGTAAGAGCACCATGCATTTAGGTTTCAAAAACTGAATTATGAATTGATGGCCATCAGTTCAGGGCAAGCATTGTGCAGATTCACCGATCTTTATATTATCTGGATGGATTGACTGGAAACTGTACAACTAGGAAAATATATGCATTATTCCAATAAATAAATCTGCACACAACAGTCTTCCATTAAATATTGTGTCTGTGCTAGTGAAACTTCAGGCTTGCTAGTGTTTACTTCAATCATGTCAGACCAGTCTTATCATAGCACCTTCAGGTTGAAGGTTGGGTTCTCCCTTATAAAAACACAAATGGACAAATTCAGCTAATCATTCCAAATCCAAGCAGTGCCCAGTCTGCCCAAATTAGTGACTTTCGCAGACTTTTTGAGAGGAGAGCCTGAAAGGCTCTTAGTGTTTATATATGCTGCTAGATAAGATCTGTTGTATCTACCACAAAACCCACAATAAACACTTAACGTAGATTAATGAGCAGATTTTCTTCTCATCCAATCATACTTTCCACAACACCATATGAGTCAATTTATGTAAAATATTTAATTATTCAGACTCATAAAACACATTTGCATAGAAAACTATAATCTGAGTGTTTCTTCTTTTGTTTTTGTCAAAGGGGCATGGCACACCTTTGAGTCCTTTCTGCCCGGTCCTTTCTCTCTTTTGGTGCTATGCAGACAAGGAGCACATGTTTTAGCTCAACATACACAGGGAACGTCTTGCACGGCATCCATATCAGTTCACATATATCATGAGATTACGCTGACCATAGTTTTACACAAATATTTTGATTTGATGAAACAGGCACCACCACACAGAGAGTAATTAGACATAAGGAAAACATAACCCTACGGTTAGAGAAGATTGTTTAATTTATGTAGTACTGTAGCAAGCAATTTACCACTTGTCTGTCACTGGAGTATGAGGTGATCAGCAGTGCCATTGACATAGTAACAGAGTACAGTAACAAACATTTTCTTGCAGTGGACTAAACCAGCACAGTCAAACCACAGCCCCCCCCCCCCCCTCCATCTCCCCTTACCCCCTTACCTTCATTCTCTCTCATTAGCAGATGTACACTACATGCAGCAAAGAGGAGTAAATTAATTTAGTTTTTAATATGGTCCATTTGCCACAGCAATGGATCTGGGCCCACACACTCATCAAAAAGTGACTCACCTCCATTAACAACACTTCAGCTAAGCTCGATGACTCAGCAGAAACCAGAGGCTCCTTTTGAGAAAAGCTGCTTGCTTCTGGATATGAAATCGTAGGGAGAACGTAGATGTGTCTGTGGCCCTGAAGTAAGCTTTAAAATAACTCTATGGACTTGAAAGCAATCTGTGTATAAGGCAGTGAGATATTTTCATTCTCCTTATGTGTTTCATCAATTTCAGTTTTAATAAAACAGCTAGTTTTCAGGCAGGTCTCTTATTTACAGTAAAACATTTATTATTTTTTTTAACAAAAGGTGCTCTCCTCTTTTCTATGGTTAGGCTTTTGTAGATGATCCCTCTTTGAAATGTGCATTCTGCCTAAAGCGCACAAGACGACATGAGACCGGAAGGTTCACATAAACAGGCCCTCACAACATACATTCTTCAAGCTAAAAAACACTGTAGACTATTTCTGCAGACTTTTGACTCCTTGTTGGCTAACAAGGTTGTAAGAACAAGACAAATACACTTTTATGAATCTATGCAAAGCCACTCATTAGTAGTTTTTAAATATTCATACAATGTTTTTGATATAGTCAACTGTAAGACTCTTTTTTAGCTTTTTGAAATGTTCAGTGTGTTCAGATAAAGAAAGACATATTCTGGCCTGTTGAATCAGCCAACAGGACACATGGCACTTTGAGGGACTCACTTTGGGGTCTATTCAACCTAACTGCAAAGAGGCAACTCACACTTACACCTAAATTTCGTGTTACACTTGCCATAAGTTAGTGTCTATTACAAACTGAAAAAATGGGTGTAATTCCTTCATTCCTTCAGAACTGAGGAATTTTGGCATTTTTCTTTGTGGCTAGATTGAATAGACCCTTTTGGCATCAGAAATCTCAATCAAAATGCCCACTTGGGATGACGTTCAAGTTACAGTGTGATCTCTCCTATTTGTAAAGAAATGAATATATTTTTCGCTTCATAATCTCTTCATTCCCATTCACTTCCTCTCTGTGTAAGTACCTGGGAGTCCGTGCTTAGCGCGGGTTCAGTTCAGCCTGGTATCGCTTGTGCACTTGTTTGAAACACTGTCTTCTGTGCGGTCCACAGACCTCAGTAGAAATGTTCAAACGCCTTTTCCCATGTCTCACCCACGTGTGACCACCAGTCATCCACACATAGGCGAGAATATCCCTTCTGCCCTGGCTCCGACTTCCAGCTGAGTCGGCATTTAGTATATCACCTTTAATTCATCACTCTGGCAGGCTCTGTCAACATCTCCGCCAAACAAAAACAATTTCATTTGAACAACATAGATAAAAAAATGAATCTGCTCTCTCACTGCCTGAATATATGCATTACTCTCACATATTCTTACTGCCTGTGAAAGCTACAGTGGAGAGGGGTCAGGATTATTGCAGGCGAAAGTCATTACAGGTCGGTTTTTCATGAAATGTGCTCTCACACACTGAATAATCAGCTTTGTCTCAGACAAGCGGGACATGTGCATCTCAGAACTCTATTCTGGTTAAATAAACTGCTGGTAACTGATTTTCAAGGGTTTATGGAGCCCTGTCTGAGGAAAATACATTTATACAAGAATACATTTTCATGCTGTACAATCAAAATGAGTTACCAATGTCTGTGCCCTCCACAGTAAGTATTGTGCTTGTACAGAAAGACTACCCTGCTTGGATTCTGTTTCACAGTAGCATTGATTATCAGTCGTAGTGCTAGACCTGTGATTGAAACTGAATTTGTTTTGTGTGTGGTTGGGCTTAGAAACATCAGCAACAAAATTTTGTGTCAACAAAGCATCAAAGTAGCACACAACGACATAAAAAAGAACAACAAAAAAGAACCATCACGAGAAAACAGCAACACAAATTCATTTAGTCTCACAAATGAAAGAAAAGACAAAACAAATTCTCTATACCACAAAGTCCCCCATCCCTAGAGAAAAGAGTCAAACGCTTGGTTTCCTCTAGGGCTGATCTCCCTTTGGCGTTCGCCCCCAACCTTGCTCACCACGCCTCAAAAAACGAACAAACAAACTAACTAACCAACACGCGTGGTGTTAGGCGTCTCCAAAAAGTCACAGCGGAAGCGGTTAAACCTTCTGCTGCATCTCAATCTGCTGGGGATGTCTGCTCTGGCCCTTGCCGTTCATCTTGTAGACGGAGCTTTTCTGCTGCCTCTTCTTGTAGCACCAGACAGCCACCGCGGCGGCCGTCACCAAGGCACAGATGGCCACGATGATGATGGCGATCAGGGGTCCCCTGCCCGTCCCCGAGGGGCACGCGTCCCCCACACAGGGCTCCTCCGTGGGCAGGAGCTTGGCCCCGGTCCCCTCGTGAGTCAGGTTGCTCTCCGTGCGCTCGTCGTACAGGCCGGGAACTCCCGCGAACTCGTCCGGCAAACCAGTGGCGCTCTCCTGGGGCTCCTGGTAGGGGGCGGTGACTTCCTCCTGCTCTGTGGGGCCCGGCAGGTGGTCAATGAAGGGGTAGAGGCTCTCCGTGGTGGCCCAGAAGGCTGTGGGGGCAACCGTGGCCCCGCGATCCCGGATGCCAGAGTCAGGCAAGGCGGCAGCCACGGGGGTGGTGTCAGCCTCTTCCACCACAGAGGGCGTGGTGGTTATCTCCAAGCCTGCATCCTCCACACTGCTGCTTACGTTCTCCGGGGCGGAGGTGGGTGTCAGGACCATGGGTACGTGTTTGATGCCGTAATCCACAGGCCGGGTAGGGGACGCCACAATCTGTGTGAAGTCGGTGGAAGGAGTTGAGGGAGAATCGCCGGGCTGGCCAATCTCTACGTGGTTGGGGCTGTCCGTCGCTTGCCGAATATCCTCCTCTTCCTCTCCTTCTTCCTCCCCCTCTGCCTCTGTGGAGCCGCCCCCAACCTTCTCACTGTCTTCCCCGTCCATCTCGGCCTCCTGGGTGATGGGGTACCCGTCCAGCCAGGACTCGTCACTGCTGGCCACCGACTCTCCAGCTGCCTCCCTGGTGTCGTTCTGCGGCTCCTTGGAGGGGACACCCACAGGGAGGTCGTGTGGTTGCTGTAGGGCGGTGGTGCCCTCAGTGTCGACGACTGACGTCTTCACCCCGGTGTGGTCGCCGCCCCTGGCAGGGGTGACTGGCTCCCTCGTGTCTTCCGCTCCCCACGTCTGTGAGGGGAACCAGAAAAGGTGCTTCTGGCTCAGCAGGGACACTGGGGCGTCCGTGACGGTGGTGGGCTGTTGGCTTACTCTGTCTGTAGAGTCCTCCACCTCCTCCACCTGTCCCTCCGTCACCTCCCTGCTCACTCCCACTCTTTCCTCCTCCTGCTGCTCCTCCTCAGTCACAGGCACCTCCTCCCCAGGCTGGTAGCCTGGCTCCTGCTCAGCGCCCTCCTGGTCAACGCCTTCATGGAGTACGCCGTCCTGCTCGATGCCCTCATGACTCACACTGTACTGCTCCATGTCCTCCTGGGCCAGGCCCTCCTGCTCCCTGCCTTCATAGTCGATGCCATCGTGGGCCACACCCTCCTGTTCCATGCCCTCATAGTCCACATGAACCACGCCCACATGGGTCACATCCTCATGCTCCACACCCTCATGGTCAACACCATCGTGCTCGCCGCCTTCCGCGCCCTCAAGCGTTCTGTCGCCGAGATGGACCTCCTCGTGGTCTTCCTCATGCTCCTCCTCCGCATCCGCGAAGGACACGTGCGTCTCGTCAGGAAACTTGTCCTCGTAATCGATGTGGGCCTCCTTCTCGTCTGCGAAGAACAAAAGCGTCTGTTGTTAAATAGAGGTTATAATGATTAAATTCGTTTAAAATGTTCACTGCAGAGAAATCAGCAACACTACATTCAAAACAACCAAAGAAATGTTTGTTAACATTCGCTGAAATATTGAAAGAAACATTAGGAACATGTATTATACAATTATCAAATTACATATTTTTTCAGAAATCAAGAGAAGACAAACAAAACAGTCAGAAGGCTACTACACCTTTCAGTGTTAACCATACGGGAAATGGCTTCCATTCTGGTGGCCCTAATGCCATTGTAGTTGTATTTGTATTCACACACACACACACACACTACCATGTACCTACACAGTAATTACTGTGTAAATACACGTTATGGTAGTTACACAAGTGTAATTACACAGCCCACAAACTGTGTTATCGTGTGCATGTGTCACAGACACAGTGGTCAATGTGTGTGGCTTACGGGAAAAGAACAGGAGATGGAAAAAAGGGCTGCTGGCGAGTGACACCCACTGTAATGTACACACTCTGCAGCAACACATCCGGCTGAGGCGTTCGTTCTCACGGGAGCTGTTTTTCAACTGTGCCTATTAGCAGATTCCTCCGTTGTAGCAGACACTGCTCCAACTGAACTAACTCTCTGCTGTTGCTGCCCTTGGCTGTCCGTTACTGCCCTGGTTACCATGTGCTTGTCCATCCCTCTCTGGACTCCGGTGTGCTTCAGATTAAATTTGGAGAAATCGCTTTTTCCATGGAAGAGTAAGAGTAATGGCCACCGCAACTCCAGGGTTTCTTTTTTAACTCTGAGGTTGTGCAAAAATGTCGGTCGAGTCTCCATTTCAGAGAGTGAGCTCAGGACACACACATGAATGCGTACCAGTACCAAGATTTGTCCTGCACTCCTTCTGTGATGACCTGGATTTGTCAAAATACCCTTGATATTATACAGATAAAGCACTGGTAAGGCACCATGCTTCAATACCTTACAATATAATAAGGTACCTTACAATAATAGTTTAGTATTTACAGATATAATGAACAACTAGTTAATGATAAATAAGTATTCATTACATAATTACCTTAGCAGAGGGCTGGTCCAAGGTTAGTTAACTGTCTCACATTTTACATATCATCATTAACACAGCTGAATATTTGCTACAAGAATTCAGGTTAAGTGCCTTTCTCAAGGATATAATGGCAATGCCCCAGCTGGGGATCAAAACCTGCAATCCACACAGGCTCAGGTCATTGACCTCAAAACACCTTATTACTGGTTGGGTGGCTGGTTGTTAATATAACACTGTTTGGTCCTTACTTTAAATATCTTTATAAATGTGTAGTTATTCATGCATCTAATTTAAAGTTAGTCCTTTGTGTTTATCCAGTAAGAGTCTGATAAAATGCACTACACTCCCTTGAGATGTGCGCGTGCAATGTTAAGACCCATAGCAGAGCAGAAGTCTGAGACAGATAACAGCAGCTATGACAGAGACAGAGGGGTTTGGCCATTGATCACCGGAATCACAAGCCAGGGCCTTGTCAGGCTGTTCCGGGATCAGCAGTGGTGGGGGGGTCTGCTCCTTTCCCGGTCAGACTCAAAGCAAGGTGCACCGGCTGTTTTCCCGCCGAGACCCTCTGAAGTCCTGCGCGGCGTTTACACACGCAGGCTGAGCCCGGGGGCCGGTATTTGGCACGGAGGTGTCATGGCAGCCGCTTGTAGCCGCAGCATTTAAAGCGTTGGGTCTCTGCGGCTTTTCTCAGAGGGCTTGACTATGTTTCCGCTGGGCACTGGAGGGGAGCGCTCCTCTGGAGTAGTCATTAGAGAACTGGGCTCGCAAATTGAGAGGCTGAGGGTTGTAATTCAGGGTGGGACACTGCTGCCTCAGTCTTGAAAATGTTCAGCTGTGTAAACATATAACGTGTAAAACATACGTAAATCATCCCCAAAATTAGGACATCTACTGATCAAAAAAACGACACGTTTTTTGCACCAGTAATGTTCTGTCTCTCTCTGACTTACGGCTTGAGTAGCTAGTGGTGGTGATGGGGTGTCAGTTGCAGTAATAAGTCCCCCACCTAATCAAATGGTAACACTAATAATTCAATAATTCAAGCATCAGCTGACTGTCACAGTTGATATGCTACAGGATAACATGCACCTGCACGAGTAAAGCAGAGACCATGGCTGGGTGGAAACAGAGATGGAGGAACAGAAATTAATTGTGGCATTTCTTGCGATGTGCTGGCCTTTTCATTCCACTTTCCCACTTTCTCATTAGACAGCTTTATTATATGTGATTCTACAGTACACTACTGCATAATTGTGTTACTGTACCAAATGTGAATTCTGTGTGTTGCCTACCCATTATGGAAGTGGACATTTCAATGATGTTTTCCTTGACATCAATAAATTGCTTCATTTTCAAAGCTAATGGTTTTGAATTCATTTTACCAGTATCACTCTGTATAAATAATTTGGTGTAGCGGCCATTTTGCATTGTTTTGGATAAAATATATCTGCATATCAAAAGCTATATCTGGTTTTTGACTTCCCTCATCAAGAATGACTCCCAATAGTACAATAAGCATTGCAAGACTAGTCTGAACAACATTTGCATATAAAAACAAAGGCCTTACATTTTTTTAGAATGTCCCGGCAATAGAGAACTTTAGCACGTCTAGGACAGCAAGGAATACAAATGCAAGTCTTTTCAAGTCTGATCTATTTTTACGTCACGTGATGGGCAGGTGAGCTTTATCAGCAAAGCTAACTGGACACCTGTAGTCTCGTTTGATAGCCATAGCCAATAGAAGAGGGCCATGAGTGGCAAGGTTTATATAACATAATAGGTGTTCCCACAGGTGGGGTTTCTCGGTTTGACACGGGCGCCTTAAACCACTAAAGTGACAACGCTCGGACTCCTGTGTGAGAAGTCCTTCTTTCTTCACGTCTGAATGGAAACCTTTATTCGCCAACCCTTTTGAGTTTTGAGTTTCTTGTTCCTCTCAGCTCCAGGGGTTGGACGTTTTCACCCGGCAAGCCGGAGAGGCAGCGGCACGAGATGGGCGCACAGGCCTCGGGCAGAACACAGCTGCCTTTCACCGGCAGGGAAAGGACAGGAAACAGAATGCTGGCTGGAGCGGTTTTCCTGGCTGGCGCGAAACCCTACACAAGCGTGCTCGCCTCACGGCCGTGACCTAATCCCTGCGTACATTGCACTGCATCGACGTGCAAATCTCTTCTCTGCTCTATTTGGTGGATCAGCGACTAAATACAAAGAGTACAGTGAACGGAACATTCTGGATTTTTGTTTCCCCCTGGGAGTGAGGCTACTCATTCTCAGTGCAGTCATGTTATACAGAAACCAGCAAGTATCAAATCTGAAATACCCTTCCTGAATGCACTTACAGGTAAGTTTAAATGAGTACACCCCATTAACTTTCTGTAATTCTTGATTTTTGTCCCCCACAAAAATATGAGTGGCTTTGAGAAAATTCACACGTCTCCCGTATCATTACACTGTTGTCATTTAGCAGAAGCAAAACAACTTACATAGGTTACATTTTTTACATGTTACGCATTTATATAGCTGGATATTCACTGAGGCAATTCTGGGTTAAGTACTTTGCCCAAGGGTACAGCAGCAGTGCTCCAGTGGGGAACTGAACAAGCAACCTTTTGGTTACAAGCCCTGCTCTTTACCGCTGTGCTACACTGCCTATGAATTCATTGATGTCATACTTCTCATAGTCATTGCATGCAGTTTTATTGGAATGGGAAAATAAATTCCCCCAATAAATCTCTCATCCTGATGGGGGTTTCAGTTAAGACTGTGCTCAAGCTCAAGTTAAAAACCAAGTAACAGTCACTGAACCACGGCATCCGTGATGTTTGGAAATTCTGCGGCAACATTCTCTGTAGTGAAGATTCCATAAACACAGCCAATCTTGTAGCGGACTCAACACCTTGGACATGTGCAAAAGTTTAAATCAACAGTTTGAGATCCTGTAACTCTGATCCTGGACCACTAATCGCCCCCATCATTTCAACATGCAGATATTTGTGTTTGGATCGGTGCATGGTTAGTCTCTGAGGTTGTATTTACTAAAACAAAAATGCCATGCACATAGAGACCAATGTGCTTGTAAAATCTATTGATTCAAAATGCCAGCTTCTATATATTTCAGTCACAAAATAATTTTTTATTTAAAAATCAACTATTGTTAAACTGACAGCATTTGCAGTGTTAATCTAATGTTTTCATAAGTTCAATAAAAATTTGGTACAACTAACCAAACTTCCATGGATATTACTTTCGCTGCCCAGATAAAGACAGTTGCTTGGATACTGTGTGCAGTTCAAGGCAGAGGTTTTCCCTTTACAAAAGTAGACTTCATAGGACATCCACACATATCTGTGTAACAAATCAGGCTTTACAAGTCTTTTCAAGGTGTCATCCCCCTCATATTCAAAGACTATGAACCATATAGTATTTTACATTGCAAGGTCCAGCAGACCATCAATAAAGCAACATACAAATTACATTATTTAAATAAGATTGAAAAGCCCAAAAAGGTCAAGTAATTTAGCTGTTTAAAACATGCTTTACTTATCTATCCCAGAAATATCAACCATCATATCTTTTCATCAAGAACAGTTCATTCATATCCATTTAACCTTTCTGAAGTCTCCTTCAAATAAAAGTTAAAACAATACATAAACCATACATAAAACACTGGAAAAACTTGCCATCTTGCCATTTGTGTGAGATGCTGTTATATCCACACAGGTACATTGTGTTAATATACATTCATAAAATGTATACAATTTATACATAGCTCACACACTTTACTCAGGAACAGTCAAACAATGTGAATTCTTCCTCTCCTTCATCCTTATAATTTATGAGCACCAACAGAAGCAATGTAGTCTCACAGCTTACAGATTTTGACATTCACAGCTTACTGATTTTACTGATGCAGGCCAGCACCAGTAATCTGTCTGGTCAACAAGGACAACAAAAATAATGAAAAACTAACTCAGCCAGCTCAGCTCCAGCTATATGGTGGAAAAGGTATATAATGAACCAGCCAGACTCCAGCTCTGCAGTGGAAAATGGGTAATATGAGCCAGCCTGGGTCTAGCTGTACAGTGGAAATGGGGTAAAATGAGCCAGCTCGGTTCCAGCTCTACCGTGGAAATGGGTCTTTTCCTCCTGTCTCTCTTAACAGTATCCCAGACTGCAGGCCTCAGAGGAGACGGGCACTGCTGCCAACAATAACTTCTCAGAGCCCTGACACATCTCTCTCAGCAAACACGCTAATGTTGACGAGGAAATCCTGAGGTGCCTGGCGGCCGGCACAATCTCCTCTCCCAGAGGTGGTTCTCTGGCATCCTATTGGTGTTACATCCTCCTCTTCCTCACACTATCTCCCAGCAGTAATTACTGTTGTTAATGAAGAACGGATGTGATGTTTCTGGTTGGCCATTCCTGACCTAGGAAAACCTAGGATTCTCGTGATATACAAGGAAAATATCCTACCCTTTACCCATCTTTTAACACTCATACACAGACAGACAGACAGACAGACAGACATAAGTTCTCAGACTCAGTCAATGTGCTCAGGTATGTGGTATGTGCTCAGCATGTTCCAACAAACATTGTCCCTTGGTTCCATTCTGTAAGTAAACGTCAGGGAAAGATATATATGTAGCAGTTACAAATACTGGGCAGGTGATCATACATACTATAGCATTCAGATGTGTTGATATAATATGTTGCTGCTGTCATGAATAAGCCAAGGTGTTACTTTTTGCCATCTAGAGTGGAGCCAGGATCAGAACAAGATTGACTCCATAATTCAAACCCAGCTCAATATGCAAAAAAGCAGACCTAGGATCAGGACATAGGCACCCAGAGATGGATAGTGCCAGTCCTGGAGGACTGGAGTCACACAGGTATTAGAGCTACCTTTCAATTAACCAGTGATGCCACTTTTCCGCTGTAGTAACTGAAACCAGGTGGGCTCATTATAACCTGTTTTCCACTTTAGAGCACAGGCTAGAGGGTAGAGTTTCCACTGGAACCAGGCTGACTGGATTAGCTCAGGTTGTGGGTGGTTTTCCAAAATCTTTTCTGTCGTGGCAACACTCTTCAGCTCAGCCTACTCGCACCACCAGTTTTGGCCTGCTTACTCCTGAGTTGTGGGTGGAGTGGGGAAGCTGAAGTAACTACACTGCATCTATTAAAAACTCAGGAAGGGAGAGCACCAGAGGTAGACAGGAGCAATATTGAGTGGGGGAGTTTCATCTCTGGACAGCAAACATAGTCCAGACAGTTGCTGACGCCAACATTCAGTGTGATGTCATGTGATACAGTTCAGATAATGGAATGGGAAAGCACTGATGCTGATGTGCTGGGGTCAGCTAGCTCTGGCTCTAGCTTGTGATAGCCTGGTTCCACTGCTATAGTGTGTGGTTGTCACACCTAGAACTGAAAGTGAGGGGGTCTCCTGCAAAAAACAAAAATGACTGTGAAGTGGATTGAATTCTGTGATCTAGTGAATGATGTATGGTAGTATACTTGGTTTCCCTTGTCTAGTCAGGTTGCACCAGTTAACTTGTGATAGGGCTTGAATGGTGTTATGCTCACACTCACTGTTCTGGGAGTGTTAGTCTGCTCTGACACTGCTGCTTATTCAACTTGAATGGACACACTTATGTTATGCTGGAAGTCGCTCTATGAGTTGCTCTAAGAGCATCTGCTAAATGCATGTAATGTAATGTAGTGTATTGACCTGAATAAAACAATCAAGCACTGAGGCTGGTGGAAAATATGTGGAACCGCGGGGGAGGCCCCAAGACTGGAGCTGCCTCCGACCCCTCAATCTACAAAGAGGCTCCTCCATGCCAGCCCTACGCCCATCCCCCCTTTCCTCCTGCTGAGGTCTCACCTTTGACGCAGAGCTGGACGAGGCCGTACCACTCCCCACAGCTGTCGCACAGCAGGCTGAAGGCGGTCTGGCCGTTGGGCATGACATAGCCCGGTATGCAGGCGTACAGCAGCTCGTCCCCCATCTCAAACCCCGTGTGCCCCTGCAGAGTGGTGTGCGGGAAGGAGGGTGGGTCCCCACACGGGTCACCTGTCCAAATTGAAAATGAAAAAGGAAAAAAAAAATCAGACCACCTCTTGATTCTTTGTAGAGAACCACAGAGTGAAAGAGACTGCCAGCTCTACATTCCTTCTGTCTTCCATACACTACATTACATTACATTAATTTAGCAGACGTTCTTGTCCACAGCAACTTCCAACACAAAAGAACAGATTAAATGAGGAACAGTGTCAGAGCAGGCTAACAACACTCTCAAACCAGTGAGTGTGAGATTAACACCATTCAAGCCCTACCACAAGTTAACTTGTGCAATCTGCCTAGACACCTAGATATCATACCATAAATATTCCCTATGACCCATAGCATCAGAACACTTTCATGTACAGTATCTGCATTAATGTGTAGTATTTAATATCATTCACAGAGTTGAATATCACTTCAGTAAATACAATGTCTGTGAGAGTCTTTCTGGAGCACCAAATCAAACCTTGAGTCCAGCTGAGACAAGGAGCCTGAATAGCTGTCATCTGGCTACAAAAAAGTCAATGAAAACATCATCTGAAAATGTATCGCCTTTCACATGCCTGTACTATTTTGTGTCGTACCATTGAAAATTCTGAACATCTCATATGGAATCAAATTCCAAAAAAGCAACTGTGATTTGAAGCCCCAAATGGGGCTATTTATTTTTACAACTGTGGTTTAAACTGTGTTCAAAGCAATTTGCATGACAGAACCAAAGGTAAAACATGACAGAAATGTTGCCCCCTGTCCAATTACAGCGTCATATAGGGAAATCACATCTTTGAAAAGCCCCAAAGAAGGCCTGCTATTCCATAGCCATGGAAAATTTCCAAGCCTAGTCTCTGAATGCAGTATGTGGGGAATGTAGGTAGATTAAATTTGCTCAGATATTTGAGCTTGACATTTGTTGGAGGTTTGGGGGGAAGGGGGGGGGCTGCAGTGGGCACAACAGGCCTGTCTGCTTAGCTGTGGTTTACCACACAAGGGTACTGCTTTACTTAACAGGGGGCTTCCTGATCTGGGCCTGTTCTCTGAGCTACATCTCGCCTACATTTGAGACACATACTAAGCATACGAGATTCCTTCAATCTAACAGTTATTTATTTGTGTGTGTCTGTCTGTAAGTATGAGGAAACAGTTTCAGCAGGTGTTTTATTAAATTGATTCTGACACAGCACCCCCAGGGGCTAGGCAAAAAAATATACACATATATTACATTGTATATGACAAATTTGTCCTGCAACATGCCCCAGCGGTTACATGTAATTCCCTTAAAGAATCAGCAGCTAATCCATACATAATCATAGCTGATGGATCAAATTATTTTCTTCTCTTTGGTAGATGGGATCATTTTTAATGATACACAAACAAATGCATACAAGCAAGCAATGCTGTCTTGACTCTATGTGGTGTTAGCCTAGTGTGTCAAGTACCAGACTACAAATGACATACTCTGATATCATTAAACTGAATTCACTGCATTGTAGTTCTCTCACATATTTACTTACAGTCAAAATTCAGTAATGCCCTTATATCACTATAAATATACACATATATGAATCATTATGTATCAATAACTGAGTATGTGAGTAAATAAACTAAACAAAAATATATCTGAATTAAACTATTATATACAGTAAAAATAATGATAAAAGATAGAGGTGAAAACCTCATCCAATCAATCCTATTAATGCAAGCAGAGAAATAAATGTTGATATGATTTCTGACGTCATTGTTCTGGAGAAAGTAACGGTCTCACACATACACACATACATTAACTGGAATAAAATGGCTGCAGTTTTAAACATAAACAGGAAAATGACCAAAGCAAACACCCAACTGGCTCTGGATTATCCCGTCCTTGATTTACTCAATAAACACTGCAGACACACTGTACGACTTAAAGGGCTGCGTTGACTAAATGTTTGTTTTGGGCCGTGCTGAACATGATTCCTGTAAGCAGCTTGATAGATGTTGTGGATGACTGAAGACATGAGGGCATTAAGGAATTTGATTAATTCCTTCTTTGGGTTTGGTACAAATGTCTCTGTATTTGCCGGAAAGGTCACAGAGAGGGTTCGTTACTAAGGTCTGTTTAACACTACACATGAATATGCTGCAGGGAACCTCTTTCCTTACGAATAGGGGCGGCATTGTAGCATAGTGGTAAGGTGCAGTACTTGTGACCAAAAGGTTGCTGGTTCGATTTCCTGCTAGGGCACTGCTGCTGTACCCTTGGGCAAAGGTACATAACCCACAACTTCCTCGGTAAATATCCAGCTGTATAAATGGGTCACATATAAAACTTGTAACATTGTTAGTTGCTCTGAATAAGATTGTTTGTGAAATGACAATAATGTAATTAATGAAAATGTGCATAGACAGGAATATTTAGTCAGTACAAAAGGCCTGGAACCTGCCTTTTTGATAATAAGCTGGATTTGGTGGGGGTTGGTTCCTCAGTGTGCTGCAATTATCTGTCCCAGACACAGCTCTGAAGGAGAGATGAAGATAAACTGGGATCCCATCTCCCTGCTGACATCTGACTTGAAGTGAGATCTGGAGATGCTTCTCTGAGAATCCCTCTGACAGAGGCAGCTCAAACACAGCCCCACTTTAAAGCAGCCACATCCGCATACCCCAGCGGCTACTTCACCTCTCAGTTATGTCCTTACGCCTCCCTCCAGAAATGAGGGTTTATTTTAAGGGCCGTACTGGTAATGGAAGAATGAGGCTTAATGGAGCCCAAATTGGATGGACCTTTTATGCGCTGTTGAAGGCTCACAGATTTTAACCAGTTGTGGGTTTTGTTTTTTTTTTTACAGTGGAATGAAAACTCTTAAGATTAGTCTGTATGGGTCAGTGAGGGACAGTGCATGGCAGGTCCACCTAATCTGGGGTTCATAAAGCCTACCTCAGCCATCACAACTCAGAACCAGGGTGCAGGTGACTTGCACAATGCGTGGTAAGTTATGTCACTTCTTCAGAATTAAAGTGATAACAGTGGGCCTCTTACGGCTAAAAAAAACCCCTGTAATTGCTCCCTTAGAAGCCTTGTCTTCTCTTTCCTATGCACAGTGTTTCCATTTCTCTCAATTTACTGTGCTGAACCCTGAGCAGCTGCTTGCTACAAATCCTCATTGTGTGCACAGACATTTAGAGGCCCATCCATTTTGAGGAGCGATATCACTACTGCTCCTATGCATAGCAGCAGGGTAAAGGCTAACACTCCGCCGAGGGGCCTGGCAACAACATAAGATGGAGCATTCTTAACAATTCCAGCATGTCAGTCTCAGGCTCCAGTGCGTTAAATTGGATCTGGGCCCAGTCCTGATATCCTGACATCTTGCGAGGAGGGGGATTGGAAAGTAAAAAAGCTGGCTTGTTCTTGTTTTTTTTTTTTTTTTTTTTAAAGAGAGCCCCCTCAGGCCAATCTTGGGTAGCTTCCAATCTTTTTTTAAGATGGAATTTTTTTTGTCCCTGTTAAGCAAATCATCTAATATCAGATGAAATTACAGTTGATATTAATCACTGGGATAAAAGCACCGACAGGCCCACGGAAATATGCGCCTCGAAGCCGTGCCACCCCGAAAAAAGCTGCGGCCTTCCCAGGAGCACGGGAAGGGAACCAGCAGAGCGCGCGCAGCCGAGACATCCGAATGTTTGTTTACCGCCTCCCTCTGCCAGCGGACAGCTTTTAAAGGCAGGCCTTTGAGAGCCAGTCGCCCGATGACCACTCCAAGTTATGTAAGCTATTTATCATTTATTTGCGCAGGATACGGCTTTAATCAAGATTAAATGTTGTCAGTGAGGTGTGGGACACTGTCCCATTCAGAGCACTCCGGATTACATAAAGACGACAGTCCTTGTAAATATATCCAGCAGGGGATGGATATTGTAGCCGTTATTGATGATGAATAACCCCACTCAGACTCCGGATTGTAAGGTAGCTGTCATTTTTGCTTGTTGGAAAATTCACATTTGCTCCACCATAAATTAAGTCCCTTCTCTTTAGTGTTTTTTTGGCTGGCATTCTGGTGAATGTTTCAGTGTTTTTCAGAATGACTACAGACTTTCAGAATGACTACAAATAAAAGTCTATTTGGACTGAGTGACATTTCAGTTTTGTCAGCCAAATGCAGAATTGCAATGTGTGGAAAGACTTTGTGCGCTTGATGTGCAGGTGTTTTGGTTAATTGACTCTATGCACCTGCATTTGCTGTATTTTTTCTGGAAAACGCCTACATTTGTTTTGTTTTCAACTCTAAAGTGACAAAATGCTTTTTGCATTAGTGTATATGAAGTGGGGCACATTTTTGTACATGATTTTTAGCATTGTTTTTTGTTAAGATGAACACTGTGGTCACTGTGGACACTGAGCTTTGCAGTGCTCAATGTAATTGCAAAAACAACACATACCAGAATTAAAAAAAGAGTTCATTTTCATCAGTATTAGAGGACAATTTGAATTAATCTGTGCACAAATGGAGTCCTTTGAAGTCAAGGCTGAATATAAGGCTGAGTTACCTTTTCTTCATAACCCACGCAACATTATTAGTTCCATTTATGCTCCTCCACAAGTGACACTAATCTTGTCAGGCAATTGACTTCCAGGGCCAGATTAAATCTAAACGCAGTTCACTTTTGTCCTCTGAGTGGCGTTCTCTTTGAGCTGTCTGGCACTTAAGAGACACACGGACCGGAGCTGGAAACACTGACCTTTGTCTTTGACACAGAATGCGTGCAGCTGGCCGCCGGGCGCGGTGGCGTTTTCCACCTTCACGTCCACCACCTTCACTGCCTGCACACCGCCGCCCACACCGCTGCACACTGTGGTCCTGCAGGGGAAGATATCGCCGCATCAGTCATCTCTCCAGAGCACGCTCACCTCACACACATCCTATGACAAATGTCAAATCCTCTGTGCGTCCATAAACCCTGTATTCCTGAAGGAGGGAATTTGCCAAACCGGCATAGTAATAATGATTCTAAAAGATCAGATAAAGCTTTATATTAAGGTAAGAATCCATTCCTCTCATTGGAAGGATTGAATGATAAAGGTAACTGTCCAGGTAACTGAATACAAAAGAAACACACACACCTCACGGTTTTTCAGGTACCTGACAGAAAGAAGTATAACAGAAAGAACAAAATGTCTGCACACTGAATGCTACCAAAAGCACTTTATTTTGGCTGTGTACATAGAGCAACAGTTGACATATGGTACACATTTATTTTTCATACCTACACAATGTCTTTCATAAGTACTCAAAATATGGGCAAACAAAGAATTTGCAAAAACAAAAAAAAAGAGCTAAGGGGGTTGGGATGGGGTGGAGAGATGTGGTAGAAGGTGGCATGTGTAAAACGGCTTCTGTCAAACACATGATTTTGAAACGTTAATAGCTGCCTTTGCAGTTATTGCAAAGCTTGTGTTCTGTGGGTTTCCTGTCTTGGACAAATCACTCTCAAAGACCGTCTTCCACATATGTGGAATGTCCCTGCTCACAGGAAAGCCTCCACGCACACGTATGTGGCCCGCATCACACCGCAGAGATCGGGATAAGGCCCGGTCACGCGGGACCCCAGCCGTGCGCCGTGCCCTGTTACACGCGCCCGTGACTCCGCTCTCCCTTCCGTTACGTGAGCTCAGCCCGCACTCCCGTACAAGGCCAGGTCTCCCCGGACAGGGCGATTAAAGCTCTCCTCTGGCGCTCTCTCTCTCTCTCTCTCTCTCTCTCTCTCTCTCACGCAACCACAGAGATGACATCACCGTCCCTGGCCCGCTATTATGACAACACGAGCCTCACCGCACACACGGGGCACGGCGCATGTAATGAGGGCACTCTGTTTTATGTGAGGGGTTAAATTACCAAGGGGCCTTTAGGAGCTCACACATGCCGGACTGCTTATCAATGATCAGGGTATTTGGGCTTTTCGTATCCTCAATGATATCCTGCCGTGACAAAGGAGCAAGGGAATAGAGCCCTCACACACAGAGCGGCTATTAAAATCTCCTGGCAGGCTTTTTTTTCCCCCAGAGTCCCCAGGAGTGTTCCCGGTCTCCAAGGCTCAACGCATTACCTAATGTTTCTGCATAAAGCAGTAACTGTGTCACCTCGCTTCCAAAAACAGCCACCCTTTATTTCTCCACACTGGTACATGTTTGATAACGTAAAGATTATAGATGGTGTCACTGGAGTCCAGTCCACACTGCTGTGATAACAGACGAACTGGAGTCGCTCTCTGCAGTCAGTCATTAGAGAGAGCCTATTTGTTTAAGCCAATTTCCTTCGCTCATCTGAATGTCCTGATGCTGGCATTACATCATCGTACTGAGCTACACTTTCCCCTCATCGTCTTCCTCATCATCCACAAAAGTCCCTCATGATCTTAAAACATGCAATAAAAATATATATTTTGATACTTCTAATATCAATAGTACAAACGCTAATGATAGATGCTGCAAAATTTGCAATTTTAGAAATTGTACAGCATATATTGTACTTCATGATTTTTACACATTCCACAATAAATGCACAAAACTACATATATGGAAGAATTAATAATTCATACTTTAACATATATTTACACATATTTTTTGTTTAATTTTGCAGTGAAACCATTTTTAGAAAGGTCGTACACACTGTCCCAGACCAATAAAAACATGACTCAGCAGTCCTGTCTGTTCAAATGATTACACTGCGCCTCATAAAATCGACAGCACTGAAGAAAGAGCTCTGACCTGCAACTCAGCATAAATGCATATAAACCACTTTTGAGTCTCCCAGACTATGACAATTCCAAATGTGTATTGTGAATGATGTTTGCATGCAAGTGCTGCATGTTCTTCCATTGGCATAAAATGTTAGAAACCTAAAAACGTCATTTCTCAGACAGGACAGACAGGTAAGTTATATAAACTGAACTGGTGTGGCAAACCAAGTAGCTGTGAAATGTGAAATGTAGGCTCCACCTGAATTGGTTTAGCACATAAAAAACTTAAATTATATAATTATTGGTATGCAGACTGGAATGATATGTAACGTCTGACTAGGCAACAATAAAACAATCTACCAGAGTGAACACACTGGAATATGTGCCTATGCACCCACTTAGTGGTACAAAGACATTGCTGTGGGATAGGGGTTTGCGGTTTATGTAATAAAACAGGTTTTCTACAAAACTCAAGCCCTACCGCTCACCCTAACCTTAACCCCAACCTTTACTCAAAACCTTACTCTGCACCTCACTGTGAGACCAACCTTTAACCTCACCCAAACCCAACCCTCAGGTTTTATGTAATCACAGAAGAAAAAAGGAACAATGTAGTCTCAGTATGGTACTGTGTGCCACAATGTAGTCTATATGTAGTCTTAGAGAAAATTACTTTTTTCATTTACCTTTTTTTAACCACAGTCTAATTCCATACGTAAACATCCCAAATGAATGGGAGCTCTGGTCTTAATGTCTGTGAAACAATGCCTTAACAACTGAGATTAATGTTTCTGTAGTGCAGTTAGTATATAAAGGAAGACATTGTAGCAAAGTAATAGGAAGTAAGCATTGTACAAGACATGGTGATTCTAGGGGTAGAGGTCATTCTAATTTCTGGCATGAAGTGGCTTAATGTACCTGAGGTACAATCCCTCAGAAACGAGCAGAAAATCACAGGCTCATTACCCACAATTCATCTGTTTCAGCGCTGCCTGCCAAGCTATGAGGTCGGGGGGTATCATTTCTAAAACTGCTGGTCCAGCTGGGGATTGAACCCACAACTGTTCCAGTGTCAAGGAGACAGCTGACCACAAGGAAAAAGGGAAAACAAATAATTCATTTTTAATCACCTCCACGGGATACTTCCAGCGCTCAAGTTCCAGATCAAGTTAAACCAGTTAAATGATGACAATTTACCAGCCTCTATAAATCACAAGTTTCTTATGAAGCATCTAAATCTTTACAAGATTGAATTCATATACAGTGGCTGAGACTTCTCTATTATTTACTTGATGGAAGTCCTCTGAGGAAATCTGCATGGCTTACACTGTTTTTTTAATCATTTTTTAATGGATGTTAACCATTTATACAACTAAACATGCTTTTATCAAGTAACCTCTTCAAGGGTGCAGCAACAGTGCCTGTGAGTATTTAAACTTTTAACTGAAAGCTTTTGGTTACAAGTTCAAGTCCTTAACAACTACGGCAAACTACTGCCTAAAATCATCAGCCATTAACATTAGTCTGACCTTTTTCAGAGACCTGCCACTGCACAGCCACTTTGTAATACAACAGCCACATTTTATTTATCCTGCTCTTTTAATAACATGCCACACAGCATATCAATTGTTGATTAAATATGAATTTCGTTTATGCAAAGCAACTTCCATGTCTTGGATTTTATATTTTATCCATTTATATAGCCGGATATTTCCCAAAGCAATTCATGTTTAGTACCTTGCTCAAGGTTACAACAGCACTCCACCTGCTACTTGCACTGAAACCTGCATCCTTACAGTCACTTGTTTGGTACATTTATTTAGGCACCACAGCATACAGTTGCTGTAGGAGTGTGTTAGGAGTCCTCCGCAAAGCCTGACGTTAACAGATGGAAAAATCTCAAATTCTGGGTCATCATTAAAAACGTCTTCGCACTGGCCTGAGAATGACGGTCTACATGAGCAAATGCGTTCCTCTGCTTTTGAATCACAGGCTTATGAGCAGCTGTCACTCTTGACAGAGACTCAGTGGCCATAAAAGAAGATGGTTCATTGGTCACCCCAGCTGCAGGTCAGTGTGACATGACCGCTCTGCTCCAATAAAATGCCTTTTCGAATGACAGGAGATCACTGGTGCAATGTAGGGGAGCCACTGTAATTACAACAATTCCACCTTTGTTTTTACAAAGACAGACAAGACAGTCTGTATTAATAGTTTTCATGACATTGTTACAGAAAATAATCTGAAATTTATCTGAAAAAGTTCCCAGCAATATCATATGATTGCCTATCTGTCAAACAAAATTTGTTTCAGCATTAAAATCAATCTCACATCTGATTGAACAGCATTTACTATAGTATTTACTAATTTAGCCTGCAAAAACAATGCAATTCCCCAAATGACCTCTCTGAAAACTTACTACAGAAGAAGAACATACCTGTCCTGCACAACTAAAGACAAGGGTTCCTGCAGACAACCAAAGAGGTAATGAGAGTACCTTTACTGTGTTACACGCACTTGACCTGACGCACCTGCACTTTCACAATGTGCTGTTACACCGTGTTATGTAACTGGTTGAGGGAAAAAAAAAAAAAAACGAAACTCAAAACTCTGGCCTCTCCAAGAGGCACCATCATTTCCACACTATTTTGCTTGTTACCACGAGAACCAGCAGTTGACTGATGGGTATGAAGGTTGTGTTGGGCAGTGGTGCTAACCCTCGGTTGTGTAACGGGGCATTGTGGCAACATACCTTTGTGCTGCGATGTCAGAAAAGAAAACACATACATCACAATTATAAGGTAAGGTTCCATTTACTGATACCATCAAACCCAAACAAGGCCAGGCTTATAAATCAGTTTCTTCCCTGATATACTGTAAACATGTCCTCAGAAATTGTGTGAACAGGGTTCTCTTTGCTTACAATACTGTAACTACTTCTCTCTCAAACCTGCCAGCTTGAATCAGCACTAGAGCTGCTAAATGTCATTTAGCACATCATTTAAACACCATGTTATTTTCTTACTGAAATACAGACTACTAACAAAGCTGTTCTCATTTGTGCAGTACTAATAAACCTACGAACAACAGAACTACCTTTAAGAAAACATTTTGCTTGACGCATACTTATATAACTTTTTTGCACTGTCATGATGTTCATGACAATTTTGTTTGACACACTTATTTGTCCTGACGTGTGAGGACAAATACAAGTGTGTGAGTGAAACGCTCAGATGTTTGATCAGAAAACCTGGCTCGCTAGTGCAGCGAGAGATTATTATTGAGGCAATCTGAAGGCATCTGAAGCAAGCTAGTGTGTAGTGTTTATCTAGAGTAACATTAACCTTTGTTTGACATCACTTCACAGGTATGTACAATACTTTGCAAAAGATGTGTGGTGTGATTAGTGTGTTTGTTAAGGCTACATGTATACTTATTTGCATGTATACTTATTTATGGTCATTTTGCCCATTACATCATTCAGTGATACCAATCAATATCTACCGGAATTCATTAAAATCAACCAGCTGTTTGATTAACTGAACAACAATTTCATATTAGTCGTGACAAGTGCCGCAAAATCGGGACAGACAACATCAATTACATCTTTCTTTTACCACAAACACATTTCTGACACATTTCAGCACATTTCTCTCTTCCAGGATTTAAAGTAAATATCTATAAAGTGATGTCAAACCCAGCTCAATATTCAGTGAACACATCAATCAAACCCTCATTAATTAGAAGCAGTTGGAACAAACGCCAACATACACAGACTGCCTCAGAGAGGAGGATGAGGAAACACTGGTGTCGTGCTTAGAGCCATAGACCCCGGTCGCGTTTCTTATGGATTCAATTTCATGGTAGATTATCAGCATTGCAGCTGGCCGGGGCTGTGTGGTGGGTAAGACATGAAACAGATATGTGGCTTTGTTGAAAAAAAAAAAAATACAGGGCCTGACATCAGAGTGTTTGTTGCTCTGTTCCAACGGAACATCCTATCTGATCAGCTGACTTCATACAGGAATCTGGGGGACTTTCCCCTTATCCCACAGAGAGCATTTTTCAGTTTTATACCCATAAGCTTGTACTTGTGGCTGTCATGTTACTGTCGTCCTTGTGCATGTGATATGAATCTGATGAATCATTGCCATATTAGCCTTGCAAGTTGCTCTGGATAACAGCATCCACCAAGTGAAAGAATGAATAATAAATGGACTGCTCCACATGTGCTCATGTGTCTGAGTGTTGAACAGAGGAGAAAGAGTGACCCTCATTGCCCAGCTCTGTCTCTGTGTTCCTTGGAGATCTCCCCCGGGTCCCAGGTCTCACTCTTGGTCTCTCGCCGTGACGGCGGGCCAAGTACAAAGTGTGCCCAGCGTCGGGGGTGGGGGGGCTGCCAGCTCTCCTCTCCCCTGGTGCCGAATGCCAGAGTGATGCGTCTATGTGTTTTATTTTAGCAAAAAAAAATGTGTTCATTTCAAGGCAATAAAACCAACGGACATTATTCTAAAATTAGGAATCTGGAATGTCAAAGGTTTCTTTTGGTATTACACACACTGGTGGAGGCCTCAGCAAGAGAGGGATATTATGGGAACATTACTGTACTAGAAAAAAAAACAAAGTATCCTTCTGGAGCAATAAAGGAATGCTATTTCCATAGCATAAAACCTGATCACAAATGTGTGAGGTGAAGAATATTTCAAATACTCCTGACAGAAACACTTACTCAACAAAGGACGGCATGGCAGGAGGAAAAGAGGCATTCCACCCACAGAAGGCAGAAGCTTCCTTTTTTATTTCAGAACCAGAAAACAGGATTCTTTTGTCTCGTGCGTGTTCTGCACATTGATTCTCCTCTCCCACTGCAGGGAACTTGCCTGGCCAGTCACAGCCCGCAGGAGAAAAATCTCACTCCTCTGACAAATTCCCCTTGATTTGCTCAGGTCTCTTAGGCCTTGAGATATACCATTTGGGAGGGGGCCGGGGGGAGGTCTGGAACGCTCCTGTATTGGACCAGACCAATATATTCTAACAATTATTACAAAGGTGTAAAACACATAGACAAAGTATGTATGTAAACAGAGCACATTGTGAGCTTGTTATTCACAGTCTAGTATCTTCAAATGTGACTTTGATTTATCTCTGTTCATGGTCACCGCCACGATTACCTGCATTTTCCCTCTTTCAGGGTTCCAGGTTTCTGGATTTTCAGGCTTTTATTAATAATTCACCCAGTGGCACAAGCTAAATTTCTGCCAGTTCACACACTGTTAAACCTGCTGTACCATTACTGCAACTGAGGATGGTGACCCACTCATCTCTCCATTGTTCCTGATGGTGACATTATCATAATTTCAGGTTCTGTTTCTGTAGATGTCAATATGATGACTGAAACATAGACTACTTATAAACCTATATATTTTTTCAGGCACCTAGGAGGCCTTTATATTTTGGTTGTCTTTTCCTCACAATACCATCATCCAGTCTGGCGTTATGGGAACAGTAAAACTGGCACTGTCATCCTTTGGCCCCTCGCTCCTTTGCCCCCAGTGTCAGATTGGAGAACAGTGGTTCAGGTGGGTTCAGAGTGGGGCTGGGTCTTATTCTGGCACTTGCTGTACTTTAGGAAGTGGGTGTGAAGTGGCAGGGGGTGTGGGGGGTGGTGTTGGGGGTGCGTAATGTTTCTGTCTTCACCCTCGTGTGTCTCACTCCCTACCGCCGAGGGTGAGTCACGAGGACGGCAGAGCCAGGTGAGTGCTGTGTCACCCGGGGCGTGGGAGTGGGCGTGGGTGTGGGGCATGGGGGTCAGGAGTGCGGGGCGGGGTGGAAGCATTGCAGTGTTGATTAGTAACTGATCAATAATGGTCAGGGGTGTGAAGATCCATCCACTTGACCAACAACAACTTCCAAATATTCAATACATGTTCAGGGTCTTTTTCCATATTTTAGTTTTAATACTGCGGCCATCTTGGGTGCGTGGATAGTCTGATCCAGCTCTGACTCTGACTGATGAAAACTCTGTTTTTTTGTCACAAGGACTCAAAAACACTTTCCACAGGAAGGGGGAGTATGTGACATAACTCAAGCCCATTTGTGAAGTTGACTACTTGGCTATTTTTTGTGTGTTACTAGTGCAGCTAGTTCACTTGTTAATCATTCAAGTAAGGGTTCTGTTTTACTCACGTCAGATTAACAAGTTTTTGTGACTGTCTTAATTAAGAGTCCACATTCTGAATGTGTAGATAAATGTATGTATGTATTTAGACTTAATTTAGTTTTATGAGTGCTATTTTTTTTTCTTTTGTGGCCCCCTGTGTCTGCAAATCTCTGCAAAACTGCCTTCATTCACCAAAATTTTGGGACCCTCTGGTTTACAGTCTGGCCGACACCTCACAATATTTTGCTGTAGTGATTCTGGTAAATTACCCACTATAAATGTGTATACAATTAACGAGTGTTAGCAAATGTAGTGTCTCTAAACTTGCCATTTTCAAGTGATGAACAGCGCTTATGACCTCATCGGCAGCATATGTATGTTTGAAACATCCGTTCCCCTCTTTCAAAGGGGAAAATTCTCCCTTCGGCTCAACCTCAGAAACTGTGATTAGAAATCTGAGACTTTTGGTCTGTGCCTATACAGTGTAGTATAGTATAGTCATGTATAGCTACACCCATATACATCTGTATATGATCAAATACAGATGGGACACCGGGAACAATTGTAATTTGCGATAATGAGTGAGGTCATAGAGAGGATGTACAGAACACAGTGAAGATATGTAAAATTCCATCACACAATGGATCTATATAGCATAGAGGCTTGATTCAGGCTGATGTCAGAAGAAAACCATCCCTCTTTTATACAGAGCCAAATGTGGCATCTTCTATTATACTTATATATATAATAGAGAGAAGTAAAAACATGCTACAGTTTATGTTTTAGAATGATAAACTGTACAGTACAAATGTACAGTACAAAACAAAGGGGTCTACACTAGAGTTCATGAAGCATGATGTCAAAAACACTTTCTTTTTTTTATTTTTCTAATATGTGCATGATACATATCATCCTATGTTTGTATCAGAGTGCTGAGTATGATGGAAAAGAAATGGAGCTGAAGGATCCGCTGTGATATATCTACATTGAAAAGCAGTGATAGATGGATGATACATCGTGAAACCTGGTGTCTGGGTGCGAAAGGTGTTGCCGGTTACTGCGAAAACGCGTGCGCTCCCACCCTCCAGACGGCCCTGGATGCAGTCACTCCCGGGTGTGGGGGTCCTCGCGTTTTAAGAGGTGGTAAATACTGTGTGAAGACTCATACCTGCATTAGTACACATTAATCCAGCAGCACTACTTCATGAAAGTGAACAGACGGTTGGCAGGTAGTATGTAGGTACTACTACAGATAATCTAACAGTCTGAGGTTGTTTTCACATTATTAGAAGTATTTAAAATGTATGTTTAGTTTATTCACTCTGGGCCAGCTGAACTAACCTTAGCGAGGGTTTGAACTTCAGGTTGAGACCATCCCACCACTGAATATTAAAACTGAAATGGTCATTTTTGATAATGGATGTATGGGTGGATCTACAGCTTCACACTCAACCTCCACTAGCAATGTACATAATGTATTAGACCAGTCATTAAACCTTATGGTGCTTCCTGGATACAACTGCCCAAGTTTCCATAACACTGTGAAATAGAAGCCACTCTATAGGACTTAGTTCTTTGAGTTTTGCCATTTGGCAACTAATTTAGGGGTTAATTAAAATTAAAAACTAAAACAAGTTTGCAAATCAATGACAAGATCAGGAACAGAATTATCTAGTGTTTTCAGAATTGATTTAATTATAGGAAGGAATGGCTTAGAGGCTGTAAACTATGAAGAAACTCAAATGATGGCAATGGCCAGTAGTGGATAGCAAACTGGACTACCAGCGAGAAGATAATATGTTCACATCTCTTGCTGTGACATTGAAGCCCATGCTCAAAACTCATTCAGCGTTATACTTGAGCATGATATGGAACAGACAAACAAGCAGAATCTTCCTTGATAAACAGAGATACAAAGGATGCCAAGTAATGTACGACTAGTTGATGATTTGCACCTATGGCTACCTCTCCAAACGTCTGGCACCTATGTGTATTTCACAATAGTCTGCATAAGGTCTGAACACTGGAAGAACACAGCGCTGAAGCCGAGACTTGCAACAGTGTAACATCGCACTTCCACTGATCACAGAGGTGCAAATGAAACTATTTGCCAGCATTGTACCCCTGCTCACAATGCATGGCTCTCCAGAAAATGTATTTTAATCCTTTCCTTCAGTAATGCATTTTATAATCTTGTATCTTTTAAAATTGCACCTGTGTCTTCTATGACCTGATTCTGTCTTTTATGTGCCAGCAGGACACACACACACACACACACACACACACACACACACACACACACACACACACACACACACACACACACACACACACACACACACACACACACACACACACACACACACACACACACAATTTCAGGAGACTTTTTAAAACTTCATTGTCAGCATGCAAAAGCAGACTAGGCAAAATGAAGATTGAGAGGTTCAGGTGTCAAATCATAAAATGCAGACAGTGACCTTCTTTTAAAAATAATGTTCACTGTCACAAGGTAACAAATTACTGCTGTTTCCCTTGGAAATGGTATTACTGCTTGTTGTTTCGGATACCCAGCACCCTTTAAACTCTTCCCCACAAATCCATGTTTTTACATTCAGTTTCTACATAATCCAATCCATAATTCCAACAATCCACAGTAATATAGTATGCCTTTTGTTAATGATGGTGGTACTCCAAAGACTCTGAATTTTAAACCAAGAAGCACAGGCAAATACTGACTAACATGCAATTGAGATGAAATGGAAGTTGGCTGTTCTGTGAGTTGTTGAATCAAAGTATTGAAAATACCATGGATACTAGTGAAGAACTTGTTACGGGTCATATCATCCAACTAAATGACACTGATCCTCACTGCCTCTGAATGGGTCAAACCATTCAATCTGTCTTCCTTGTGAAACACCCAAAGACATGTGCATAAGGGAATCAGCTGTGGGGGGAAAGCAGTGTAGATAAATACAGAGCAAATACATCATTTGGCAGCCAATAACTTGAGATCGTGCACAAGCGCTCACAAGTCCCCACATGCCCAACAGCTGGACGCATTTCACCCATGACGGTTTCTGTAACAGGGACAGACAGGGGGCGCCCTTACCCGATGCTGGAGCCGGCCAGCCGTCCACGGGCACAGGCAGAGAAGGAGCATTCAGTCACCGCGTGTCTCAGTTCGTCTGCGGAGGCCAGACGGGCACCCTGCGACTCGCACGCCCTCTGCGCCGACCCCTCGCTGGCCACATTCGTCAGGTTAGCGGTCTCCAACAGGAAGACACGACCTGGGGGACAGGAAGCATGTGAGGAGGACAGGCAGAAGCAAACACCACTGGCGATACTTACAAGGCTCTCATCTCAGTATACTTCCTCTCAAAACCCCCAAAGCTTTGTGAGTCTTTTTGATAAATGAATATGTGCTTTGCTTGACATGGCACTGTTGATTCCCCCTTCTAATGTTGAGAGAGGTACCACAACAACAATGACAACAAATCAGCGAATACTCAATATAACCTCTTTCTAGTGCTGCCCTGATGCATTTGAAGTCTCATTCTCTGACGGAAATTACAGCCCTTTTGAAAACCTGCAATCCACTGCTTGCCAGAATTACTCACTTTCAAACTGTTTTATAATTTATAATTTATGGCTTTTAACTTAGGGGGGAGGCTGCCTGTCTGCCTGTCAGTACCTATGTCAGGGCCCCAAGAGCTGGCTCTGAAGGGTCATGTAACCCCATGGAATGCATGTGTCGCTTATGATGTATGTGACACTGAGGAATGGGGAATAAGTCGACCCTGTCACTCACTCTTGGTTACCAATCTCTCTAAAACAAATGGCTCCCTGGAGTTAAATTTACATGTCAGCGAGGCTTTCGAGAATCCCTCATGTGAATTCCCCAAGACACAACTGTAGCCCTCACTCCGGCACCGTCTCTGCCAAACACAACTCGCACTCAACCACGGCAGGGTGTTGTAGAATTATTTTGACATTGTGTTGTAATGGACTCCTGGCAAAACTTCAAAAATGGGGTGCCTCCTTCTCTCATGTAGATAGGATCTGATTGTAATGCAATGTAATGTAATGATTGCTCTCAGCCATACAGTATCAGGTGATGATCTTGAATGCTGTTTTGTTTGTTCAGGCTTGGACTGGAAAGAATTATATGAGTGGGTTCATTCATGCAATGACTGTAAAGCAGGAGAATCAGGGCCCTGTAGGCTGATTATGGCCCCTTCCTGGGGCCAAGACAAACTGTTGAGCTCTATCTCTATTTTTTTTACTGCATATCCCATCATTCGCTGTGACCATAACAAAAAGACTCGGGTGACTGTCATTAGCAAGCAATGCTCCTATTCCCAGCAGCTAGCTAATGGCAGATTTGAAAGAAACAAAAGGAAAATGGACCAGGAAGAGTGTTACAGGAACAGTAATATCTGTGGGTCAATGACAAAAGTTTGTCTGTCTACATTTACATTTATTCATTTGTCAGGCGCTTTTATCCAAAGCAACTTACAAGTTAGGTAGAGTACAACACACTAATGTTCTAGCTAGTGTATTATCTAATGTTCATTGGCCTTTTTAAAAGAACACTCATAAGAAGAAACTATAAAGAAAACACAAAAGACAAATATGAGGGTTCGCATTAACAGAAAAGGCTACAGAAAGTGAATGACCTGAAGACAAGCTGCAACATGACTCCAGTGGCTGCAAACAAGGTGATGCTGCCTTAAAAATGAGTTGGGTTGTTATTGAAATAAACTACAAAATGAAAAAGCCTTTCTTTTGAGGAAGTTTTTTTTTTCCTGAAGAACAGCATCTTATAAGTCTTATAAATCAGGACAAAAAGCATTGTCAGGACAAAATGTAGTTGCCAATACCAGTCTTTTCACAAAATATCCTCGCGAGGAGACATGAATAGAGTCAGCCTCCAATCTCGAAGAACAGCTCTCTAAAAAGGTGATCTGTTTTGTTACTGTCTCTCATGCAGGGAAGCACAGACATTGCCAGCATAGGTCAGGCACACATTTTAAAGCAGTCTGGGATGTTGCACTGCTGCATCAAAGGACATATCTGAACAAATGGAGGGGATCCAAGTCCATTTTCACTGATGTGAAAAAAGCTACAAGAGGAGAACTAGTCCTGCATCACTGACAACATCTCTGTGCCATACACCAGCATGTGTTGTGCGGAAAAGCATTGGAGATGGATCATGTAATGGAGGTGGTTGCGTATGGAGATTTTACAAAGAATTGCACAATTGCACAAAAGGAGCCCAGTTGTGTAAGCCACACAGAGCAAAGAGGATATTAAAAACATGAAAGGCTAGGAATTTCCTGTGTGATTTGGTCTTGTTATATGATGGAACAGTGCATCTTAGCGCACTGAAAAGCAGTACAGCAGACTCATTAGATTCATTTCACAAACAAGTGGTAACTCTGATGTTCAGCTCTGTGGAAGCCTTTTAGCAGAGATGCCCAGTCTGAAGGTGCTGCAACTGTTTCAAGGGAAAAAATTTCCCTTGTTCTGTGTTTTCAAAGAGTTTCCAACTCGCTAATAATTTCCCAACTACTTGATTGGCTACAAATTTGAACCTTTCTGATGTCATCACACTGCAGCTCCATTTTCCACCTCTCCTCAGCTATTTTGGCGCTTATGTAGACATTTCTCCTTTGAATATTCAGTGTTATTACATTATTTATTTGGTTAGCAGAGTCCTTAATCCAGGGAGACTTACATAGTGTGTATTTTGTATGTTATTAATTTACTATTGGATAGTAAAGATTTGCAATTATTTATAATATTCACTAACAATTCAGGTTAAAGAAGCTCTTATTTTCAGGTTAAAGAAGCTCTTGTTCCTTACCATGCATTTTATTTAGCATACAAATGAAGTGCATTAAGTTATCTCAAAAGCAGAGACACTGTAATGGTATCTGAAGTTTTACTCACAAAGTGTCAGCATGCAAAATAGCCTTACTCCAGTTCCCAGCAGGCATAGTAAGGTAGTTAATGCCTTTTTTCTCTACTTGATTGCAAAATGCATTCTGGGGTTTGTGTGAGTTTCAGCCACTACTCAGCTGGTCACAAAACCTCAGAAGAATTTCAAATTAGCTCAGGGCTGGCACCAGCTTCCTTATTTTTTTCCAAAACATGTAAACAGTTTTTGTTTGCATATTATATCTGTACAAAGAAACACAGTCAGCTTCCAAAATGCCAGCTCACACTCACACTACGTTTACAAGAAACACTTGCAAAAATACGTCTAATTTCAACAACAAAAAAAAATATTACCAACACTCTCCTCTTTTGCGCTACATCACAAGAATATTCAGATGGAGCAGCAACGCAGTGCCGAGGGCAGAATGTATTAGTGTCGGCGGTGCGGAGCTGAGCTCTTTTCTCTCAGCTGCCATGGCTCCGACCTTCAGACCTTCCCTGCGTTTGGGAGCTCAGTCCTGTGTGCAAACGACTGCTGTCTTTGATCAAGGTCAACAATTCCTTCCTAAGATTAGTGCTTAGTGCTGGCATCTACACTCTGTGCTACGGACTGCCTCGGCCCAGACATCACTCCAAACGCTGACAAGGTCATCTTTAGAATAAGATGATGGGTCTCTCGCTGGAAAAAAAAAATCAGCTCACATCTACAGATATGTAAGTTCACTGTCTAGATAGCCAGGAAGTTACACATTTTGAAAATCTATGGTGATTTGTGGCAAGTTTATTTATAATGGCTAACATGGCCATGTGATTAAATAGGTGAGTTTATTCATACAGGAAGGATATCTAATTAATTAATTGGTAAATAATTAAGTTTGACCAGAAAGTCAAATGATGAATTCCAGTTTGACCCTTGGTACAAATGGTTTTGAGTCCCTTGCAGAATGTAGGAATCCTTTTCACCCAAAGCACTCGTTAATGACACTTAATATTTCCCACAGGTTTCACTGCTATACTGCCTGGACCACTTGACTAACAAAAGATAAGGAAAAATGTCATCTTTAAAATTTTGCAAAAGTTTTATTTTTTTCCCCATCAGTATCAATGAAAGTGAAGCTAAGAACCCTGTGTCTATATCTGATGTCTTTGATAACAACTGTCCTGTCCAATTGCATGCAGATCTCATTGGAGTGAGTCATTATTTATACAGAACAGAAATTCATGTCTGAGTTTCACGCAGTGCTTGGGGGAAACAACAGAGGGTTTTGATTTCTTGAATATTTGATCTTGGTGGAAGTAGCATATTCAAATGTCAAATGAATCGAATGCAAGTGCCCTAGGCATCCTAAGCACTGAATAATTAAAGACTGTTTTTATGCTCATTGTGTTGCAACAACAAGAGGAAGTCAGAACTGGTGCGGCATACCATGGTGGGGCATGATGAAATGTGTAGTTAGATGGGGAGTCTTTTGCATTTCATCTCATTTTTTGGCCAAATCAGAAATTTGATTTTTATATTGCACTGCTTACCCTAGGATTTAGGGTGTGTGTATGTGCGTGCATGTGTGCCTGTTTGTATGAACACAAATTTGCTGTTGTGTTGAACAAATAATCACTGTCCACCTATTTTAATCAGAGAACATATATATGTCCATAGCTTCCAAATTACTCCTTACAAATGAGTCCACAAAATGCTACAGATCTAAATGCTGGCTCCCATTTAAGGTAAAAATTAACCAAATATCACACCAAAAACAACTGTCTGACACTACAACTGTGGAAAGAGTGTAGATCATCTCTAGTCCTACGATCAGCATTGCATGGGTCTTTCATGAGTCTTGCTTTAGTGAGACACACACATCTGTTTCTTGACGGAAGACAGCCTCTGTCCATTCATGCCTTCCCTCAAAGTGTCCCCTTGACGTTTCACCCATTGAAAGGACAGTTCAACAAAGCCCCCGGTGATTGTGGGAAAGGTCCACCAAAGGTCCACCATGGCCAAGCTTTTGGCCACAAGTTCCTCTCAAGAGTACAGTGGGCTTGGAAGAGAAAACATGAGGCGCTAATTGCATTTTTCAGCGCCGCCATTCCTCCAAGTGCAGGACTCCACCCTGCATCACCTCAACTGAACTGGCTCCACCCGGTTTTCGAACTGAGCTGGATAAACTAACGAGAACACAGCAGCAGCTTTCTCAAGCAGCAGCTTCTAGCTTTTTTTTTCAGTTTTTGTTGTTCTTTTGTTTTATTTTTTGGCACATATGAGCTCCAATGTACCAGGAGAAGTCCAAACTCAGGACAAAAGAGCCACACTCAAAAGGCAGCCATGAAATCAGTAGGGAGGCAATGTTTTGTAACAGGAGCTGGTACAGTTCCCTGGTGGAGCAGTACTGTTGTACCCTTGAGGGTGTAAGCTAATTATATATTGCACTGGATAAGGGTGACTGCTAAAATTATATTTAGTAATACAGTACTGCTGCAGCTTTAATATCCCTTAGTTACCTGAGAAATTATGTATCTATATATATATATATATATATATATATATATATATATATATATATATATATATATGTATGTAAATGAGGTACTACAGATCACAAATGAAATATACACACAAATATTCCAAATATTTGGATTTGCTTTGCACTGAATTGTTTCATATGGCAGAATGAATCTCAGTTATTTCAAATATTTTGCATCATATCACAAAGACTTCATATCCCACAATTACTCAAAATCGGTTATGGCTGGCACTTCAGTTTACAGCTTACCTCTACAGAATAGTGACAGAACATTTAGGCCTCAAAAGACGTTTAGGCCTCAGGGCATTTAGAAACACATCAAAACATATTCTTGCTGAGAATGATGACCCCAGTGCTCTTCTTAAAGTCACAGACTGTAAAGAACTGTTTCCGTTGTTTCTATGCCTCTCAGTCACCTGTCTGTAACCAGCAGACCCCAACCAGATGCTGTCACAATCCCTTCTGATACCAGAGGATTTGACCAAAGATGTTTTGTGGCTACTCATCTGTTGTGGTAATAATTCGGGACCCTGGATTTGAGGATTGTGGGTTCACATCCACAAATGGATGCCAGAAAAAAATATCTCACTCCACATACCTATATAAATGACTACAGGGAAAAAATATAAACGGGCTACAGAATCTGTATGGTGTAGCCCGAGCCTCAGGATGTCCACTAATCAAAAAATAAACATAAAATGGACTTAATGAGCATTTAAAAAATCTTTTCCTCTGCCACCACATTGTGTCACAAAAGCGTCTGCATCAGTGAACAATCAGTGGACTTTATGGCGACCGTAAACTGAAATGTCAGGGGTTACATGTGGTCAGTGCACTGCCAGGCTGCCCATCCACGGTTCTGCAGTACAGCGTGGTCCTCAGTTCCCTGTTGCCATGACAACACCCTTTGCTCAGTCTGGTGTGGCATAAGCCTTAGACCCTAAAGGGAGCAGACCTGACTCCCAGGTAGAGCACAGCCTTTGTGGCCTTGAGCAAGATGCAGAACCTTAACCACACCAGTGAATATTTAACTGTACTTGCGGATGCTATATAGGTGCCCTGGAGAAAGGAGTTTGCCAGGCAATGCAGCTGGTTGTTGCTTCTGGTTCTCAGGATTCTTTTGTTCATGTAGTCTCTCCATGTTTGTAGTCAGTTCTCGATGTTGAAAGAAAACCTGTCATCATTAGGCTCGTGTTCACATACGAGATCTTCGGATACTGAAGTTTACGCCAAGGTGTGAATTCTCACCCGGTACTGTTCATGAGTACAAAACAGCATCGCCGCTCCATTCTAACGCAGTCGGCGTAATGCCTGACGCAGTTTCCATTTGGTGTGAGAGTAAACACAAGGTGCCAGGACCACAGTTACTTGTTAATCACGCATAAAATCCAATGTACTGTCAAAATGAGTCCTAATAATGGACACAGTGGGTCAGATTAATGCGCACATACAACACGACCTCAAGACCATTGTAGACCAGGGCAGTGTAGCATAGTGGTAAGGAGCAGGACTTGTAACCAAAAGGTTGCTGGTTTCATTCCCTGCTGGGGTACTGCTGCTGTACCCTTAGGCAAGGTACTTAACCCAGAGTTGCCTCACTAAATATCCATCTGTATACATGGATAACATGTAAAAACTGTAACCTATGTAAGTTGGATAAGTACGTCGGCTAAATGCTGGTAATGTAATGTAATGTAACAAATGTCCATGAATAATCAATTGGTCAAAGAATCTTTTATAGGTGATTGATCTTGTTAAGGGAGACCACACCCAACCCAAATGGAAAATCACCATTTGTATCAAAGCTGCCGTACACATTTCATTCTACATCTAACCACTCTGAGATGTTTGCACATGCCACAGAATGCAGAGAACAACCACCATGCTGTTCATATCCTTTGCGCATATGTAGACACACCCTCAATTAAGTTTAGCTCTGCTCATGTTTTTAAAAAGATTGAGCTACTGATTTGAATTAATCTCTGTTGTAACAGTCAGCCAATAGCAATGACCACATGTTTGACCCATCGTTTTAACCTTGGTGTTCTCTGTGTTTGAAAAGTTCAGCATTTCACAGAGCAACCCTGTGATGTATTCCTGATGAATTGTTTTGTCTGTGACTATCATCAGTGTGACCTAAAAACAAACACTCCACTGTGATAATGTTTATTTTATCTGGGGAAATCACTGTGATGCTACTTCATCTTGGCAGTTACATTACATTACATTATTGGCATTTAGCACATGCTCTTATCCAGAGCAACTTACATAGGATACACTTTTTTTTACATGCTATCCATTTAAACAGCTGGATATTTATTAAAGCAATTGTGGGTTAAATACCTTGCCCAAGGTTACAACAGTAGTGCTCTAGTGGGGAATCGAACCAGCAACCTTTCGGCGACAAGTCCTGCTCCTTACCACTATGCTCCACTGCTGCGCAAAACCGCCAAAACCGCCAAAACCGCCAGGTCACATTCATATTGTCAGTAATTTAACCCCTGGTCTTCCAGTTCAGGTTTGTGTGACTGAAATTGTGCATTGGCCTGAACTCCTGAATTTTGGAGACAGGTAAAGGGGTGTGATCACCCATCATCTTCAACTCTCCTCTCAAGCAAAGTGTGCAAAAGGGCCACAGTTCTTCTTTTTGGGCTCTCTTCCAAAGGCTGTTCATATGCAAGCAATTATTCCATCATTATTCTAAGTGTATCATACTTTTTCATGGTCATCTAGTCCTGACTTTGGTCCTTAATACCACAGGCAAGTGTACAGTTTGGTAGTAAAAAGAACACCATTCTCATCACAAATGGAAACAGATCGTTGTCCTGCTCAGCAAACCAGAAATGGTTTCTCTCTCTCTCTCCCTCTCTATCACACACACACACACACACACACACACACACACACACACACACACACACACACACACACACACACACAGTGTTCCTGTCCAGAGTACAAACAGGTATGGTATCTATTAGGCATGATTCCCTCTCATCCAGTTGTGTTCTGTATACAGTGCAGACACACAACACTCAGAAGGAAGTGCGCAATTTGTCACGGATTGATTCTGTTCTGACTATGTAATCACTTTCTTTACATCGTCATAAGTAAACCGCATGCAATGATATGGACTTTGACGTTTATGAGCGTATCACGCGCCCAAGCCCATGAGCAAGTCTACAAGCTGGTGTACTTTAATTAGCTGTGCATGTTTTAATCTTTCAGAGAGGTATGAAAAGGCAAGCAGCTTTATACTAGATTCCCTCGATTAAACAACATCTGTTGGAGGTGATTTGTTCAATATTTTGGTACAAATTATTAAATATTGCGGTTCAATTTGTGGTACATATTGCACATTGGTGAGACTGCATCACGTTTTGAAACAGCAACGGGAACAGACTTTGACATTTTCATAACAACATCAGCCGACAAAATGCATAGCTTTCACTGCAGTGATCTCTGAGCCTTCCTCGGGTCTTTTTTAGACTGAAGTAGTTTGTGGTCGTGCCTATGACTGTCTGGATATAAACTTGTCTTAAGTACTGTTTCTTACATTGCTTAGTACGCCAGTATTATGATTTAGGAAACCCCTCGTATTAACACATAAACTGCATTTTAGGTTTTTTGTTTTTATAAATTGGAAGAGTGAAAAGCAATGAAAAAATAAATCTACCGGCAAATGAAAAACGTCATTTCATCACTCTAAATGTGTCAACATGTGGTGACAAAAAAGAATTTGGCAAAGTTGGCCTGAAGTAGCCTAATATAATGCGGGTGTAAAAGTACCCTATTCTACATCCCACAAGCTATGCGCCTCCATTCACACTTCTGTCCGTTTGTTTGAATAAAAAGAGCATTCATAAGCGCGCAAAACATTTTTCCAACACTGACCGTTGGCATCAAACATCAATCAAACAACTGCCTTGGCTCATTATATTCTACCTTTCACTAACTCATAGACATCCAAATTAGACGCATACATCTTTACTGCTTTTAAATAACAGCACTTTTCGGCAGTATCAACTGTGTTTTGAATATCATTGCGTGCAAATTACGCGAAAACCACAATTTCACCCCCGCTGCTTATGGTTTCAGAGGGAGATGCCGAAGCCAGATGTTTACAGCTGTCAGAGTTAGTTGCAGGTGGAAGTTCAGACTGTTTCTGTCAACCACGCGCCGCTGCTGTTTAAGTTACAATAGGATGTCACCACTCATGCTGAAGAACTTACCATCTGCGTAAACGGACGTGATGGTTAACCAAGCCAAGCATCCAAATAGCTGAAAGAAGATAATATTTCGGTAGCAATTCCGTGCCATGGTGCGTTACTCTCTCTTTTTTTCTTTTAAGGAAACGTCCCAAAACAAAAGCTGGAAGTTTGTCTCGCTTTCACCTTTAGCTACACAGCAAGGGAAGAAAGTCCGATATTTCCCTCTCGCACGAATATTGCTGCTAACACCTGGAACAGAAAGGACTGACTGACTATTTGGTGACTTGAATGATTAAAAAAAGAAAGGGGGAAACAATTCAGACCAGCAGGGTGGCGGAGAGGTTATATCTATCCAAATAGTGCATTGCCGTGCAAATGGAGAGCCTCTGCGAAAATTCGCATCACCCTGTCAGTAAATACGTAATGGGTCAGATTTGAACCAGAGACAGCGCAGAAGTGAGAGAACCGCCTGAGAACGGCGGAGCGCTGGGTAGAGGAGAGAGGAACACCAACAGCTACTGCCTCAGATACCAACAGACAAGTTCTGTACTTATTTAAATAAATACACAGGAGCAAGGCTGTGGGTGAATACCGGTTTGGAGGGGTATACACATAAGAAACATTTTGTCAGTAAATCGAATACGTTTTCTTCTCCAAGCCACAAAGGCGCCCCTTGTTTTCATTTTGTGCTCTGAGGAAAACCGTTATTTCCCCAGACCGTGAAATCACAAAATGACGGTATTACTTCAACGGATGAGTAGGTGGAAACTTTGCTGAAGAAATCGCCATTATGAACTACAATCGTTACCAGTTCTCATCCCATCCTGTCGACAATATAGAAAGGTTCAGTTTTAACAACAATAACAATATCATTCGCAATTGTAGTCATTAGAAAAATAAAAACAATGTTTAGAAACATCATTTTAAGTTCATTTCCTGTCTCTCTCCTGTCCTGTCTCCCGTTTCTCTCTCGTCACATGTCAAACTTCACGTTCACCAGTGCTCATCATAACACCTGTATATCCTTTGACTCATGCACATAGTAATATTTATTTGCAGGTTTCTTAGATACCAACTGTAGACTACACTTTGAACAAAGAGAAGGATGGCTCCTCTCTTGATTCAAATAGCATAACTCGGCTCACATCGCATGCACATAAAATGGGCGGAGAACTGAGAGTGTAACCAGAGGGTTGTAGGTTTGAATTCTGAATGTGACTCAACTGTTAAAACTTTTGAGCAGGGTACCTGAATGGCTTAACCTGAATTGTTCCCTGAAATTGTCCAAGTGTATTACTGCATCTAAAAAACGGATATTGTCAGTGTACAAAACACCAAACTACTCATATGTAGAAAACACACACAATACCACCTAAAACCATATCTGCTATTTATGTATAATTGATAAAAAACAATTTGTAAAAAAAAAAAAAAATTACAACAAAAAATGGGCCACATCAGCTCACAGAAGCCACACACACTACTCTTATGCTGTCTAATGTTCATGACATTCTTTCATGTAACTAGGCCCAGTGTTCTCTTCTCATACCACACGGGGACAATGTGGTCTTTCAAGCTTTACGTGTCACATGAAAGTGTCAAATGACCAATCGGCTGAGCGGAAAGAACCCGTGATTTGACAACAGTAGAGAATGCTGGAGACTTTTTATCCATTTATATTTGTGTTTGAACAATTAATAGAGCTGTCCCCACTCTCTTGCCTTACATAGTAGATGTTTTTCCTAGTCTAAGAAATGAAAAGTGTAATCCTTCGTATTTTAATTTTGATGTTGTCAGTATAATAATGATCAAGATGATTGTTTTCCCAAAGCAACAGCCCTGGTCCTTGAGGATGGACATTATTTTATCATTATTGTTTATTTTAAGTAAACAAGCAAAAAACAGGATAATTAAAATATGCAAATACATTACAGAGTATTAAGCATCTGTTTATAGAGAGCAGCTGAATGTACCAGGAGAGCCAATTTTTATCCTCCATTGGACTAACTACCTCACTGAAATACCAGCTGTTCAAGTGGGTTGGGTTTATTTTTCATATTTGATAAAAAATAAAAGCTGCTATGATCATAAGTCACCCTGAGGGCTAAACTGATAACATGAATAATTGATTGGGAGTTTATTGGTAATTGATCATTGATAATTAAATAATTGATAACAGACTCTCCTGACTCTGAATGGACCTGGGACACCATTGCAGGGCATGTGAGGATAGATGGGCTGTTTTTTTACTGCAATTAAAGAAACTCAGAGTCTGGACAGTTTGTTCTGCTGTCAGAATGGAGCCCCCTCTCCCCAACATCATCCACTTCAGCTCCTCTGTCAGAGAACACTGTCCTTAGTCCGAATAAGGAACGAGCGTTTTCGGTGATTTCAAATTTGCTCGTCAATCAAGGTGGGACAGCCATTGTCCCGGCTCCAACTGCCTGCCAGTGATAACCTTTCCCATGTCTGTGGACTTGGCAGAGCCTGATTTACACCGACTGTAAAAATGCACACAGCCCCCACCATTAACGCAGTCATTCAGGTTGTACAGTTTGCCATCATGTTTCGCCAAAAGAGTGCAACTCCTGTAATTGGGATCAGCTGAGTGTGAGATGCATATGTCCATAAATGCCATACTGCCATTTTACATTGCATTCTCCATATACTTAGCAAACACCATTATTTGGGTTGAGGGTACAGAGAATAGATCTAACATATCATCTGTTTACCCAGAAGGATGACTATGGATGCAGGTTATGGCACAAGTTGCTACACTGACACTTAGGCTTGCAACCTTCTGGTTACTAGCCTTGTTCCTTTACCACTTGGGCATCCTGCCACTACTTTAATGCCTGTTTACATGAATACCTTGGTGGGGGGCAGTCCCAGATTCTTCAGATTAGACTCCCCAAACATACTGTACCATGAAAGATCAAAATTCCTCTTGAATTAGTTTGAATTGTTAGCATTTGACCAAAGATTGATTTGGTGACATGGTTTAATCACTCTGAAGTTCAAAGCTTGTGGTAAGCTGTTGGATAACATATGAAACCACATCATTTGTGCCTCTAACAGTCAAAAAGAATTTGATTTGAAGAAATGCATATTTGACATTTATTCATTTCATATTTTGAAGTCAAAGGTCAAGATGATGCAGCAAACAAATTTTGGAGGTTTGCAGCACCCACAGTCCTCACCGCTACAGGGACTAAGGCCGCACGATATCGGTCCTTGTCCCCAAAGAGCCGCCACAACAGTTAAGTTAAAATAGAATTTGCTCAGAAAATTTCGGACCACTAACAGCGACAGCTGAAAATTAAGACTTCCCCCTCAGGTTCCCTGGGCGCAGAAATGGCCTTTTTTGTGTCAGCTGCAGCTGCAGGTAATAATGGCCACAGAGCTCCCCAGGGAGTTGCCCTGGCAGGGTGACTCATCTTTGCAATTGTGGAAAAACCTCCTGAATCTCCCTGGGCGATCGCACTTAGTCATCTCTCTCCGTTGTCTGCGGGACCCGCTCTCGTCCCGGAGATTCACGGTTGAGGTGAGAAAGAGAGAGGAGGTACCGTAGACTGCCGGGGAGGAGGGTGGGTGGGGGGGAGGAAGATTGTGATTCACACCGGCAGAATCTTGGAGCGGGAAGTGAGAATTGTGCTTCAGGAACCCACAAGGGCACAGTCACAGCTCCGACAGCAAGGTGTGTAATTTGTTAGGGCCATATTGTTTCCGCGCGGGACAGGTTGTCTTATTACTCAAATGATCTCAGGTTCGGAGAGAGAAATACAGCTCTCATCTGAATGCGTATTGCCATGGATTTCGACTGGTGAAATCGTGAGATCAACAAGACCATGGATAAGAATAATGTAATAACTGTATCAAAACTGTATCAAAAATGATCAATCAATTAATAAATCAATCAATAATGAATTGATTATATGGTAATTTGTGTAGCACTCTTTCTGGTGAAATCATTGCAAAGAAGCTGGCAAATTGCATGACAGAAAAAGATGCAAGACAGCTACAAAACTGTTACTAAAGATTGAAACAAAATATTATTGAAGAATGAGTTGAAAATGTTTATTTCCAACAAAATGTTCTGTTCAACCAGTCTCTGTCTGCGTTGTGTCTAATTTTGGTTCTGAGTAATTAGCGAAACAGCAAATTCATTTTTTCCAGACTGCATGTCACCAGGCTGAGTTTTCCAGCCCCATTCGCCCTGGAGTGAGAATGATGCTTCAGACCTTGGCTAATCTGAACTCAGTTTGACAAATCTGACACACTCCTTTTCAGAGTCCTGCACCTTGTGTCATGCTTTTACAACCATGAGACTTAGCTTTTACAGAACTGGCACATAGAGGGCATTCAAGTACAAGTCATAATAATTAAATGAGGGGCGTTTTATTTGTTGGTGACATTTTTTTTTGCTGTGAGTTCTTAGAATATCTCTATGAGACAAATATTATTGCTTTTCTTGAATTCTGAAATGGCAGCAGCCTCACTGTGAATACAACTGGGCTCACTGCTGGAGGTGGTCTGCGGTTGGGGGGGTTTGTAGACACATACAAACCCGAGGGAAGTTGCTGAACCCACAGAACAGGGAAGCAAGGGGGCTAGCATCCCGCAGTGACGCTATCTGTACGTAGGACGGGTTATTGCTGAAATTCTGACACTGAGCTGAAATTGCTGGGTGTGCTCTATGCTCCTGCCCGGGCGAGGAACACAACGTGCTCTGGTGGCCGGTGAAACTGACAGCATAGAAGAGCGACGGATTAGTCTCCGTATGTAGGAACAGGGGGTGATGGGTTTGAATCCCCGTCTGGAATGTGGTTACTCTCATCTGAGTTGCCCTCTACCCTTGCCTAAAAATTCAACATCGCAATTTCAGGAAGGGCTGTGTGTAAAAATGTACGGTGCAAAAGTTCTCTTGCAAGTGATATTCCTCCAAATTAGGCCAGGTGGGTTATTTCTTCCCAATTAAAGCAGGGAATGGGGGAGGGCTGGAGGTGACCTTTTCCAACTTTATAACACAAAGCAAATTCACCTCTTCACTTCAGAATAAACTCATGTTTACCACTTCACCGCCAGTAATATCACATTCATCACTTTATCATGGATTGACGGTTGGATCTGTTTAGAGTTTAATTACTTGTACTTTGATAACAGATTCTTAATTACTGTGCATATCTAGAGCAAAGTGATGCTGCAGGGCAATTGCTCCTCATTTGAAGGCTGCTGGATGTGAGAATCATTATGATTATCATTGTTGTGATTGTACACCTAGGATATGTCTTTGAAAATTGGTTCCCCCTAACATTACACATGTATATAACACTATGAGTTTGATACTTTTAACTTAAAATTTTTATTCCTTTAAAATTAATATTACAATTATTACAGAAGGAAACATGGTAAATGTGCTTGGTTAAACACTCCAAACATGCAGAAAGAAGATGGCATATTCCATGGTTGATTTTATTTCAGTTATTTAAGTTAACCAGGGCAACTCATACAGTATGTGTACTTGTACTTGTACTTGAATGTGAACAACAAACATACAGTATAATATCAATTTAAATATGCAATTAAGTATTACTTGTGTGTAATATCAAAAATAAAATATTATTTGTGCTGTTAATAAGAAAGCTATTAAAATACTTCATGTTGAAAATAAATGCTGAAGCAAATCAGTTTTTTTACAGTCTAACAACAGGAGTGTAAATTGGGAAAAGTATATGTAGTCCATTGTGTATGAACCAGCAGATGGATGGATAGCTGATATAAATGTATTTATTTTAATATCTTCCATAAATATAACCTATCCTGGGACAAGCTCATCTCCCCCACAGTATGGCTACTGTACGACAAAGACACACGCATAGGGAGATACAGACAGTCACACACATACAGTGCCACAAAAACTCACATGCACACACACGCATGCATACACACCTGCATACATGCACATATGCACTCATACACATGTGGGCAGATGACCAACCACCTACACAAACACACAGAGAGTGCACGCACACACACACACACACACACACACACACACACACACACACACACACACACACACACACACACACACACACACAAAGACCTTGTTTCGCACCGCACCAAAGCAGTTTGTATTGTTCGGAATGCCTTTGACGATGCTGCACTGCCCTGCCTTACAGCTGCCTGCAGCCCTGGTATTTCCCACATGGTCTGCTCGGACTGGCCCAGCTGGTGGGGTCACTGGCACAGCCACAGTCTGTCTGGATACCGTGAGCTTACAATAATATTTTCTCTCGCTCAACATGGCTGTGGAGGAGGTGGATGGTGAGACCGGATACAATGCAACACCCCTATATGGAGCCCTGCTGGAACGGTTCAGCGTTTGCCTCAGCTCCGAATACCACAGTCAGGAAAGTGGCTGTTTTTTTTTTCCCTGGATAATTTACTGTATGCATAATAATGGCCATTTATGTGAGTCTGAAAACGAACAACAAACGCTGTGTCACTGATGAAAAAGGAATATTATTCTCATGCACATTCCAACTATATGCTCATTTTATGCATATTTATGAACATGTTTTGCTGTTATGCTGCTACACTTGACTTTTACAACTTTAGGTAGACCAATCATCACCGCATTCTAAAAAAGCAAACATAACAGTAGCCACCAAAAAGATGTTACAGACAGACATTTTTCTGTCATTCAGCAAGGTCAACAATAGAATCAAATATGATTAGATCATCAGACAGCAACAAAAAGACACTCCATCCTGGTACCGGACAAGCACAAGTCATTAAGTCATGAGTACATGCAATGACCCAAAGTAAGCAATACCAGCAGGAACTGAGACAGGCAGTGGACATCAGGACAAAGAGGTGCCCTGTACTTCTCAAACTGGCAAATGCACTGGTCAACCAACATACTGTAGCATCAGCATTGTATCTGAGCACAGAGGTTCATCACACATTATTGAAGAATGATGTAGCAGTAGCTAAACACAATTTCCTGTGTCTGAATTTTTTGCTCTGTGGGACATGAAAGTGTCTCCAATACCTTTTAGCTGTATTTCTGTGATAAAATCTTGTCTGCCATTAATAACTATTCACTTCACTGATATTCTCTACTTGAGGCAAATTACAAAAATTACAATGATATGATTCCTTATTTACATGCCTAAGTATGTTCTGAATTCAGAGCCTATTTGTGGTATGTACTGTAATGACTGCACAAGCCAACCCCTGAGACAAGCCACCAGTTGCAATCACCTGTGATTAGTGCACCTTTTATAGAGGCTGAATTAGGCATGGCTCATGGGGGGATGGGGGGTGGAGATATGAACTGTTTGTTATAGTTGACTGTATTGCAACCACATTTGATTCAGCCTGAAACCGTGTGATAAGTGGAACTAGTTTCAGCACCTCTCACCTCTGAAATGACTTACTGTGCACGTAATGGCTGATGTTTTAAGTTTTAAATTAGCTACTTATGCTGAATCTTTTTCTGTCATGTAATACTATTTGCCCCTACCTTTGAGCTTCCATGCAACTAAACATGTTAATCCTCTTATACTGAGTGCTGTGTATCACAGGTGTAGATTTGGTGTGACTATATCGTATGAAGTGACTCTAGCGTCTGCACTGCTGTGTTTTGGTGGCATTTGTCTTGATATAGGCCTACATACAAGGCTAATATTGTAGTGTCATTTGCAATGCCAGTATTGATTTGGGGTGTTTTTGTTATTGGCAGAGGCATCCCTTGCATGTTGTCAGTTATAGTTTTAACAGTACACTTTCTTACTTACCTTTTCGGCTAGTTTCTCCTTCAACACCGGACCATCCTGGTTAAAAAAGGCAGCAGAAATGGCAGCACCTTTCTGGCATCTGAACCTGAACCCTTTGAGCTACAGCTCTAATTCTTTAATCACAACACCATACTGCTGCCCCACAGATCATACAGTGGCTTACACCTCATAAAATACCTGTAATAGAAGTTAGTATGTCTCATAACTCATCAACAATACTACACATTATGGGGTATAAGACGTAAAAACAGGATTTGTGTTATAACGGATGCCCCTAGAGCTGGTTTATTTTGGAAAGTAAAGGGATCTTTGTGTGAGATGTTTACATCGCTGCTTTTTCTCTTCCCATGACAAGTTAAATGAGTCACTGTTAATTGACGTTCTTGTTTGATTTGCGACTTACATAATACAAGGTTACCACATTAGAACGCATGCCGAAAGCAATCAAGGGACACAAGCAATCCTGACAAACCGATTGCCTAGACCTTGAAGATAGCATGCACAATCCTTAGAAGTTCTCACCGCAGGTCAGTACAAAATGATCCGATAATATCAGTGCGCCCTCTACCGATCAAAGTGTTAAACGTGGAGAGACTTAAGAGACGTAAATTCGGGAGATTTTTTTAGCAGAGATAATTTACCATTTTAAGATATACCAGTCTTGCATACTTCCAGTTTCGAGTTTCTGCATGTGGTGAATAAATCCCTTGAATAAATCCCGTGAATAAATTCGCACCTGGGGTTCGTGGTCTACGATGAGCAAAACATCGTAGTGCTGTGCAAATAAATGCCACTTTGAGAGCTTGTTACTTTTGTAAACACTGGTGGAACGATGAATTTCATACACGATACTATAGACTCAATTCTCAAGTACCCCCCATGTAGCTGAAAGCGGAAGTTGGGCGGGAGTAGTCTATCTCAAACTAATATAACATCTCTGGTTTTAGGGAGGGGGCCGTTTCTTGTTCGTCCTTATAGCTTCCAAGACAAGCTGCAACGCATCCACTAAATTTGTCACGAAACGGGGAGCCGCAGACGAGGTGTATTCTGTCGGGCGATACTGCATTTCTGCGTCGCGACTGAAGACTCACAATCAAAACAAAGCGGCCACGCGTACTTTTCCCGCAGAAATGACGTCACCATACCCCCTCCCCTTTTCTAGTACACAGTACATGCTCGCAGACTCACACTCTCAAAATTACTTTGAAAGACAGCACGCACGGCTGCAAGCAATGTGAGCAACAATGTACGATTTTGAGATCTGCTTTAGCGCTTGCCAGACACACTCCCTGGTCCCCAACACAATAAGAAGAAGCAGAAAATAGTCGCCCGGATGTCCCAATACTTGTCTTGTGATGGAAGTGTAGCAGGAGAAAGCGGAAGTGATGTCAGAGAGGCTGGCTGTCTCCTCCATGTTATTATTGTTATTTTGACTGTGTGATGGTACGGAGGAGAGCTCCATCGGGTTCTCCCGCAACATTTTCGCCTGCCTGGGGTCACCCGTTACGGCCGGGACAGCGACGCGAGCAGAACGCACGGGAAGGGGGTTCTCGACGTGTGTGCAAGGATTTCGTGCAACACAGTTAATAGCAACGATACGACGCCGCCACCCGCAGCCAATGCCAGTTCTAGACTTGTGCTACTTCTGCTAACCCAACGCCTGTCGCTGAAATGAACGGCATCACCAAGGGCAGATTTGAGGTAAGCTCCTGTGATTTAGCTGGCTTCTGTAACTGCTGCGAATAACATTGACAGTGCATGTGGAAACTGCGTGCGTGGGTGCGTGTGTTATTGTGTGTGCCTCTGTGTGTGTGTGTGTGTGTGTGTGTGTCTATCTGTCTGTCTCTCTCTCTCGCTCTATGTGTGTGTGTGGAACCGTCTGCTGTTCTAATTTTATATGCTGTGACAGTGCCTTTTGTTCGCCAAGGGTAATACGAAGTCATGTTATCATATTATAACCAGCTACAATAACGGCAGCAGCTGACAGTGACAACATTTTGCCACAATGTTCTTTGAGCAGGAGCTGGGAATTTGAAAAGGTTGGATGACTTGCTTGCCAGCCAGCTACATGTTACATCACGGCTACATCAAATTTCCGAGTTCATATATGTTTTTGAGGGCTGTTGATCAGCTGACATAATGATTGATTCTGAGAAACAGGGGTAGCTATCGATAGGTTTCCACAAGCCAACGATAACTCAGTAGCCGTTTATATACTGATGGCTCTATTTACACGGGTTTTGTCACTATCATGTGACAGGAATGGGTCTTGGTGGGGTCCAGTTTCCCTTGAACTGAAGATGGGTTTGTCGATATGTGAGTGCAGACTCACTGGTCAGGATTTACGCCGTCCGCATAACAAGCTCAGTCCGCGTAAACAAAGCCAACTGTATTCTCCAGCGGTCTTCGAATGGACCGTCTATACGCCCAGGTGTTGTGGTAACCAAGAGGTTAAACTGGTTTATTTCGCAATGCCAAGAAACCGTACAAAGCTAAACAAACCGTTCGTATTCTGACAGTCATAGAGAATTATCTACTGATTGTTCAGATCAACGGATTAGCCTGCAAAGAACAACAACATTCATTCAGAATGAACGACCACCTTGAAGCGAAACCATTTCTCCCTCCCCTAAAATGAAGGTATTCCATGATGGTAGATAGAAAAGTGAAATAATAGACAATTAAGTCACTGGTTTTAAAATGCACATCCCCAATAAAAATGTAAATCCACTTGTATCAGGTAGAATGACCCATAAAAAAGGTTTTCTCTTACCTATGATATATCAACATACAATTTACAGTGTGTTTCTCAGGCAACAATGGTGAGCATGTCTGTTGTTATTAGAGTTACTGTAGCATGAGGAGATTGTCATAGAATTAACTATTATAGTAGGTAGTTATATAACAGAAAAATCACAATACTCAGAACAAGATAGCTCTGATTAATGGGTGTGGTAAAACACAGGTAGCAGTAGCTACACTCACAGGTGCACTTTGTGTATGTAGTCCATTTGGGAAGAGGGAGGCTGATCACATTGTGAAAACACCAGCAAACAGATCTGATATGTTCCTCCAAGGAATGTTTAGCTTACCGTGTTTAGTCCTTAGGAGCATTCTATATTACCCCCCTCCCTCCTCCACACTCCAACAAGAAGCTTGGCCTCAGTGTTCTAAATGCTGGCAGAGTAATACCCATTATGTGACACAAAACTTTAGCACGTCAAATACTTTGGCAAAGCGTTTTTTAAATGCCAGGTCGTTCTGTTCTTCCCCACAGCCAGCCAGCAGCTTACACATGCCCTTTTACACAGACTGAGAGTGTTATCAAGATCATGTTTAATACTAATAGGCCCAACAGTGGAGGGAAGGCCGGTCACTATTGACAGTGTTAGCATGCTGTTGCCCAAAAGCTTCTTTCGCGGTTGCTGCAGCTTGGTGGGCATTGTAATGGAAAAGCAATGTTCTTAACTCTCTGTGGTTGCAGGGTCTAATGAGAACAGCATGCCTGGTCATGAAGTAAACACACTTTCAAGTTCAGATGCATATAGGGAGCTACTGCAGGACACTGTTGGTGAGGTAGCGGACAGGGGCCTATATGAATGTGGGATACAACAGTGGTGAATGACAGTGCAGATTTTGAGCCTGCCAGCAGTTTTTTTTTTTTTTTTTGGAGGGGAGGGTGCTGCAGGCTGTTCAAGGAATGTCTGGGGGGCGTGGCTGGTTGCTTCTGTCTGTTGCTGTGGCGAAGTGGAGTCCTATACCCCCCATGAAATGATCCTACATGTGTAAACTAGTGCAGTAAATATACTGTATGGATGATGATTTCTCTACCATACAAATTAAAGGGAGGGTGGGGGCACCATTTGTATGTGACCTATGTTCTTGGTCCCAAGGGCTATTCCTTGAAAATAAAAATGGTGCAAATAACAATAATTTTTCATCTCAGCATAATTTGTTAGATATTGCTGAAGCTCCTGATTTTGATGGCAGTTGCAAAAGTGGAAGCACTCAGCCCCCTCTTTTTTTTGACAGTTTCCATTGTGGAAAGGGTTTGTTTTTGGTGAGATATTTTGTGAACATGCAGTGGAGTGGCTCCCCATGGAAACCGAGACTCTCCTGCTGTATCCTTGGGGAAGCGGTGGTGAAAATGTCAGACACTTAGTGATAGACCACTTTGCTGTTACTGCATCACAGATACAGGAGGTAGAATGCGGACAGAGCAAACCTCCTGACATTCCTGCGGGAGCCAATCAACACTGGTCATCCCGTTCCAGCGGTCCTGCTGTAGCCAATCAGCATCAAGCTGTGCCCTTTGGTTTTTGTTTCTATAGTCCTGCTGGAGCCAATCAGCACTCAGCAGCACTTTGATTTGCTGGGAGATTTGGTGACTCCAGGGATTTGCCTGTATGTGTGGAGGGAGGTCTCAGACAGATCTCAGACAGACCTTGAAGTTATTGACAGATCCAAGGCTGGTAACTGCCAGGGCTGGTGGCCATATGAACTGGTATTTGTCGAGCAGTTATATAGTCATGTTCGTGAAGTGTTAGATGAATAATTGAGATCATTTCATTTTCAGATCCAAAATCGCAATCTGAATTGGCCATTTGTCAGCTGAGCTGCTTATGAATTAACAAAGAATTCAGCCCGTTAAAAAGCTCCCTGTGCATGACAGTGATGTGCTTTTGTGCCTGAATCTATTGTGACACCGTTTTCTGATTATTTCATAGTTATTCCCTACTGGCTATTTTAATAGTTTTTCGCAGGAAGCAAAGTCTAGGGGCGAGACCAAATGAATGAATTTAAGGTTCCAGAATCACTGTGCCACAAATCAGAAGCTCCAAGCACAATAAAGTTGTCTGTCTATGGTCACAGTTTAACCCAGTGAATGGCAGGGTCTCAGCTCAGAGCAGTGTAGACGCTCACATGAGCATTGGTGATCATGCTCACATCGTCATATGCACTGCTTGCCCTCCACACAATACATAAGCAAATAGGGATTGAGTTTAGGAGAATGAAAATGTTTCAGCCTACCTAGATCTTCATCAGGGAAGTCACTAAACAAAAAACAACCCAAAATAGTGTGCAAGATTTGCACTTGATATGATTAGAGCAGAGGACTCTGGGCCTGTTTACAGTTTATGTAAACGCCAGGTGGGGATATGCAGAGAATGCAAATATTGTTGGAAAAATGGAGCTACAAATACAAAATAGAGTATGGCAAGTATGTTAAGTTTATAAGTTATTACATGACATTACATTACATTACATTCATTTAGCAGACAGTCTTTCCCAGAATGGCTTCCAGCACAATATAATTATTATTATAATTATTATTTGTTGGGCAAAATTTTTAAAAAATGTCATCACATTAACAGTAGCCTTGAAGGGTGAAGAGATATTTGTTAAAAATCAAAGTCATTGTTCTGTGTCACAGTGTGAGTTCTTTATTACATCATCCTTAGAAGGTAGCAGATGGGCCCTCTTTCATTCTTTTACTCTAATTAACAACTTCCTCATTGCTGTTTCAGACTCTGTTTCTCAGCAAAAAAAAGTCAAAGAATGAAATAAATAATTGAGTAATCAATCTTGCCTCCTCTGTGCAGTTTGGTGAAGCTCGGGGCTTTAGGGCAGGCCTTTAGGCTTGATCTAACTGTGATTACTGCAGTGATTTGGAGTATTAAGTTTGCAGTTCTGCAATGCGCTTTTAATTGGGTCTTATCGTTAATACTCTACATAATACTCCATTGTGTTGCTCACATAACTCGTGTGCAGCTCTGAAGTCTGTTTTTGGGCAAGGAGGGAAGTCTATCACTCACAAGGTAGAGAGATCAGGCTATAGGATGGGGGTGGTTGTGTTAAATTATAATTGGAATCTGTTAACAAGCACCTGGGGGGCGTCTGTATGAAATAACAGGGAAATTGTTTGGCTTCATTGTGGTATTTGATTTAAAACCACTTTTATAACATTGATGCCTCCATATAATTCTTATGTTATTTTAATAATCCACAATGGAATTAGATAATTCCACCCTAAACTAAACTATGTTTCATAAAAACTTCAAACAATTTAACAATTTTCGTGCAACAATTGAAAATGCATTTAATTGTTGCACGAAAATACAGTTGTCTGCCATGAAATAGTTAAATGTAAATTATCATTTTGAATAATTACATTGCTGCTCTCCCATTGTGGTATTCATATCATTTGTCAAATCAATATGCAGTTTCCTATCTCAAAATTGATGTATAGGTAATAATTAATACATGTTCACGTGTACTGTAAGCATATGTTTCAGCCCGGGGGGACCTACTCTGGACGTGACTCACAACTTGATTTTCACCTTGTGTTATAAGGTTACTGTTTGCCCTGAGAAGCACAGACGCAGAGAATCTCACTGCTGTGCATTGTTGTAGATACTAAGCACAGGTAAAAGAATGGTCTCACTGGTCTGGGCGTGTTGTTAGCCTGGTCTGACACTGTTGCTCATTCACCTCGAATGGATACAGTTATGTTCTATTGTGCTGGAAGTCGCTCTGGGTAAGAGCATCTTCTAAATGATTGTAATGTAATGTAATGATTGGAGCAGTAAGTATGTATCTAACGTTCTCCAGTCATGCTCTCGTGTTGGTCAATGCCATATGTGTCTGCCTTTGCATGCAGTCCAATTTTACAAGGGTTTGGATGTACCAAGCCTTCAAATAAGCCATTGACTTGGTGCATGCATGGCACATCCAGCTTTTTCCCTGGGGCTCAACCATTGATTTTTCCATAAAATTTCAAGTTAATTTGAAGCTCCAAACAGACGTCCAAGTTTAGATGACAGTTGGAAGGTGAGCATGAAACAGTGCTGTTGCCATCTATCTGTTCTGCAGATGCCCTCATCCATACAAGTGCTCATGATTCTTGTTAGAACCAGCCTGAGGTCCCCATGCAGTGGTATCCTTTTTATTTGGGAGTTTTATAATGCAAACCGCAGCAAAACTACAGCATCCAAATCATTTTTATAACTCAGTTTGCAGGCTTTAGGGTGAAATAAATAGCTTTGAAGTACATCCAGAAACTGTCCTCGTCTGAAAATACAGACTTGGCACTGGAGTTGTTTTACAGGAAATGAGTATTGTATAAATTGATGGGAACATTCTCACATTTGATTTGGGAATAAAATGTAACATCAGGTTCTATGCCTGATGCACAGCTGCTGGTGGAAGACAGTGAAAGCCAATGAAAAGGCAGCCCACACCCTCTACCTATAGACTGCATTTCCCATCTTCACAGTTTCAAACATTGTCATCATTTTTCTAATTACATATTTAACATGAGAATGTGTTTTTCTCACTCTGCTCGGTCTATTGAAATACATTTTGTAGTGTTTTCATATACCAGGATTGAATTAACCTTCACTAGGAAAAAAAAAACCCTGCACAGGATAGTGTGGTGGTATGCTAATTGATAGACTCTCAGGTGTAATGTCTTGAGTTTAATGTTCACAAACTAGTGCTCAGTTTCCCACAATTAGTTAAATGCCCTGACTGACATGAAATAAAATTTAAAGTATTTTTATTGGCTAATTTTGCTGGGCAAGCGCAGACCTCCTGTTTTGTTAAAACAAAAAATGTTGTTGGGAACAGGGCTTACCATTGCAGTCTGAGAAACCATAAATACAAAGGTGCCTGGAATCTTTTGCACTACCAGTCTAATCTTTTCGTCAGTGAAAGTAAAAAACTATGCTGAGATTCACCATGAAACCCTTTTTTATCTGCCACAATCAAATATTTGCCTAAGGTAACTCCTTGTGATCAGAATGAAGATGGCCTTTCATTTCTGAGCTAGGAGATCAGCAAACCTAGCTCGTACATTTCAGAGTTTTAGTCATGTTTTTCACAGTCTTGATTTGTCCGCATCACAATGGTTCTCTCGACCTTGTGCCATGATCGGACCACAGAAATACCGTCACTGTCTTTCATGTGATTCTTCCGCGACGTGGGTGATGTTTTTTAACTGGGCTGGATAAAACTCATGTCACATTCCATTATAGCCAAAGGTGGCTGCCACACTGCCTCTGCTGTTGCCATGCAACTTAATGTGTTTGTGCCAGCTTGGTTTTATTTCTGTTGGTGTTGCTCTGCAGATTTCTATCTTACTTGGATATAAATCCATTCTTTGCTCACAGACCAGCCCCACAGACGCTGTCCCGAAGTTGCACGGGCTGTATAAATCTGAAATGGACACAGAGTGCCACAGCCGTAGCAGTTGCAAATGGATTGTCTCGGGCGAACGCGGGAGTGGAATTCACACGATCGGTCCAGCTCCCCTGGTAGGGGTCAGGACCCCTGCAGGTAGACCCGTCTCTTTCCCAGAGGCCTTTGCAGGAGCCTCCTCCCTGCAGAAGTTCCCGCGGTTCCCGCTCACATAGCCCGCAGGCACCAGTCTGCAGTGTGTGATGTGCTGCTGCCGAATTATATATTTATATCTAACCAATGTGTGTCTGTGTGAGAGAGACACTCTGCAGCATACTTCCACTGCGAGAGGAGAGAATCTATCCTTAAGGCTTTGCGCCTTAAAGGGTCTACCGTAGAATGCAGCGTGTTTTTTTTTCTTTTTTAAGATAAAATACTAGTGCCGGGGCAGCTACCTGTCTTCTCGTCTGCTGAAACATAGCCGTTCACCTTATGAAAAGAGTGATACAAAAGAAAAAAATCACTCCTCGTTGTGTATGCATTTTGTACAATGAATTTTTTAAGTGATTTCCCAATATATACTACTAATGTATAAGTACAAGTGTCAGCATGGCGATATCTGATATTTGTGGGTTTATGACATACTTTCTCATTACTATTCTTTACCAGTTCGTATTTTAACAGATATCATTGCGAGGCGAACAGTAATGGCTCTTTTCTTAATAGACCTCCCCGTATGTCACAGCTTTCTGTGGTGAACTCTGTTGTGGTGGTGGTGAGGGGGATTCGTTTTTCTGGGTCTCCGTGAGGCAGCTGGGGAGACAGAGATGTGGAAGACCCGTTCGGTCTCTCCCTGCTGACGGAGCACTGAAAGGGAACTTCCTGCTGTGTGTCACATGAGGGCTACCGAGCTGTCAGTCAGCAAGCCGGCACTGGTCACAGGTCCCACAGCTGACAGCTGTAAACTTTTAGCCTGCCAGTCAAGAAGAAGAGAAAACCAGAAAAAAAAAATCAAGAGAGTGTGTGTGAATAAGTGATGGCACTAGATCTCCCAACACCTGCTCTCCTAGCAAGCCCAGCTTGCTTTTTTAAAATTCTCCATTTACTAACTTGATGCAGCAGGTGTTGCAAGGTCAAATCCATGATGGGGTTATTGTGCAGGTTCACCCTTGATCTAGGTACTTATCCTGGATTGGTATCTGTCTGTATAAATGGGTAATATGTGGGAGTTATCCTTATAATTCAGCAGTGCTTTAAAAAGGTATGTGTTGTTTCTCACCTTCAATATAGTGAGAATCCACACTGAAAAGCCTTTTTTTCAAGCACAATTGCTATGGCAATTGAAGTGTCATATAAACCTCAGAATGCATTTTGCAATCCACGAAAAGGAGGGCTTCAGACTACCTCGCTAGGCAGAGAGGCAGAGAGCAGGAATGGAAGAATTACTGTTCAACTGAAATTGTCCAAATTGTTTCCCTGTGAAAATGGCCACCTCAACATGCCTTATAGACTCACATTAAGATGCTAATAATGCATGTTGAAGGGAGTCATAGCTTGGGTGTCTGCTTGGATAGTTGCGGCAGTGTAGCACAGTGGTTAAGAAGCAGGACTCATAACTAAAAGGTTGGCGGTTCGATTCCCTGCTGGGGCACTGTTTCTGTACCCATGGGCAAGGTACTTAACCCACAATTGCCTCAGTAAATATCCAGCTGTTTAAATGGGTAACATTGTAAAAAAAAATTGTAACTGATGCAAGTTGCTCTGGATAGGGGAGGCTGCTAAATGCCGATAAAGTAATGTAATGCAATGCTCTTTTCACACTGGCTAGAATGTAGAAATGCAGTGACATGACACATAGCCAGTAGATGCTTTTTGAGAGGAAATTGGGAAATCAGTGGGAGGGTTCTCTGCTCCTGAGATGACACTGTACTTCATTTGCATGCCACCTGAAGTGCAAGGTAAGGAATAACATCACAAAATTATTGTTTCAAGGTATAGTGCTCCTTTGAGGATGAGGGGTTTTATTGAGGTAATAAATGATGTTCAGGCCAGGGCTGGGCGAGATCATAGGCAGACATCGCCGGGTCTCTCCAGGCCTCCGAGCAGTGCTGGAAAGCGGGCGTGGTGTGATCGAGACGGACAGGGCGATTTCCTCCGTCTGTGGGAGTGCCAGCCGCAGCGCCCCCGTCTGGCTGCTGATTCCAGCGCGGTCGAGCGCCTCCGTCGCCTCGCGGCATCTGCCCCGGCGTGCCCTGTCTCCCGGTTCCCGCCTCCCGCGCTCTGATTGGCGGACCGGTCCC